>CM052802.1:50672839-50783441 GCA_028533885.1 Nasua narica
AAACAAAACAAAAACCTTACCCTTTATACAAATCAGTTTTGGTTGTGCCCCCTGGAGGTAGAAAAACATAGCATACATACAGCATACATGCATAAACCTACATACTGACAGCCACAAACAGAAACCTCATAGCTTTCATTCCCAAACTTTAGTCATAAATCAGGTGCCCACTCTCATGGCTAAAGCTTTATATGGGTATTTGTGATCTTAGGAAAGCTGTTGGCTAGATTTTTTTTTTTTTTTTTAAGATTTTATTTGAGAAAGAGAAAGAAAGAGAACGCAAGCAGGGGGAGGGGCACAGGGAAAGGAACCAGCTGACTGCCCACAGAGAATGGATCCTGACCTGGGGCTGAATCCCAGGACCCCAGGATCTTGACCTGAGGGGAGCTTAACCAACTGAGCTGCCCAGGTACCCCTGTGGACTATATTTTTGAGCAAGAGAACTTGTGAATTTTAAAAAGACCCCCCTTCCTTTTCTTCTTCAGTCTCTGTGGTCAGTGTTTTGGTTATCTCCTGGTGTGTTTACATTTCAAACACGTGATAAGATTTACAACTGCAAGGGACCGAGAAAGAATGTAAGTTTTCCCTTAAGCATTTTAGAGTATAATTGCGATTTAAAAATTTCCTGTGTATGAGGGATCATACAGCTTGGGGCATTTCATCAATAACCATAACATCCTCTTCTTCATTCTCAGTCTTACAGAGATTTCATCTTTTAGCATCTCAATTGGGCTTTGTCACAAGTGCCTGGACCTTAATCTGTGGTAGTTTGTGCCCTCCCATTTTGCAAAATGGCATGCTAAATTCTCCCAGTTTATTATCCTGCTCTCCCAACTTGTCTGCCATACTCAAAGCTAGCAGAATATTGGACAACCGCATGCCTTTCTCTAAGTTCAGCTCTTCTTCCAACCTTTTTTTTCTTTTTTGAGAGAGAGGGAGGCAGAGAGGGGCAGAGCTAGAGGGAGAACAAGAGAATCTTAAGCAGGCTCCATGTTCAGCCTGATGTGGGGCTCGATCCCTTGACCCTGAGATCATGATCTGAGCTGAAATCAAGAGATGGACACTTAACCGACTGAACCACTCAGGCTCCCCTCTTTTTCCAGCTTTCTGAGTCAAGCTTCAGCCTCTAGTTGGGCATCAGTGTTTAGTGGACTGCACACAGCAGGAGCCAGCCCACTGTAGCAACAATTCCTTTCCTTTCTCTGTCACAGTGCACTGTGCACAGTCCCTCAAACAAGCACGTGGAAATAGCCAGCATTTTCCGAGTCTCCACATACTGACATGCAGTCCACTAGCATCTAATGTAAGGACTATCCACCTCACCACATAGACATAGATGGCTAACTTGAGATTTCCCCTGTGAATGCCTTGTTCCCATTTCTTTGGTCTCCTGTTGGTTTGCAAACTGGTCCTGTGCAGAAGGCAAAGGGAAACCAAAGAAAGAGGCAAAGCACTCCAGATTGAGGGCAGGTTTAATAAGCAAGGGCACTTACTTTTGAGGCTTGTTTTGGGCAGCTAGAAGTTAAGTGGATTTTTGTTACCCCCCTGCCAAATCTTAAAAGTCTATATAAAGGAATAGGGTTCGGTCACATATATTGCCCAGATGGTCTTAATACCTCATTTCTATCTCACAGCTACATCTTTGGAGTGGCTTCTGGGAACAGAGAAGGCAAGTGGAGGCATATTCCAAGGATAAGGCAGAGGGTGGAAAGGCTCCAGTTGCTCAGGTTCAACTCAAGCGTCAACCACTGATCCTGTCATCTTGGTGACTTTCTCAACATCCACGTAGAGTCCACTCTAAGGGATTTCTTCCACATAACAACACACTTCTGATTCCTAGGTTTTTTTTTGTTTTTTTTTTTTTTTAAGATTTTTATGTATTTATTTGACAGAGAGAAATCACAAGTAGGCAGAGAGGAGACAGGGAGTGAGGAGGAAGCAGGCTCCCTGCCGAGCAGAGAGCCCGATGCGGGGCCCGATCCCAGGACCCTGAGATCACGACCCAAGCCAAAGGCAGAGGCTTTAACCCACTGAGCCACTCAGGCGCCCCTGATTCCTAGGTTTTGATTCAGGAGTTGGCATCTGCCTCCAAATAGCCTATTTATTGGACAGTACCTTATAAGGTACTGCCCGAAGTGGAAGAATGGGATTCACTGGGTCATCAGACCTGCTGACTTCCATAAAGATGAACTGGATAAACAAGACTATCATGTTATAAATGAGAAAGCAAAAAAGCAAAACAAACAAACAAACAAACAAAACACCCCATACTTTCAAAGTAGTTGAGATGTATAAAGATAGTTCTAAAGTGAAATTCCTCAGGCTGCTGTTGGTGAAGTATTACAAGGTAACCTAGTGGTCAGACTTGTCAGTTCCCAGTGCAGTTAGAACTGAGTTTCTACCTACATGCTGTTTTCTGTCCTTTGGTTTCCACTTGACCTCTCCAGGGTTTTTTTGAGAAGAGGCTAAGACATGCCTACCAGGCTTCTATTACTTGGTAAAAACTAGATGGCTCTTTCCTTGAAACCAAAAAAAGAATATAATACTCCTAACTAACCTAGAAATTGGTCCTTTTAACTTTGTGCCTGGATAACTTGTATGGGGTGGAAAAAATAAATACATTAACTTGGCCTTTCAACACTGTACTCCTATTGTATCTACCTCAGGATCTAATCAATAAGAAAGGGCTTCGGGGTTTTAATAGGTTGTAGTCTATGTAAAGTTAAAATATGTTTTATCAACAAATACTTGCCATGTGACAAATACTTGCCATAATCTGCATTCTAAAATTCTCTGTTACTGTGAATATTTCCAAGATGTGCCAGAGGAAGGCTAACGGTTGCATTGTGTATTGCATCCAGATTTGTGATTCGGAGTTGTTACTTCTGATTTTTAGTTTTATCCTAAAAGTCAATCTTGGAGATAAAGAGCTTAATGATGTATTATAAAGATCTTGGCTTAATAGAAAACGTGAGGTAAATTTCAGCTGTCAGATGAGTAACTTAAAATCTCTAGCTACAAAGGGATTTCAGATTTTGAGTAATCTGTCTAGACAAGGATAATTATAGAAAGTGACTGTTACTTTTCTAATGTTAGGTTTGAAATTTGATAACTAAAAATGAATATTATTTATTCAGATGCACTATTTCAAGTAATGTACTTCACCAAGAGGCATCATTTCACATTGCTTTATCTGACTGCCTTGTGAATATTTCCTTTTTTTTATTTTGTAGGATTTTTAAAACTTGTTAATGGGTTTATTTATTTTTAATAGAAAGGAAATTTTAATGTAGAACAAGTTTAGGTAAACACCACATGTATTTTCTGTTGTTAATGAAGATATGCATTCAGAAATGTATTAAAAAAAAAAAAAACAAGAACAGAAAAATTCCTAGAAAGAGTCTTCACAAGAAAAAAATCAGCTCAAGTTCTGTCTGTCCCTCTCAATTAGAAGTGGCTTTTAGCACAAATCAGCAACCTCCTCCAACACACAAAAGCATTGCCATTTGTCTTGCAAGCAGAACATAAAACGTAACTCTTCGTTAGCAGGTTACTTCAATACTCACCTGGTCCAGTTTAAAATATTTGTAGATCCAGTCTGTACATATTCTGTAGGTATATTGAACAATCAACCATGTATTATCCCATTATTTTTTTAAATGTCATTCTTATAGCTCAAGCAAACCACTAAGATTATAAAGAGTTCTCTCAAAAGAAATTCTCATATGAAAGTATATTAAGGAAAAACCCTGAAAGTTAAACAAACCTAGTTTTTTAAATTTTTTGTTTTGTTTTGTTTTTTCACTAAAGCGGGGGGATCAAGTTGGAGTGTCGGTTCTGAAGAGCAGCTCCATTTGTTTCCGCATGAGAAAAGGCCAGATTTTTCTGGATTGATATAATTTAAAAACTAAGCCAATTAAAAAAATAAAATATATACCATAAGATACTATAAAACTTGGTTCTCCATTGATTTTTTTAGATAAAATTCTAAGCTTTTAAATTATTTATCTTAGCATGATCTTGGGCTGACCAGTGTATCCAATACCATTTCTTAAGATTTCCCTTCAAAGAACTCTTCTTCCTTCACCTCCAACTCTATGATTCTATGATGACTTACCATCATATGACCCAACAACAAGGGCTGTATTTCTCTGGTCTTGGGGTGAGCCACTGACTGAAGCTGAGGCAATCTCAGTATTTTTTTTTTACGAATCTGGGAAGTGATTGGCTTAGGTTGGTGGCTAGAGTTGTGAAATGTGAGATGCAGGATTATAGCATGGCACTCATGTTTCCACTCCTATAGAAGAAGCTATACTTCATTCAGAGGAAATTGAATGGAATATGTAGAGACTGAGTCCTGTTGGCATTTGAATTAATTGTTCCTCTTGTTCCTGTCACTTGGTAACATCTTTCAGTGGTTTGGTTTCCTGAGTTGATATATTCTCCTTTTCTTTAAGGTAATTCAAATTGGATTTTTTTTTTTTAACCCTTAGCAGATCTGATTAATATAGATTCCAAAACTAAAGGGGTTATTAACCTAAAGCAAGGTTCAAAACATTAAAATTGTGAGAGAAGATTTAATACAAATGTCTGACTCACCCACAGTTCTCCAAACAGAAGGAAATGAGCTAAAGATGTGAAAAGGAAGCCCAATGAAATTTTGTTGAGTCCTCTATTTTAAAGACAGTTAAAATTAACACAATAAGAAATTATCATGTATTTAACTGAGAATTATTTGAAAGTATGAGACTATCATAGGATATGAGACATATCATGTATTTAACTGATAATGATTTAAAAGTATGAGACTATCATAGGAGCCCTCCCAAGCTTGAACTTGTAGCAAGTAAATCTGGTCAAAATTTCAGAATCCTGGTGAGCATTTGACTGCATTAATCTAACATTAAACCAAGAGGATACAAATAAGCTTTGCTTTTTATTTCTCAGAATTCTGTGTAGTTACTGAGGATGTTCTATCATAGAATGAAGAAAAATTTAAGTCAAAATTCTACTCTTTTATTAACTAGGTTGGTTCTTAGTTATTTTGAGTTCCTCTAGTAAGCAGAATATCTTCATTCCCTGGATCCAAATCCAGACTGTGGTATGTCTGACCCAGCAATGCTGCAAGACTGAGTCATTGGTTGGTAGTTTTATAAACACTCTACAAATGGCTTGTATATCTTATAAACTGCCCTGTCTCTGGTCCATTGTCTGTACTTCAATCAGAGGGATTTTTTTTTAAAGATTTTATTTATTAATTTGACAGAGAGAGAGAGAGGGAGTAGAAGTAGGCAGGCAGGCAGAGGGAGAGGGAGAAGCAGGCTCTCCACTGAGCAGGGAGCCTGATGCAGGGCTCAATCACAGGACCCTGGGATCATGACTTGAGCCAAAGGCAGCCACTTAACCGACTGAGCCACCCAGGCACCCTGAACCAGAGGGATTTTGAAAAGAATAGAAATCTTATTTTTAGCACTGCCTTGCTTAAGTGTAGTTAGTGGATACCATTAGTCCTCAAGCTAAAATACAAACACCTAGCCAAAATACAGAGTCTGTACTTTTGCTTGAATCTTGCTTTCTTTAAAGGGCTTTTCTTAACTCTTAGCACTGGACTAGATGCTGTCTCCCTTCATTATAAACCTGTATCTCCAAATAAATTCTCTTGATTGTTACCCCTTCCTTTTTCAATTATAATGTCCTAATAGTTCCACAGTAGAATAGAAATCTTTGAGATTTTTTTAATTACTGTTTTCACCATTTTTCCAGAACAGCATCTGAAACATATTTGATTCACACACACACACACACACACACACACACACACACACTACTTTAATAAATAAAAGTTTTAAAAATTCACGTTTTTTAAAAAATTAAAAAAAAAATTTTAAGTAGGCTCCACACCCAATGTGGGGCTTGAACTCACAACTTCAAGATCAAGAATCACATACTCTGTTGATTGAGCCAGCCATGTATCCCACATTTTTAACTTAAATATGAAAAGCTTGCTTAGCTACCAAATGATGTATTCAAGTTGTTCTTTGCTTTTTAAGACTAAAGATATCTAGTGAATGTAACTCTCCTACATTGTCTAAGGAATTGACTGTCATCTGGTAAAAACTATCAGAGAACAGATCAAGAAAATTAAAATTCTCTGTGGATCTCATCTTGAAATTGTAATCTCTTCTGAAGTGATATAACCGTTATATTGCCAGTGAATTAAGGAAAAGAAATCATTCTGTAATCGTAAGGTTACAGCCTAATGCATAATGTTTAATTTTTTACTTCCCTTAGGTGAGGGTGAGATAGTGAGATTACATATCCAAATATGTTTATTTTAATTTTTCAGTGTTACAAGATTGATTGTTCATGCACCACACCCAGTGCTCCATGAAATACGTGCAGTGTTCAAGATACAGAGGAATATTTGACTGAAATGATAATATTTGACTGAAATATTTGACTGCATATATCCAGCAGACATCAGTTACAACCCCAGTATAGATACTTGCAAAATATTCCCTTTGGTAATTGTGGTAATTAGCTCTTTCTTCACACTTATGAAGAGCCTTTTGCACTTTGAGAACCCAGCCAGCAGCTCACAGTCACCTTGGTCTTTGTGAAGGTGGCGACTGTTTTATTCTTAAGAGCTTTCCTTGCTTAATAGTATGGTTCAAATCTTCTTTTTATTTTAAGTGTTTTCATTGATTTATTTTTCTTTTTTTAGAAATTCAGATGTGTGTATTTATATATGATTTATTATTTCAACTGTAATAATTATGTAATATTCATTTCAATGATAATTACATTTTTAACCTTGGTAATTTGTGTTATGTGGGTTTTCTTTCATAATGAATTATTCTGTCAGGACTATTCTTTTTTTTTTTAAAGATTTTTTATTTATTTATTAGAGAGAGAGAGACTGAGAATGAGAGAAGGTCAGAGAGAGAAGCAGACTTCCCGCAGAGCCGGGAGTCCGATATGGGACTTGATCCCGGGACTCCGGGATCATGACCTGAGCCGAAGGCAGTCGCCCAACCAACTGAGCCACCCAGGCGCCCTGTCAGGACTATTCTTGATCAGAGTCAAAGGATCCAAAAAATAAATCCTCACGATATTTCTTGCAACAACTTTGCCAAGAAGTTTGAATAACTTCTCCTGGAGACTGTACACTAACTCTAATAGTTAATGAATAATTAACTTTATTGTTGTCTAGGAAATATTGCTGTCGTTATGACCCTCGCGGTTTCCTCAATTAGATAAAAAAAAAAGGCGTAAACGTGGCATATGGTTTTTGAAGACTAATAGTCCATAAAATATTATTCATCGTTGAGCAACATTGTCACTGTTGGTTGTAGAGCAGCTACAGGTCGTAGCATCCTCTTAGGATCTATTACATTTTATTGCAAGAAATAGGAAAAAAACATATATAATTATAGGTTTGGATTCTCCAAGTACAGAGTTGAATCCATAAAAAATATCAAAACATGTTTGCTGCTTCATTTCTTTTGCATAAAATGATACCAAGTAACAAGCTGTTACACAGATATTTTTGGGATAACGCTGTTATAGTCTAATATTAACAGTCTTTAAGTATTTCTAAGAGAATAGAGAATTAGGATCTTTTAGGTTCACTCTTAGGTTCTTTTCTAATACCTGAGATGTAGGACATTCTTGAAAGATGGAAAGCAGGTAGAAATTGGTTAAAAGAAGGAAACCACAGACTAAAATGTGGAATAGTGCTGTTGCTAACTCTTATTGCTCAGTCCTCAGCAAAGAGAGTGGGCACCTCCTCCCAACAGCATCAACAGGGTGGTGGGATGGGAGTACCTTAGGAGAATCATTTGGCTTAGTGGCATTCTCCCTGCTCCCTGCCTCCCCACCCCCGCCAATATCCTGGACCAGGCAGAGACAACTGTATTCTGCCTCGAAGAGTGAATAGTGACTGAGAATTTAGGCACAAAGACAGGGCAGAACTGATGATAACTGGAGATACCTTAGAGCAATGTGACCCTCAGACCCAGTAACCATCCAACAAATAATAAATACAAAAGTGAACACACAGAACACAGAATCAATAAATATTTGCAGAAAATTAGTACCACAGAAGCATGGAAAACTGAACACTAAACTGAAAGGAGAGAGAACCATAGTTAATGGAGCACATACACACAAAATTAAAATAAATGTTGTCTCTGTGTACCATAATGCATGTGAGATTGTATTATAGTGACAAAAACTAAAGTAACACAGATAATGTAAATGAAACACTTGGTTAATGAGATGAAACAAATAAGCAAATGAAAGAGCTCAAAATGTGAGCCAAAAAACAAACAGGAATAAGAGGAGGAATGAATAAGATATTGGCATGATTAAACTGAAGAATGCTTCCAGAATGCAGAAAGTATATTTCAAAGGACAGAGCAAAGAGGCCTCAAGAATAGGTACAGAATTCTTAAAATCCATATAATGGACCTGAAAAAGAATATGAGGATAAAACACATATGTGTGTGCATATGCAGATGCATACACAATGACAGTGAAATTTCAAGATAGTAAAAATACAGAGAAAACCCAAAAACGTTCTTTAGAAGAACTATCAGATCCTTCACACACAAAAAGCGAGAATCACCATAACCTCTAACCTCACATTTTTGACAATACCATCTTGAAAGAGATAATAGAAAATTATGTGAAATTCTGACTATTTGAAACTTCAGATGCTATACTTAATCAAATTATATCTGCTGTGTTGGAAGAATTTTCACATATGAAAGTTTATATATGGGTGGGCTCTGACAATTTTTTATGCATAGAACCTCTGAAATAATTCCTTGAGGATATATACACTAGGAGGGAAAGACAATATGAATCTAAGAGGAATAATTGGAAATCAATTATTTGCAAAATATTAATAACTTATGAGGATAGACTATTTAGAAGTCTTAAGTATAGTAGTAAAGGGCATGGGTATTGAGCCAAATATTAGAAGCCTAGCTTTGCTACTAATTAGCTGTATGACCCTGCACAAATTTCTTAACTTCTTTCTGACTCAATGTCTTTATTTGCAAAATGGAAGAAATAATTATATTCATCCCATAGGAGTATTATATTAAATAAGTGAGCCCTTGAAAAGTGCTGAAAGTAATGCCTGGCAAATTATGAGCACTCAGTAAATGTTAACTATAGTTACTATTAATGTAAAAACTAATAATTTAAACTAAAAATGCAGGCATTAAAAATAGGGTTTATCTGGGACAAAGAGATTAAATTTAAATAACATTTTTCTAACATTTTTTCTTGATATAATAGATGACATGGATACTGCTCGACTTTCATCATTGCTAGAATACATCTAGGAGTGTGTTAAAAATGTAGTTAGAGTTAGTTTTTGGGTTTTTGTTCGTTTTTTTTTTTTCTAACCAACAAACTTGGTGCTATTTTCTTCTTGCCTGTCTCCAGAATTATCATCCTTCCATTTATTGTCCATTTGTCCATCAATTGTTTCTAAAACTTACATGGGGAAAATAAGTGACTTACTGGGAAACTATCACATTTGTGTATATGTTCATGTGGGGAAAAAATTGTATTCTTTTTTGGAAAGTTAATTTAGTATTCATTGCTTTACTGAGTCATTAATCAGTTTATTAAAATAAATTAAATGATATTAAGGTAGATATGATATATTTGTATTTTCAAGAGAAAATATGATTTTAAAAGACTGAGACAACTACAATTTTACTAAGTCTTTGAAAATTTATTTTCCTGTAAGCTAAAATGTGAAATCCTTAGCATAGCACATAAAATCCTTTATTTAACATTACCTAATTTCCTAGTGTCCTCTACTGTCATTCTCTTGTAAACTTCAGTGAGAAATTATGTGAACCTGCCATGTCATCTTGCCTTTTTGTCTTTGCGAAAGACACTTTTGTCTTTGCTCAAGACACTCATTCTGTCCAAAAGCCCACTGGCCTCTAAACAAATATAAAAATTATGTGCTTATATATGCCTATCTATGTACAATTAGAGAAAGTTAAATTTGTATGAATGAAGGAACTCAACTGCCATCTTCTCTAAGAATGCTTGGTAAATTCCTTACTATCAGGAATCAGAAATAAATGTATAGATTTTTGTGGTGGGATGAGGGAGGGGATCAGGATTTATAAATCGGGCATTGTGTACTCCCTTGAACTAATGATTTTGTTCCCAGGCACTGTGTTGGAGTTTAAGACTTCATGACTAACCAGATCTGGGGGTGTCCTACGCATAGATAATCTCTTAGAGGCTGGACAGCATACCAAAAGACTTTTTCATTGACACGTTACTCTCTTTGTCCTTTTACTATTGTTATCTTAGTCCTTCAGTTCTTTTTCTTTTCTTACTTGCATAGTCTCTACTTCAGTCTTCCAGGTGAGAGATTTCACCCAGAAGTTGACAGTTCCCTAGTCTGCCCTTATCACTTAAGAATATTTATGGACTTAGGTATGGGTTACCACTATGGCCATTGTCTCCTTTTCAAGTTTCAGTTTCTGTTTATTTCCCAGCATCTTAAAAGTGATCCGTCTAACATTGAAAGAGTTAATCTCTTTTAGTAGTCTTGTGGAGGACCACTCATGAGTTCTGTATTCCCTCTGCATGTGTAAGACTTGGTGTTTCAAATTTTAAGAAAGGGTCTCTCTTGTTCCTGATTTTGAGCCCCTTAACTTAACAGTTGAGAGATACTGCTTTAAACATTTCTCCCTTCCTTCTTTTCCAGGTTTCATCCATGTAAGAATTTGCTTCAAAACTGAGCAATGACTTTTTCTGTGTGTGTTCTTTGGTTATTATTTTTCCATCTGCAGTTGTTGATTTGCTTTATTTTCTCCTTTCATTTTTCCTTTAGTATATACTTATTTTCCATTCAACTTAATTTTATTATGTATTAAAGTTCTGGATTTTATTTCAGTGCTTTGGAGCTACTTGTTAAAAATATGTATCCAATCTGCTCTATTGGCTTGGAAGCGTGTTTAGTGTATTTTTGATGTTTCTATAACAGTTCTTCCTTTCTACCATAATCAAAGGAAAAAGAGTAGACCGTAACATCCTCCTGTAAGCTAAGAAGCCAAAACAATCTGCCTTTTTGATACTTTACACCAATGGCTTCTGTGGAAATTTGGAGGGGAGAAGAGCTCCTACCAAGTTCCTCTGAGATCGCACATATCTTCAGAGAAAAATGGGGATGCTCCACAGCTGTTCTGTAGTTTGAATGGCAGTTGAGAAGGGATTTTCTATGACTTCAAGCTATAGCATAGAAAAATCAACCCGAGGGTTGAGTGGTGTAGAGAATAGATTGGGTGGAGCACCATGCTACCCAGCTTTGTCTCTCCTAGGCTCTTCCTGTCTGAGCTACATTTCCGAGATGCGTAGCATGCGGCAACTGCCTTGTGCTACAGGCAAAATAACATTCTTTTGTCAGAGTGGTTTAGGTGTATCAGAACAAACACTCACACTGAAGAACTGATTTAGAAAGTGATACCTACTTAATGCCAAAAATTTTGGTGGATATTTCTTCTTTAATAAAAACAAAAGGCAAACTCGGAAGAGAAGCCCATAATTGCAAATCTATTGCGTCAATTAAAACTGGAAACGCTGGCTGACTCATGAAGTGATTACTTTATGCTGGCAGTGGATCTGAAGTCGTCGTATGCATTTCAAACATTTGTCATGCTCTTTGGTTATTATCCTGTCAATGTACTCAGCACATTATAAACAAATAGGCGACAGGAAAGCAATTAGAAATTTAGTATATATTATTCTGTACTGTGCTTTGTTTTCATTTTTCTTTTATTTGTTTATGTGGTAAAGTAAGTACACTCCATAAATGATGTGAGTAGCCAATTTTTCTTTGAGGTAGTACAACTGTTATTGGTGTTTTTATCTTAGTACATATTTTTCAATCACTTTGACTTGTGCACTGATGGATATGTCTCTGGGTGAGCACCCACACTCCCTTAATCATTGGCAGGGCAAAAGGAGATGGGAGACTTAACATCAGGGTTTTAAAGAAAAGAGTATTCTTTAATGGGAGAGCAGACAAAGAGAAGAATTTTTTTTTGAAATGTCAAAGCTCTCTGTCCCCATTTTCTTTTTCCTTATCCCTGGGATCAAGGAAGGATAATGTCAGGACCACATATTTCTTTCAAAATGGGTTTTAAAAGTTCATTTGCTGGTCTCCTGATTATAGGCACTGGAATTAAATTTGGGTTGGGGGGATACTGCATACATTGACTGGTCTTCAGATAGCATTTAACTAAGTAAAGTGTTCCCTGAAACAGCCCTCTCCACGTTCTGGGGGTTGGCCCCTCATGGTTCTATTTCTTCCTGACTCTCTGTTTGTGTCACAGTGGGTGATTCCTTTTGTCCCAGTTCCCTCAAGGCAGATGAATCAAAACTCAAGGATAATTTCTCATTATATAATTTTTCTTCAAGAAACTTTTGGAAAAGTTGGGCTTAACTATGGTGTTTTGCTTGGAAGGATAGATATGTTTTAACACCAAAGCCCCTAATAGTCTGGGATGATAATGATTAATTCAGTGTACTTATTCAGACAGTATACTATATAATCAGCAATGGGACTGCAGATAAATATTTATTTTGGGAGTTTTATGTTTTATGGTCATATTGAAGAGATATAGTACTGTCATCATTTGAGATATTAACCAGAATTTTCTCCTCTTTTCCTCATACCCATCAACCACTCAAACTCAAACCATCATTAATTTTAGGGCAAAGTTATCAGATCAGTGTTGGAGAAAAACAGCAAAATATTTTATTTCTAAAAGGAAGAGCCTGGGCATTAGGTGCAAGGCCCAAATGAAAAGTATTTTATTTGAGTGTAGTTGACACACAATATTACATTAGTTTCAGGTGTACAACTTAGTGATTTGACAAGTTTATACTTTATGATATGTTCATCACAGATGTAACTACCATCTGTCCCCCTTTCATCATTATTACAGTATCATTGATTATATTCCTGATGCTGTGCATAAAAAGTAAGTCCCATGACTTATTCATTCCCTCACTGGAATCCTGGATCTCCCATTCTCCTTTACCCATTTTGCTTATCCCCCCACTGCTTTCCTCTGGCAACCATCAGTTTGTTTTGTGTATTTATGGGTTTGTTTCTGGTTTTGTCTATTTATTCTATGTCTATTTTGTCTATTCATTTTAAAAATTAATTAATAAGTAATTAATTAAAGGGCCCAAAGCGTTTATTGATAGCCAGAGAACTATTTTTGATGGTCTGCTTTCCTAACTCTTCCCCCTTGCCCTACCACACACATCAGAACTGTGATACTATGTTTTTGGGAGAAATGTGAGAGTAAACCAAGTGAGTGGGATGTGATCATTTTGCTGCTTCACTCCTCACACACCACACCACCGGCAAGGGTTCTCCTACTACGTAAACCGCTATAAATGTGGGATCTGAGAGAACAGAGGTCCCATTCTCTCTCGGGGAAACTCATGACCTCTGAGGTAAGATTCCCCAGGACATGAATGTGTGATCAGTTAGCAGTGGCAGAGTAAGTTGTTTAAATGTGAGAAGGACAGAGGCTGCCTGTGCAGCTGCCATAATTCTGATGTGAGATGGGAGACTGCTCAAAGTGGTATATGGTTTCATGAGATGTGGGTTAGCTGAGAAAGCAAGCTGTGCGTGGATGGGTGTAGCCAGAGACCATCTCAAATGCCCCAGGTCGCAAGTTTGTTTCAGCAAATCCCAGGAGTTCCTCCCATTTGCATTTGGTTTTGTATCTTTCAGACAACCAGCATACACTGCTTTTTGTTATAGTTCAGTTTTGGTACCTGATGTAAATATAAATATAAATATATAAATATAAATATATATCTATATATATATATAGGGATCATAGTAGGGGCTCAATAAATATATTGAATTTAGGGGCTTTGTTTTCTAATTGAATCTCTTTCTTACAGAGCTTATGAACAGTTGTGAGGACAGCCTCCATGTTTTACATATTGCTATATCTGGCAGACTTTTGTACATATGACACACTGTGAAGATAGGGAATGGGTCAGGGATGGAGGGAGAGGAAAAGAGACAGAAAAAGGGAGAGAAAGAAGCTTGCAAATCACAGAAATTTACTTGAGATTCTGATAAAACAGATACCTGCATCAGAACAGTGTTGGAGATACAAGCACTGGCTGTGCTGCATGCTGTCCGGGAGTGACAATTACATAATTGCTGTTTACTTATGTCATGGTTTACTCCTGTGTCAAAACAATGATAATAATGGTATATGCCTCATGAGATTGTTTTGAGAATCAAATGACTTACTGTTTGCTACAGAAGGTAGTATGATATCTAACATACAATAAGCACTTAAGAAATATTTATTGAATAAACAAATTAGTGGGAAATCAGATAGCCAGTTTTAATTTGAAGGACACAGGAATCTGAGTGGATACTTATAAATTAAAGTTCATAGAAAATAACCCTAATAAAGGAGAAAGTAACCGTAAAATATGCTATTTCGGTGGCTAACTCAAAGAAATGGGTAAGTTCTGATGTGAGCAAAATTTTTGTTTTTATTGCCTCTCTGTTTTAGAGCAACCTCATAGAAGAGATGAAATATAATTCAAATTGTTTCAATGCTTTGAAAATAAAGCAATTTTATTTAGTTCTTAATACATAGTCTTTGAAACAGAAAATGCCCAGATTTTTAAACTACAGTCTTCTCTTGCCTTCTTTCTCCCTCTTTCCCTTTCCTTTTCTTTCCTTCTATGATGTATGGCTTACTAGATGCCTAGACCTCTGATAGATAATGGCCACACGGTGACATGTGAGGTACATTTAAATTCCAATGGGGAGATAGAAATGTACTGTACCGTATAGTGTGTTTGATAAGTGATGTTCTGGGAGAAGAATACAGAAACCCACAGGAGAGGTACCAAGCTCATACTATGGAGTTTCTGAGTGATTTCCTAGGAGATGTAACATTTAAAGTGAGACCTATAGAGAAAATAGAAGTTAGTGAGGAAAAGAGAGGTTTTCAGTTAAGACTGTTCTGCTAGAAAAACACATGTGAAGCCTGGGAAGCAAGAGAAAGCAGAATATAATAAATAAGTACAGTTTGGGGTGGCTGGTGCCTAGAGTATGATAAAAAAGAGCTATCTGGGGTAACTTCACATGAGCCAATCCGTAATGCTGAAGGATTTAGATATCATCCCAAGGAGAGGCTATCATTTGATAGGCTCATACATTTGATAGGATAGCAAGAATATTGAGGATATTCTCAGCAAGGATAACAGCAGTGTGGGGCCAAATGCGTTTAGAGGACCACTGGGGTTTCCAAATGTGATTCTCAGCAGTCCCTGCTCCTGGAGGAGTTCCTTGTGTAGAAAGTTTGTCAGTCACTGGTATATAGTTATATAGTGACTGAACACATCTTTAAGGAATTTCAAAACAACCATTTACTTGTAGAAAATGAAGGAAAGTCTGCTAGTCTGAACAAAGATATGAAAGTTAATAAAATACCAATTGTATTAATTCTTTTTTATTATTTAACTCTTTAAGCATTGGACTGTGCCTACTTACAACTTCGTAGTTAGAAATCTTTGACAAAGTCTATTTATGTCTTTCAGAGTTGAGAGGAATAGCTCAATAAATCAAATTAAAATTGAGCTGTCACTTATTTGGCATATAAATGTGCTATTGGGTGGATATCTTTTGGGGGTGAATATTTTAATGTTGATTTCATAAAGAGGGTTTTCTGACTAATGAATTGCCTGTTTAAAAAAGTAAATATAGGAAAATCACTATGCTTTATGCCCTCCATTTCATATTGATTAAAAATACCATTACAATTAAGAAAATGGAAATTTTATTAATATCTTAGCATGATAAAGATCTCTTAAAAAGCATATTTTGCAAACTGTTTCTTCTCAGAAAATTAGCACATTCATACTGTTTATAATTATTAGTTTCCTATCTGCTAAACTACTTTTTAATTACCACAAAAAAGACCAGTTCCTCATATTTTCAGATACCATCATGTCTTGGAAACTACAGTTAGAGAATGGGGCATATTAATAATTTAAATAATGGAAATGATACCATTTCACAGAGTGATCTTACATGGCTCTTTTGCATTACTGTTTGATTTTTTCAATTACTTCATGTACTTACGGTCTTATTATCATCTTTTAAACAAGCACCACCTTTGTGTCTTTTACAAGTTGCTTTGACTGTCTCCATATTATGAGGGAAAGCTGGAATAAACCCTGTACTGCAGTTTGAGTAAAAGTTTTTTTTTTTTGGTCCATTTATTTAATTCCCTTATAATTATTGTTAACGCCTTACAGATTTTATCCATAGCAACTCTAACTATAACTTGCCAGTTACAGTTTTTAATATTGTATTTTGTTATTTGTTTTTCTGGGAATTTTTAAGAGAGGTTATGGTCTACTCACCAGGAGACATTTGGATCCCATGCCCTATTTTTACATTTATTGCAAAAATATATCACATGCTTTCTAAAGTATTGTTTCTGTTGCTAAATCTTCAACCAAAATGTGTTCTTCTTCAGTATTTTCAACACATTATCTCTCTATTTTGTTTTCAGAATTTTTTCATGGGCCCCGTGCTGTTTTTTTCTCTCTTCACTTATCTTTTAATGAGAGGAGGTCAAGCCAGGCCTTGTGCTTCCCCAGGAGCAGTGCCGCTGTGTTTTCCTTCTGCCCCTTACTCTTCACCTGCATTCTTTGGAGTTTTTTCTCAGATGTTATGCTGATGCCCACTGATGTGCACAGAGTGAATCTATAAGGCTGAGGAGTGTTTCTGTTCTTTCTGTCTGGTTCTCTGATTATGCTGAGGTGAATGTATCTCTGGAAAATTTGATGCAAGCTGTGCCGGTTCTGTCATCAGAAGGTGTGCAAAAACTCTTCAAGTTCACAGCACCCAATGCCCTTCCATTCTCTAGCCCTTCCTAATTATTTAGCTCACCTTTCAGTATGAACATGCATTTTTCTGTCTGATGTGGCTGCTTAATCTGTAGCACTACCGAGAAGTAAAATCCTGGAGTTGTCATAGATGAAAAGGTAACTAATTAGAAAGAGGGTCTTAAAACAGCTCAGATCACCCCCACAAAGCAGCTCCTTTGTGCAGTAAATCTAACATAAACCTAAGTGAAGGTGTACAGCTGAGGAGGTTAGAAACCATTGCCAATGTTCATCATGTCCGGGACTGATGATTCTGCCTTATAACCCATTCATATACACTGCATTCCACAGGAACACATTGATAGTTCACAGGATTTGAACTTTTACATTTGTTTCTAAATTTTTGTCAGAAAATATTTCAGTCAGAAAATAGGGATGGGGTAAGGGACAAGTCAGGCAGATTAAATATCACCATCTTTACCTGAAAATAGTCTGAAATAACTTTTACTGGATTTTCATGTTGTTAAGTCACTGTAAAAAAGGAAAAATAAATTTGATTCTTTCAGATTCAATTACTGGTGATCCCAGCCACCATTATCTTATGGTTATGGTATTTATTAGGAATGAACCCTTAATTTTATTTATAAAACATATATATACACACACAAAAACTAACTCCTAACGTATACATACATACATTCACACACACCCAAGACATTTTATTCAAGGTTTTTTTTTTTTTTTTTAAAGATTTTATCTATTTATTTGACAGAGAGACAGCGAGCAAGAGAGGGAATATAAGCAGGGGGAGTGGGAGAGGGAGAAGCAGGCCTTCCACTGAGCAGGGAGCCAGATGTGGGGCTTAATCCCAGGACCCTGGGATCATGACCTGAGCTGAAGGCAGACGCTTAACAGCTGAGCCACCCAGGTGCCCCTTTATTTGAGGTTTTACTGTTGGAGGCTATCTCTGTGATACCCATGTGATGGTTAAGATCTCCGTGTCCTCTGTGCAGATTCTCCCACTGGTACTTAGAGTGGCTGAATGATTCTATCTCCCAATATAAGCCCAGTTATTTGAAACAACTTACTTAAACTTTATGTGCTCCAGGGCTTGTTTGTTTGTTTGATTGATTGATTGATTGATTGTTACTTGTTTTTCCTATCTGTATTATGGGAGTGACGATAGTACAAACTTGCCTCAGGGATTAAATACATTAACTTTTAGGACAGGTGTCATAGAATAAATTTTCAATAAAAATTAATTTATATTTGTTATTGTACTGCCCAAATATCTAATATGTTTAATCATATATCAGATTATTTTCCCTATAAATATATGAAACGTATATTTGATTATAATTTTTATTGGGTAAACATATTTGTTAGATGATTTGATCATCTGCTTATGACACTAGGTATGAGTTAATCATGTGCATCTGTTTGAAATACTATCAGTGGGATGGGACTAATTAAATTGTTTATGACTACTCTCACAGTCATTGTGCATTTGGCATATACTTTAATATTACATGATTCTTTGTTTTACTTGTAAGCTCTCTAAGAGTTAGTACACTTGCATTATAGAAACTATGTTAAATATAAAAAAGTATGTACAAGAAATTGCCTATCACTACTTATCCAAGCCAAAAGTCCTTATGTACTATTGTCCTTCAGTATCCCAAAAACTCTGTGAATAAAGAAATTTACTTTGCTCGAATTCACAAAAGTAGTAAGTGATGAAGCCAGGACTTGGATACATGTATATTGTCTTTAAAGCTAATACCATTTCTCTTATGCCATGGGGTCTTTCCTTTGATTTAAAAATACTGGTTGCCCTTTAGTGCTAGACAGTACTTGAATAGTGACAGTGAATAAATGTCAGTTTTCTCCTGGTTGTTTCCTATTTCAGAATGGCATAGAATGATAAATATACTTCTGAGTTGTTAATTTTAAGGTGAGTTACAAAGTGGAAATATACACTATACCCAGCTGCTTTAAAAGCACATCACATTTTTTATTTAATTCATGGTGGTTAGAGTATGTGTGCATTGGTGTATATGGGTAGGAAGGAGGTGCACATGCAGATATTAATGATCAGTTTACATAATGCAACTCATAGGATTGTCTGAGGATCACTCTTGCTGGTCTGGACATCTAGGGAAAGACATGGTGGTGTTCTTTGGCACAAAGCATGTCACTGTCCTATAGTAGCATGTGGGGGAGGGTCAGGAAACACAGGAAATGCATAGGGAGCTCTGAGTAATGGATCAAGCACTGTTACTGCCAGTTCAACATCTCAGCCCAAAATGAAGTATACAGCTAAAAATTCTGTCATATATCCAGGAAACATCTCTTATTTTTTTGCACAAATAATTATTCATTCTGTGTTATGAACTTGCTTCTATCTTATAGCAGTGTTTAAAGTGACCACCTATGGGTCAGTTCTTTTAAAAGAAGTTCTCCCATTTAGCCCTTTACTAATGTCAGTGGCACAAGCTTCTGGAAGAGCATTTGAAAGACAAGCAAGGAATTTTAAGATTCCTTTTTTAATATATAGTACCACTGTTAGAAAGTGAGAATTAGAGATGTTTGGAACATGTGGAATTCAAACAATGGAGAGAGGAGGGAGCATGTCTAGTGATAGCAACCACTTGAACTCTAATAAGAATAACCATTTATAGGGCTTGTACTAGTTGATTTCACTGTTCTATGTGCTGCCTGTACTTTATCTTTAACATTTTATTCTCAAAAAAATCTCATAAGTAGATATTATTCCCTCTGCCTTTTTGTTTTTTCTCATAGGCTAACCAGGCAAGTGAAGTTTGATTTAGCTACAATGAAAACAAGGCCCACCATGATATCGGCAGTGCCAGCAAAGTAGCTCTGTGATGCCCTTACAAAACAAGTGTAAATGTCTGACTCAGACCCCAAAACACCCCTCTCCCACTCTGAATTTGGTTCTTCTGTAAATTTAAATCAAGTTTAGATTTTAAAATACTAGTGAAAATGTTTATATACAATTTTCAATTGCATGCAAGATCAGTGTTATTTGCCTCTATACCCTAAACAATTGAACAATGCAAATATGAATTACTACCAAACAGCCAAAATTTGTGGACACTATATTATATGCCAGATACAGTAGTAAGAGCTTTACATTCTCTATTTCATTTAATGCCCATGATGACACTACGAAATTGAGTTTGTATAAATTAAGAAACTTGCCTAAAGTCATAGATCTAAGAAGTTTCACTATTTGTGCTTAACTTTTCACATGATTAGTTAGCACTAAGGAAATTATGTATGCCAAAATAATTACAGTGGTTCCAATAAACAAAAAAACTATACATTGCGAAATACTGTCATAAACTAAAGACCATTTGCTTTGAACATAAGACATTTAGTTTCATCTTATGGATACATATTCATATTTATTTTTCTCCTTGTTCCAGTACCAGTCTGTTACTTTATTCTCTGACCTCTCTTTTTATGGCCACTCCTTTATGGATCTATTCACCTGGATTTAGTCATTGTCAGCTGTTTCTCTTAGTGTCACAGGCTTGGAAAGCTCATCTGCAATTATATGTTAAACTGCCACATGTGGAACACTCCCTACTTCTATCCCTCCTTTTACATCTTGTTTTGGTGCGTCTTTGATTTTTATTTACAGTTTGCTGCCATCTAGGTCTGAAAAGTAACCTGATGTAGTGTGAAATTATAACTCACTGCTAAGGAACTCTGGTGTTCAACCCTTCATTCATACTATTTGCACCACCTTATTCTTCCTCAGCTTTTAGACTTAAATGCTCGGAATTATTTCCCTCTCTCTCTTTCTCTAGCTCCTTTTGGTTTAAAAACCTAGTAATTAACTTTGCGTAGTCAATTTATTCTCTAAATGCTTGACTCACCGCAAAAGGTTTCTGTCTAAATTAGCTGTCTTGGTTCTCCTCCTACCAAGAATGAGGGCTTTTCCATTTAGTTTGTGTATCCATGGGTTCATATATTTCTCAGGTGGGTTTTTGCATCTCTTATATATCTATTTTATATGTCAATAGTTATAAGAACAGAATAACCTTGTTAACATAAAATAGATGGGTGATAATAGGATAATTTTGGTATAATAATGTCACTCAATACTTTGAACTCCTTCTGAGTGATATCCCCCAAATTATCATATGTAAAAAATATTTTGTGTTTTTATACCAGATCATTTCCTTAGTTTCCCATTTATTTTGGTGAACAAACAAATTTAGAAATACTTAAATAGTTGAAGAGTTTTATTACAAATGCATTAGAGTCTATTACTTTCCCTATTTCTAGAAAGTATAACCAAGAGTTTTTACCGGGAGTTAATAAAATACTGATTTTACTTACTATTCTTTCATTTAGAGGCACCTTCTTTTATGCCGAAAGGGTTGGAAAACACTTGTATTTTATGTTCACATCATATGTTTTCATCAAAGTTTTCACCAAAACTGCAGATATGCCCATCCAGTTTATTAAAAATACCTTCCATATAATCTAATTGGGAATGCCACTCTTGAGGTGCCTGGGGGGCTTGGTCGGTTAAGTGTCCAACTCTTTATTTCAGCTCAGGTCATGATCTGAGGGTCATGAGATGGAGCCCTACCTCAGGTTCTTTGCTGGGCATGGAGCCTGCTTAAGATTCTTGCTCCCTCTCCTTCTGCCCCTTCCCTACTCTCTTAAAAAAAAAAAAAATGAAATGCTACTCTTAATTGTCAAACCAGCGAGGCAGATTGTCAGATCAAACTTACTGTTAGGATAAACGTCTTTGCATATATTTTTATTCAAAGACTTTTTAATGCATGTCCTCATGATATTTTTCTCCTGTCTGAATTCAAGATCTGGGTGGTTAGACAGACAGTCAGGAAAAAAATATTTTCAGCAGCTTCCCTGAGGTATGTTTTACATATGTAGAAGATTCATCCATTTTAAATGTACACAACTCAGTGACTTTTTATGACTTCACCAAGTAGTGCAACCAGTACTATTAATCTATTTCATAACATTTTCACATCCCTTCCTTATAAGATGCTTCATGCCCGTTTACAGTTCCTACTCTAACTAGTTTACCCACAATTAGGTTGTTCCCAGTTTTTGGCTATTATGGCTTCTGCTGTAAACTTTACATGGAACCTAGTTGTGTGCAAATCTTTGTGTGGATGTGCGTTTTTATTTATCTTTGGATACTTCCCTGGAGTGGAATTGCTAGGATTGTATGGCAGTTTTATGTTTAATTTTTTGAGAACTACCAGACTGTTTTTCAATGGGACCGTATCATTTTACATACCTACCAACAGTTTACAAGTAGTTCCATTACTCCACATGCTTGCCAACATTTGATATTGTCTGCCTTGTTTACTGTAGCCATTTTTTTAGATATGGAATGCTATCCCATTTTGGTTTTATGTTGTATTTCCCTGAGGACTAATGATGTTGAGCATTTTTCATGTGTTAACTATTAATATATGTTCTTTTGTAAACATTCACATCTCTTGCCCATTTTTATTGGGTTATCTTTTTTATTATTGAATTATAGGTGTTCTTTGTAAAGTCTTGGTATATTTTTATTAGATACATGCTTTGCAAATATTTTCTCCCTGTATTCATGTTGGGCCCCCTATTTATTTTATTTCTTTATAAGTTCTGAAGCCTACTCTAAGTTGCCTAATTGAAGACCTTTTAAAAAAACAGAACTTCTATCTGTATATCTTGAATAATTATCATAGCTATGGAGTATCTTACAATGCAGGTATAAACATTTGTGCATTGGTCTCCTGTCATACTTACATATTGTATTTTAACCTAAACAGACATCAGTTGGTATATGCAGTTGCAAACCTAGGGGTGTTCCGTAGGGAAGTGCCTGACATGACAGGCAGAGCCCCAACACTTTTTATTTCAATGTGAATAGACTTGTTTGCTTCTTAATTTGTTAGCATGAGGTATGCAGTTATGGTTTAAAAACAAAATTTGGAAAGTTGCTTTCTTGTTACATGTTGTTCAACAGGAATATTATATAGTTTAATGTTCCACCAGTGTTTGCTACATCGTTCTCTTTTTAAGAGTACTTCTAAACAAGCCCTATGCAGGAGTTTGAAAATGGTTCAAACTTCTATTAAGCATTCACTGTTTCTGTAACTCCCTACCCATTTATTTTTTGAAAAATGTATTCTTGGGGCACCTGGGTGGCTGAGTGGGTTAAAGCCTCTGCCTTCGGCTCAGGTCATGATCTTGGGGTCCTGGGATCGAGCCCCACATCTGGCTCTCTGCTCAGCGGGGAGCCTGCTTCCGCCCCCCCCCCCCCCCTGCCTACCTCTCTGCCTACTTGTGATCTCTCTCTCTCACTGTCGAATAAATAAAATCTTAAAAAAAAGTGGCAACCTTCCTCCTACCACAAAGCCCGTAGTTTTGTGTGTATATGAGCGTGTGTGTATGTGCGCACACATGCACATGCACACACTTTATTTGAAATTTTTATAGTGCTCAATGTGCATGCATTTTAACTTTAATTTTAATTTTTGTTAAGGTAACATAAGAAATAAAACACCAAATGTGACTTATTCTAAAAGTAGCTTTAATGTGTTAAATATAACCTAATTAAAATTATCTTTAGAATTGAATATCACATACATATAATTTGGTATTGAATAAGGTGACAAAAAATAAACTTAAGCTAGTATAATGTTACCTTTAATTTAACATTTTTTCTTTCTATTAAAAAAAGTACATGCATACTATTAAGGTGAAATACTATAATATACTATAATATACTGTAGAACACCAAGAATTTTCCTAGCAAAGTAGAAGCTAGCTGTGCTATAAACAATATATTATAACTGTAATTCCCAGAATAAGAATCTATTTATGAAAATGAAGAATTAGTTCTCACCTTTGTATATGGTGACAAAGACTCCTTCCTTGCCCAAACTTCTCTCTAGTGGGCCCTCCTCTCAGCTAGGCCTCATTGGCCTATAAGAACTGCTAACTCATAGCAGAAGTGGAGTGCATCCACCCTGTTCCACGCACCACTAAGAACCTGGAACCAACATTAGCATTGTTTGTATCAGCTCAAAGTCCTGTAACTAGGACAACACCAGACTCTTTAAAATGCCTGCCTGAAAAAGCAAAGCTTAAAGCAGCTGAAAGAATTTACTGTTCATTCCAGTCAGACCTGACTAAAAGCCCTTGACCTCCCTCTTCTTAAAAGCATTAATTTAGAAAACTTGCAGATGTAAATCCTTTACTGTCCCTTTCAGATGTATCTTCTACAACCCAAGCATGCCTTTACAAAAGACCTAGGAGCCATCCTTTTGAAAGGTATGTTTCAAGAGAGATAAGGTCGCCTTTTCTCAGTCTCTGTTGGGTGGGGTAGGGGTCTAACTTCTTTAACCCATGTGTTATTTAGAAGTATGTTGTTTCATATGTAATTTTTTTCCCCAATTTTTTCCTGCTATTAATATTCAGTTTAATTCTATTGTGATCTGAAAATAGGCATAGTATGATTTCTGTTGTTTTAAATTTGTTAAGGTGTTTTATGTCCCAGAATGTGCTCTATTTTGGTGAGTGTTCCATGTGAGCTGAAGAAGGTTGTATGTTCCGTTGTTGGATAGTCTATAGATGTCAATAATATCCAGTTGATTGATGGTGTTGTTAAGTTCGATTATGTCCTTACAGATTTTCTCCCTGCTGGATCTGCCCATTTGTGATAGAGGAGTGTTAAAATCTCCAACTCTGACAGAGATTCATCCGTTTCTCTTTGCAATTCTATTACTTTTTGCCTCACATAGTTCACCTCCCATAGCTCAGTTGTTAGGCACATGGATGTTAAGGCTTGTTAGGCATTCATGGAGAATTGACTCCTTTATTACTGTGTCCTTCTTTATCCCTGATAATTTGCTTTGAGTTCTGCCCTGTCTGATATTAATAAAGCTACTCCAGCTTTCTTTTGATTAGTGTTACCATGGAATATTTTTCTCAATTCATATACTTTATTTTTTCGTCCAAATATGTTTATTTTATTTTTTCAGTGTTACAAGATTATTTGTTCATGCATCACACCCAGTGCTCCATGCAATACATGCCCTCCTCAGTACCCACCACCAGGCTCGCCCAACCCCACCACTCCCTCCCCTCCAAAACCCTCAGTTTGTTGCTCAGAGTCCACAGTCTCGTATGGTCAATTCATTTACTTTTAATCTGTATGTGTCTATAAATTTATAGGGGTTTCTTATAGACAACATGTATTTGCATTCTGGTTTTTTTTTTTAAAGATTTATTTATTTATTTTAGAGAGAGAGTGCAGGGGGGAGGGGCTGAGGGAGGAAGAGTCTTAAGCAGACTCTGCACTGAGTGGAGAGTCTGACGTGGGGCTTGATCTCATGACCCTGAGATCACCACCTAAGCCAAAACGGAGAGTCAGGCACTTAACCAACTGCACCACCCAAACACCCCTGTGTCCTGTTTTTTGATCCACTCTGACAATCTCTGTCTTTTCATTGGTGCATTTAGGCCATCGATAATAAAAGTGCTTATTGGTATAGTATATATATTTATTGGTATAGTTGGCATATTGGTATAAGTTGGACTTATAGTCCAACTATTAATATAGTTGGATTAATATTTGTTACTGTTTTCTATTTATTGACCTTGTTTATTATTATTTTTGTCTTCCAGTCTTTTTCTGGTTTTTTTTTTGTGGTTTTAATTGAGCATTTTTTTATTGATATAATTGACATACAACATTATATTAGTTTTAGGTTTATAAGATAATATTTTGATATTCGTATATCTTGCAAATGATCACCACAATGAGTCTGCTATTCTCCACTGATGAGGTATCTCAATTTTACTGACAGCTCATTTCTCAGTAAACATCCTCAACAATAAAGCACAGGTGGTTGTCCTTTATACAGTCTTTGAGTTCTTAGTTATTTTGGTTCTGATATCATGTCCACCCATACATTATTTGAGTTAGTATTGCAGAGAAAATTAATTAAATGTCAAATCTTCAAACATCCCCCAGGCTATAAAGACAAAGAAAGAGCATAGAAAGAGTAGTTAAACCTTTCTTTCCACTTTACTTAAGTTTATTGCTATTTGGTTTATATTCTGTCTTCCCTGACATTTCCAAAATACTAGTATATGCCACTATGACATTAGTAGTATGTGGCATTCTTACAAGCTTTCCTGACAGAAAACTTTGAACTTAAAACATGCATTGAAATCTTCAGCTGAATTTTGAGTTTAATGTTATAGTGGTTAGATGCTGATTATCTTAAATATGGATTCTAATTTTAATTTTCTCATTTGTTTAGTTTTTTCAGTATGAGAGCTATACTGTTTATGACAATTCCTTTCACTTTTTTTCTGGGTGTCATAAAGCTCATAGTTATATTTGGAACTCTGTGAAAAACATAGGGTAGCCCTTTTGGTAACCAGATTTTTCTAACTTTTTCCTTTGGTCTTAATTTTCGATTGCAGTTAAAAATCATATTTTAATGTCTTTCATTTTAAGCTGCTTCAGATTATTTGGTAATTATCCAATATATAAATGTATCATAAAAAAAGATAAACAAGATTTGTGGATTTGATTTTTTCTTTTTTAATTAGCTAACATACTAATTAGTTTTTGATGTAGTGTTCAATGATTCATTAGTTGCATATACCACCCAGTGCTCATCACATCACATGCCCTGCTTAATGCCCATTACCCAGTTACCCCATCGTCCCCCTATCTCCCCACCCCTCAGCAACCCTTGGTGTGTTTTCTAGCGTTAAGAGTCTCTCATGAATTGTCCACCTCCCTGATTTCTTCCCATTCGATTTTCCCTCCCTTCCCCTATGATGCTCTACACTATTTCTTATATTCCAATATGAGTGAAACCATATGATAGTTGTCTTCCTCTGATTGACTTATTTCACTTAGTGTAATACCCTCCAGTTCTGTCCACATCAATGTAAACGGTAGCTATCCATCCTCTCTGATGGCTGAGTAATAATTCTACTGTATGTATGAACCATATTCTTCTTTATCCGTTCATCTGTTGAGGGACATCTTGGCTCCTTCCACAGTTTGGTTATTGTGGACATTGCTGCTATGAACATTGGGGTGCAGATGCCCCTTCTTTTCACTACATCTGTATTTTAGGGGTAAATACCCAGTAATGCAATTGTTAGGTTGTAAGGTAGCTCTATTTTTAACGTCTTAATGAACCTCCGTACTGTTTTCCATAGTGGCTGCACCAGCTTGCATTCCCACCAACAGTGTAAGAGAGTTCCCCTTTCTCCACATCCTGGCCAACATTTGTTGCTTCCTATCTTGTTAATTTTAGCCATTCTAACTGGTATAATGTGGTATCTCATTGTGGTTTGGATTTGTATTTCCCTGATGACAAGTGATGTGAAGCATTTTTTCATGTGTTTGTTGGCCATTTATATGTCTTCTTTGGAGAAGTGTCCATTCATGTCTTTTGCCCATTTCTTGACTGGATTATTTGTTTTTTGGGTGTTGAGTTTGATAAGTTCTTTATAGATCTTAGGTACCAGCCCTTTATCTGATATGTCATTTGCAAATATCTCCTCCCATTCCATAGGTTTGCCTTTTAGTTTTGTTGGCTGTTTCTTTTGCTGTGCAGAAGCTTTTTTATCTTGATGAAGTCCCAATAGTATGTTTTTGCTTTTGTTTCCCTTGCCTTTAGTTTAGACAAGAGACACATGTCTTGCAAGAAGTTGCTGTAGCCGAGGTTGGAGAGGTTACTGTCTGTGTTCTCCTCTAGGATTTGATGGATTCCTGTCTCACATTTAGGTCTTTCATCCATTTTGAGTTTATTTTTTGTATATGGTTTAAGAAAATGGTTCAATTTCATTTTTTTGCATGGGGCTGTCCAATTTTCCCAGCACCATTTATTGAAGAGACTGTCTTTTTTCCATTGGATATTCTTTCCTGCTTTGTCAAAGATTGGTTGACCATAGAGTTGAGGGTCCATTTCTGGGCTCTCTACTCTGTCCCATTGATCTATGTGTCTGTTTTTGTGCCATTACTATGCTGTCTTGATGATCATAGCTTTGTAATATAGCTTGAAGTCGGGCATTGTGATGCCCCCAGCTCTGCTTTTATCAACATTCCTCTGCCTATTCAGGGTCATTTATGTTTCCATACAAATATTAGGATTGTTTGTCCCAGCTCTTTGAAAAATGTTGATGGTATTTTGATAGGGATTGCATCGAATGTGTAGATTGCTCTGGTCAGGATAGACATTTTAACATGTTTATTCTTCTGACCCATGAGCATGGATGTTTTTCCATCTTTTTGTGTCTTCTTCAATTTCTTTCACAAGTGTTCTGTAGTTTTTAGAGTACAGTCCTTTACATCTGTGGTTAGGTTTATTCTAAAGTATCTTATGGTTTTGGTTGTAATTATAAATGGGATTTATTCCTTAATATCTCTTTCTTCAGTCACAGTGTTAGTGTATAGAAATGCAACTGATTTCTATGCACTGATTTTGTATCCTACAATGTTGCTGGATTGCTGTATGAGTCTAGCCATTTAGGGGTGGAGTCTTTTGGGTTTTCCACATAAAGTATCATATCATCTGCGAAGAGTGAGAGTTTAACTACTTCTTTGCTAATTTGAATGCCTTTTATTTCTTTTTGTTGTCTGATTGCTGAGGCTAGGACTTCTAGTACTATTTTGAATAATAGTGGTTTTGAGAGTGGGCATCCCTGTTGTGTTACTGACCTTAAGGGAAAAACTCTCAGTTTTTCCCCATTGAGAATAATATTCCATTTGGGCTTTTCGTAGATGGATTTTATATATGATATTGAAATATGTTCCTTCTATCCCTAACTTTGAAGAGTTTTAATGAGGAAAAGTCTCTATTTTGTCAGATGCTTTTTCTGCATCAATTGAGAGGATTATATTCCTCTCAATTGTATTGAGAGGTTTTTGTCTTTTCTTATATTATTGTGATCTGTCACATTGGTTGATATGCAAATGTTGAACCACCCTTGCATCCCAGGAATAAATCCCACCTGTTCTTGGTGAATAATCCTTTTAGTGTACTATTGGATCCTATTGGCTAGTATCTTGGTGATAATTTTGGCATTCATGTTCATCAGGAATATTGGTCTTTAATTCTCCTTTTTGATGGGGTCTTTGTCTGGTTTGAGGATCAAGGTAATGCTGGCCTCAGAATGAGTTTGGAAGTTTTCCTTCCATTTCAGTTTTTTGAAAACAGCTTAAGTAGAATAGATATTATTTCTTCTTTAAATGTTTGGTAAAATTCCCCTGGGATGCCATCTGGTCCTGGACCCTTTTTTTGGGGGGTGGGGGAAGTTTTTGATTACTGCTTCAATTTCCTTGCTGGATATTGGTCTATTCAGATTTTCTGTTTCTTCCTGTTTTAGTTTCGGTAGTTTATAAGTTTCTAGGAATATATCCATTTCTTCCAGATTGCCTAATTTAGTGGCATATAGTTGCTCATAGAAGGTTCTTAAAATTGTCTGTATTTCCTTGCCAATGATCATGAGCTCTCTCCTTTCATATATGATTTTATTAATTTGGGTCCTTTCTCTTTTCTTTTCAACAAATCTGGCCAGAGGTTTATTAATCTTATTAATTCCTTCAAAGAACCAGCTTCTAGTTTTGTTGATCTGTTGTACTGTTCCTCTAATTTCTATTTCATTGATTTCTGCTGTAATCTTTATTATGTCTCTTTTCCTGCTTGGTTTAGGCTTTATTCACTGTTCTTTCTCCAGATCCTTTAGGTTTAAGGTTAGCTTGTGTATTTGGGATTTTTCTAATTTTCTGAGAGAGGCTTGTATTGCAGTGTACTTCCCTCTTAGGACCACTTTTGCTGTATCACATAGGTTTTGAACTGATGTGTTTTCATTCTCATTAGTTTCCATGAATTTTT
This sequence comes from Nasua narica, assembly GCA_028533885.1. Lineage (NCBI taxonomy): Eukaryota > Metazoa > Chordata > Mammalia > Carnivora > Procyonidae > Nasua > Nasua narica. The sequence continues at coordinate 50,702,716 of CM052802.1, forward strand.
AAATTCTTCAATTTCCTGGTTAACCCATTCATCTTTAGGAGGATGCTCTTTAACCTCCATGTGTTTGAGTTCCTTCCTCCTCTTGTGATTGAGTTCCAGTTTCAAAGCATTGTGGTCTGAAAATAGGCAGGGTGTAATCTCAGTCTTTTGGTATCAGCTGAGACCTGATTTGTGACTCAGTATGATCTATTCTAGAGAAATTTCCATTTGCACTTGAGAAGAGTGAGTATTCTCTTGTTTGGGGATGGAATGTTCTGTATATATCTGTGAAGTCCATCTGGCCCAGTGTGTCATTTAAAGCCCTTGTTTCTTTGTTGATCTTCTGTTTAGATGATCCATCCATTGCTGTGAGTAGGGTGTTGAAGACCCCTACTATTAATGTATTATTTTCAGTGTCTTTCTTTACTTTGGTTATTAATTGGTTCATATAATTGGCTGCTCCCATTTTTGGGGCATATTTACAATTGTTAGATCTTCTTGTTGGATAGACCCTTTAAGTATGATATAGTGTCCTTCTTCATCTCTTACTCCAGTCTTTGATTTAAAATCTAGTTTGTCTGATATGAGGATTGCTATCCCAGCTTTCTTTTGAGAGCAGCTTGAGATAGGAGTTTCCTTACCTACAGAGGGAGGAGCATCAGACTAACATCAGACCTATCCACAGAAACCTGGCAGGCCAGAAAGGACTGACATTATATATTCACGGTACTAAATGAGAAAAATGTGCAGCCAATAATTTTTTATCCAGCAAGGCTGTCAGATGGAAAGAGAGATAAGGGGCTTCCAGGGCAGACAGAAACTGAAAGAATATGTGACCACCAAGCCAGGCCTGCAAGAAATACTAAGGGAGATCCTATAAGCGAAGAGAGAGTCCAAGAGTCACATAGACCAGAAAGAAACTGAGATATTCTACAGAAATAGGAACTTTACAGGCAATACAGTGGCACTAAGTTCATACAATAGTTACTCTGAATGTAAATAGGCTAAGTACTCCAACTAAAAGACACAGGGTATCAGATTGGATAAAAAAGACAGATCTATCTAGATACTGTTTACAAGATACTCATTTTAGACCTGAAGACACCTCCAGACTGAAATTGAGGAGATGGAAAACCATCTACCACACTGCTGGACCGACCTCAAAAGAAATTTGGATTTGGGGGCGCCTGGGTGGCTCTTTGGGTTAAGTCTCTTCAGCTTAGGTCATGATCTCAGGGTCCTGGGATCGAGTACCGCATCGGGCTCTCTGCTCAGTGGGGAGCCTGCTTCCCCCTCTCCCTCTGCCTGCCTCTGTGCCTACTTGTGATCTCTCTCTCTGTCAAGTAAATAAATCAAATATTAAAAAAAAAAGAAATTTGGATTTGATTTTTGTTAAAAAGACAATTTGCTGTTAAGCAAGCTTCTACTTGATTTTTTTTAAAATTTATTTATTTATTAACATATAATGTATTATTTGCCCCAGGGTACATGTCTAAGAATCATCAGGCTTACACATTTCACAGCGTTTGCCATAGCACATACCCTCCCCAATGTCCATATTCTACTTGATTTTTTAAAGACTTTACTACCAATAAAAATATTTGGATTTGTGTATATGTTTTAAATGTATACGTATGTATAAATATTTTAAGCAACACTGAATAATATGTGAATAGCTGTAAAGAATCAGTCCCTTTACAAAATATTAGTAGTTAAAATGGTCTTAAAAAATACTGGCAACCCATTAAGGTCAGGTCATTTTAGATTATTTTAAATGAAAAGTAAAATATTTGATGGTTTTTTTTTTTCCTCCCAAAACTATATTCTGTTTTACAGTCAGGTAAGATAAATATTTAATTTGCTGTAGGGTAATAATAAATTTTTAAAATCAAATGATAATCATAATGGAGGGATTGCTGAATAGACTGTGAGATATAAAGTATAATGAACACTAAATTGCTTTAAAGTAACAAAAGGCAGAAGTGGCTTGTCCAGAACTCTATTTTAAGAGCTTTGGATGATTCATTTTGAGAAAATTTTGGTTTCTTTGAACTATTTTTAGGGGTAGTAGGAAATTATAGAGTAGACCTACGTTAAATAGTGTAGAGAACCTGGCCTGATAATGAATTTACTTTGGGTTCAGAAGACATACAATTTGCGGATTATCTAGATATGACTGTAATTGGCAGCCCTTATAACTTAATTATAGCCTTTAGAACTCTAATCCTTTATAACATTATACACTTGAAATATATAAAAGCTAAAAAAAGAATTTGTTTGTTCTTCTCCTGAGAAACTTTAGGGAATTGAGTTTATTTTGAGTAAATATGACTAAAATATTCTAAAGCAAAAGAGAAGACAAGACCAATACTTGCCATTTATGATGATAAAACTTTATTTCCCATCCATTAATATGCATTCATTAAAATAAATAATTACAAGCCTGTAGGAAATGTCCTCAATCAGTTTCATTTGTAATAATCTAGGTAAATTTGTAAACATTGCCAGAACATTAGCTAAATCCCGATGTTTTTATGTTTGTACTGGGGACTCCAGAAAAAAGTGAAATACTGGTAGATGAGAAGTGTTTTCATTATATTAATTAAATATAAAAGCAAAGGGTTAGTTACAGAGCTTGATCAGAGACAATGAGAAAGTCAGAGTTGCTGTCTAACTTCACGTAATTAATATTTGCCAGGCATTAAAAAGGATTGGAAGAAAAAAGTTCAGAATTAAGTTAAACAATTTGGTCTCAACATCATTAAAAATAAGCTCCCACCTGCTTCTAATTTTCTTGTTGATTACAAAGGTCATTGGCTGTTTGAATAGTGAGGGGAAAAAGGAGCATTTAGAAGAGCATGCAAATGAAAGCTCAAGCAGAGTCCTGTATGTTAATGAGTGAGGGGTGTTGATCAGTATGCAGTGGAAGACTCTGACTATGATAAACATACTTGAATATCTTTCAATTCACAAGGGCACTCATTTATGTGTGCAAGTCAGCAGCATAAATCCATTATTTGAAATTGTGCTAAGACCTTCAATTACCTTTGTGAAAATAGGTGGTATTTTTGTATTTTATAGGTTTTGGTCTAATAGTCTTAAAATAGACCTTAAAGTTCTACCCAAATTACAGATCTTATTAAAATATGATACTAAATTATATTATCTATGATCTTTTATAAACACACCATTTCTTCTTTTTATGTGGTTTTTCAGCCCTCTGCAAGAACAGAATATAATAGCCATTATTCATTGAGCACTAACAATGAACTAGGTGTTTTCTGTATATTATCTCCATTAATCATCACATCAACCTTGCTTGTAAGGAATTCCCTGTAAAGAATCATTAATCTAATTTTATGGAAGAAAAACTGAGGCTCAATTCTCTGAGGTGATAGAATTATTGACTTTTTAGCTATAATACTCCCTCAAAATTCCTATCACTGCGGTTCTGAATAAGGAATACTTATCAATATCACCCAAGACATTTTTGAACTTATGTGGAGTTGGACCTCATGTCTAAAACTTCTGTTCAATATGTTTTTGGTGCTGTAGGGTCTCTGTATTTTATTTATTTACAATTTTAAAGAAAGCAACAGTTACACTGATGTGCACTCTCAGTTGAGAATCACTGTTAGTTCCATTATAGGATATGGTTACCAAAATACTGGTTTCAGCTCTCACTAGAATTTAGATAAAAATTCATGGTCCTGGACTCTGGGTCCTAGAGAAATGGTTTCTATGCTAGTATTACCAGTTAATGTCTATTGATCTCTAATTATGTGCTTAATACTGCTCTAAGCAGTTTATGTACAACTGTTTAATCTTCACAGTGGCATTACTTCATAGATACTTTTATAAACTCATTTCATGTATAAAGAACTGAGGCATAGAGTGTTAAGGAATTTGCACAAGATAACACAATTTGGATGGATGCTGCAATAATTACAGAGCTTACATTCTTAAAATATTCCTTGAATACTTACTAGTATATAGCACTTGAAGAATCTGTTTTCTAGATTATGAAACATTTCACATATCCAAATTAATATGTGTATCATCGATAATAGATACATAGAATAATAATAAAATGCATATTTAAGATATAGAACATAATAAAAATTTTACCCTTAGTTACTATGTGGTTTTGTAATGTATTTGAAGTAAAGTTAGATTCATTTGTGTCTATTTATATTGCATTTTAGATATTTTTCCACCTTTTTGATTTACCTTGAATTTGCTTTATGATAAACACATGCATATGTAGATAGGTGTACACACACGTAAATCATTCTCTTTACTTTTCTTATATATAAGTGGGGTTTGTTGTGCTTTACTTTCTTCACTAACAATTCTAAAAATAACTTCCTATCTGTTAAAAATAACTTTCTCATTCTGCTTTTAGCCTTACAGTACTCTATTACATTAAATACCTAGGTTGCTCAACTAATCTCCTGTGCATGTATATTTAGATTATTTCCAATACTTGCAATTGCAACTAATGTAATAATTAATAAAGTTTTGCACATGTAGTTTTAATTATTTGAGGTGTAATTTATGGGTAAATTCATAAAAGTAGGATTGCTGGGTCAAAAGGTAAATGAATATGTAGGTTCGTAATATTACCAACTTCTCTATAAGCCTGTAACATTGTGTATTTCTATCTGTATTGTTTGAGTTCCTATTTTTTCATAACTCTATCAACAGAAGTGTTGACAACTTTTGAATTTTTTCCAGTGTTGTAGGTCATATATAATGCTTCAATATTTCAGTGAATTGTTGGTACTTATTTAAGGGAGATCAAATATTTTTTCGTGTATTTAAGAACTATTTTTATATCATAATTTCAAGGATTCTTTATTCATATTTTTCCCCATTTTTATTTCAGAATTTTTTAGTCTTTTTTGCCTTGTTCTTTTTAAAAGACTTCATCATTTATTATGTATTAATTTTCCCACCATATTTATTATTAATGCTTAATATTTTTCCTGCTTTATGACTTATCTTTTGGTATTTTTCTATGGCATTTTCCAAGAACTTTTTAAAATAGTGTAATTTATTATTTTTAAATAGCAGATGTATTTGTGAATTACAACTAGTTTCCAGTCTTGCTTAGTCTTAAAAACTCTGAGGATACTGCCACTTTTACCCCCACCCGCATCAAGAAGAGATACAAAAGTGACATTGTATCCACTATAAAAGTGGAAATATACTTTTAATCTGGGTCATTTTCGAGTGGACACAGTTTTGTATGTCTTTTAATCTCTTTTAATCTGGGCCATTTTTCAGTGGTCACAGTTTTGTATGTCTTTTCATCTGTCCCTTAATCCGGGCCATCTTTCAGTGGTCAGAACTTTGTGTGTGAGTCCTCGAATCAATTCACCACCATATAGATTTTAAAACTGGAACTCCATAACACAGATTTCTGGATTGTCAGTTTCTCCAAAACCTAATAACCACTTTAGTTTAATACTCCCAATTCTTTCTCCTCCTCCCCCTTCCTCTTCTTTCTGCCTCTCCCTACTTCCCTCACTCTCTATACTTCTTTCCTTCTATGAGGGATTTTTCTAAATTCCTTACCATTTCATCAATAATTTCAAACACATTTATTTTAACATACATTTTAGTTTGTTTTAGATGTTTTATTTTTGTTGCTTTTTAAGGATATTTAGTTTGCCATATTACCATATTACAGAAGTCAGAAGTATCAGACATTCTTTTTCAATGCTATGGAAGAAGACACTATTCATTAACATTGATACATCTGAATGAAAACTCCATCTGAGGCGTTCCTCTAACCTTATTTTGCATTTCCTTTGTGTGAGGATGTATGAGAGAAAGTTTTGAACAGATATTTTGTGTTCTAAATATATGCCCTCAAGCCAAAAAATAAAGTAGGCATCATCAAAAATAATAACGGAAAGAAGGTACAGATGTGAAGACAAAAAATAAAAAAAATCCCAAGAGAATAATCTTTATCATTAAAGTGTACCCCAAAAACAGATTAAAATAATTCACTCTTCTTAGGTGTTTTTTTATTTAGGATTTTTCTCCTTACAACTTTTTTCATTGAGTTATTTAATATTTAATTTTATAATCAACAGATACACTTTATATAAAAATGTGAATGAAACAGGGTTGGTTTTGGGTAATAGTTTCCATCACCTATTTATGAACCAAATGCAGTGGCATAGGAAATACTGAAAAGCTTATTAAAAATACAGATCCCTAGGCCTTATGCTTTTTTTTTTTAAGTATACTTTTTTTTTTTAACCCCAACATAGGGCTTGAACTCAACGACTCTAGATCAAGATCTTGATTAAGATCAAGATCTAAACTGGGATCAAGATTCAGATGCTTAACCAGCTGAGCTACCTAGGCACCCCAGAACTTACCCATTTATAATACAGATAAATAGTAATACAGATAAGGAAAGGAGGGTTAAAAAAATAAATTGCCTAAAGTTGTACAGCTGGTATTTGACAAACAAATGAATTGATACATATTTATGTCTAAAGATGCTGGTGTTAGATATATTCTATATGACATTTGTGTCAGACTTTCCAGTTTTTCTAATTATCTATTTGTCCATCATGAAGACAGTACAGCTGAATGGTATGAACTATGTAGAAATATCTCAAATTTAGTACAAAGTAATAAAATTTATTTAGTTGTTAGAATTTTCCAAATGAAATAGAAAAGTAAACACTAAGAACAGTGGATAAAGATCAGTAGTGTAATGTGATACATGTTTGTGCCTGAAATTGATGTCATAATATATTTTGTGGTAGAGAGAATAAATCATAAGAGACAAAATAAATACATTGCAAATACAAATTTATTTATTTGGAAAATAAAAGTATATAGATAATTTACTTATGACTGATGTTACATAATTCTGTTGATAACAGTGCATTACTGGGGTAAATGAATATGAAATAGAAGGGAGAACATTTCATCGGGCTCTTTTCACTGAATGTCTTTTTTTAAACCAAGCAAAATGGAACTTTGGTGAAGCCTAAAGGATAGACAGATATCCTCTCTGGTATGTAAAAGACCCAGAAAGGGGATTGTCTTGTATTTATTTCTAATTCGGAATGTTAATATGTACGAATAACTTCTCTAGTTTCTTAGCTTCTCTTGACCCAAACTTTCTCTGCTCTTTTATTATCTGAGAACGTATTTCCTAAAGAAAATATGTAAGGAATATCAGACATGTTAAAGGAAAAGGGATATATTCTGCTGATTCTGCCTCAATACTACATCTCTAAATATATAAATATAAATATAAGTGTATAAATGTATATATATTTCAAGGCAAAAGCCTCAGATTCATTATCAACAAATGCTTTTGTACTATCATTAATAATAAAATGTATACTTCATTGCTAAAGCTCTATTTGTTCAGTGGACCAGATGCCAGAAATCATGCCCTGTTAGAAGCAGTCAAACATAAAAAGCTAAGGAAATATAATATAGGAAAATAAGGTAAAAGTAGACTAAGGAGAAAAGAAATAAGACAGCATGAGTTATCATCCTCTAGCCCCTGCCTCCAAATCTAGGAGTTGGACTGAACTGCTGATAGTTAGCCTGAAATGCAGCCAACCTAATATTGACTTGATGTAGCCAGTATCTCAAATAAACTTGAGCTGTTATAGTGTTGGAACCAAGAGACTTCACTTGAGCATGCTGGGAAATGCAATGGATATGTTGTTAATGGTATTTGGTGTTATCATGAATTGCAAGAAATTCATGGGGATTTTATCAGCCTCCTAGGCAGTCTTCTCAACATTTCTCTAAAGGACACGTAAGATACTGGGGCATTCAGAAGGTTTTGCAAATTATATTTCAATTATAATTAATTAATATTTGGAAACACCAGATAAATAAATGAGGTGGGGAGAGATGACTGAACCATTTTTGAATATTTTAGCAAGAAATGTGAGAATAGTTTATTTAATTTTGTACAAGCATTATTATATTTGATGGAGGAGACAGTTTGAAACCTTGATAATTATTAGAACTTAGAACTTCAGGCAATGCAATACATCACATGTTAACAAAGCATTACATGGATGTCAGTAAGTTTCAGAGTTCTTACAGAAAGTACAAGGAGAAAAGAAGTATTTAATTACACTGATTTCCAAAAGTAGTCACATATGTTGACAGTTTGCCTTAGTAATGTACAAGTACACAAGAAGATACCAGAAGACTGTTTTTGTAAGCAACAGTGGACAGGTTGGGTGATCTTTTTGCTTGGGATTGCAATCAAGTATACAGTATAAATAAAAGATGATCTACACAATTCTCCCCCCCGCCCAAAAAAAACACCAGTAAAATGTGAAAGGACTTGAAGTATTCTTAAATAGGATTATTCATGAAAAAATCAAGTCCACAAGGATGAGCATGTATATTTTTTAAAAGATTTTATTTATTTGAGAGAGAGAGAAGATAGTGAGCGAGAGCACAAGCAGGGGGAAGGAGTAGAGGGAAAGGGAGAAGCAGACTCCCTGCTAAGCAGGGAGTCTGATTCAGGACTTGATCTCAGGACCCTGGGTTCATGACCAGAGCTGAAGGCAGACATTTAACTGACTGAGCCACCCAGATGCTCAGATTTTTTAACCTTCTGAAAAAAACATTGCACTGTTTTTTTAAGAAACAAAAATTTTTCCTGCATTATTTCCAGCCTTGAGAAAACCCAGAGGGAGATCTTTCAGTTGCTACTTGAAACTGAACTATCAAAAAATCTTGTGTAAACAGAAATCTTAAGCTAGATCAGGTTCAAAATTCAGCTAAAGTTTTTCATCATGTGAGCAATGACCGTCAACTGTCCCTTTGATAATGGCTTTCTAGTTCACCATTTTTTTCTTGCAGCAGCTTAGGAAAAATAAAGTGGCCAATAGATTTTTTTTTTTTTTTTTAAGTAGGCTCCAGGCCCAGCATGGAGCTTGAACACACGACCCTGAGATCAAGACCTGAGTTGAAATCAAGAGTTGGATGCTTAACCAACTGAGCCACCCAGATGCATTGTGGCCAATAGAATCTTTTTTATTTTTTTTTGCTTAATATTTAATGTATTACTTGGGGTACAGGTATGTGACTCATCAGTCTTTTACAATTCACAGCGCTCACCATAGCGCATACCTTCCCCAATCTCCCATCACCTACCACCTCTGTCTCTCCCACCGCACCCTCCACTCCAGCAACCCTCAGTGTGTTTCCTGTGATTAAGAGTCTCTGATGCTTTGTCTCCCTCTCTGGTTTCGTCTTCTTCTGTTTTTTTTCCCTCTCTTCCTGTAGATCCTCTGTTTGGTTTCTCAAATTCCACATATCAGTGAAATTATATGATAATTATCTTTCTCTGAGTAGCTTATTTCTCTTAGCATAATACCCTCTAGTTCCATCTTTGTCATTACAAATGGCAAGATTTCATTTTTGATGGCTGCATAATATTCCGTTGTGTGCGTGTGCATGTGCGTGTGAGTGTGAGTGTGTGTGTGTGTGTATGTCAGTTCATGTCTTCTTCCCATTTCTTGATTGGGTCATTTATTCTTTGGGTGTTGAGTTTGATAAATATAGGTTATGGATACTAGCCCTTTATCTGATATGTCATTTGTAAATATCTTCTCCCGTTCTGTTGGTTGTCTTTTGTTTTTTTGACTGTTTGCAGGCTCATGGATTGGAAGAACAAATATTATTAAAATGTCTATGCTACCTAGAGCAATCTACACATTTAATGCAATCCCTATATAAATACCATCAACATTTTTTCAAAGAAATGGAACAAATAATCCTAAAATTTGTATGGAACCAGAAAAGACCCACATAGCCAGAGGAATGTTGAAAAAGAAAACCAAAGCTGGTGGCATCACAATTCTAGACTTAAAGCTCTATGACAAAGCTGTAATCATCAAGACATTATGATACGGACACAAAAACAGACACATAGATCAATGGAACAGAATAGAGAGCCCAGAAATGGACCCTCACCTCTATGATCAACTAATCTTCAACAAAGCAGGAAAGAATGTCCAATGGAAAAAGGACAGTCTCTTCAACAAATGGTGTTGGGAAAATTGGACATCCACATGCAGAATAATGAAACTGGAGCATATCCTTACACCATACACAAATATAGACTCAAGATGGATGAAAGACCTCAATGTGAGACAAGAATCCATCAAAATCCTTGAGGAGAACACAGGCAGCCACCTCTTCAACCTCAGCCACAGCAACTTCTTCCTAGAAACATTGCCAAAGGCAAGGGAGGCAAGTGCAAAAATGAACTGTTGGGACTTCATTAAGATAAAAGGCTTTGCACAGCAAAAGCCAATAGAATCTTGAAAGGCCATGTTGCATCTTAAAGATCTTTTTTTAAGGCTGCTTTAATTTGACTTCAATTTTAAAGAATCTAAATATTTTTATTCCCACTCTAGATGTCCAGATAACCTCATTTTGAAGCTATGAGGGTGATTTCTGACATGGGGTAAACGAGGCCACGTGAGAATAAATTTAACCTAAAAATCTCTGTAAAGGAAAGAGTTACATTACAACTTCAATCAGGCTTTCATCATCCCTGAGGAAGAGACTTGAGTTCTATTAGAATATTAATACATCAGCCGAAGGAAGCCATTTTGGCTGCAGGACTGGGAGAGTGGACAGTGCCTCTGACAGGGTATCAGAAAGGTGGAAACACAAAATATCTGTTGAGGCTAGAAAACTCTCCCTTTTTTTTTTTTTTCTTCTTTTCCTGGGTCTCAGTTGGTATTACAGGGCAGGAAGAGGTATTGGAGTTTGGACTTTGGTCGGTAGGAAAGGTTGCTGAGTTAGAGAATCAAGACATATATACTTAGAACTATATATAACCTTCCAGAGGGAGCCCCTGAGAGCTGGGGACACCAGCCTAAATCAGAGATAAGATAAAGCAAACCCCTAACTCTTAGGAAATTATATTCTTACTTTAGATCTAGTGTCTGTGTCTTGATTAAGTATATCTATGCCCAATTTCTCTTTCCTCTTCAATATTCTACAGTCTAGAGAATTTGGCCTTAGGTTTAATAGTCTTTTATGAGCCTTTGGGTAACTTCATATCAGTAAAGACACATAAGATGAAAAAGAAGTTTGAAATATGATCTTCGATTAAAAACTTGATTTGGACTCCACAAAGTTATCTCCTATCTTAGCAGTCACCCACCCCTCAGTAATCATGGATCCTGGTGGCTATGGATATTGTTGTCATCTTTGTCAGATGCTGAACAGCAAGATAATATCCTAAAAAATAGTCAGTATGAAAATTAAAGCCTCCCTTTATCACTAATAGAATAATCTTATCATGTCCAAGTCTCTCTAAATATTCATAAAATATATTTTTGTCACACCAACTGGATTACTTTGTATCAAGGTCCTTAGTTCACTTGATGATTTGGAAACATTTCCTTTCTGCACTTCTGGTGAATTTATCATCTCTAAATTGATCTGTTGATTGATGACTAAATAAACTTATGGGAGGCAATGATTCTGGCACATGATTTATCTCATAGATAATTGAACATTCATTCTTATATCCAAATAATTTAGAAGGTGCTACTTCATGATCACCATAGCCATAGGTTATCACAATCCATAAGTCTTATACTACTATGCTTATATTGTTGCCTAGTGAGAGGATCTGTAAATTACAATAGTAAGTAGAATAGGAGTAGGTATGGCTATCAATTACCTTTGGTCTGGATGACAGTCTAAAATATAGTTCTCTTTTTAAGTTGGTGACTGTGGGTCACATCTGTCCCTGTTTTGTCCTCACTATCCCACTTTTGGAAGCATCCTGATATCCTCATTTACATTCTCCATCTTGATAAACAGCCCGGTATTTCATGCACTGTTATCTATGTATGAAGGTTAGAGAATTAAAATATAGCTTATATGGGTTTCTTTTACTTGATAGAGTAATATATTTCTGAAGATTAGGTTTTGGATTCCTTAAGAGAAGTCCACCCCATTGTACTCACCAGATAGTCAAAACACCAAGGAATATGATGACAGGGAAGATAGGTGAAAGTAAAAAAACATGATAAAGGAAAGCTCTTTAAAAATTTTGAGCAAATTGGTTTACAAATCCAAAGACTTAGTGTTATAGTGAAGGAGCACAAGGGAAGTTCTGTCAAAGGGCGAAATAGTTAGGTCCCTTTAGTTTTTGGTTGCAGACAAATGACAATAAGCTCAATGTGCTTGCAGAACAAAATAGATTCCCCAACTGCTAGAAGTGTCCAAGGAGAGGATTGGAATCTGAGGAGGGATTTTATTATTGCAATGAGCTTTGAGTTGCCTTTGAAATTCCAGACTGAAATTTTAACTTTTTTTTTTCTATCTGCCTATAATGTTCTCCTATTTTACCTTTACTTTATGTGAACAAACAAAAATACTTGCCTCTTCAACACTCAGCTGAATTTCTATTTCCACAGTGATTCTCAACTAAAACTAATCTGAAAGACTTCTCTTTCTCTTCTCAACATCTCTAGGGACATCTCCTAAAATGTGTAGGAAATAAAAAGCACTTATACAGCATGTTTACAGATGTTAGGTATTCCATGATCAAATCAATTTGGAAAATATTCTGCTAAAATGAATCCTGAGTTTTGAGATTGAGAAATGTAGCGTGTTAATTTGAGTTACGAGCTTTAAGAATTAAGTGTAAGATGCCAAATTTCACAGTTGTGTTTGATATCAAACAATTTTTCAGTATAATAAAGGGCTAGTGAGTATTCCGTGGATTAGTTGAGAAATACTTTCATTCTATGACAATTATCATGTAAGCCATTTATTTTATATGTAATTCTATGTTACCATTTATCGTTCAACTTCCCATATGTGTGTATCTTTTCTTAAGGTCAAGGCACATGAACTAGAAATTTATGCATACTCTCTTCTCTCAATCCCCTGGTGCCTAATGGTGACACTGAGTACTGAATATGGATTACTTTTTTTAAAAAAACATTAATTTTGGTGTGTTTTCAATATGGAGAATCTCCCTACTAGTGTCCAGACCTTTACCTCACTGTCAACAACTACATTTTGTATACAAGAGTCTGTTTTCACACTGGATCATGTATATCTTACTCTAATAATGCATATATACTACCTATACAACTTACCAAATATGTAAAAATATTATATAATATTCTAGCAAATGATACTTAGGAGTTTTTCAAGGAAGAGGTAGAATTATACTTTTCTATAATAATTCTTTATCTCTATCTCCATTTCTATCAACTATGTGTATTTTTGCTTTCTTAGTTAAATATATTGCCCCTAAACTAATTTTTTCTCATTCGAATTCTCTTCTATTAGTAAATTACTTTGTACAATTGGAGTGTTTTTATAACAAAAAAGAACTTCCATTAAACTTAACTGAGAAATGTCATAAGTTAGAATAATACATACTACTAGATTTTTCTTTGCTTGAAGTGCACATCCTTACAAAGCAAGTGACTAATTCCTACCTAATAGTTACCTTTTCATTAAGATCAAGCTTTTTGACTTTCCCAGAATTGGTATCCTCCCTCCTTTCTGTCTTCCTTCAATATTAATGGTTAATCCCATTCTTAGAGACATGTACCTCTATGAAAAGGCTCCTCCTCATCTTAAATATGAATATGATTTTTATAAATTTCAATAATTCTGGGCTATGATATATGTATCTCCTTGCTATTTTGTCAGTACATGTCATTTGATCTACAAAGCGTGTCAGTCTGCAGATTCCCTAAGCATGATTTCAGGTTGAAGAAAAAAATCAAAATATAGCAAGTGTATTTTATCAAAAATTGATTTCTTCAAAATAATCGTCAATATCTTTTTAATTCAAATAATGCTTTTGTTAAACTCTTATCACACTAATAAACTGGCATTTTTTAAACCTGTTATACTTTCCATTGAAGTGAAAAACACAATATGCCATAAATTTAGGTAATGATCAATAGTTCACAATGTGGAGTTATCTCATAGAAACTATCACTTATATCATTATTAAATCTTCAATCTTGGTGCTACCAATGCAAGTGCAATATGGTTTTTACATAGCTATACTTTCTAAGGTTTAATAAAGAAAAATTGCAACGTTACCTCTTTTTTGAAGTAGCTCATAAGGTTACATGTAAAACCACCAATTATCCTAATAAGAGAAAAATGGGAACAGATCACAATATCAGTTATTTCACTATGATGTAAAATGCTGTAAAATAGATTTTGGAAGAACTATTCACCAGGAGATGCAGTTTACATAAAAATAGGGAGAATACTGAAGAAATTTATAGGGAAAAAGCTTGTACAAAGAACACGCATCTTGAGGGACAGACTGGTTCTCTTAATTGTGTCTCCATCAGAAATTTCCTAGTATTTTCTTGCTAGTAGAACCTGCTTTTGTTAAGGAATTGACATGAGTACGCTAAGGAAAGGTGGCTCCTACCACAAAGTAGGGTTTTTTTTTGCCCTTAAGTCAACAATAGAAATCTCTTTCTTCTTTTTTAGAGAGTAGTTTAGAGTTGGACATTGATCCAGTTCAGCTTATTGAGAAGTCAGGGTGTTGTGCTAGGAAACTGATAAGAGATTTAAAGAAATTCCCCCCTCTTTCCTTCTTACTTTGGAAAAGGTACTGCTTGGAGTAGTGACATCCCTCTTGCAAACATTGGGGAAATCAAGAGTTGTGCAGAGCAGCTGATCTGTATCCCTGACATTGGTGAGCATCTGAGTTAACCCCAGATTTACCGCTTTCTGGATTTTTGTCATGTGAAAGAATAAAATTATGTGGTTCAAGCCACTTTTAGTTTTTATTTATTTATTTGTTTATTTGTTTGTTTACTTATTTAAAAGATTTTATTTATTTATTTGACAGAGAGAGAGAGAGATCACAAGTAGGCAGAGAGGCAGGCAGCAAGAGAGGGGGAAGTAGGCTCCCCTCTGAGTAGAGAGCCTGATGCGGGATTTATTGGTGTGTATGTGTCTGGTTAAAGAATTTGAACCTGCTTGAATAACGTAGGGTTACTTTCCTGATGTCACTTAACCTTTGCAGACTCCTTTGAATTGTTTAGTAGGCACTAGAGAAAAGTTTGGGTTTTTTTAATACTGTGATAAATTCTGTTTTGTTTTAGAATCTACATAGACTTGAAAACTTGTGAATACTGATTTTTAGGTACTTTTATTTATTTTTAGATATTTTATATTTCTTCAGCAACTTGGATTTTACAATTTCCCCCTCAAATATTCTCTTACACGACTCTCAGAGCAGTCCTTATTTGATGCAGTAAAAAGACCCTAAATCATGTATTTTAAAAATCAAACCTTATATATTATTATCCTCTTATGCAAAATAAATTTTATATCTGTAGCCCACCATTTATATACATATATGTGTGTATCTATCTATCATCTATCTATCATCTATGTAATCTGTACGTATTTAGAAAGTGTTAACCTCTGCTACTTTTCCACGATAGACTTATTAAAGTTAATATGTAAAGCTCCATTATTTCAGGTGACTGAAATGATTAGCCCATTTTCAAACTTGCAAAATATCTACGCTCTCTAAAACTTGGTTATTATGTAGCTCTTCTTCTTAAAGCATAAGTATAAATAAACAGATTGTATTTTGAAATAGATTTTTGAAACAATTACAAGATTTTGTAAATCATTAAAATTATTTAAGAGTTAAATTCATAAATGACATTTTACTCATTGTGTAGGACACAGAACACAACTAGTTAAGTTTCTCCTAAATATACTTACCTCATCTAAAAATAACAGATGGAAAACTTGCTCTGTGATTTTTTTTTCCTAAAGATTTTGGAATATCATGACCCAGAGATTCATGCTAAATCATTTTGTTCCAATGAGTGAGAGAACATTTCCAGAAATTTCAGGCTTGTCAAAAACATTAGTCACCTATTTAAAAATCCATTAGCATGAAATTTAACTTTTAAGGAAGAAATACATTTGTCAGCACACTTGTACACATTAAATGTTCACCTAAAAAAGCTGTTGTCTTGTTCCATCAGCACAAATTAGCAATACTCTTAGTGTTTTATTTTTAAAGTTTTGAATTTATTATGATAAATTTACTCAAATTTATTCAAAAGTATTTTTTAGGGAGAAATGAAATATTTGCATTTTGAGCCATAACTTAAATTGTGAAATAAAAGACTTTGTCTTTGAAAAATTTTTTTCTAACATCAAAAGCAAGTAGGCAGTCCTGAGGAATCAGAGGGGCTTTAGTTGGCTCTGCCTCAAGGGAGACTTTCTTATCTTTCCCTAAAATGAGGGCTTTGGTTCTGAGTTAATCCTGACCTGATTGATAACTTGTTAACTAAACAATCAAATTGATAAAAGAAGTGTGATTATCACCTCTACTCTCCCTAAATGCCGATCATTTGTCTTGACTTTTGAGTTTTCATGGGTAATTCCATACTATAATATAAATATGAGTTCTAAAATATACTGACTTAGTGGATTTATTCCAGTATATGCTATATGCTTAAGGAATTTTTTATATATTTCCAACATTATAAAGTTTCAATTAACATAGTAAATAGCATAATGAAAAGGTATAATGAAATGTCATAATAGGTTTTCACAGACATGCCAAATAGATGGATAATGATTGCATTTTCTATCCTCATCTTAGTTTAAATCACATGTCTATCTCAATAAATATTGAGTAATAGGTCTCAGGCCTGCAGTCCAAACCTAATTTCTGTGTGAGATTTGAACGGCTTGTGTATTTTTATGTGTGGAATTTTTAAAAAGTTCTGTACTGGCATGCCAGTTTAGTTTGTATAATAGCATAGGATGCTGAATTTCCTTAAAAAAGGAGCAATAAAATACAATTAAGAAATATTGAGGATTCACTAGTGGAAAGAGGCTTGCTAGAATCAGTTACATTACCACATTACCAGGAGGTAGCTGTTCACTATTTTTTTTCTCCACTGTTGGTGATTTTTAGATATTTTATATTTCTTCAGCAACTTGGATTTTACAATTTCCCCCTCAAATATTCTCTTATATGACTCTCAGAGCAGTCCCTAAAAAACACAGGAGACATGCCTTTATTTCTCAATTTCTATATGAGGAAATTAAAGAAGATAGAAGCCAAAAACATATCCTTCACCTATGACAGAGTGGAACAAAGTTTCCTATTCTAGGTTCCAACATTTTTTCCATTGTATTAGAGCTTTCTTGGTTTTCAAGGAAAGAATAATTGCTGATACAATATTTTGGATACATCTTGTGTTGATTTTGAGCTGGCAAAAGAATAGAGAAGATAAGGAAGACACACTATGCGTACAATTCTGGAAATAAAAATGTACATTATTGCTCTCTCTCTTATGTAAGTTCTCGCTTCTAAATAATTCAAACAAGGAAGATGAGATCCACTGGAACCTCTGCAGACTCCTTTGAAGTGTTTAGTAGGCACTAGAGAAAAGTTTTTTTTTTTTAATACTGTGATAAACTCTGTTTTGTTTTAGAATCTCCATAGACTTGAAAACTTGTGAATACTTGTATTTTGTCCACATCAATAGAGAGTTAGGAGCATTTTATTATTCTAGCAAGAATGCATACTCTAGTAGTTGTTATTCAAAGAAATTTTATGTAAAACACAAGTTGGAAATAAAATGACAATTAGAGCCAACTATCATTTTAATAGGTTCAATTTCTATGAATTAAATATTACTTTGAAAATCTATGTGCCACAGTAAAAGCAGTATATTTTGTCTTTTAAATATTTTTTTATTCAAACAAATTAAGAAAATATTTTAGTAGTGCACTGTATTTCCACTAATGATTAAACTAACATTACATTATGGAATGTTAAACACTTACTCTTATTTAGCAGAGAGGATGGAGATAGAGACCTATATATTAATATTTTATAAGTTTTCCTCTTGATGAACACCACAATGCTAGAAAATTCACTTGGTTTTCAATATTGCTGAAATTATAAAGAAAGTATGGAAGAAAATATTAAATCATGTAATTAGCTATGTAGTAACATTTTGTAGCAAACTGAAGTTCAAAGTTTTATACTGGAATCATTTAAAAAGATATTTCTATATGTGAGTCTTTGCTGTGCCTCTAATGATGGCAAGACTGGTTCTAGGAAATGTACATGACTTTAGGAAAAACGATGAAGGCTGGAGTCAGTAAAACATCCAAAATTGATTGGCTTGGTTGGGTGGCAGAGGAGAGGTCAGCAACAGAATAATATCCATTCCTTTTTTCACCTTAAGTATTTTTAAGTAATTAAAATGCATGGATTATACTTTGGCAAAAATCCAAACAGAAGAGCCTCTTGTTTATATGGTTTTATAGGCATCTCAAAATTCTTGAACTTACATTCTAGAATTTATCATATGATTCATTGCTTTCAATACATAGGGTTGATTATCTTCTAGTATACACATGAATGTGAAGGTATGTGAAATATCCAGTAGTCTACTCAATATACTTTCCTTATTTCTCTTATTTGCTTGTTTTTTTGTATTGTGCCTAATAGTCATATTTTTTAATTATGCATTTAGACTTTCAGATAATCAGAAAATTTCCTTCCTTTTTATTTTCCTTTCTATTCTCAACACGTTTTAATTCTGAGACCTACTTTTCTCTCCACTGTAGGAAAAATACAATAATTTTCTCAAATCATTTTAGACTTCAGTGTGATATATTCTCTTCTTAACCCAGAAGATTTATTATGTATAAGCCATTTACTTAGCACTTATTCTTAATTTGAATATATTTTATCTAGTATTAATTTTCTTTTAAAAGTTACATGTGTAGGGCACCTGGGTGGCTCAGTTGGTTGGGCGACTGCCTTCGGCTCAGGTCATGATCCCGGAGTTCCGGGATCGAGTCCCATATCGGACTCCCGGCTCTGCGGGAAGTCTGCTTCTCCCTCTGACCTTCTCCCCTCTCATTCTCAGTCTCTCTCACTCTAATAAATAAATAAAATCTTTAAAAAAAAAAAGTTACATGTGTATATATGGCTTAATGCATAATGGGAAAACGGGAACAAGAAGCTATACTTTTCTGTATCATGTTTTATATCTTACCTTTATGAGACAGAGTAAATTTGGATTTTGAAAGTGAGCTCATCATGTTCATTGCATGGACTAGTTGCTTTAGATGCAACCACCTTTGTCTATTTATCCATGTTCCACACCAGTATCTTTTTCTCTTTGTGCCACTACATGAGTAAGATTGGGTGTGTAAAATATTTCTTTGATTCATTCACTTATCCAAGCAGGAATATATATTCATCATTCACTGTGCAGTAGGGACTGTGTCTAGTAAAAACTCCAAGGCTTCATACAGACACAGTTCAAATGTAACCTCCACAGGGATATGTTTTTCCCGAGTTAGGTCTGGTTTCTCTATTCTTAGTTCTTTACTTAAAACTTTTCTGTAGGGGTGCCTGGGTGGCTCAGTTGGTTGGGCAACTGCCTTCGACTCAGGTCATGATCCCGGAGACCCAGGATTGAGTCCCATATCGGGCTCCCGGCTCTGTGGGGAGTCCGCTTCTCCCTCTGACCTTCTTCTCCCCTCTCATGCTTTCTCTATCTATCTCAAATAAATAAATAAATAAATAAATAAATAAATAAATAAATAAATCTTTAAAAAAAAAACAAAAAACTTTTCTGTAATCTGAGAAAAACATCCAGTTTAAAAGTTTATGCAAAAGCATGATTTTAACCATAATTAATTGTATTTTTGAGTATTCTATATTATTTAGGAATGAATATTTTATTCTCTCTTAGATTGGTAGTTACTTTATATATTATTTACTTAAATTTGTGTATATTAAAAATGTGTGCATTTTTCTTTAGATTTGCAATCACTTTTATAGCATTTATTCTATGCTAGTCATTACATAAGTATTTACAACTGGCATTTAAAAATTGGTTTCCTTTTAACTTTTAAAAAAATATATGGAATGAAAAGTCAAAACTCTGGAGACAATAAAATCAGTGGTTGCCAGGGGTGGCAGATGGGAGAGGAATGAATAGAAGAGCACAGAGAGTTTTCAGGGCAAAGAAGAATGTTCTGTATGATATTATAATGATGGGTATATGTTTTTGTGCATTTGTCCAAACCCATAGAATGTAGAAACCAAGAGTGAACATTTAAGTTAACTACGGACTTTGAGTGATTATGATATGTCATTATAAGTTCATCTTTATTGTGGCATCTATATGCCATAACTTTATGTCAAAACCTTAAGCAAGATAGGGCACAAATTGCCCTAAAATTAAATGAAGATGAAGAATATATACACATAACTACCCTCCAGTCAGGAGAGTGTTGTGAAAAATAATTGTAAAAATTTCTGGAACCCCAAAATAGATGCACACAGGCATGCACACAAATAATGCCCCTCAACATGGAGCAGTAAGATTGGATCTAAGGGGAGAGATGGGGCCCAATTCTTTGGAGCTCTTTATTCCAACATGGATAAACAGCCCCATGTGGGCTCATGCTAGAGTTAGACAAGAAATTTTGCAGAGTCTTTTTTTTTTTTCTTTTCTCCCTTGAATAGCATAATATGGGGAGTATTGCTCTAAATCTAGTGTCGGATAATAAACCCCTAACCAAAAGAAATACTAGTAAGACATACAATTCTGCCGAAGAACTACTTCTAATCACCTCTACTAACTGTCTAGTAGTAATCCAAGGCAACATTCATTACCCAGGAGGGTCTGGCTTATGCACAGCACAGATGTGCAGTCTTCTTATTTCCATTTCATCACTCTCAACCCTAGACATGATGGTTTATTCTTTTGGTCCTTATGTTCATCAATTCTTGGTTACAGGATATCCCATCTTCATTTTTTATTAATTGTGGCTCCAATTGGATACATTGTTAAACATCAGGGCAATTCAGAGACTTAATTTTTCAGAAGGTGGATAATCAAGTCAATTAATGAAATTCTTCTTCTGGAATAGTGGTAAAACTTTTATCCTGCAGCACATTCTTAGGTCCTTTTTATAACTGATTATTTATAACTCATTATGTCTGACATTCCATACTAATCAATCCTTCTAGTTCTTTGCACAATACCTCTTTTGCCTGGAACAATTGTGCGTACCTGTGATTTTCTCTATGTCTGTTACCCTACTTATATAGATCGAAAAATATATTTATTCATTTTATAATATGTACTTTCAATAAAATAAATGAGTCACCTGAAAATGAACATATATATAAATTTGGAGATAGACAAAGATTTATGGTTAATAAAAGAAAAAATCATAAATGTGAACAGTATAAGTCACTTTTTGAAGGGATTTAAACATTTTATTTCCATGTATTCTTGCTCATTTGTAAATCTTTATTGGTTTTGTTTTTGAATATGAAAAAAATAGGTTCATATGAGGGAGATAACATTAAAGAATACAAAATTGAAAAAATGAAAGTTGCCACTTTAATTCTTTCCCTAGAGAAAACCACTCATGTAGCTAACAAGTGTGCTCACCAGCAAACAACTGTTTTGCATCCATTTTCTTCCTTCACTCTCTTTCTCTGTTCAACCCTCCAGCTAGCTAGCTTTTTCCTTATGATCTAAATATCTTACAGATATGGTGTTATGCTGTATATTTGAATATAAATTTACAGTGGAGTTCATTGATCATTGGTTAATATGCCCAATGATCAGATTTGGATATAAAACAATAGGCAGTTAGTATCCATCCCCTGTCTAACTTCAGTTCTTAATTGGGAAAAAAACAGTTTCATCTTTTCAGGGTAGACAAGAAATGTATGGAGGAGAGACTAAAATTGGACAGAGAAATAGGAAGTTCCTCAGACTTCAAAAGTAGGGAGAATGATGGCTTGATTTCTCAGTAATTTCGTGGTCCAGTGTCTCTGGATTGGGCCAATGAAACTAGCTCTAGAGTAGTAAGATAATTCTTAGTTAGCTAGAAAACCTAGAATTATCCCATTTGGTATTTAACCTCAAGGGGACAACTACCAACAGTAGCTGCTATAAACAAGGAATTGGGTCATGAGTAGGATTCTGGAACTCTTAGGAGGGACAAGGCAGGCTCTTCCTGGTCATTTCAGTAGCTTGAATAATGAGACTTTTTTTTTTTTTTTGTATGATTGAATTTTATGGGCTCTTCTTACTGTGTTATAGCAGGTCCTTACTATATTATATGTCTTGTGTTCATGTCAGCAATGTAACTCCACTTCATTATTATAACATTCTTTTTTGATCAGTAAACAGTTAATGATTTTTAAAAATGTATTCATAAACACTACTAGTTGGTGTGTATTTTTTAGTCTGTGTATATGTTAATCTGTTATTATCTATATTTGGTATCTAAATATGAAAGTTCATATAAGAATTCAAGATTTCCATCTCTTCTAGGCTTTGGATGGGTGTAAAAAAGATAACAGGAATTGCCATTTTTAATCTATATTTTAATACGTCTTAAATCAATATGTCATTTATAATAAAAGGTATTCATTTAATGCATAGTTTATTTTTTTCTGCTTTCCATTCCCTTCCTAGAATTAAGGGTATAAGTTATCACTTTTTGAAGGTCTGATGTGTAGTATAAACTCTAGGACTTTTGGCGGAATAGAACTTTGATCACATTTACAGTTTATCATATAGATACTAGCCCATGAAAGCTTTTCCTTTCTACTTGGGTTAAGTTTGCTCATTTGGTTGACATATATTGTCAAGGTTTTCAAAGTTTATTGGTATCATTTGTCTATAATATTTTTAAAAATTCTCCTTATTTGCCTCATATTTCTCTGTATCTTTACTGATATTTCATTTGATTTTGAAAGTTTATACAGCTTATTCATCTTTTTAAAAAGCCAAAGTAATAGATTTCAAAGATAAATTGCTTTAATTAAATCTATACCTGAATGCATATATGCATAGTCATTTAGATGAGAATTTGACTGAGTGTAATTTCTATGTTTAAAATTATCTTCCCTCAAAATTGTTTAGAAATTACTCCGTGGTTTCCTGGCATTTGACACTGAGAATTCTCCTGGTAGTCTCTTTGCTTCATATGATACTTGATTTTTCTCTCTCAAAACCTGCAATATTTTCATCATTTCAGTTCAAAAGTTTTAACAAGATGCTTCTGACTTTTCTTTTTTCACTATATTTCTCTAAAAATTAGTGGGCCCTTTTGATCTGGAAAAACTGAATACTTTCAACAATATATCTGGAGGAATTATTATTAGGACCCTTGTTTTCTCTAGGTGTGGAGATTTTTCCACAGCTCTGTTGGTAACATTTGTCTATTTTCATTTCCTTCCTTTGTCAGAGAGATGGGGGCGTTTCTGAGCTCTGCCTAATTTTTCCTAAAATTAGAAATAACTGAAATTGGGATTATTCAATAAAAAAAGAAATTACTGAAATTGGTATAGTCACGGAAACCAATGTGGAGGAGCTTCCTGAAAAAATTAAAAATACAAATATCAAATGGTCCAACAATTCTGAAGGAAATGAAATCAGAATTTTGAAGAAATATCTGCACTCCCATGTTCACTACAACATTATTCACAATAGCCAAAACATGGAAACAGCTTAAATGTCTGTTGATGGATTGATGGGTAAAGAAAATATGATGTGTATATACACAGTGTAATAACATTCAGCTTTAAGAAGAAGGAAATCCTGTCATTTGCATCTACATGGATGAAACTGGAGGACATTATGCTAAGTAAAGTAAGCCAGACACAGAAAGACAAATACTGCATAGTCTTACTTAATATGTGGAATTTTAAAAAGTAAAACTCACAGAAGAGTAGAATGGTGGATGCCATAGAGCAGATATGTTGGTCAAAGGGAACAAAGTTTCACTTATTTACGGTGAACAAGTTCTGATGATCTAATGAACAGCATGGTGACCATAGTTAATAATACTGTGTCGTACACTTGAAATTTACTAGAGAATAGATCTTAAGTGTTTTTACCACACGGAAAAAAATGGTCACTCTATGTGATGGTGAATATTTAAATTAGCTTGACTGTGATAATCATTTTACAGTATAATGAAAACATTGCATTGTACACATTAAATATGTAGTTTTCATTTGTAAATTATACTTCAGTAAATATGGGGGAAAACAAAACAAAACAAAAAAGATAACATTTGCTCTGTATCCCCTAGTTTCCATTCAGTTGATGGGACCATTTTCTCTTTTGATCTTGATTTTGTTTTTAATTTTTTAAAAAATATTTTATTTATTTATTTGACAAAGAGACAGAGAGATCACAAGCAGGCAGAGAGGCAGGCAGAGAGAGAGGAGGAAACAGGCTCCCTGCTGAAGAGAGAGCCCGACGCGGGGCTCTATCCCAGGACCCTGACATCATGGCAGAGGTTTAACCCACTGAGCCACCCAGGTGCCCCTTGTTTTTAATTTTTCTTTTTTATTTTCATTAGCATTTTGTGAGGAGAATAAGGTAGTTAAAAGGCTAAATTACTTAATTTTGAGGTGAAAACTAAATTCTCTTGATTTGCAAGAATTTATTTAATTATATTAACCTTTTATCCATGATCTCTATTATATTTTACACATTATACTTCCTTTAGAGTTTGTTTATGGTATTTTTGATATGCACAAATATAGTTAATGTAATCATATCTGCTATTTCTAAAGGGCCCTATTTTTGTTTTCATTTTATGTAGACTTTCTCTCTCCTAGTATTATATAAATATCATATTTTCCAAGTGTTTTCAGTAGAAGATTTAAAATTTCATTTTCTATATATACATTCTGTTATCTATTTATCTGTCATCTACTATCTATCTACTTAATTATTTATCTGTTATCTCATCTACTATCTACGTACTTACCTATTTATCTGTTATCTATATAGTTATACAGAAATAGTGCTTTTTAAATTATATGTATGATTTTATTTATTTTTCAAGTGATAAGATTGTTTATTAAATAACTAACACTTTCTCACATATTATTGTACATTTCACCTACTGCATGCTGCAAATCATCTTGGGCCCCAAAAAGATGAAGGCAAGAGGATAGATCAAGTTTCACCTTAATGGAACCTAAAGTATAAAATGGTACATTGGTAAACAGGAAAAGGTGTGGGCAGGAGGTTATAGCTATCTATCAACAAGAGTGTTTACCCAATTTCTGTATGCATGCTTTGTTGAATTTGTTGTAATTGCCTTTTGTCTGGGCCAGACAATGACTTTACCAAGAGACATTCTAAAGATAAGACCATTAAGCAAAGATGACAATTTTTTTAATTAAAGAGGAAAACATTTTTTCCCCCAAGTGTAAGATAGGAACTTTTAGGAAGATTTCTGAGTCCACATGATTTCTCAGATTAGATTTGGATTTTACCAATAGAAGAAGATATAGATATGGAAAGAAATAGAAGTTGAGCTCATGGGGCCCTCAGAAGACTCTTATTTCCTAAATTATTAAAATCTCTATCCAAAGTGTCATAATTCAGAGCAGAGTAAATAGGACCACTGATTCAGGAATAGAAGCAGGCTTTGCCCGTCTTTTTTTTTTTTCTCCCCAAATATGTTTATTTTAATTTTTCAGTGTTACAAGATTGATTGTTCATGCACCACACCCAATGCTCCATGCAATACGTGCCCTCCTCAATACCCACCACCAGGCTCGCCCACCCCTCCACCCCCTCCCCGCCCAAACCCTCAGTTTGTTGCTCAGAGTCCACAATCTCTCCTGGTTCATTACCCCCTCCGATTTCCCCCCATTCACCCTTCCCTTCCTTCTCACAATGCTCTCCATGATTTTCTTTATACTCCATACATGAGACCATAAGATAATTGACTCTCTCTGCTTGACTTATTTCACTCCGCATAATCTCTTCTAGTCCTGTCCATGTTGATACAAAAGTTGGATATTTATCCTTTCACCGGTTAGAATGGCCAAAATCAACAAGACAGTAAACAACAAATGCTGGAGAGGATGTGGAGAAAGGGGAACCCTCCTCCACTGTTGGTGGGAATGCAAGCTGGTGCAGCCACTTTGGAAAACAGTGTGGAGATTCCTCAAGAAATTAAAAATAAAGCTACCCTATGACCCTGCAATTGCACTACTGGGTATTTACCCCAAAGAAGCAGATGCAGTGCAAAGAAGGGCCACATGTACCCCAATGTTTATAGCAGCAATGGCCACAATTGCCAAACTGTGGAAAGAACCAAAATGCCCTTCAACAGATGAGTGGATAAGGAAGGTATGGTACATCTATACAGTGGAATATTTGCCCGTCTTTTTAACAGGTTTCTCTGAGAGACAGCAGGCTCCATGACAGTTCCCATACCAATGGTCCAGGCAGTAGGTAAATAGAGTTATAGAGGGGCATAAGGAAGACTTATTAAGCCCTTAGATTCCCTGTA
The DNA here is from genome assembly GCA_028533885.1 of Nasua narica. Lineage (NCBI taxonomy): Eukaryota > Metazoa > Chordata > Mammalia > Carnivora > Procyonidae > Nasua > Nasua narica. The sequence continues at coordinate 50,729,101 of CM052802.1, forward strand.
AACTACTAAGGCAGCCGCATATTTTCTCTTGGTTTTTCAAGTATTGTGACTCTGATGTTCTTGTGGGCTAGGAGAGTCCTGTTAGGTATTGAAACAACATAACAATGTGGTAGAAAAAAACATAGCCATTATAGATGAAGACAAGATAAAGATGTCTGAGCCTCTTGAAAATGTGCAATGAAGTTTAAGACCTGGTGGAGAAGAAGCTGCAAGCCATGAGACTTGTGACATTAATATTGTTCAAGGTAAAAAAAAAAATATTGTTCAAGGTAGAAGAATTTGCATGTTGAAAATGCCAGTGGCATATGAAGAATTGAAAAGCTAGTGGGAGGAGGTTAAGGGTAACTGGCTAGATACAAATTTGGAGCATGGCAGAAGCCATGCTATGACAGATCATAATAGTGCATTGTTGAATTGCTGTAATTTGCTGGTATCTTTTAGGGAAATTTTTAGCATATTACTATACTAATTCAGTTTTTTCTCCCTTCACTGATTTATTAATCCAAGATGAAGATGAATTTTTATTCTTAAAAAATAAAATTTAAGTTTTTTTGAAACTCAGTTACATTATAGAATTTATATAAAATTTATATTTTTCATTAATAAGACTTTCTATCTATGAAGTTGTTATATTCCTACTTTTAAAGAATTACTCTTTTATATTCCTATATAGATTATGAAATTTCTTTACATGGGTCTAGAAAATTATTTTCAGGTTTTTTTCTTAGATCTATAAATGTTTTGATGTAATTGTGAATAAAGTCCTTTTAAAATCATATTTCCTAAATATCTAGTAATCTTGTATATGAAATGTATTGATTTTTGTTTATTTATTTTGTACTCAGCCAACAGTTGGTGCTACTGGTTATTTTCACACTTCTCTTGTTAGCTGTTGAGCTTTTTAGGAAACCCTTATATTTATTAAAAATATAAAGAGGAAAATTGTTTCTCTTATTCTATATTTATATTTAAATTAATTTATTGAGTTTTAGTTATTTGTCCTTATTTTGTTTTTTAAGATTCCCAAAGCAATACATGATAATAATGGTTTAAGTGAACTACTTTAAAATAATAGGTTATCTAATATTTACTATCATATCGAGGATAATTTTGATTGAGATTTCACATTAATATTATTCTTCAGTTAAACCTAGTATCTAATAGTTAATAATTTACCAAATAAGTCCTCTACCCTCCACTCTGAAGAGGCTTCAGAAACAGAGATTTGATTTCATCATCTTTGAGATGACTTAAATTATTCTGCTTTGGCATTCTTAGTAATAACCTGTTTTTAGTAATAAACTGTTCTTTTATTCACACAAATTTAAGGACTTATTATGCTGTGTTATAAACACTGCTTAGTTATCTTCATCTACTAATCCAAATCCCTGATATAATACTCATCTCCACTTCAAAAGAAGTGTTTAGTATGTAAGCATTTAGCAAAAGAGTAAAGGAATTATTTCCTGTCTGGATCTTTAAACTTTGGACATATTTGGTATTTCTTACCACTAAGAAGGTATAGAATCCTGACCTCTCTGCTTATGGTCAGTTCTCCAGGAATTATAGTTGTTGGTGAAATTCCTCTATGTGACCAGAAATAAATATTAACATTTAAAAAATGATCATGACTGAAGCAGTGTCATCCTTAGAAAGGGAAGTTCACTACTATCCAGACAGCAAATGTGCCAACTTTTTTGTGTTTGTCACTAAAAAAATTGTCTAAGGGTGAAGTACTCAAGGATTCAAGTCTAAGGTTGGAATTGTGGAAGAGAAGTTAAATCTGTTTTCTCTTGTCCCTCTTTCTGTTGTCTTAGGAAAGATACCCAAGTACCCTTGCCAGCTTCCATTAGATACCTGACCTCTCTACTCTCTTGAGTAGAGTTCCTCCGTGAACACAGAAATAGAAATCACAGTAAACGGAAAAAGTAACATGTGTTTGTAATTATCTGACATTATTTTTTTTTAAGTTCCATGGGGATTGAATTCATGAACCTTGATATCAAGAGTCACATACTCTACTGTCTGAGCCAGCCAGGTGCCCCTATGTGACACCATTTTCTTCCCATGTTCATTTTGTTCTAAAGACTTCCTATTGCCCACTTATTTTTGTTGACCTTGTTTATTCCCTGATGGATAAGATTAGATTGATATATGATTAGATTGCATTGTTAGATCTTTATAATGTTTGTTGTGTCCTCTTTAGTCAGCAAATACAACATATCTGACTATAACCTATTTCTAAGAACAGTTCTATACTGTATCATGAAATGGCTACCTGATTTGTCCTAAGGAGTTTTCTTTTTATTGGTGACTAAAGGTTTTTCTCGCTCACACAGGGTACTTGTTTAGTTTTCTAACAACTTTAGGGATGAATGGCATCATCCATTCAGCAAGCATAGGACAGTGAGCAAGCACATGGTTTGTACAGGTGTGCTGGTCTTACAGCTCAAAGCTTTTTCTTAGGAATCTTTGACAGCAAGGTCAGTGTATTCAAAATCATATACAAGGACTTTCTAGATGGGTACTCAGTTAAGAAAGAGAAGAAATACAAGGAGCTCAAGTACAGATAGATACAAGATGTTACTTGAACTGTTCTAGATTTACAAGAACTAGTCCAAGGTCTTTCAGAGTAACCTTGTTTCCACTGCTCCCTCTCCATTTCCTCTTGTTTTTTCTGTCTTCCTGCTTTTGTAGAGAACTACACATTCTTCCTTGAAAGAATTATGTTAACCAGTTTTCCTCTATTTTTCATGAAATGTATCAGACTGCAACATTCCTTTGCAAAAATTGTACTCAAGTGCTCAAACTGCAAATAGTTACCTGAATATAAAGTCCAGGAATTTTGGTATCAAAGTTAAGGAAAGTCTCTTTCTATCCATTTTTTTCTTTGGAACTCCCTTCAGAAGGGTAGTCTTTGCATACACATACTATTAATGAATAAATTTTTAATGGTTTAATTAGCAGTAAATTTTGTACCACATAGCATAGTTTTCCAAACAATGAAGTGGTGTGTTCATTTAGATTTAGATTGTAGCATAGCTTATACTGTGACTTTTTCATCCTTTTAATAAAAGTAATGAATGGTATAAAATATTTCCAGAAACCAGAGTAAGACCACGACAATTTCTGATGTGGTTATATACTGATTTTTCTGATTCTTTGACTCATGAAATGATATCCATATGTCAAAACCCAATCCAAATATCATTTATCAAGTCATATTGCCCTCCTAGGCAGAATTAACCAATTCCCTCTGTATTTCCAAAACACTTGTATGATAACTCTGGATGAGAACTTCTCTGATAACCCATGTATAATAATTATATCAATAACTTGTTTATTTTATTTCTATCACACTTCAGAAAGTTAGCTCCTTGAAAGTAGGGACTCCAATGCCTGGTGATATATTATAAATGAAGAATAAATGAAAAAATCAGTTACTATAACAAAATTTGGTTTTGTATTGAGCCCATTTAAAAAAAAAAAAAACCCATTCAGGGTGCCTGGGTGGCTCAGTGGGTTAAAGCCTCTGCCTTTGGCTCAGGTCATGATCTCAGGGTCCTGGGATCAAGCCCCGCATTGGGGCTCTCTGCTCAACAGGGAGCCTGCTCCCTCCCCATCTCTGCCTGCCTCTCTGCCTACTTGTGATCTCTTTCTCTCTGTCAAATAAATAAAATCTTTAAAAAAGTAATAAAAAAATAAAAAACCCCATTCATTTGTTAAACAAATATTTATCAGACTTCTCCTAAAGTTAGGCCTTGTTTTTAGGTCCAGAGGATATAGCGGAGAACAAAAATCTATTAAATCCTTGCACTAATGGAATTGATGAGCTAGAAATTATGAAATTGTAGAAATTTCACCATTTTATCTACAAAAATGACAAATGTGTATGGCTCAAACGAATATATTTTAGTGGGGCAGTGAAATTAAGAAACTAGATTCAAAGCTTTTTGAAGCAGTGGGTGTATTTCCTTTACTTATTGTATTCCCCATGATGGTTAACTTCAGAACTCTGTCAACATTCATACACCAGCCTCGTCTGAGTCCCCATCTTTTGTTACCTAGGTTACTAAAATAGCCTCCTTCATGGTCTCCCTGCTACATGTTCTCTTAGTTCCTGTTCTTATCAAAACAGCCCAAGCTTAAGCCTATTTAAAGTATTTATGAATCGCATCACAATCCTCTTCTTCACAAAACCCTATGGTGGTTTCCCATTTCACTAAGAGGAAGCACTAGCTTTCTTGCCATGGTCCACAAGGGCCTTATATATTCTACTATCCCCCTCTTCTTCCCCTTTGGTGTCCCTGTTTCATGTTGCACACTTACTTGATCAAGCTGTTTCCACCACACTGGTTTTGTGCATATACCAGTGATGCTTCTGCTTTAGGGCTTTTGTACTACCTCTTTCTTCTGCCTGGAAAGTGTTTCCCTCAGATACTTAATTTGACTAACTCCTCATCACTTGCAGATTCTAACTCTTACGTCATTTCTCAATGGGCCTACCCTGATTGTACTTTCAAATGTTACCTATCATTCTGAAGCACCCATTATCTTTTCCCATTTTTCTGTTTCCCAGAGCCCAGGGGATGTTCTTTCATAGCCTACAGTTAACTTATTTATTCTGACTATTGTTCACTGCCTCTCTGCCCTGCTAGATGCTAAGTTCCATGAGAGCACTATTTTTTTTTTTTTAAATATTGTTCACCAATATCCCATGACCCTAGAACAGTGCCTGGCATATAGTAGAAGCTCACTATATATATTGAGTGTGTGTGTGTGTGTGTTTAATGACTGGATAAATGATGGCTATTCTGAATTAGGCTGGATGGTCACATATTATTTGAAAAATAGAATATGCTAATGCTCCTCCTACCTTAATACTCTGCATTATAATCCAGAAGAGAATAAGGGTAAGGAAACTACTATTTATTTATTACCCGATGTTTAGCAGGCAATATGCTAGGAGACTTACTATATTTCACTTGATTCTAATAACTCTATAATAATCTCAATTTTACTGAGGAAGCTGAGAATGAGGGAATTAGTATAACTTACAGTCTTACCCTGGAAGTGTTAGAATGCCTTAGGCCTCCTTGCTCTTCTCATTACATTGCATAGCCCCAAAATATTTTTTAAATAATTGGTATAATTTCCAAAATAGGTATCAATAAGTAGTGTAAATCCTCTGAAAATAAAAAAGGAGCAATTCCTTTTCTTTCATATATTGGTTTAAAAGCAGGCAGGTTGGGTTGGAGGAAGGGAATCTATTTGCCTATTGATTAGAAAGTCACTGCTGCTGTTTCTGACTGTTAGATTACTGCTAATACATTCTTCACCAAAGAGAAAAAAATGTTAAAATTTTTATTAAAAAATCCTGCCATATCAGCCAGTTCAATCAAATGAGCATTTGAAATGTATCCCACAGAGTTTTTTATAGGTTGTTCTGATTTCTGACTATATAAGAAAGAACTAATGTTCTAGAGAGTGAAGTTTAGGTGTTACATTTTCAAATGAATGAAGACTTTTATTTACAAGTATATCTTTGGCAATCTTTGCCAAATATTATGATCTTGGAAATACAGCTATCAAAAAGTCTTTGTATTGCTTCATGTGAACTAGAAATAAAGTAAGGCTTAAAAACATTTTTTTTTTTTTGGTACTCTGGTGTGGGTTTTTTTCTGGCTACATACAGATATCCCAATGTCACAGAAATTCTCTACAACCCTATGGCAAACTCAAAATTGATTTTTATGTGGATTTGGAAAAATTATCTACTGCCTATTCAATCTTATAATTAGGAAAGGGCTGGAATTTATGATCTTTTTTTTTTCTTTAGAATAGGGAATTCAACTTCAAAATAAAATTAATTACCTTGGTTTATGTAGAATATTTTTTCTCCTGAATAATGAAATGACATTCTCAATAATATGTTTGATGTAATATTCCCATTTTGCCATAAATAATATCATTTTGACTGAATTCATACCACAGTAGTAGTATGGTGTAGGATACTGGGCCAATAATTGACCTAGTTACAACTGCTAAATAGAAAAGTTTGGCTGGTTTTGCCATGTATCCAACTATGGCTATTCCTCTTATTCTATGAAAGTATTCGATAGTTCAGAGTGAAAAAATGTGTATAATGACTTGTTTTAGGTGGCAAGAACAAAAAACAACTTTTGCATTATGGTATGTGGACTATGTTTATATGTAGAGGATGATATTTCACATATGTGTTAAAATCAAGGGACTCAGTAGTAAATTTTAGTTTCTTCATATAAAAATATTATAAGTGATGTCTTCAAAATTATGAATTTTATTCAACTAGATACACTTTTAAAGTTTATTTGCAGTTTACCTATTTCTCTGCATGATTCTAATGCTTTGAAATTGGTTGAGGCTTTCTTAATACCTAACTAGGGTTTTATGTTGGTAACTGTTCCACGCATACTTGAAAACAAGTATTATGTTGTTGTTAGAGTGTTCTGTCTATTCTAGTAAGGTCAGGTTTCCTTACTGAGTTGTTCAATTCTTCACCTTTACTCATTTCTTTTTTCTGGATGTTCTATTAGCAATTGAGAGAGATATGCTAATGTCTTCCACTATGACTGATGAAAACATATTGCAGCTGAGGCAATGGAAGATAGGGGGAGTAATACATGCCAGGCTCAGAACTACAGGTGAGGAGGGAGAGGGACACTGATGCAAGCCATACTCCCGAGACCCCCTGACACAGAAAATGTATACCTGCTTTGGCCTCCCCACCCTTTTACCAGGATAACAAGTCTTGGGGAAGAGTAACAGTGGAATACAGCTGTGGTTTTTTCAAGACAGACTCTGAGGTGCAGTGCAAAGGGAAAACCTAAGGCTGAGTGGAGCTAATATTTAGAATAACTGCAGTATAACTTAACATAAGACATTGCTAGGACAATTTCAGTTATTAGTTTATTATCATTATTCTAGAATTCCCATTTGTTCCCGTGCTCTTGAAAATTATCAGTTTTCTCTTTCCTTGAACATAGCACAGTTAATATTAAATCCATGGATGGTAATTCTTGGGTCTGTTCCTCTTGATTTTTTTTTTTAAAGATTTTATTTATTTACTTGACAGAGAGAGAGAAATCACAAGCAGGCAGAGAGGCAGGCAGAAGTAGAGGGGGAAGCAGGCTTCCTGCTGAGCAGAGCCCGATACGGGGCTCGATCCCAGGACCCTGGAATCATGACCTGAGCCGAAGGCAGAGGCTTTAACCCATTGAGCCACCCAGGCGCCCCCCTCTTGATTTTTTTTTATCATGTCATCTTGTCTTAGAACTCATTCTTTTTTGAATGGTTCCAGGGGCGCCTGGGTGGCTCAGTCGTTGGGCACCTGCCTTACGCTCGGGTCATGGTCTCGGAGTCCTGGAATCGAGCCCCGCATTGGGCTCTCTACTTCGTGGGGAGCCTGCTTCCCCCCCCCTCCCACTCCCCTGGCTTGTGTTCCCTCTCTCGCTGTCTCTCCCTCTCTCTCTCAAATAAACAAACAAACAAACAAACCAACAAATAAATAAAATCTTTGAATGGTTCCAAACAGTGTATATTTATAAGTTAGAACGGACTTGAGGCTTAGGATGATGATATGGTATTGAAAAGTATATTAAATTGGGTCTCTCTAGGAGAGAGAAGAATTAATAGATCTAGAATAGCTTAATCTTACGGGGGATTTAGATCAGGCAACCCTAGACTTCCCATCCTGTGTGTTCAGGTCCATTTCCAATTCACATTTCTTTTTTCTGGGAATATAATCTCTTAAGATTCCTTCTCAAAGCATAGTTTTTTATGAGCTCCCCCCTTCTTATCAGATCATGAATACTTCTTTTTTTTTTTCTTCCTTCCTTTTAAAGGATTGGCAGAAGACTTTGAGAGAAATAGGGCTATACTGGCCAGGCTTAACTGCCTGAGTTTTCCTCCTTTCCTAAATATTAACCCCATAGTTCTACATTGTCTTGTAATTATTTCTGTTTAATTTCAATTTGAAGGTCAGTCCTAATTTTTGGTCTCTCATTGCTGGTGTAATTGTAGTTTTACTTGAATTTCCAATATTATGAGTATGGTTAAGCATTTTGTCGTAGGTTAACATTTCATATCCATTTCTTTTCTCATGGTTTGTCTGTTTATATGCTCTTACTTATTTTAGATTGAGTTGTGCATTTTGGCAAAAATAGTACTGAAATGTATTCTTCTCTGTGTATTATATCTGAAAGGACATAATGTTGATAGTCTTCTTACTAATGATGTTAATTTTGATCAGTTTTTTAAGATAGTATCTGCCAAGTTTCTCCTCAGTGAAGTTACTGTTCCCCCCCTTTGGAATTAACAATGGGGGGAGATATTTTGAAGCAATGCAAATATGTTCCCTCTCCTCAAACATCTACTTATTAATATTAGCACCTATCATAACTATTTTAGCTGCTATAACAAAATACCACAGAATGGGTGGCTTACAAACAACTGAAATTTATTTCACATGGTTTTGGAGGCTGGGGTCCAAGGTCAGGGTGTCAGCATGGTTACATTCTGGTGAAGACTTCTCTGTTGCAGAATGCCTGCTTCTCATTGTGTTCTCCACATGGTGAGGTAGTTAGGGTACTCTGTGTGGTCCCTTCTTTAGAACAGCACTAATTCCATCCATGAGGCCTCTACTCTAATGTCTTAGCACCTCCCAGCTCCATGACATTGCTCATTAATATTTCCACATATGAAATTTGGGGGACACACACTTATTCAAACTATTGTAGCACCCATCCTTGGATGCAGCTTGCAGCAATTAATACTGTGGAGCTTGCCCAATGGAAACTTTCTATTTCTCTTTTTCTCAACATTTTAAAACGAAGTCTTTCTATCCCTTGCACCCCATCTATTTATTCATGTGATTCTTTAATATAAACTCATTATATTTATGCTATTCTGTAGGTTATAATCCAGAACTATATTTTTTCTCAAATTCTCTTTTCATCACTTTTTTCTTTTCTACCCTCTATTATTATTCTTATTATCCTTTACTTTATACACACACATACTTTCTTTTAAAACTTTTTTTTTATTCTATGGCTTTCTGACCATCTCTTTTTTGAGATGGACTACATTTGATTTACATCATTCATTGAAAGTTTGTATTTCAATTTGTTTCTTTTAACTATTTTGAGATACAGGGTTACAATTTTCATCTCCGTAGCGGCCATATTTTTCTGGTATGTCTTTTTTGTTGGCTATACTTCATATCGCAAACTTTATTTTTATATTATCTTTGCATAAGTTAGTTCATATTCTTTTCTTGCTACTTATAGTAATTAGATGGGTACCTTGGGCCTCTAAGTAAATATTCCTATGTAAGGGGAAGAACTTCTAGGATTCAGAACTCAGTGGGTCCCCTACTGGCTATTAATGTGAACTCTCACAATGCAGTCTTTCCTATGATATATTCTGGTTCCAAAGCTTCAATTGTTTCAGAAAGAGCTTCTGGAAAATTTCCCTTCCTTATACATTTCTGGTTAGGATGAGCCACTAGGGAGATTCTTGTGAGATTTGGGTGGTTAAGGGGAAGAAAGATGACTTTTTGTAGCTGACGCAGATTGTCGCCAATCTGCTGATTTATCTTGTTGGGACAGAGCAACGTGTAGGCCTATAATCACTCCACCTTTCCCTGAACCTCTCTTCGGTATCTCTGACTCCTTGGACAGATATGTGTGATTAGCTCCATGATCAGAGGACACTAGCATTTGCAGAATTTCCTTGTCACCAAGGACAGAGACGTTTAGAATGCACATGGGTTTAATCCATCCTCCTGAAGTTCTAGCTTGTATTCTTGGGGTTCCATTCTGCTTGTGTTCTTCTCATCTTCTTCCTTGCCTTACCAGTTTCAAGCTCCAGCCTTCAATACTGAAACATGACCTTTGAGGGACCACTTAGCCAGTCCTTGCAATTGCATAAGCCAATTTCCTGTGTAAATTCCACCTGAAAATAACTCAACTTGAATGGGTTTCCACTGGCCAAATCTGAGGTAGTTTGTACTTTGAAATAATTAAGAGAGTAAAATAATATTCATAGAATAAAATGCTGTACATTTACTATTTGCCCTTTTGTAATTAATTTTAGGGACAGAAATAAATAAATGATAATATTCTTCCTTCAAATTACTTAATTCAAAGGGGCATAAGAATTATGTATTAGACAAATCTAGTAGACACTGAATTTAAAAAAACAATGGAAGATTCTTATCTGATTCAGTAAATATCCTGTTGCTCTTCTTATTTTGATGTTCAAATGAAAGATTCTTATCTGATACCATGAATAGCCTATTGCTCCCTACTTATTTTGGTGTTCACATTTTCACTGATTTGGCCAATAGAAGCTCCTTGAAGCTGGATCCTGTGTTCTTTAGTTATGTTTCTTTCATTCTTTGTCTAATTTCTTAGCTATTTTCCAAGGATCCCTTATTCCTTCCAGTGGAGAATCTCAGCTTAACTGTGTTCATTTTCACTTGGTTGTATGTATTTCTAGGGCTTTAAAATTTTTTTATTTAAGTTCAATTTGGTTAACATATACTGTATTACTAGTTTCCAGGGCAGAATTTAGTGATTCACCAGTTATATGTAACACCCATTGCGCATTACATCAAGTGCCGTCCTTAATGCCCATCACCCAATAACCCCATCCCCCATCCAACTTCCCTCCAGCAACCCTCAGTTTGTTTCCTTAGTCTAGAGCTTTTCAAAGGACATGGGACAGAGGTATAGTATATAAATATAAATATGTACGTGTGTGTGCATGTGTGAGTGTGTGTGTGTGTATTCCTATGTTTCCACAGATACCCATAATTCTCATTCAGTACCACTTCTTGGGCCCCTGGGTGGCGCAGTTGGTTGAGCGACTGCCTTCAGCTCAGGTCATGATCCCGGAGTCCCGGGATCAAGTCCCACATCGGGCTCCCAGCTCCACGGGGAGTCCGCTTCTCACTCTGACCTTCTCCCTTCTCATGCTCTCTCTCACTCTCTCTTTCCTAATAAATAAATAAATAAATAAATAAATAAATAAAATCTTTAAAAGACAAAAAAAAAGATAATAAAACAAGCACAAAAAAACCTCTGAGGTGAGATCATGATGTCACTTTCAGACATATGGAATTAAGTATTCTATCAAACTATAAATGGAAACAATAAAGCGGGTGCTGAGACTAGAGGTAGATGACTAGAATATATAAGGATATTATTGACAGTTGAATCCAAGGGACTGAAGGAAATTTATCAGTCAGTGTGAAAAGAAGACCCATGACAACAGAAATCTGAGGACACCAGAAATTAAAAAATAGGCACAAAAAGGGTCTCCTGGGTGGTTCAGTCAGTTAAGCATCCAACTCTCGATTTCAGCTCAAGTCGTGATCTCAAGGTTGTGAGATTGAACCCCCTACTTGGGCTCTACACTCTAAGCTTAAACCAAATGGATTTTCACATTTCATTCCACTCAAAATTTGCATGCGCATGCACACATTCACACACTTACTCATTTATGTCTTTACTCAAATTTCCTGAAGAATAGATTTGGTAGCCGTGTTGGAACAAATTTACAGAAGCAATACATTAAATCATAACCCCCTGCATAATAGTTTTTAAAATGAAGTAATATTTTAAAAATATTTTATTTATTTACTTGACAGAGAGAGACAGACCATAAGCAGGGAGAGAGGCAGAGGGAGAGCAGACTCCCCACTGAGCAGGGAGCCTGATGCAGAGCTCTATCTTAGGACCCTGGGATCATGACCTGAGCCGAAGGCAGACGCTTAACAGACTGAGCCACCCAGGTGCCCCTAAAATGAAGTAAATTAACACATAACAATTTTAACCCAAGTTCCCAAAAGATTACTTTTAATGTATAAGGGAGTGTGTGTGTGCATGTGTGTGCGTGCACATAAACAGCTCCTAAGTGGTGAAATCAGAATATGAGCCCAGTACTTTGACTTCACAGCTAATGCTATAACCACTATACAGATTAACAGATGGAAGTTATTTGAAGAATACTGAGTTACCCTACTAAACAATCAAGTTTAGGAACATATAAAAGTCAGTGCATCTGTGTTCACATATCTGACCCATGAGAATAAGTGGAATTTTCTTTTTGATTTTGAGTCCCAGTAATAAAGCAGCTGTTGTTAGGTGGCAGGTCATATAGCAGTGTTCGAGCCCATTGTGGGCTTGCCATTTCCAGAGATAATTCTGAAGAAGTGGAAATTGTGAGCTGATCAGGCACTCTACTATCACAGCATAATTTTGCAGGATTGGTCATCTGCCCAGTGAGGACAAAAGCTGTGGGGGAAACCAAAGCTACAGGCAGTCATGCCAGAAGCTTCATCTCTGAGCTTCTTTTTCATGTTTAGTGTGGCAGTTACAAAACAAACTCTCCTCATGTAGCTTTTGTTGAGAATAAAACATTTGAAATTATTCTAACATTATTTATTATATGGTTCTAAAATTACATGCTTCATACTTTAGAATTGCTTGAGCTGCCACAGATCTATTATAGTGTGCTAAATTCTCTGATAACAATTGTGTTTTTATCAGTTTCTCCTTTTATTTGTAATGATTTTACTTTATACATTTTTCATGAAATGTAATTTGTCAGCAAAATGTTCATGATTGTTGCAGGCTTTTATGGATTTGTATCTTTTCATCAATATAAAACTACTATTTTTTTTAAATCCCATTACCTTCTTTTTGCTTTCTCCTCTATTCTGATACTTATTTTTTACAACATGAGTTTTCTTCTTAACCTTTGCTTGATATATCTTTGTCATTTACTTTTAGTCTTTCACTGAAATCCTGTTTTTGTTCAGATTCTTTTAAATATATTACTATGAATTGTTATTCTATACTATGTGGTAACTTGCCTTTAAAACAAAGATTTAGTTTTCCACATTTTGACATATATTTTATATTGTCTGTTGTTTCTGTTGTCTTCTATTTTTGTAGGCATAATTGCAGTTTATTTTTAGTTCTGTATTTTATTGCATATTCATATTTTTTGTTTTCAATTATTTTCTGCCATGATTAGACTTTAGAAATACTCTTGTTAATTATTTTCAGTTTTATCTTAAGGTTTTAAAAAATGCAATTTAAAAATTACACTTAACTATAGCAATGATAAGAAATTATTTCTTTCAATTTCTTTTTTTTTTTAAAGATTTTATTCATTTATTTCACAGACAGAACAAGATCACAAGTAGGCAGACAGGCAGGCAGAGAGAGGGGGGAAGCAGGCTTCCCGCCGAGCAGAGAGCCCGATGCAAGGCTCGATCCCAGAACCCTGAGATCATGACCTGAGCTGACAGCAGAGGCTTGACCCACTGAGCCACCCAGGTGCTCCTCAATGTCTTTTTTGTAAATATAGGTTTAAGCATTCTTCCACTCTTTAAATAACTTTACTATCTTTGTTAATCTATTTTGAGGTTGTAAATATAGTACTGAATTCAACAGTTCTGCCTCTTTTTCATTTATTTGCTCTCTTTTCCCCCTTTTTTCTTTTCCTATTTCCTTCTAGCATCCTTCAAACTTTTCCTACAAGTGTTAAAAATTTCTGTTAAGATAAAATTATTTACTTTGGTTAACAATCTTGAATATTATTTAAATGGGTTTTAAGATTATACATAAAATAATTAAGTTTGAAAGTTCATCTCCAAATATTTATTATCTCAATTATTTGCCAAATATTAGATTTGACTTTTACTCTTTTGGCATAAATCTCTAATAATTTATCTAAAAAAGATATTTGTTTCTTTAGTTCACGTTGATCTCAAGATGTCTCATTTTCTGCAGCAATTAAATTACTGTGTATATTATTTCAAAGTGTGTGTGTATGTGTACACTTTGGAATTACACATTTTTAAATTCCACATAATTGAATCCTAGCATTTTTCTTAAACCTGTGTGTTGATTTACTATTTTATAAATATTTAAGATATTAGAAATGCTGAGATGAATTAGATTCTGGTTTTATTATTAACATTCCAGTTTTTTTCTTGAATGATTGTACTTTTTTATATTTTAAAATCTCACCAGGTTGGGGCACTTGGGTAGCTTAGTTGGTTAAGCATCTGACTGTTGGTTTCAGCTCAGGTCATAATCTCTGGGTTGGGGGACTGAGGCCCTCGTCAGGCTCAGCACTCAACGTGGAGTCTGCTCTCCCTCTGCTCCTCCTCCTGCTTGTGCACATTCTCTCTCTCATTCTGTCTCTAAATTGAATTAATAAAGTCTTTAAAAATACCTCACCAGGTCATTCATTGTTGTGATTCGATTTTCAATTACTTTTGTAAACATAATACATAATTTTAGTTTTAAGACCAGTTTTTCCTTATATCAGGATTTAAAAAGTTGCTTTAATTATCAGCCAAATCAATGTACTCTATCTTTCAGAAATGTCTTTTTATTTATAGGCTTATTATTTGAATATTTCCCCTATGTTTTAAAATACTTTCTTTCCTTCTTATATCTTCTACATAGGATTTTCATGTAGAAACTCATGGCCCTGCATATATCTCCTATCTTTAAATATTTAAATTAGGTGTTTCTTCTTGTCCTTCTACATTTAAACACTTTCTTCTTTCTGATTGATGCCATACTCTGAATTTATAGGGACCATGGTAAATATTTTCTAATTATTTATCTGTATATTGTTGCACTCTATGTCAAAAGGAATTAGCTCACCTATTACTCAGGGTTTGAAGTTTAATTGTTTTCATATATATGTTATATTTCCTGAATATATCTTTAGAGAATGAGGTAGGACTTCAGTTTATGATATTGGATAAGGATCTAGGAAATTTTACTAACACTTTTCAGAGAAAAAGCTAAGTATATTTTTAATATCCTAAAAGGCTCTGAATATCAGTTTGTAACCTAGTATCAGACAAAATGTCAGTAAAGGCAAGGAACTACAGAAGAAATCAAAGTTGAAGTAGCTTTAACTCTGACCATATTTGCAAAATCTGTGAAACTTGAACATACTTTATGTGATCTCAAGGGATATAGAGAAAAAAATAAAAACCAGATGCAATTTGGGATGTAAAATGACCCAGAAATAAATCTGATTTTTCCTACGTGCATGCTATATTATACAAAAGAAAATTGCCTTGGTTAATGCAGGAGTTAAAAAGTCCCTCAGGAGGTATACCTCTGAAATGGCCCTCCCATCTTGTGTAGGTAATTCACATTGGCTGTTGGTCAATAAAACCTCAAGCTTTGAATTTAATTCAGAGTGGTCCTGAGCTAATAGTTTCCTTACATCCTTATTAGCCACAAACACAAAATCTGTCTGGAAAATTGCACCTACATTCTAGGGCACAGAAATTTCCAGAAATTATCCTGTAAGTAAAAGGAGCAGGACATAGAAATCAATAATTCTGCAAGGATATGTCACTATAAACACAAAGAAAGCATGATTTATCAATTTATAATTATCAATTCACAGAGTATTCATAAAAATGTCATGTGGATATCATCACAAATTATAAACTAATATGGATCAGCACATTTGAATAAAAGGAAAGTAAACTTTGAAAATCTCTGTGGAGAAAAAGGAACAAAAATAACAGTAGTCTTAACATAATTGAATTTTAGAAATAGAAAGTAATATAGAAATTAAAAATTCAATGGAGAAATGTCTACTTCCAGTGATAGTTGGCCCTAGACATGCCTTCTAGAAATTAACAATTAGAAAACTGACCAAAATTATTTCCAGGTATTAAATTTGAAACAGCTCAACTCTGACATTCCTAAGAGAAGGAATTAATTGGCATGAATTATCCTTATAATTTTCTTTAAGGTGCTTTTCAGACTAGGGGTGAGAGATGGTAACACAAGCAGAAAAACAACACTTGTAATACTAATTAAAGAAGATTGAGATTGGAGATCTGGGTGGCAGAGGCTACTGAAATTTGTGGGAAAGAATATCAGACAGGAGGAAGTTATACAGATGAGAGCTCTGTAAATCCACAAAAGGGTTAGTTTGAATGTTTGGGTAAACAATAATCTGAAAATGTATGCAGTGAAATTGCACAAAGCCAGGCAAAAAAAGACATATAGTAGGGAAAAATAGCTATAGGGAGCTGTCCGAGGAAAAGTTCCAGGGCCCACACAGGGCTAAGAGATCCATGAGTTTCAACTTAGGATGGAGAGGCATAATTGACCACATTATTAATTCAGGAAAAAATCTGAAAAGTGCTTTAGAGTAGTCAACTCTAACAAAGGTAAAAAATATGCCTCTACTGAATCAAATTGATCTGCAAGCCACTGAAATGCCTAACACAACATATTCTTCAATCTTTAAATGACAACAACAAAATCCAGTCAATAATTTAAATATACCCCATGTTCAGTATCAAATCAAAAAGTGCTAGACATACAAAGAAAAAGGAAGATATGACTCATAGACAAGAGAAACATCAAATCATAGGGAAAAAAGAGATGACAGAATTACTATAAAATAACTTCAAACCAGTTACTGAAAATGTGCTCAGTGATTAATGGACAATGAAAATAGAAAGGAAATAGAAATATAGAGAGAATTAAATGAGAATGACAGAGCCAGAAAAACATAATCTGAAATGAAAAACTCATTGTATGGGTTTAACAGAAGATAGAAGATAGAATGAGAAAAGACAAGACATTGTAATATAAATTATCCAAACTAAAACATGGAGAGAAAAGGATACTGAAAAAGAAATTAAAAGAGACTCAGAGACCTGTTGGAATATACCAAGCAATGTGGCATAGATGTTATTGAATTATAAGAAATGAAGAGTTACACTAAAAAATATTTGAAGATAAAATAGTTAAAATATTTACAAATTTGAAGAAAACTATAAGCCACTGATTTAGCAAGGTCAGTGAGACCCAAATAGAGTGAATATGATAAAATCCTCACCAACATATAATACACATATTATATAATCATATTGGTGAAAACTAGTCATAAAGAGAAATCTTGAAATCCATTAGAAGAAATATGTATTTTTTTCTGAAAGTTGGATTTGTATAGGCCAGCAGAAACTGAGATAAATAATGTTTATGCTTACAAATGAGCACAACTTTCTTTCTGGTAGGTCTTTTTTTTTTTTTTTTTTGTCTTTATTGTGGTGGTTAATGTTGATCTAATTAAGAGTGGAGCTGGGTTTGAAGTTTGTTGCTGTGATCATCTTCAGTATGCTAGAGGTTCAAGTCTTTCTGGTCATACCTCTTATTTATGGTGAGGGCAAAATTTCCAGGGGGTTGTTCTTAATGTCAATTCTCTGCTTTGCTTTCATTGGCACTGTTCCGCAGAAAACAGCTTTGTGGTTGCATCTCACTGTTAAGTTTTACTTGATGCTCATTAGCATGTTGGTATTAAGTGAACTGTGGGTCATTCTTTGTTGTTCTGGTAAGTCTCACTCTTGTTCTGATAAGTCTCACACTTATCAGTACCTTAAGTAGGTACTGTGAGTCTTGGAATCCTGGCCTTCATGAATAAATCTGCATCTTCCTCATCTGGATATATTAGTGGATCTATCATTTTTTCCTACCTCAGGCCTATGTGTAGTTTTGTTTTTTTCCTCTATTCCTTCTCCAGTTTTGGTGGTCTTTTCCCAATTCCCTCAAGTGCATTGGTTTCACTGCCTTTATTCCTGTATATCAAGGCCTTTTCCCTTAGTCAAATATGGGGAAGGTGGGTCTTGGTGGAGTTTCAGTACATGTGGAGTGCTACTTCCCCAGATGCAGTGGGATTCCACCAGTAATCTTACGCTACAGTTTTTGTTGCTCTTCCCTGTACAAAAAAGGGGTATTGGAGACTGGAAGATGATTCTAGGTAGAGTGTTAGCAGTGCCTGCTGTTTTCTTCCTACAGCCAACATAACTAGGAAGCTTTCTTGATTTTCACATAGCTTCCCTGTGAAAGCCTAGTGGCATTCCTGAACTGAAAATGTATGAATCTCATATGTCCACAGGGACTTAACATTCTCATTTTAGCCCATAGTTGGCCTTTTAAGGATCAATTGTTAATTACTAGTTGAATCTTCTTATTGAAGTATTTGATATCTATCAACATCTGTCCCAAATAAGCAAATCCTCACATCCTGGTTCTTCCTGTAAGGACCTGTCTTTATTCAGATTTCTGGTAAATTGCTTATCCTGGACCTCAACTCTTTGATAAATTTGATAGAAGTTGTTAATTTGCTGATTTGTATTAGGGTTCTCCAGAGTAACATTGCCAATAGGATGGAGATATATATGCACATGTATATTCATATACATACATACGTACATACATACATACATACATGAGGAAATGTATTATAGGAATTGGCTCATGAGATTGTGGAAGCCAAGAAGTTATATGACTTGCTATCAGCAAACTGGAGAACCAGGAAAGCTGGTGGTATAAATTAGTCACAGTCTGAAGGCCTGAGAACCAGGAGCACTTATGTTTGTGGGCAGGAGAATTTTAATGTTTCAGTTCAAGCAAAGAGCAAATTCACCATTCTTTTGCCAATTGTTTTATCCAGGACCTCAATGAATTTGATGATTCCCACCTACATTAGTGAGGGCTATCTTCTTTACTCAGTCTATCAATTTAAATGCTAATATCCTCACAGACACACCCATTAATAATGTTTTACCAGCTATCAACTTAGCCCAGTCCAGGTGAAACTTAAAGTTAGCCACCACAAGTCTATATGATGTTTCTTTTATTATAAAAGTGAGAGTGATGCTCTTTACAGAATTCTGTACTCTGAATGGAAACTGGAAGCTGAACTCCATGCAGCATCTTTTAGGTATCCTTACAGGTATGACAATTTGAATTAGTTATTTATTGCTGCATAGCACTAAAATAGCCCCCAATTATCTCTGCATTTAATTTAGTGGCTTCTCTCAAATTTAGTGGCTTAAAACTATAAACATTTATTATCTAACAATTTCAGTGAGGCAGGACTCTGAATGTGACTTGGTTGAATGCCTCTGTCTTAGGTCTTGAACAAGGTTGCAACCAAGGTGTCAACTGGGGCTATGGTCTCATCTGAAAGTTTAGTGAGTTCCTTGTGAGGTTGTTGGTAAGATTTGGTTCCTTATGGATTTCAGACCTGCATCCTTCATTCTCACTGGCAGAGAATTGGGGCAAGAATTAAGTGAGGGAGAAAGAGTGGGAGAAAGAAAACACACATGGTAGCAAGACTGAAGTTAGTCTGTTATTCTAATCTCCGAAGTAATATCCTGTTACTTTTATCTATTCTATTAGATGTGTGTCATTATGTACAGTGCACAATCAAGAGGATCAGCTACCACAAGGGTATGGATAACAGATGTAGTGATAATTAGGGGCTATTTTAGAGACTGCCTATCACAGAACAGAGGCAGGGAGATGATAAAGATATGAACAGATATCAATGAAACAAGACAGAAATAAACAATAGAAAAAATTAATGAATTTGAAAGTTGTTTCATGGAGATTAATTAAATTGAAAAATCTATAACTGAATTTACCAAGAATAAAGAAAGAGACAGAAAACAAAAACAAATAAATGATGCTGAGGACAAAAGTGGAGACGTACCTACAAATTTGACTCACATTAAATGGATAATAAGGGGGTAACCTCTAATTTTATGCCAATAAATATTGCAACTTAGGTGAAATAAACAAATTTCTTGAATTAACAGAAATTAGAAAATTGACCAAGAAGACATAGAATATTAAAAAATATATATAATTACACACATGCACACACACACAATCTATAAGCTTTGTAGCGAGATTTCCTCTCTTATTACTGATATTGCTAAGTTTTTTTTTTCTGATTCATTGGCTAAAGGTTTATAACATATATTAATCTCAAAGCAGGAGAAGGGTTTTTTTTTGTCTTGTTTTTTAAAGATTTTATTTATTTGACAAGAGTGATCGCAAATAGGCAGAGAGGCAGGCAGAGAGAGAGGGGGAAGCAGGGTCCCTAATTAGCAGAGAGCCTGAGAGAGTCTCAAGCAGACTCCTCACAGAGCACAGAGGCTGAAGTGGGGCTCCAAGTGGGTCTCCTCTTGGTGCTCGCCACAGTGCTTGCTGTGAGGCTGGCTCCAGGGCTCCCTGCAGGGCTTGCTTTGGGGTTCAGTCTCTTGCTCGTGAGATCATGACCTGAGCCAAAACCAACAGTCGGATGCTTAACTGACTTAGCCACCCAGGTGCCCCTTCAGTAAGTATGCAGTCTTAAGGAGCATCCTCACATTGGGACATCCTGTTTTCTTGGGAAAGGGGAAGAGCAAGAGAGCTGGTGGAAATATAAAACAGCCTGCTTTATTTTTATTCACATTTCAGTGCCTGAAGTAAATTGTATGGCCAAACTCTGCATTGATGGGATGGGGAAAAATATGCCTCTCACTGGAGGTGCTCTAAGTCGTATGGCTGTGAATAAATAATCCTTTAAAAGAAACAGGAATTACATTTTTGACAGAACTAAAGCCTCTATTAGTGCCACCATGGTATTAAAACTGCTTTTAGCATTTAAGAAGACACTTTAAGAAATTAATAGAGGTATTTGAGTGTTCTTTTTTCTTACTATTCTGCACACTTTCTCACTGTCAGCTGTTAGCCTCTCTTTGAAACTTCCTGTTTTTTTGTCTTCTCTGATTTTGCATTCTTCACAGTAATAATGTTCCTGCAGTGTGTCCGTAAGTTCTCAACAGTTTTAGCTGTTTTTTTTCTTCTGGTTATTCTCTTCCTCCCACATTCCAAACACAGGTGTTATATTAGGGTTTTTTTTCTGAATATAAAAAATATTTTAAATAATTTTTCTACTTATAAAAATAATACATGATTTACACAAATAATGCAAGCTTAATGCAGAGTTTTTGAAAATTAGAGAAATAGACATGCACACCTACAAAACACAAACTAAAATTCTATTTTCTATATCTCTGTACACAGTTAAGGTTAGGTTAATTATAAGTTTAAGATTTAAAGTATGTGGGTCCTTTAATAAAAAAATCCATATTATATATAGCTTGCTTTTTCATGTATCAATATAATCATTTTATGTACATAAAGTATTTCTCAAACATGATTTTGCATATCTATATATTATTCAATTTTGATAGATTTTCATAATTATTTACCAACTTATATTTGTGCATTTAGATAGTTTCTTGGTTGGATGTAGTTATAAATGACACTGCATCACACATTTTTTTAATATATCCTTGGTCATATACATATTTGTACTATCCCTCTACACACCAGTATTCTAATTAATTTTAGGACACATTTTAAAATTTAACATACTTTTGAGGCATTTAGTATATGTAACCAGTTCACATAAGAGGAGGGTGTCAACTACTATATGATGATTTTTATATCTTTAGCTTTTTTACTTTATATTTAAAAATATTTAGAAATCTAGGAGACAAATATCTCATTTTAATATATTTACTAAATATGTTATTTATAGTGTATATTTTATAACAAATGATAGTGAAACTTTTTCATGTATAATTGTCTATTTTTTAAATGATTTTTCTATTTATTTTTCAAAATTCCATTATTCACAGCATAGTTTTTGTTTTTATAGGTGCAAAAACTTATAGGTATAAAAAAATTTTTCTTTTTAGCTCAGTTTTTGAATTATAAAAGTGACAAATTCATTAAAAGTATTCCAATAATATTAAAGTGTTTAAAGTAATTTCATTAGTCTGGATTTGATGGAAAATATGACAGAATAAACCTGAATCTCAGGGACTTTTACCCCTAATAAAATGTAAAGGAAAATGGTTAGAAAAATGCCCTAATGTGTGAATATAGAAATGGTTGGAAAATATTTCTAACAACTGAAAGAATTTTTTTTTTTTTAAATATGGAACGCTTCACGAATTTGCGTGTCATCCTTGCGCAGGGGCCATGCTAATCTTCTCTGTATCGTTCCAATTTTAGTATATGTGCTGCCGAAGCGAGCACCTGAAAAAAATTTTTAAAGATTTCAAAAGAACTTTAATTTCATGTCATAACTTGGAAAATGGGCACTCTGAGACTGTATCAGGATTAGAAATCCCCGCCTTTTATATTCCTTCCCAAAATTTTCTAGGGAAATGAGTCATATCAACAGAATTATGAGAATTCTCCTTAATGTTAATGGGTAGGAAGGCAAACAGAAGTCAAGGAAAACATTTCAAAAAACAAAAAGAAAACCAAATACCTTTAGAAAATCTGAAGAGAGATGGAAAAGCCCAATAAAGTTTGTCACATTACAGGAAAGTGAACTAAATTTGTGGAAAGAGCCAAAGTCAATTGGTATGGGAAGTACCTTCTCTGGGTAGAGTATATTCCAGTATAAATTATTAAATAAAAATCTCAGGAGAGAGAACAAAGCCTATATATCCAATGGACACATAGATTATCAGCAACTGCCTTTCCTTATGTTTTCATACTCCTAAGGCAATGCAAAAGGTGCTAAGACTCAAGACCATGTTAGTTGACATAAAATGGGCAAATATATGTGTAGTTGAATTAGAAGAAGAAAGAAAGTGAGGCAGAAAAAAATATTTGAAGAAATAATGGCCCCAAATTTCCCAAATTTAATGAAAAGCAGAAATTTGCAGTTTATAGGGATACTAAATGAACATGAAGAATAAACACCAAGAAGCCCATGTCATCAGACAAAATTCAGTAAACAAAAGATTAAACCATACACTGGGAGAAAACTGTTGCAAAATATATATCTGACAAAGCACATGCATCCAAAACATATAAGGAACTCCTGTGACTCAATAATAAGACAAAATATTGAATAGACACCTCACAAGGAAGGCATAAGACACGTAAGCACATGAAAAGATGTTCAGTATCTTTAATTGCCAGAACAATGCAAATAAAACAAGAGTGAATGTTCTTCTAAGAATGCAGAAAGCTGTAGTGTTTCTCCAACACTTCTAAAATCATCAAAATAGCTAAACAAAATAACTTTCCTTGAACTTATCAAAAAGCTGAGTGTTGGGGCGCCTGGGTGGCTCAGTTGGTTGGGCGACTGCCTTTGGCTCGGGTCGTGATCCCGGAGTCCCGGGATTGAGTCCCATGTTGGACTCCCGGCCCTGTGGGAGGTCTGCTTCTCCCTCTGACCTTCTCCCCTCATTCTCGGTCTCTCTCTCTAATATATAAATAAAAAAACAAAACAAAACAAAACCCTGAGTGTTTAGCACAACTAATAACCTGAAATCACAGGAAACAGAGGAGGCAGTGATATAAGATGTAAGCATTTGCTTACCTAGGACAGATGTTAGATACTGTACAAGTTGGTAAAAAAATACCATATACTATACTATACTATACTATACTATACTATAATATAATATAATATAATAGCCCCATCCTAACTGCAAAGTAATATGTGTGGATTTTGAGGTCTGTTTTTTCCATAGGAGTCACTATAATAGTTGCAAAAGCCACGCCCTGATTTATTACCTGTGTTATTTCAATCTTCTCACACTAAAGCCTTAGGGAAAAAAAAGAAAAAAAATTCTGCCAATTTCCAGGCATGGATGCTATTACTTCAGTTTCTCTTCTTTCCTAAATAAGATGCCTGGATTTCAACAAGAACAACAAAAGCAACAAGAAACACACAATTATGTGACAAAAAAATAAGCAAAATAAAAGACAACAAAACAGAAAGAGACAAAATAATCAATAAAATCAGATTCAGGTATGAAATATATATTGAAGTTAGATCATTGATTTTAGGTTTCAAACTTCTTTATTTATTGAGACATGATTAATGCCCCAGTATATGATTTGTCTTTGTGATTATTCTATATATGCTTGAAAAGAATATGTATTCTGTTGGTTGTGGGAGTGTTCTATAAATCCATTCAGGGAGTGTCTGAGTGGCTCTGTCAGTTAAGTGTCTGCCTTCACCTCAGATCATGATCCTAGGGTCATGGGATAGAGCCCTGCATTGGGCTACCCAGTCGGCAGAAAGCCTGCTTCTGCCTTTCCCTTTGCCTGCCACTCTCGCTGCTTGTGCTCTCTCTCTCTCTCTTTCTGTCAAATAAATAAATAAAATCTTGAAAAAAAATCGATTAAGTCAACTTATCTGATGGTGTTGTTCAAGTATTTTATAACCTTACTAATTTTTTGCCTTCCTGTTTTTTCAGTTACTGACAGAAATATTGAAATATTTGTTTCTACTATTGGGATTTTGTTCATTTTTTTGTGTGTGTGTCTGTAGTAGAGTTCTCCTTTAAAAGAATGGAAAACTTTCAGGTATTGATAAAATATATATTAAAATATGTAGTTATATATACACGTGTAATTAGAATTTTGATAAAGGGATACAAAGAGGTTTATATTTATATATTATATTATTACTTATTTACATTTATATTTATATCATATATATTTATATATATCATATACATTTATATATACATTTATATGTAAAATATATATAAAATAAAATATATATAGTTCATTTATATATAAAATATATAAATATGTAATATATTTATATATAAATACATAATATATTTATATTATTTATATATTATTTATAATATATAAAAACCTTTGTATATATGTTTGTATTTTATTTATATAAACCTCTTTGTATATATATGTACATATATTACATATATATATAAACTTCTTTGTAATAAACCCTTTTGTACCTTTTACCAAAATTTTAATTACATGTATTTATTAGATCAATTTGATTTTGTCCTGCTAGTTACCAATGTTCTATTTATTTATTTATTTATTTATTTAGTTAGTTAGTTTTGTAAAAAAAAATTGTTAATACTTGTTTTTGGCTGTAGATGTTATATTTTGTCCTTTTTCATATTTTTATTTGTATATTCTCCATATTCATGATTTTCTTTAAAATATGTTTTATTTAATACATTAACAGTCCTTATTTGCTAATCCCATGATTTTTTAAATTTTGTGTTCTTTTTTTTTCTCTTTACTGATTTTCTTTCTAATTATTGTGTTCTGCTTATTTGCATGTCTAGTAATTTGATACTGGATATTATGAGTTTCACATTATTAAATGCTGGATTTTGTTTTCCTTCCTCAAAGAATATTTAACTTTTTTTTTTCTTTCAGACTGGTGTTGTTGAGTATCCTGATCCTTTTCTTTTGTTAAGTTTTGTTGAGCGGGTCTAGTTATAATTAGTCATACTGTTATGCTATGTTTCATTTGGGGTCTCAGTATGCTATCCAAGTTGTCCCAAATTATTCTACACTGTTGTTGAAAGAAACAAAATGCTTGAGATCTGGATGGGTTCTTCTAGTTGTTCATCTTACAGATCCTCAGTTGTACTTTGCTCAGCTGCATGGAGTTTCACTTGGTGTATGCTCTGCTTACTAGTTATTAACTGAATTGGAGGAAACCCTATGTAAATTTCTGCAGTTCTTTTTCTGTATAATGACCACCACCGTTCCTCCTTTACTCTGCCATGCGAATTACATATACCTGATCACCTTGAGCTCCTGTCTCATTATCACAACTCAGTAAGACTGCCATGTTCTGCCAGGGTTCTCTTCACCACAATCCAGGATGTTTCTTCAGCCCTAAAGTGGGTAAAATTATAGGGCTTACCTCATTTGTTTGTCTTTTCTCAAAGAACACAGTTTTCTTCTGCCTGTTATCTGTTCTTTGAAAATAACTACTCCTGGAGCACCTGAGTGGCTCAATTGGTTAAGCATCTGTCTTAAGTTCAGGTCATGATCTCAGGGTCCTGGGATTGAGACCTGCATCTGGCTTCCTGCTTGGCAGCGAGTCAACTTCTCCCCCTCCCTCTGCCCCTGCTTGTTCTCTCTCTCGCTCTCTCCTAATAAATAAACTACTTTAAAAAATAACTATAAATAAATAAATAATTACATATATATTTCCCTAGGTTCTAGTTTCTTATTTTGCACTTCATCTATGATAACAGAATGGCATTGTGTTGAATCTCATTTACCTGATTCTTACGCTATAATGGGTACAATTTTTAAACTAGTAATTTAATCCCTGGCCTCCTAAGTTTTGATGAGTCTGTATTTCCTCATCTAATGTTATGTATTTAGAGTTAGCTACTGTGTGATACTATTTTTGTGAATGTAGATTATTTGCTTACATTGAGACAGGAGAAATTCATATTTTTTAATCCTATATATACCACATATTATCAAAATTGCACAAAGATTTCTGCTTCTTTAAGACATCCTTCCCTGTTTTCTAGCATCATTACGTGTATAGAAGCTCATTTTTATATCTTACTTGTAAAGAGAATTTTTGGAGGTAATTTAGATGCCTAGACTCATACATACCCATAAAATATAAACATCAAGTAACAAAATTAGTACCAAATCTATGTAACAATCTAAATCTGTATTTAGTACCCCGAATTTATGGTATTTATTACATAAAAAATCATGGGCAGCATAGTACTTTATAGGGAAAAGTATAGTTTCAATAGCAATTAAAGAGATGAGAATTACAACAATTTTTGGGTACGATTATATTGCTATTACACTGGCAAAACAAAAGTAAATACCATATATTGATTTTTTTAGTTCATTCAATTTATATGTTTCTTATGATACTAAAATTTGGTATTCTCTTCTTTCTTGACTTATATTTCACAATAAAGAAAATTGAACCAACAGAACAATCTGCAGACTTTAAAAGTACATTTTCCCCGTAGGAATATTCTCCCTGAAAAGTGTTCAAGAAGAAATTTTAAAGTAAATTAGGCAAAGCATTTATGGTCTCAATATCACTTTTTAAAAAAGTTGTAAATGAACCAATATCCAACAAAAATATTATTTCTATGCAAAGTATACAAAATTAACATAATGGAATGCTGTGTATATTTAAAATGTTAATTCTGTACCCCATCTCAAAATATGGAAATGTTTATAGGAAATGCTAATTAGTACAAAATACAGAGTATTATAGACCCAATGATGTTAAATCATTTATGTATTCATATAAATTTTATAATGTTTACATTATATCTTGAAGATAAATAATCCATGGTCAATATTCAAAAGGTTAATCAGTTTACATAGTTTCCTAATGTTAAAGCTGGATATTATTTTCTACCAATTTTAATATAAGAAACTTGTATGCAAAAACTTAAGCTTTTTTAAAACAAATTTTGCTCAAATATTCTCACATATATTTTAAGCAAAATGGTATGAATATTTAAACAACAGTTGCCTTGAAATAGTACAATATATATATATATATTTTTAAGATTTTTTATTTATTTATTAGAGAGAGAGAGAGACTGAGAATGAGAGGGGAGAAGGTCAGAGGGAGAAGCAGACTTCCCGCAGAGCCGGGAGTCCGATATGGGACTCGATCCCTGGACTCCAGGATCATGACCTGAGCCAAAGGCAGTCGCTCAACCAACTGAGCCACCCAGGCGCTCCAAAATATATTTTTAAATTGCATAAAATTTCATTGAAAGACACAGAAGCAGGATATACATCTTAAGAATACATTACACTGAAGTGCTGTGTAAGAGAATCTCTGTGGTGTCTCACAGACAATAGACTTTCTCTTGCAATTACCATTATTTTCCCCAGTTTCTGATTATTTTCAAAACAATAACCATTTGGGCAGTGGTTAATTGTTTCTCTTCAAACATTTGACACATTCTTCATTGCTTTTAGTGGATGTGAGTCTTTTACTAAACCACAATTATAATTAAGACTGATGAAATCATTAGGCTTGTTGTAAACATTCAGTTTATCCAAATAGAGTTTGGCAACATTTTAAAGGTCTTCTGTCAGGTTCATTCAATGTTTAATTATTTGTTGTTGATGTTGAATTCCAGCATGATTGTTGTCATTTGTCATTATACTCTCTTGGAGTAAGCCAACTAATTTTATTTATAATATTTCTGACCTACCTACATTTAAAGTAACTTCAATATTACTTTTAAAAAGTGTTAATTCTTCTCTTCTATTATTAATATAGTGGATGCCAAGAAATGTTATTCTGTTTACTTACTGGGTGAGTAAATAGGTATTTAGCATTTGTTATAGATCAAGTCTAGGTGAGACAGAAATTAAAATAAAACATCGCCCCTCACCTAAAAGCTCTTATAATCTAGTGCTCTGATATGTCATATGGACAAAGTGCTATGAGAAGCCTAGAGAACTCTACATAAATTCTAATCAGGCTAAGGGTTTCTGAGAATTGCTTCTCTAACTTTTTATAGTAAATGTTGTGAAAACAGAGGAGATGTTTTTACACAATTAAATTTTGTGTTTGGAAGGTCCACCTTGTCTCTTGTCTGATACCTCTTCCTTGACAATCTTTAAGGATGCCACAAAAGATATGGAAACTTGCTAGGTAATGTTTCTTTATTAAACATATGAGGTAAGTAAACTGGCAGGTTTTTTTAGTGATAATTATATTAATTAATTAGTTAGTTAATTAAAATTTTTATTATGTTAGTCACCATGCAGCATATCATTAGTTTCTGATGTAGTGTTCCATGGTTCATTGTTTTCGTATAACACCCAGTGCTCCATGGAATCCATGCCCTCCTTAATACCCATCACTGGGCTCACCCATCCCCCCTTGCTCCTCCCCTCTCAAACTCTCAGTTTGTTTTTCCAGAATCCATAATCTCTCATGGTTCCTCTCCTCCTATGATTTCCCCCCCTCCTTCAAGTTTGGCTATTGTGGACATTGCTACTATGAACACTGTGGTGCATGAGGCCTTTCTTTTCACTATATCTGTATCTTTGGGGTAAATACCCAGTAGTGCAATTGCTGGGTCATAGGGTAGCTCTATTTTTAACTTTTTGAGGAACCTGCACGCTGTTTTCCAAAATTGCTGTAACAATGCAAATTCCCACCAATAGGGTAAGAGGGTTCCCCTTTCTCCACATCCTCTCCAACATTTGTTGTTTCTCGCCTTGTCAATTTTGCCATTCTAACTAGTGTAAGATGGTATTTCAATGTGGTTTTGATTTGAATTTCCCTGATGGCTAATGATGTTGAACATTTTTTCATGTATCTGTTAGCCATTTGTATGTCCTCTTTGAAGAAGTGTCTGTTCATTTCTTCTGCCCATTTTTTTAAAGGTTTTATTTATTTATTTGACAGAGACAGTGAGAAAGAGAGAGAATACAAGCAGGGGAGTGGGAGAAAGAAGCAGGCTCCCTGCTGAGGAAGGAGCCCATTGCAGGATGCAGTCCCAGGACCCTGAGATGCTTAATGAGCCACCCAGGTGGCCCATTCTGCCCATTTTTTGATTTGATTATTTGTTTGTTGGATAGTAAGTTTGATAAGTATTTTTTGTTTGTTTTTTCGAGAAGTTCTTTATAGATCTTGGATACCAGCCCTTTAATCTGTAGTGTCATTTGCAAATATCTTCTCCCATTCTGTGGGTTCCCTCTTTGTTTTGTGGACTGTTTCCTTTGCTATGCAGAAGCTTTTTATCTTGATTAAGTCCCAAAAGTTCATTTTTTCTTTTGTTTCTCTAGCCATTGGAGATGTATCTTGAAAGAAGTTTCTGTGGCCAATGTTGAAGAGGTTACTGCTTATGTTTTCCTCTAGGATTTTGATGAATTCTTGTCTCACATTGAAGTCTTCATCCCTTTTGGGTTTATCTTTGTTTTGGTGTTAGAGAATGGTTGAGTTTCATTCTTCTGTATATAGCTGCCCGATTTTAACAGCACCATTTATTGAAGAGGCTATTCTTTTTCCATTGGATATTTTTTCCTGTTTTGTCAAAGATTATTTGACCATAGAGTTCAGGGTCCATATCTGGACTCTCTGTTCTCTTCCATTGATCAATATGTCTGTTTTTGTGCCAGTAGCATGCTGTCTTGGTGATCACAGCTTTGTAATATAGCTTGAAATCAAGCAACGTGATGCCCCCAGCTTTGTTTTTCTCTTTCAGCATTTCCTTGTTGATACAGGGTCTTTTCTGGTTCCATACAAATTTTAGGATTGTTTGTTCTAGCACTTTGAAAATTGCCATTAGTATTTTGATTGGATGGCATTGAAAGTATAGATTTCTCTGGGCAGCATAGACATTTTAACAGTGTTTATTCTTCTGATCCATGGGCATGGAATATTTTTCCATCTTTTTGTGTCTTCTTCAATTTCTCTCATAAGTGTTCTGTAGTTTCTAGAGCATAGATTATTTACCTCTTTGGTTAGGTTTATTCTTAGGTATCTTATGGTTTTTGGTGCTATTGTAAATGGAATAAATTCCCCAATTTCTCTTTCTACAGTTACATCGTTAGTGTATAGGAAAGCAACTGATTTCTGTGTATTGATTTTGTATCCTGCCACATTACTGAATTGCTATATGAATTCTAGTAATTTGGGGGTGGAGTCTTTTGTGTTTTCCAATAAAGTATCATGTCATCTGTGAAGTGAGAGAGTTTGACTTCTTCTTTGCCATTTGAGTATTCTTTATTTCTTTTTGTTGTCTGATTGCTGTTGCTAGGACTTCTAGTAATATGTTGAACAATAGTGGTGAGAGTGGGCATCCTTGTCACATTCCATATCTCAAGGGAAGGGCTCTCAGATTTTCCCCATTGAGAATGATATTCCATTTGGGTTTTTCATAAATGATTTTTATGAAATTGAGGAATGTTCCCTCTATCCCTATACTCTGAAGAGTTTTAATCAGGAAAGGATGCTGTATTTTGTCAAATTCTTTTTCTGCATCAATTGAAAGGTCCATATGGTTCTTATCTCTTCTCTTATTAATGTGTTCTATCACACTGATTGATTGGAAATGTTGAGCCACCCTTGCATCCCAGGGATAAATCCCACCTGTTCGTCATGGGTAATCTTTTTAATGTACTGTTGGATCCTATTAGCTAGGATCTTGTTGAGAGTTTTGGCATCCATATTCATCAGGGATATTGTTCTTTAATTCTCCTTTCTGATGGGGTCTTTGCCTGATTTGGGGATCAAGGTAATGCTGGCCTCATAGAATGAGTTTGGAAGTTTTCCTTCTGTTTCTATTTTTTGGAATAGCTTCAGGAGAATAGATATTTTTTCTTCTTTGTATGGTTGGTAGAACTCCCCAGGGAATCCATCATGCTCTGGACTCTTATTTTTTTATCACTGCTTCAATCTCGTTACAGGTTATCAATCTATTCTGGTTTTCAGTTTCTTCCAGTTTCAGTCTTGGCAGTTTATAGGTTTCCAGGAAGGCATCCATTTCTTCCAGGTTGCTTAATTTATTGGCATATAGTTATTGGTAATAATTTCTAATAATTGTTTCTATTTCCTTGGTGTTAGTCATAATCTCTCCCCTTTCATTCGTATTTTTATTAATTTGGGTCCTTTCTCTTTTCTTTTAGGTAAGTCTGGCCAGTGCTTTACCAATCATATTAATTCTTTCAAAGAACCAACTTCTAGTTTCATTGATCTGCTCTACTATATTTCTGGTTTCTAATTCATTGGTCTCTGCTCTAATCTTAATTATTTCTCTTCTCTTGTGTGGCTTAGGCTTTATTTGTTGTTCTTTCTACAGTTCTTTAAGATGTAAAGTTAATTTGTGCATTCAGGATTCTTTATTCTTTTTTTTTTAAGATTTTATTTATTTACTTATCTAACAGAGACACAGCGAGAGAGGGAACACAAGCCGGGGGAGTGGGAGAGGGAGAAGAATGCTTCTTGCCGAGCACAGAGCCCAATGCGGGGCTTGATCCCAGGACCCCAGGATCATGACCTGAGTGGAAGGCAGATGCTTAATGACTGAGCCACTCAGGCACCCCTCTGTTTTTTTTGAATGAGGCTTGGATGGCTGTGTCTTTCCCCCTTAGGACTGTCTTTGCAGTATCCCAAAGGTTTTGAACTCATGTGTTTTCATTCTTATTGCTTTCCATGAATTGTTTAAGTTCTTTTATTTCCTGGTTGACCAAAACATTCTTAAGCAGGATGGTATTTAACTTAAAAGTGTTTGAATTTCTTCCAAATTTTTTCTTCTGATTGGGTTCCAGTTTCAAAGCATTATGGTCTGAGAATATGCAGGGAATAATTTTAATCTTTTGGTCTCAGTTGAGATCTGATTTGTGACCCAGTATGTGGTCTATTCTGGAGAAAGTTCCATGTGCATTGAGAAGAATGAATGTTCTGTTGTTTTAGGATGGAATATTCTGTATATATCCATGAGGTCCATCTGGTCCTGTGTGTCATTCAAAGCTCTTAATTTCTTTGTTGATTTCCTGCTTAGATGATTTGTCTCTTGCTGAGAGTGGAGTATTGAGACTTCCTACTATTAGAGTATGATTATCAATACGTCTCTTTATTTTGGTTAACAGTTGGCTTTTGTAGTTGGCTGCTTCCATGTTGGAAGCATAGATATTTATAATTGTTAGATCCTCTTGTTACATAGACCCTTTAAGAATGATATAGTGTCCTTCTGTATCTCTAACTACAGTCCTTAGCTTAAAATCTAAGTTGTCTGATATGAGAATTGCTACCTCAGCTTTCTCTTGAGGTCCGTTGAAATGAAAAATGGTTCTACATCCCTTCATTTCCAGTCTGCATGTATCTTTAGGTTCAAAATGAGTCTTTTTTAGAGAGCATATGGATGGGTCATGTATTTTTATCCTGTCTGCAATCCTGTGAGGTTTCATGGGAGCATTTAGGCCATTCACATTGAAAATGATTATTGAAAGGTATGATTTTATTGTCAATATGTTGCTTATGAAGTCCTTGTTTCTATAGATTGTCTCTGTAAATTTCTCTTCTATATCACTCTTGGGGTCTTTTCTCTTTTATAGAACTCCCCTCAATATTTCTTGCAGGGCCTGCTTGGTGGTCACAAATTCTTTCAGTTTCTGCCAGTCTCAGAAGCTCCTTGTCTGTCCATTTATTCTGAATGACAACAGTGCTGGATAAAGTATCCTTGGCTGCATGTTCTTCTCATTTAGTACCCTGAATATGACTTGCCAGCCCTTTCTAGCTTGCCAGATCTTCGTGGACAGGTCTGATGTTATTCTGATGTTCCTCTTTCTGTATGTAAGAAATCTCTGCCCTCACTGCTTTCAAGATTGTTTTCTTGGATCAAAGATCTACAAATTGTACTATTATATGTCATGGCATCGTTCTGTTCTCATTAATCTTGGGAGGGGTCCTCTCTGCCTCTTGGATAGAAATGCTTGTTTCCTTCCCCAGATTAGGGAAGTTCTCAGCTATGATTTTCCCAAATATATCTTCTAGACTTCTCTCTCTCTCCACCCCCTCGGGGATCCCAATAATTCTGATATTGGAATGTTTCATTGAGTCACTAATCTTTCTCAGTTTGATTCCTTGGGTTTTAATTTGTTTTTCCCATTCCGCCTCAGTTTCCTTCTTTTCTGTCATCTTACCCTCTGTCTCACTAATTTGTTCTTCTGCCTCGTTTACCCTGGCAGTCAGAGTATCCAGTTTAGATTGCATTTCATTCATACCATTTTTAAGTTCAACCTGATTAGATCTCGTCTTCTCTTAGAGATTCTTTATTTTCGTTAATATTTTTCTCAAGCCTACATATTGCCTTGATAATTGTTAGTCTGAAGTGTATTTCTGACATCTTGGTTATATCCATATCCATTAGTTCTGTGGCAGAGGCCACATTCTCTGATTCTTTCCTTTTTGGGGGATTCCTCCTCTTAATCATTCTGTTGAGGAGTGGTTGAGGGAACGTGCAGAGCACAAATTATTGACCACAACCCAAGCGAGATGTACCTGTTTTATAGAGACCTTAGAATTGTCGGCCTCTTGTTCTTCCAGCCTGTCATCTGGGGGAGGGGCCTGCCTTACTGTTATTCAGGCAGCCCTGTTTGAGCAGAGTTGCCCTGCCCCCTGTAGGGGATGAGGGATGAGTTCAGTGAAAACTGTTTTTGGGGGGCTTTTGTTCTCTGGCAGTTTTCCCTGGTAGCTTTCTGTGTCTTCCAAGAGTCAGAGCAGAAGTGACCATATCCAAACCTCTGTCTCAGAACAAAGAGAGATTGCAGTCTCCTCTTCCCTGAGGTCTCCAGGCCACACTGTTTCCACTTCTGTCTGTGCTGCTAAAAACCTCAGCATTCTGTGTTATATACCCTACAGCATTACTCCCAGCCCTCGCTTCCAGGATTGGGCACATCTGTGCCCTCTGTGCTTCTAAAACTGCAAGCCACCCCTGGTTCGCATGCACACTCCCCAAAGCTCCAGGTTTCAATCTGGGGGCCTGCTCTAAAGTCCTTTCCCCATTGCTACTGGTCTACAAGGCTGTGCCAGGTCCCCAGCATGGGAGGCTTTTGCCTTCTCAGTGCAAGATCACAGAGAGGCTTCCTTCCCCTTTCATTTATCTTCTGATATCTGCCCACAGAATAATGGCTCCTGCTTCATACTTTAACACCAACCACCAGAGATACTCTGTTTGTAGAGTTCCAGACATATCTTCTTATATCTCAGGCTGAGATGTGTTCAGAATGTGTTCAGATGTGTTCAGAATGGTCTGGGAGATATCCAACTCAATTCAGGGGATCGGTTGACATAGGGTCCCCTATTCCTCTGCCATCTTTTCTCCTCCTGATAGTAAACTCTCAGTTTTAACTTCAGAGGACTTTGCTTTAAAATACTTTTAGATAGGCCAACTGGTCAGTTTTATGTCTGTCATCTGGCTTCTGACATGTAAATCCTGAAAGACTTTTGTTCTGTATACTTTGAAGCAAAAAGAAGAAGAAAAATGGTGGAAAACACTATAACAAACATTCTGCTTCACCAAAGGTTAGGATATTTGGTGAGTTTGAGTGATTATTGAAGGTGTCACTTCTCACTACTGCTCTCAGTGTTTGGATCTTTAATTTCATAGAGGGATGATAGCCTGGGGTGACAATCAAGTTTCATATCAGTGAGTGATCAGTTTTAAAAGTTAAATTAGACATTATTTAAAAAGAGTTTAAAATATCTTTTAAAGATTAATTATTCTAAAATACTCTTGATTGAAATAATTTGGTATTTTATAGTTGCTGAAGACCTTTTTCAAAGGCCTTGTCTAAAAAAATCAAATTATTTCGTTAATGAATTTATAGGAGCAGCAAAAAATAAGGATTTTATATAACTTACTGCCAAATATTTCCTTTTAAAAAATAAAGACAGCAACATTATCTAAAACTTACCGTGGACTAGGTAAAATGTTGGTGCACAATTGTGGCTACCCTTAAGATCACCTAGAGATTTTTTGAAAAAATACTGTAGCATATAACACAGCCATAGAGCAATTAATCCAAATTTCTAGGGCTAAGTCCCTGTCAAGGGTATTTTAAATTGTTCAGGTATGGAAACCTCCTTGGTAAGAGTTAGCAGCTCTAGTCAGATTGCAGATGGCCACACTAAACTCTTGGTTTATTATTGGAACTAGGAGAAATATAGTCTGTGAGATAGAGTTCCTTTTTAGGAGAAAATTCCAATCAGAGCTGTTAAAACTAAGTCTAAAAATGCATATCATTGGCCACTGTATCATCTTGATCACTTCCCAAGGTGGGAAAATCAGTAGGTTTTGGTTTTGGTAAGGAATCATGAAAAGATTGTTTTAACACAATCACATTAAGAAAATTAAAGACCTTATTAAAATATAAAAGCTGAACATAGTATATATGCATGAGGGTCCTGAAAATATGCTCACTAGACTAAAAAATGCCCACTTACTTGCAGTCATTTTAGCTACAACAAATTCCTTTACAGACACTGGAGCTTTACATCCAGGCTCTTGGTATTAGAAATTCAACAAGAAGCCAGGGGAGTTGGAGACAGGACACAGGAGAAATTATTTTATTAATATCTAATACTAAGTACAAAATTTTAGGACTTGTTAGGTTGTCAGATATTGGTAATAAAAATCTTTTGTAAATGAGTGATTCTTAGCAATTGAATTATTTTTATATGGTCTTGGTCAAAATAGTTCTCTATATATTTTCTCTAGTATTTTAAATGATTGAGTGTAAAGAAAAAAAGCATTTTTCTGGGGTACAAATGCTAATAAAGTTTTCTTGTATTTTCTTATTCTGTAAAGGACCCAACTTATGAAAATGCTCATGATGGTTTGCAAAGAACGTGGGGCTTCGGGGCAAATTGGCTTGTATTTTAATTGAACTCCTAATTTCTTGTAGTGTGATACATGGCAAGATCCACATATTGTAGTTTAACTTCATCAATTGTGGTGGCTTGTTTATAGCTGCCATTATTAGTCCTTTTCTCCCTTCCCAACCCTTAAATATCAGCAATCTTCAAAGTTTATTTTTTTTCTCTCTCTCCACATTATGCCCATTACATGCATGTGATTTCCTGGCCCCAGACAGTGTCTAAACTGGAGATGAGGCCATCGCCCGATTATCGCCCAATGTCTTTACTAACCTAAATATCTGATTATATCCTAGACACATCTCCCTAAGTCTCTTTCAGGCATCTTAAAGCTCAACATATCCAATATTAAATTTGTCACTGTTCTCCCAAAAGATTCTCTGTTATGTATTCCTACCTTAATGAACAGTTCTTTTAATTTAAGTTAAAAATCTGAAAGAGAAAAGTCTGCATATTCAGCCTCATCCATAATGTTTAATCAATCACCAAGTTATGTCAGTCTTGCACCTACTAGGTCTTTGAGTCTTTGTATCCACTTGTACTCCATTCTTATCACCACTTTCTTAGTTTAGGTTAATCATCTAAGGCTTAATTTAGGTTAATTATTACAAAAGCCTTTGTAATGATTTTGCTATCTCTTGACTTGCAAATCTTCATGGATTTTTGCTCTGTAACCATAATTATCTTCTCAAACACAACTAATTCTCTTCATGTCATTTTTATGATGTAGACCTTATAACAACTCTCTATGCAACTTCTTTTCAAGGTCTTCTTATTTAGTAATGTAGTACTTAATTTTGTTTCTTGCTATTTCCCCCTTTTATGACTTTAGCACATTACACTTTCACCTCTAGTACTTTTCCTTTTTTTTTATGATTTTTTTTATTCATTTGAGAGAAAGACAGAACATAAGCAGGGGGAGGAGCAGAGGGAGAGAGTCTCCCCACTGAGCAGGGAGCCTGATGTGGGGCTCAATCCCAGGACCCTGGAATCATGACTAGAGCTGAAGGCAGATGTTTAATTGACTGAGCCATGCACAAACCCCTTACCCCTAATACTGTCCACATGTTGCTCCCTTAGCCCAAATCTCCATGTCTGCTCCTAAAATTCACCTATATAAATATATATACATTCCCAGGTTAGACTCACTCTTTACAACTGAACTTTCGATTTAAATACGGTAAAAATTAATGGAATATCTATTGCAGTTATCCTTCCTTGTATCAGTATTATATTTAGATGTGTAGGATATATATCTCATATATATATGTGTGTGTGTGCGCACACGCATATGTGTGTGTGTGTTTGTGTGCGCGCGCATGTGTGTGTAGATAGGTTCATATGTTTCTGGATAAAGATGAGACAAAGCTGCATCTGTAACCAGTTTAGATCACAAGAGCCTGCACTGAAAGCCTAATGCTGTTATTGAGTGAGACAGGGTCTTGAAATAAGGGTGAGCATATTTTGAGCATATTTGTGGGAAGATTGTTAAGTATTTTAGTCAGAGGATGGAGTGTTACATTACAAATGTCAGTTGCTTCCCAGCTCAACAAAAGGTTGACTCACTCCTTGAATTTGGATTGGCATTAAGACTAGTGTGATTTGACCAATAGAATA
The DNA here is from genome assembly GCA_028533885.1 of Nasua narica. NCBI lineage: Eukaryota > Metazoa > Chordata > Mammalia > Carnivora > Procyonidae > Nasua > Nasua narica. Next base: position 50,766,829 of record CM052802.1, read on the forward strand.
TGGTAGAAAATCAAGTTATGTGAGTCCTGAACCTATGCTTTAAGAGGCCTTGTACGTTCCTCTTGCTGCTTTTTGGGACCATAGGGTGACACACAAATAAACAGGACAGCCTGCTAGAGAATTAGAGAACATGAGGAATACAAATAAGCCATTTAATCTGAGCAATGTAACCACCTCCACCACTCCAGCTGGGCCAGGAGCTGACTGAACACTCATCAGTGGAGCCATTCAAGACCAGTAAAAGAATCACCCAATTTAGCCTGTCCAAGTTCAAAAGATAAGATCACATTACTCCTCAGTTCCAGCCTTTGCAAATGTTCTCATCTTACTCCAAGTAGAAACCATGTTACCCAGGATCAAACACTGATTATATCTGGTACTCTGTTATCTTTCTGTCATCCTTGCCCCCTTAGTGTTCACATTGGCTTCATTGATTACTTCTTAAACAGTTCAGACAAGCAAATCTTTACTGAAGCTGTTGCCTCTTCCCCTAAAACTTTTCCCAGTAAACCACTTAACACAGTCACCCGATCAGATCTTTGCTTTAATCTAACCTTCTCATTGTGGACTATAGCGATAACTTTTACTTAAATCTGCAGCCTTTTCAGTGTCCCATTCCTATTCTACTTATTTCTTTTTGCCCCACAGCATTATGACTTTCTAGCATAACATATAATTTATATATTACTATTATTTATGTTTTTCTACCCATCAAAGCATAAGTTCTACAAAGGCAGAGATCTTTGTTTAGTTCATAGAAGCATCTCATACAACCATGACAATATAAAATGCTTAGGACATATTTGTGGGAAAAAATGACTAAATTTATATAAAAGGACATCATTTTTATATATTTGTATTATTATTTTTTACTTAGCATTATATTCTAGAGATTCTGTCATTTATTTTAAAACAATGTTCCTTAAGCATTTTAATAGGTATAACACTAATTTAACAATTCAATGATTATCGGAGTTAAGCTTCATGCTATTAGATATAATGCATGAGTGAAAATCTTTTAAATGAATTTGTGTTTTAGAAAAAATCCAATAAGGAAATGGGATGGATTAGAGGACATGAATATTTTAAAGTCATATTTTTTCTAAATGCAGATATAATTAATGCTCAATACTAATCTCTTTTTAAAAAGCAGAGAAGTGAATAAATGGCAGTTAATGCTGTGAGTCTGCTTTATAATTTCTCTACCAAATAATAAACCAGTCATTCATATACATTTATGACATAGTATATATACATATGACATAGATATATATGGAAACATCTTCGCATAAACTTACACATATTATAGGACCAAATTTTGATTAAATTCTGACATCTGCATTACATTGTGGGCAATTATGCCTGCATGTAATTTATGTTCCATAAAATAGGGAGCTGGGTTATAGTTGGGAATCTGCATTTCAGTAATATTTTTATGTGTATACATTTAAGATAAGAAATTGACCTAGAGGTTAAAATTAATAATTTATTAAGTAACCTTTTAAAATGTTATATGATTTTATAGAGGATGTGTTTCTCTTCAATTTGCATTGGTTCTTTTTTCTCTAGAAATAAATGACATGGGTTGAATAATGAATAATTCTTTAGCTTATTAATCAAAATATTAAAATATACATCCTATTAAAGGTTATCCTACCCTATTCTGTAATATGACAAACATGAAAAAAATTATTATTCTTATCCATAGTTTTTGAGATATATATCTTAGAGAAATTTTCCTTTTTATAGAAATCAAACAATTTTGTTCATCTTGACCTGTCTTCTCTAATTTTTGAGGCAATGCTGGGAGGTGTTTATGTAAAAGAGCTAATTTTTCCCTGATGATTTGATTCACATTGATTTCCCTTCAAAAACTCCTTTTGTAACTTTTGCCTGAAACATAAAATTAGCAACTCATTACATGTTTTCTTGTTCAGTGCTCCAGGCAAAATTATGAGCTCCCAAAAGCTGTCTGAGACTCTACTCTCCTTTCTATATATTTTTTCTTCTCTGTAGGAAGCCTCTGCCTCAGATACTTTAAAATATTTCCCAAAAATGGTTCAGCAAGAGTGCGAATTATTATAAAATAACTTCCTCTTTCAGTATTCACTGTTTTAACTTTTTTTTTTCTAATTTGGTTGTAAAAGATTCTGTTGCCTAAAACAAATGAACACAAACAGATAAGGCCACATTTAGAACTTACCTGTTATTCCTTCTCCATAAACCCAGATCTACAGTCAAGTGTTTTTAGATAAGAGTTTAGGTTAGGGTACACCTGTCACCTGAAAGTAAGTTCATAGAGAAAAAAGATTGCTTTTCTGCCTTTCTATGGCCTGTAGTACCTCACACAGTGTAGATAGATGTCAGGAGCCTAATAGATGGACAAAGATATTGATGAATATTATTTTATTTCAGTGGATTAGGTTTATCAGAGAAAGTATATCTTCTTTTTTGGATAAATTAATTCTAGACATTTCCCTGTATTCATATGCCAATTAAAGTTCAGATATTTGAATAAAATATTTTTATGCAATTGTGACAATAATATACAGTAATTAAGAGTTTTTAAAATAATGTAAACTATTCTGTTTGCATTCAATTTGAATAGGAAAAAGAAACTAAATTGAGAAAGATTGCTGATCTGCATATAATTTTTTTTACCAAAACAATAATTTTTTTAAAAAGATCTTATTATTTGGTTTGAGAGAGAGACAGATAGTGACAGAGATAGCGAGAGAGAATACAAGTAGAGGGGAGAGGGAGAAGCAGGCTCCTGCCTGAGCAGGGAGCCTGGGATCCAGCCATGGGGCTGGATCCCAGGATCTGGGATCATGACCTGAGCCGAAGGCAGACACAACCTCCTGAGCCACCCAGGAGCCCCAACAATACTGTTTTTTAAAAGGCATTCTAGTTTTTTCCCATTAGATTTATAAGGTCTACATCTCTTCTCAAAACTAGAGGAGTTTGTGGATGTTTCAACCAATAGAGTATGGCAGGTTTAATGCTATATTATTTCTGAGGTTAGGTCATAAAAGGTCATACAAAAAATAAATAAAAGAAAAGGTCATACAGCTCCTAGCTGATTTAGTCAGGACTCTAACCTTGGGTAAAGTCAGCTACCATGTACAAAGCCCTTTCATCCTAGTGAATTCACAGCATTCTAATCGGGAAGTCAGGCAAGCACAGCCTCTGTCCGTCTCAAGTCATATGAGTGAAACCCCCTTGGATTGTTTAGACCAGCCTGTTTATCTGCCAAATACCAATGAGTGATATCAGTTCTTACTATAAGCAACAGAAGCAACTCAGCTTTGCCCAAATTCACAACATACAGAATCTGGGAAGTAATTTAGAATGAATGTTGTTTTAAGCCTTTAAGTTTGTGATTGTTTGTTTGTTTGTTTTTGCATACTAATATATAACTGAAACAACTTTCAAAATGAAATAACTCAAAAAAAATTTAGTGAGTTTCAAAGAATTGTGATGTAAAAACCTCTGTGCTAAACCAAGGAATATAATATAAGCATGTATAAAGTGGACCCAGGCAATATGAAGTCCAAAACAAAACATAAGCCGAGGACTCTGAGAAGAATATGTTAAGGTGAAAACAAAAAAACAAAATAGTTATAAATGATATGGTGAAGATACTGGATAAATTTAACAAGAATAAGAAGGGGTGTTATAGTACTATATATTTGTATCACCTTCCTGACCTTACTTTCCTTATCTTCTCAATGTTTCTTAGGTATATTTCTTCTTCTTTTGAGAAATTATGCCTTATAACAATTGACTATATTATATTCTTTATAGGAAAATAATTTGCTGTTCCTTTTTATGTTTTTCGGAAGTGAAAAAGTATGTATACATAATATTCCTGTAATAAGCATCCAGATATTTTCACACCCTGAGGCAATGCATCAACCTCAAGTAAGATCCAGAAGGGTTTGAGTAACTACATTGTTTTGTGGATTTGGGATAAGGTAGCCTGTGAAAAGTGAGATGGAAAAATGTTAGCCTGTTAGCTCCAGGAGTTGTTGGCACATTCTCAAGCAGATTGGTTTTAGAAAGGAATACATTTGTAAGTTTAAAATCCATAAAGTGATTTGCTTAAAACTCACCCACCCACTCCTTTGAAAATCCTGATATAAATCCCAGTTTATAAATCTTTTATTTAAAGAACACTGATCTAGAAAATAACCAACACTGTAGGTTTTATACTGAATGTACTACTCAATGGCATATAGATAGTAATCTTTACTGTTAATGATTTAATTTATATTGATTTTATGTTTAATTTATGTTATTTGTATTATTTTCTATTTGGACTTTACTCCAAAGTCCACTGTCTATTGTTATTTATTACTTATTAACTTTATTAGTGTGGGAAGACTACTGAATAATGTGGAAGTGCCCATTATAAATTCCCAGACCATAGAAAATTAGCTATCATCAACTGGCCTGTAATGATGCAAACATCTGATAACAATCTTCATGCTTTGTTAACATTACTTAATTTGTTGCATCATATTAATAAAAATGAAGATTATATAATTTTATTAAAAGTAATTCCACGTTTTTTGAAGTATATACTATCAATTCCTTCACAATGTCTTTTCATTTCCTTAAGGCCGTGTGACCAGTCTCAACTTCATTATGAAATAAGAACTCAGTGATTTACTTGTCGTATTTCCACTGTTGTTTTCTGTAATTGCCCATGTATAACTCATCATTTGGGCCATCCACATTACCATGGTAGTTCAACATTTAGTTATATGCCCTAAAACCATGTTTTGTATATAGTTTGTTTATAACTATATCCCAAGCAAATAACCTAGGGCCTGATTTTTAGATGGCTTTCACAATTTTTTTGATAGCCTAATGAATTAACTAAATGTTGCAAAAAATTGTCTTTATTGATGTTACTGGGCTTGCCACTTATTTTCCAGATTTTTGTTTGCTTATTCTTTGGAAGAATATAAATTAGCAGCTCCAAAATTAAAATAACATTACCTTGATTCAAGAACCAAATGATATGATGGCATAGTGACCAGACCGAAGTTTAAGAATTTGTATCAATATAAAAATCTCAGAACATTTAAAAAGAGTAATAATAACCATAATCTTAATAATAATCATAAAATGCACTCCCTAATCCATGCAACACCTGCGGTATTTAATCCTTAAAAGATCTAAATACTTATTTTACAAATTTATTGGTTTTCATCACCCTAATCAAAATTCTGTAGATTTTTCTTTTTAAGCATACCTTTGACATATGTTATTTTGTATTTTGAGATGATATATTTTAATATCTTTTGTTTTCACATTCCTTTTTAATAATGTTAGTACTAAGTGTATCCATGTTTTACTTTGAAAAATATTTCAAAAATCTAATGCAATAAAGTATTAATACAGTTGAAACCTATTTGCCTTATTGAAGGTTTAGTGCTTGCTCATTCTAATATATTATTATGGTCATTTGACCCATCTGTTGTTTATAAATTCTATTTATCTTTTTGAGAATAAGTTTCTTATATATTGCTTAATTTGACATGTATACATATTTGTCTCTCACAAAGTTTGAAAGGATTTTATTTGGAATTCTTTTTTTATAGCTTCTCAATTTTGAATGATTTTATTTCTAGTGAATAATTGAATCATATTTATGAGCTTCTGTTTTTAAAAGCTGTCTTATTAGAATAATTACTGGGCAGCCTTTTAATTGGTCAATAATAATGTATTTCATTATTATTATAAAGTCACTGACCTGTGTTTAATGCACTTGAAAGACAATTTCCTGTTCATCGGATATATCTTTTATAATGAATTCTAAAAAGTAATTGATAGATAGACTTGTTGATTACTACCCAACTATGTTTAGTTAAAAGAGCAGTAAACGAATTATTTTTCATAGTATTCTCTGAATGTTCTTCCTTGTCCAGCATCTTGAAAGCTATTCCATCTTCTTTGACATGGGTTGATCCAGACGGACTTTGCTAATAATTACCTGATAATTTACTACTAGCTGTCTCCAAGTTAGAGGACTATAATTCTATTTTACAAGTACTTTTTTGTAGTTCAAGGAGACAGTGCCAGAAGGTCTGGAGAAAAGAGCACCTTCTCTGATCTTACAGTTATAAAGGCTACCAATTTTATTGTAGTCTGTGTTTTTTATCTGAGACAGAGATAAAGTCTTGAAAGTAAAACATCTAATCTACTGCTTAGTTACTAAACTAATAGGTTTTTAGTCAAACTTTCCTATAAAACACCTTACCAGCTGTTTTCTACACAGATAATGAAGTATACTTCGGTTTAGTAAATTAATCTTTATGATAAACTGAAGGCCTGAGCAGAAGCCACAAGACTCTGCCACTTTTCCTCAACTAGAAGAATTATGTGAAGTTTAGACAATGGTCTGCATTTGGCAATGTATTTCTTTCATGCAAATCAGACCCTGAAGAGCAATATTAGAAGATATCTCGTTGTAAGTCAATAAAATTGAAACAATAATTGCGTAATTTTCAAGATTAGGTTTTATTGCTTAATTTTCCAGTTGTTGTGTTTTCTAATTTTGGATAAATATTATAAAGAGAAGCCAAAGAGAAGAAAATAGAATGTTTAGTATTTCCTGTTTGCCTTTTGTGTGTGTGTGTGTGTATTCTTGATAACCTTAAGAGAAAAGCTATAAGATTCTACATATATTATCTTCACAATTTACCCAGTCATGTTTTGTATCATATGAGATTACACTTATATTGGATGGCTTGATCTATTTCCTCCCTTTTTTTTTCTCCTAAATAGCCATTATTTTTGTCCTGTTTGTCCTTCACTTTCTGGAGTAAAATCCAATCTGCACCATTCTGAACCAGCTGATGATCTTTTCAACATTAATCTCACTCATATTAATGATAACATAGCGTCCATTTCAATTGTTCTTGACTCTCCTGCCTTTCTCTCTGGAAACATAAATGACCCCAGAGTATAAATCTTCAAACTGAACCTGAAGTGGCAATGAGCATCTCTGGATTTCAAGTTCATTATTCTTTATGGGAACATTGTACCTTTTTTTGAATGACATTTGGGCAAACTTTCTATTACTCATGGTTAATTGCTATTGGGAAAAAAATGTCTTTTTTTTTCTTCACTTAAGGCTATTGATAACAATTGGCTCCCATCTATTAATAAAAACTCTATTTCCTATTTCAGAGATACTGAATGATGTACTGCATTAAAGTATAGTTAGATTCTTCATACAACTTATTTTTAAAGTCTTCATTAAGTGCTGTTCTACTCATCAACAACTTACTACATTACCTTTCTATTATACTAATTATTAAACAGTGTCAAAGGTTCTTAAACTATACTTTTTTCTCTTATAGTTACTATTTTTCAAAAGTTCTGCTTAGCTGAATTTTCCATAATGCTAATTTAACTATATTCAATGAAATAGCCAACAAAAGTCCATTTATAAAATCTTATTATGGGGCGCGTGGGTGGCTCAGTTGGTTAAGCATCTGCCTTTGGCTCAGGTCATGATCTTAGGGTTCTGAGCTCGAGCCCCACATGGAGTTCCTCTTTGTTCAGCAGGGAGTCCTCTTCTACCTCTGCCTCTGCCTCCCACTTGTTCTCTTTCTTTCAAATAAATAAAACCTCTTAAAAAAGTAAAATCTTACAGTATTGGTACTACTTTACTACAAATTGATAAGCAGCCTTTTTTTAACTATTTAGTTCTTTATGAACCATGAAATATTGCTTATTAAATATATTAAAGATATGTTAATTGGCAACAGTTGATTTGTTTTTCCAAAAATGCAATAATACTAAAATTTTTAATAAAATATCATATTGTAATTTGTGTCCTGAAAAAATCCATCTTTTTGAAAATACAAGTCACCTTAATTAGAAGGTAACAAGTAATAGGTAACTTTTTTTTGAAATGATTCATTTATTCATAAATATGTATTTATCATATATGCCTGTCATTAGAAGTAAATAAGATACAAGGTTAATAAATATTACATTCTCTGAAAATGTACTACTGAAGTATCAGTCACTCTCAGACAATTAGTAAAGTAACCATCATACCTTAGGTAAGTTATTCAAAAGGGGTGCTTTAGTGTCCTCATCAGCAAATGGGGATAATAATAATACTTCCTCATTACATTGTTGGACTAAATGGCTTACAGTAATTCCTGACATAAATTGTATTGATATTATTGTTAAATTCATCAGAGATAGTGAGCTAAAGAAATTAGGTGAGGTTCTTGATGTCACAAAGTTAGTTTAGTTAAGTTCGGTTAGTTTAGTTAAGTTATAGTTTAGTTAAACACACGGATTAAAAAAGTAATTCAAACATTAAATTAATAAATATAATGAGAGTAGAGAATCAAAAGAATAAGGAGTTGTGAGGAAAAAATCATGTAATAAATGGGTACCTGGATAAGATACAGACTTCCCCTGAATGGAGCACATGTTTTTAGAAGCGAAAATATCACACACGACACAACTCTGAGTAGTATGCCGTGAAAGAAGACTAGGGAAGAGACTTTCGGAAGGAGAGAAAGACCATTTTCAGCTATTGAAATCTGGGACAGTTTCATGAAGACGTTGGCACTGAACTGGATTTTATAAGGTTTTCCAGTTTAAAGTTAAATTTGCAGTGTGAATTGAAGAAAAGGAACTCCAGGCAGGGGGAACAAGTGAAGCAGAGGCATGCATGACATAGCATTATGCGAGTAAATAAAATCTGACATAATGAGCTTGTTTTTAATGTATTTAATTACAAACATAGGAACTAATTTTGATATAAAAATGATCTTCCATTTTCCATATAAAATAATTTCCAGTGGATCTAAGGAAATAAGACTGTCTATCAAAACAAAATATTACATACCATACAAACTTGTATCTTCAGCATGGAGAGTTTGAAAACACTGCATCAATAAATTGTTTTAAAAAGTGTTCATAGTAAAAAAGATAAAATAAAAAAAATAAATTTAAAATGAGTTGACTTTTGGATGAAATTTTGGACTGGAGATGGTCTAAAAACATAAAATGAAATCTTGGGGAATCATGGTCACTGGATGCCATATTAGTGGTCAATTATAATAAACTCAGTTTCATACAGAAAACAGTAAAATATCATACAATACAGGATGCTTAAGTAAAATTTGAATAGTATACATTAAGTTTATTTTACATATTCTTAAGTATGTATAGATTTCTGTTTTGAATTAGCTTCTTTCGCAGAATTCTCAAAAAGATACATCTTTTCCTGACCAACCCTGGGTGAATTTTGGATTTGCAAGGCTGAGGGCAGAGCTTGAATTCATCCCAGCTGCACTAAGAATAAGGATGACTTTATATATTTTCAAAAGTCCTAACAGCTGCTACAGAATAGAATTTTCTTTTAGACTATAGCTTGAGGATAAAATTAACCAATCCTCTTCTGTTGGGAGTTTATAATTATGTACTAGTTTGCCTGTGAATTTGCAGGAGACACAGAGAGGAAACTTTATATTTCTTTCCAGAAATAATTTAGATGCTGGAATCTTTTAGAAAATGGCGAGCTGCAACCAAGATCACTTCTCTGTGACCTTTGAAGTGAGGCAGGTGAGCCATTGTTAGATTCTCAAGAAAGTCTGAATTTGAGAAACCAGAAATTAAAACAATTTCAAGATATCAATAATTAATTCCTAAGTTGTTGATCTCCAAATAAAAGTTTCATAGATGTAATAGAGCTGTTCCAGAAAACACATTTCTCATGTTAGGATTTAACAACTGGCTTTCTTAGTAAAAAATGTTCGAACAGCTTAAATGAAACCTGCTGTACTAATGTCATCAGAAAATATAGAGCAGCATTCTTGGGCCCCATGCATTAGATCATATTGTACTGGAGTTTATTTGTACTTTGGTTTAAGAAATTGGTTATGTAGTTGATTGGTGTAATAATGATAAAGGTGAATTGTAAGAATTATGTAAAAAGTGAAACATTGTCCTTTTTGAGCCTGTATATTTAGCCATAATCCCTTGGGCGAAGCAGGAAAGGTCTAGAACAGATCCCGTAGCTTAGGACGCAGATGCTGCCTCGGTATGTGCTGGAGAATGAAGGGTGACTTTCCCAGGGGAGTTGATGCACATTATCTGAGAGGCACAGAGAGGAAATTGACCATGAAAACTCCAGAAAAGGAGATAAGAAAATAGGTATGTTTTCTCTCTGGAGCGGACAGAAATGAGGAATATTATGAAATATATTAGTAGAGAAAGACTCATAGCACTCATCATTAGATTTCTGACCCCTAGACATTTGGGGACATGAACTTGGACTTCTTGTGAATCTTTACTAAGACCTCTGACTTGACTACTTACTCGTTATTTGGCCCACTTCAAGTAATAAAGGGGAAAAGATTTTTTTTTTTAATTAACCATTTTAATGGTCTGAGCTATACTCAATAATTAAATTCAAACAACAACATAATGTTATTACTTCTTCCCACTCTGTCTTTAAAACTGCTCTGTGAAGAATTCTTTTCTTTCCCCTTGAATAAAATGTTAGGCAGGTAGCATATCTTTTCTCATCATTCTTGGGTAATAAAAAATCTTTCAGACACTTTCCATCAAGAAACCCCAGTTTACTCTGGGAAGGCTGCAATTCTATAAGGGATCATGAGAGACTTCAGCTCTGCTTCTCCATCATGCTTTTGTATTTCTTCTCCCCAGATTACTTTGGTTTCTGACCTGTCTAGGGTTGGTGCTCAGAGGAGAGAAAAATAAGGGAAAGGACATATGCCCATGTGTTTGACCACTGCTATCACCTTTAGGTGTCAGTGCTTGGAAGATGTTTAAAGTTCAGTCTGTTGAGAATACTTTTCATGATTTCTTAGGACTTCCCCTGGGAATATTCATGAGCAATTTTTGTGGATGGGCTGGGAGGCTTGTAATGCCAGTTCTCAGATTCTGAGAGCTGAAAATTGTGAGGTAGAACACCACAAAGCTATTCTTGTTTGTACTTCACTCTGTGAGGTCTGCTCACATAGGCTTTCTCTGTTGGTGCCCCAGAGCCCTCCAAATAGGGGGCTTTTATGAGATGACTTTGAGGGAACATCCTCGCCCTTGTCGTCAAAGGCAGAACAGTGTGCTTCCAATGCATCTCCTTCTCTTGGGTCAGCTGTCTCAGGAAAATGGTCACTGTCTCCCCAGGGTTGAGTCTGACTTCAGTCAATTGTAGCGTTAAACTGTGGGGGACACATAACAAGCTTCCTAAGTGGTCCTTTTGGAACCCTTGTACTATATCTGTGAAAGAAGAAAACAATTGTCTCCTCTGTTGATAGGAAGAAGAAAAATATTAGTAATTCTATGTATCTTTTTTTTAAGTAGTCTCCACGTCCATTGTGGAGCCCAGTGCAGGGCTTGAAATCACGATCCTGAAATTAAGACCCGAGCTGAGATCAAGAGTCGAATGCTTAACTAGCTAGCCACGCAGGCACCTTAGTAATTCTATGTATTTTTGAGAGGAAGCATCCATTCTTTAACCATAAGCTACAAATGTATAGTTGTAAAATTTTGTAAGCATGATATGAATTTTAAGAAGCCCAAATGAAGAGTTATAAATAAAAAGGTCATAATCATCCAAAAATACTTTCTTGGGTTGGAGCCGGGTTGTAGGAGCCAATATGGATGCTCAAGAAAAAGACCAATCTAAACTCATCTGCTTTTCTGATAAGGTTGCTACACTTACAGATGTGGAAAGTAGTACAAGCAATGTGTATCTATATTTTACTAAGCCATTTGCCAAAGGCATACACAATATTTTTGGAGATAGGATGAGGAATGATAATTTAGAGTTTCTATATATTCAAAGGTGGCTGCATAGTATGCATATCAATCTTTCATTATCTGGAGAGAATGACTAATGATGGTATTTGGGAAATGCAGTACAAACACAGGGATTTGTGAATAAACAAAAGTTCAGGGGCGCCTGGGTGGCTCAGTGGGTTAGGCCTCTGCTTTTGGCCCAGGTCATGATCTGAGGGTCCTGGGATGGAGCCCTGCATTGGGCTCTCTCGGTGGGGAGCCTGCTTCCCCCTCTCTCTCTGCCTACTTGTGATCTCTCTCTCTCTCTGTGTCAAAAAAAAAAAAATTTCAAAGAATTAAATTTGATAAAAAAATGAAATTATTTTTAGCAATATTAAACAATGGGCAGATGCAACTAGAAGAAATTTAATAATTTCTCTTATATTAGAAAACAGCAATCAAGAAAAACAAAATGCAGATTAAGAATCTTTTTTTTCTTTTTTAAAGATCTTATTTATTTATTTGACGGAGAGAGATCACAAGTAGGCAGAGAGGCAGGCAGAGAGGGGGGGAAGTAAGACTCCCTGCTGAGCAGAGAGCCCAATTTGGGGCTCTATCCCAGGACCCTGAGACCATGATCTGAGCCGAAGGCAGAGGCTTTAACCCACTGAGCCACCCAGGTGCCCCAAGAAATAGAAAGATTTTAAATGAGAATTAAGTTATTAAGTTATTAAATCCAATTTAAGTTATTTTTAAAAAGATAAATTTGCTTTATACTTGTAAATTTTTCTTACAACATTCTAAACACTGCAAAGAGAATAAATAAAAGTAAGAATGTGTGGATCATTCAGATATTTGAAGCAGATTATAAAAAGAAAGACATAATTATCCTTGTGGGTTGAAAAGATTGTCAGAAATGCTAAGGTGCTGATACTGCTATATTCATTTAACCAATATATGTTCTCTCTTCCCTTTATCATAATGAAGCTATCTAACTACCTGCGGAGGATGTTATAAAGATTAATTACTTCATTTTTGCAAGAGTTCATAAAGTTTAATAATATTAAATAAAAGGACAAATGAAACATTGAGGTAAGAGCTATTAACCATTGTTACAAACCCACCCATTATTATTACTTATAGGGATGAAGGTCAGCATTTCATTTGCAACATCTATTAATGTACAGTCAGAAAACATGATAAAATTTTATTTAAATGTTTAGGAATCTGTGATATATAGTCAGTATATAAAAAGTTTATGATGGTTTTAATTAAACCATGACAAACTGCGCTCTTTTTAACACTTACCTTCTCATTCATGACCATTTACTCTGCATATTTTTCTAGCTCTATGACCTTTTTTCATTATCTCTCCTTCATTGTTGTCTCCTTAAAGGAAGGTATGTCTCAGTGCTCTAACATTTTGAATTTATCTTAGAATGTATGAATTCTTTAGGGTATTTCAGCTAGCGTCCTCATTTGATGACTTCAGTGTCTGTATTATTAGGCCTTCGATGTCTTTCTCATTCAAGACACAAAATCCGAAATAAGTTAACAGTTCTACATGGATTTACCCTAAGGGAATCTCAAAGTCAACATACTCAAAATGGAACTTATTTTAGTTTTAGAATTTTACCTTTTTCAAGGCCTAGTTCCATGTATTAGAGCACAAGCTCTGAAGCCATAATACCTGGGATTGTAATACCCATTCTCCAATGCCTACTTGTATGATATTGTGCACATCACTTACTGTCTCTGAGCTTTTATCTTCTAATCAGTAAATAGGGGGTGTCAGAAAGTTGTGAGAACTGAATGAGTTAATAAGTGTGAAGTGTTTCAAATGATGCATAAATCATAGTAGACATTTTGATATGGGAGTTATATTATTGTTTCCCTTTTCTTTGAAGAACTCAAGTATTTGCCTCTTGGTCACTAAGACTCCGACACATCTTAGCCAAGTTCATTTTGCATTTCAGTAAGTTTCTTAAAACAAAACCACAGGGCACCTGGGTGGCCCAGTTGGTTAAGTGTCTGCCTTCAGCTCAGGTGTGTCAGTGGGTCCTGGGATTGTGCCCCATGTCTAGCCCCCTGCTCAGTGGGGAGTCTGCTTCTCCCTCTCTCTCTCTGTTCCTTCCCCTGCTTGTGCTCTCTCTCTCTCAAATAAATAAATAAATAAATAAATAAATAAATCTTTATTAAAAAAACTCAATACAACAAGAAATCTGTTTCCACATTACTTGTTAGCCAAGACAATGATGACTAATCTCCAACTCATCTCATTTTATTATCACGTTATTTCTTCTGAAATTATCTTCCTGCTCTCATTCTGCTAGTATGCCTTTAAACTAATATTAGGGTCAATCACTTTTGTAAAGCTTTCTTTTACCTTCTATCCTCTGTCCTCTCAGACAAAATTTACTACTTCATTTCTTGTATTACTGCTACTTTTAATATATATATATTAATGTATCATATATATATAATATATCAGTTAATGCATGATTTATTCATCTATTTACTATGATGCTTGATGATGTGTTCTAAGAAGACATGGACCAAAGCTTATTTATCATTGAGTGTACAGAATAGTGTCCAGTACATGGTGTTTAGGAAATATTTGTTAAATTTCAGGAATATTTAAACTCCACAATGCTATTTTTGACTTTTTATAATATGACTGTAACAGATCATGCCAGTCTTATCTTCTATTACCTCTTCTTACCTGGTAAAAAAAAGAAGGAAGGAAGGAAGGGAGGAAGGGAGACAAGAAGAAACAGTCTATTGTTCCCATGCTAAATGTTAGCATATTAACATAAATTGTTAAACGAGATGCATAAATTGTACCTGTATCAGAACATTTATCACAATCTGCCTGAGTTGAAGTTGTTAATTTGGAGTAGACAGATAGATAGTAAATTGTGGGCTTCAGAAGGACCAAAGATGTTTTATTTTTCTGACTAAAATATGTTAGTTGAACTGACTTAAACTAGTATGAGCTAATAAAAATGGCTTTTTGTCTGAGATTTATAGGAAATGTTCCAGAAAGAACATGAATATGAATATATATGAATAAGTATTCAAAAGATAATGACAACTCTATGTTAGAAATGTGTGTGTGTGTGTGTGTGTGTGTGTGTGTGTGCATGTGCTCATGTGCAAAGAGCAAGCTAACCCCAGTCAGGAACATCAAAGTCCCTAGCAATTTAGATCACTTTACTGAATTTAGATCACTTTACAGATCAATTAACTGAATTGATATGCTCAACAGAGGACATATTTTTGAGGTACAGATACATCCTTTATATTCAGAGGGAGCCCTTGAATAACCTTGGTGAAATCTGAACTTTGTGTATACAACTATTAGATATATATTTTTCAGTATGCTCAACTCTAAAAAAACCTGATGTTTCCCTTATAAGCTTGTTTGACTCATTAAATTGAATCACGCACAATATTTAAGTGGTAAAGCTGAATTAAAATCTCGATCCTGAAGAGACAACTAGAAATGACCCTCTTACTAGCCTCTCAGTACATATGATTCAAGGCTGTGCTTCAGAAATATTGCAAATTATTCAATTCTTCAGCAAATCTAACCGAGTGAGTATTTTGTTCTAAGCTGAGAGAAGTCTCAGAAAATAGCTGTTAACAGGAGAGATAAAGTTTCTGCTTCCATGGATGGCATGTAAATTGGAAGAAATAGGAATTGAATACATATGCACAAAAAAACTAAATAATTACACTGTGATAAATGTTGTAAAGGAACATAGAGAGTGTTATGAAACTTGATAGCAAGAGGCTTTGATATCTAACAAGAAGTGATATTTATGATGATAAATATCATGGAGAAATTGATATTTAGGCTAAGACTTGAAATGTAATTAAGAGTTGTCCATGCAAAGTAGATGATATATTTTGTGAACTTTTTGCAGTGTGACATAAAATCAAGTAACTACAGAATTCAGTGTAATTCATCTCTATTTTATAGTTATACTTAAATGTATGTAATAGGATCTATCCTCTACTACTTATGGAAGTGGTAAACATACAAAATAAGTAACAGCCCAGTAAATGGAGGTCCCAGGATTTCTTTTCAAGATTCACATGGTTTGGTAGAGTTCAGAGAGTGGAATCTAAGAAACTTATCTTAGTAGCTAGCATGTCATAAGAGGTTCTCAGTAAAAACTTGTTAATGGGGGCGCCTGGGTGGCTCAGTGGATTATAAAGCCTCTGCCTTCAGCTCAGATCATGGTCTCAGGGTCCTGGGATCGAGCCCCTCATTGCGCTCTCTGCTCAGCAGGGAGCCTGCTTCCTCCTCTCTCTCTGCCTGCCTCTCTGCCTACTTGTGATCTCTATCTCTCTGTCAAATAAATAAATAAATAAATAAATAAATAAATAAATAAATAAATAAATAATCTTTAAAACAAAGAACTTGTCAATAGAATAGAATATTTGGCTTATGTTGATTTGAAATCTAGCAAATCACTTAACATATCTATATTAACAATGATTAGCTCATACAAAGTATTTTGGACTGGAAATCAGTCTCTTAGACTGACTTACTCATAAAAACTTGCATATACCCATGAAAGCAAGGATAACAATTTTGAAGTTGCAGACTTTGCCCTAATTAGCATAGTTTTGTGTTTACTAAGACATCTCAAAATGTAACTCGCTAAGTAAAGAGCAGGTATTTTGGGGACAGATGTGGGAAGATATGTGAAGAAAGGACTTTTGAATAAAACGTTTCTGGTTGAAATCACACCTTCATTTCTCTTTTCCTTTCCCCTCCCCTCCCCTCCCCTCCCCTCCCCTCCCCTCCCCTC
>CM052802.1:50783541-50858422 GCA_028533885.1 Nasua narica
CCTATACCTCTATCTTGCAGCCCTGAGATCATGACCTGAGCTGAAATCAAGAGTTGGATGCTTACCTGACTGAGCCATCCAGGCGCCCCACATCTTCATTTCTATGTATCATGGCAAAATATTCAATTCCTATGTGCTTCATTTCCCTTATTTAAAATGAAACTGATATCTAGTGGTTCGTATAATTAATACTGTTATTATTTTGACAAGTTAGTTGCTTGGGCTGTTAGGATCCATTCTCTAAGTGATTATAGTGCTTTTGGAGTCCTGAAGTAAGAAGAAAACATCATATGGACAGAATTTTATATTTTATTAGTTACAAGATGTTTTGCGTAGTCTCAGAATCTGCTCAGTGCTGATAATAGCACAACTAAAAAATATTTCAGATATCGATAAGCCAAAACTTGCCATTTCTAAATTTTTCTACTTCTAACACAAAACCATAATCACCCATATTCTGTGATTGACTGTGAGGAGGCATTAAGGACAATATGTTTACCTGCATTTGTTCCCTTTGTCCTGGGAGGTATTCTCTTTACAGTATCATCCTAAAAAAACAAAAACACAATGACAACAAAACAAAACAAAAAAACCCCACAAAATAAAAACAAACAAACAACAAAACAACCAACCAACAACCAAACAAAACCATTGATAGTTTTAAAAATTTAAGAATCAAGAATGACTTAAGTCTTCATTTATTTTATTTTTTTTTATTCTCCATGGCCAGAATTAGTAAATGATTACTCAACACCCCAAATTATTTAGATCCTATAAGTCAACTAATGGAAAGAGAAAACTAGAGGTTGTCATAACTGAATCTTTTCAATAAATAAATAAACCAAAGAGAATTATTAAATTACTTATTGTAGAATGGAATGGAACTGAACTATTGTCTAAATCCTAAAGACCAATGGCTTTCAATCCAATAATTTAAATTGGAAGCACAGATTTTCTTTTCATTTCAAATGAAGCAATCCTAGTACAAGTAACCTGAGCATTTGAGTTTAGTTTTCTCATATGTAACATGTGAAATACTCTGTATATCTATATCTGTATCTTTATCATCTCTATATATCTAATCCAGTTTGTCAGTTCGTGTGTGTGTGTGTGTGCGCGCACGTGTGTAGAGATGGAAATGGAATAATGGATATAAACATATATACTGGAACACAATGAAGCTTTTTTCTCTGTAGAGTCCAACTTTTCTTTATTTTCAGAAGTGTTGTGAGATATATATTTTCTGCCATCTGTTCAGTTATCATCTTGAAGTTCAACTACCTTGAAATTCAGCTACCTTTCTCTATTTCAGGTCATTCATAGCTGAGCTAACACACAGATATTATTATAAAATCAGACTCACATGGATCAGAGATCTCATCCAACATTAAACTTTAATAACTTCTGTCAAGAATATGAGAAATCAAAAAGCTCAAAGCAGAGTTCTGAGATATCAAGGATAGCTTTTCAGAGCCTGTTTTCCTACATTGGACAGGCACCTCATTCCAGAGTAATAGACATGATTCACAAGTAAGGCTCATAGTATCATTTCCCATAGTAGGAGCATTTCCATTTTGAATCATCTCCATTTTTAACCTCAGAGTTGTGCATCTTCCCAGGGAAATACGCCTTATAGATCCTGAGTACTATTTACTATAGGGAATTCTTAGTCAGGAAGATGATGTTAAGGGCAATTCAGAGATAAGGTTTCTTCCGTCTAGTAAATAGCATTAGTTTATTTTCCCAGAGGTTCAGTTGACAAAAAGACTATTCTAGGTTATCTGCTTATTTCCTCCCCTGGGGCATCACTCATAAAAGAAGTGACATAATCCCAGACCAGAAGCTGTAACTTCTTCCTGGCAGTAGTTAATATCATTTTTCATTCTCATTCTGTTTTTCAATCCCCTCTGAATTTTGTGTAAGTTTGCCACAACTGTTATGCAGCCCAATGTCTGTTTTTATTGCACTGCTGTATATGCTTCTGATACAAATTAAATGGTGCTATTTTAGTTTTGTCATGAATTGTTTCAGGTATTATTATGTTCATTTCTCTGAGTGAGTCATCTTTCCCTCTACCCAGTCTCTTAAAAATTCTTGTATAATCTATAAATTATAGATTATAAAGCTTGTAAAACAAGTATCACTTCCTCCTTTTTTTCACCCTTCTCTTCCTTGAAAGCATCTTATCCCAAGCAAATCCTTTGTTCCCTTCCATATTGCATCGTTACCTTTTAATTTTTTCCGAATTTTCATACAGATTCCATAATATTTTATTTTGTTGGTAATTATATTTTAAACCAATTTTATTACTGTCCACAGTATTTTATACAAGTGGTTTAAAAAGTTAAATAGTGCTAGATAAATCATAATAAAATTCACTAATGTCTCTTTTAGTGTTAGGTCTTATCCAAAAAGGTAAAAAAATTTGTCACTGAGTTTGGTATTTCCAATTTTTGAAATATATGTGTGCTTAATCTATCTAAATATGTATTGCTATATTAATAATTTTATTTCATAGTTATTATTTTTATTCTCACTATTATTTCATCCATTTATTATTATTTCTGTTTATTAATTCAATTATGATATCTGATATAGTATCTCTTTTAGGAAGTCCTTTCTTAAATAAATTGTATAGCCTGACTATAAACCCATACCTATCATATTTTCTACCTGTACTTACAAGCTTTTATATCCCTCTTGGGTTTTCATCAAACTTCCTTCTACTTCTCAAGTTTTAGTATCCCATCAACACTTTTATTGTCATGTTCTAAAATATCTTTAGTTTGTGGTAAGTATATATATATATTTTTTTAGAATGGCAGTTACTGTGTGTAAGGTAGCTCCTTTCTTTGGAACTCACTCCAGAAGAATGTTTACCTAGCTGGAATTTGCTTATTGCAGGTTCTGATTATCAGAAGAAGCTCAGAGGTGGATATTACTTGCCATGTGGGCCTTTCCAGTCTGGGTGGTCTTCTCTCGAAATAAGACATGCATCATTGACTCTCTGTATCTTGTGGAGGTTAACTCTAAGGTTGCTTTTCCATGACATTCATGTTTCTTGTGACTATAGCTCTACCTTCCAGGATATAAAAAGAGCTAATTGCTTTAACTGCATTATTTTGCTTATTCTATACAACATACCCATAATGTAGATATTTTCCTGGTAATTCCAATTTACAGCTAAGAAAACTGAGTTTAAAAGTTAAATTAAACTGCCTACATTACTCTTCTTTTTTTTTTTTTAATATTTTATTTATTTATTTATTTGACAGAGAGAGATCACAAGTAGGCAGAGAGGCAGGCAGAGACAGAGGGGGAAGCAGGCTCCCTGCTAAGCAGGGAGCCTGATGTGGGGCTCGATCCCAGCACCCTGAGATCATGGCCTGAGCCGAAGGCAGAGGCTTAACCCACTGAGCCACCCTGGTGCCCCTATGTTACTCTTCTTGTAAACAAAGTTTGCACTTAAATCTCAAATTGTCCCATTGCATGCTCTGAGATAGTAGGTGTTCTAATACTTTGCTCGGAGGACAGTAGGCCTGACTGAATGATCAGGGGTGGAGGTTGGGGTGGATTTTTATGACTTAGAAGTTTGTTCGTTAGTCATCTACTCTCACAGGAAACCTTGCTTTGCAGGCTTTCTGTTTATGGTAGTAACTTAATGAAAAAAATCTTCCCAACCTACTTACTAGTTGCTGCTTCTTATGTTGCATACCACAGGGCTGTATTCACATTTTTTTTTAAATTTTTTGTTGTTGTTGTTTATTTTTTTACAGAAAGAGACACAGCGATAGAGGGAACACAAGCAGGGAGAGCAGCAGAGGGAGAGGGAGAAGCAGGCTTCCCGAAGAGCAGGAAGCCTGATGTGGGACTCTATCCCAGGACCCTGAGATCATGACCTGAGCTGAAGGCAGACGCTTAACGACTGAGCCACTCAGGCGCCCCGTATTCACATTTCCAGATGAGGGTTGAGTTTATGATTTTATGAAGGTGCCCTTCTTTTATTTTTCAGGCATTCTTTCACTGGAATGAAAAAAAAATTGAGTTTATCCTATGTCTGTTCTAATCTGACCCTGTGTGCAATTCTAGATGAATTGACTCCTCTCTGAGCTTGCCACCTTATTTACTCTTTTTCTCGTAATTTTCAAACACACATACTCTAGTCAAGCAATAGTAAGCTAAGCTGATTCAGTACTTTGTCATTTGTCACTACTATCCCCCTAATTTTTAATATCTGTAACACTAATCTAAGTATTATGCAATACTTTTGTCATCTGCCCCTAATTTTTAATATCTCCTTCACTCTTCTCTGAATTTACCCAAAGGCACAGCATCCAACTTAAGTTGTGTTTATTCTATGAAGCCTTCACTGGTTACTCTTATTTGTACAGATCTTTCTTTTTCTGATAATAATTTTCATTTTAATTTTTCTAACCTCTAGACTTTCATATGAAGTTCAAAACAATTTGCATTTAATTATGCTTTATTGTTTTGTGTTTCTTTGTTGGGTCTCTTTATTTTACATGGCCATGAAGAAGAAACTATACCTCTTACATTTTGTCTCTATTTCATGTGATCTAGCCAAGTAGCTCTCTTCTCTGACTGCATATCTGAATCATCTTCAGGGAAGGGATGAATAAGGAGGGGCAAATGCAGTGTTAAAATCGCCTATACCTGGGCTCCACCCCTGATTAGTTAAATTACAGTCTCTTGATGTGTGGCTCAGGCACAGAATTGTGTTCCATTCCCAACTGTTTCTAATGCATAGCCAAGGTTGAGATACCCTGCCTTGGCGCCATGTTGAGAGTTTAAAAGTGTTTACCACACATGTGATTAAGGATGCATCAGAGAACATCAAAGAACATCCAAGGATAAGAAAAGTTTCCAAGGAAGAAAGTTTTAGACTTCAACATGAATAAATGAGCCATAAATTGTGAATCATAAAAGGTAACTGATTGAAGCAGAAGTAATGATTTAGAGATAATTGATAGAAGAGGTGTAATGATGGAGATTTCAAGTTTTTTCAAGTAAAAGAACTAAAATTAAATTGGATTTTATAAGCATATATAAGTAGGTACAAAACCATAGATGTTAAAGATCATTCAGACCCATCTCAAAAAGAAAAAAAGGAAATATAGCAAGTTGAACAGTAAAAGACTGAAGTGTCAGAGTATGAAAAAAGGTCTTTGATAATGATTATCTGAAAATAATAAAATGGAATATAAGTTGTAAAATGAAGAGTCTATCTAAGATAGCTGCAGGCACCTCTCCCCCTTCGGAAGATGGGTGTTTTAGGATGTTCCAGGGAATTAAATGGAGCTTAAATAATTAGAGCTGAAGGAAGAATTCTATCCCAGTCTGACTCTCTCTGATAAGTTGACAGGTCCAGCTACTGGTAAGCAATAAGATAAAGAATTTAAAAAGCAAACTTCCCAAGAGGATGAGGAAATCAAGAAGTAGACTTGCTCTGGCTTTAGGCATTTAGGATAGTAGGCTAAGAGTGAAGGATGGATTTGAGACCATGCCAGAAAGAAGGAACATAACTTTTCATGCTTCCTGTATTGTCCAGGACTAGTTCACATCCTGCTGGAGCTGTGCCTGACCTGGCTATTCAAGGATAATAAAAAAAATAGAAGTTCATATGAATTTCTAGTTAGTGTGCTTGCTGGTATGCAAGTCAAGGTGCCATGTATGTAGAGGGGCTGTGATACAGCTAAAGGAAAACTTGTATAACAGAAATCCTTGGGAAACATAGATAAATAAGTAATACATTATCATTGTATTATCATTGTATCATTGTACTGAGGGCAGTACATTATCATTGCCCTCAAAGAGCCAATTTTGTTGCACAATTATGTCTCATTTGTAAACTTATGGGTGATCAAGGGTGATTCAGTATGTTTAGTGATACTCTGAGTTTGCACAGATCAGAAAGGAAAGGACAGATTGCTAGAACTCTGTGATAATATATGCTGTTATAAAAGTAAATTTAAATAAATATTTAGATGTGTTAACTTGCCATGCATACAAGCCTTAAGGAATTTTGGGTAAAGTTTGAAAACCTGATTATAGTAATGGAGAAAAATATCAGCTTTGTCTTATACGTGAAGACCCTTGAGGACATTGACTTACAAGAAAACAGATGACTTAAAGATACTTGAAAGAATCTTATAATAATCTCTAGTATTTTGAACACTTTTTGTTTGTTCGTTTAGCATACCGTAAAAGAAAGGTATGAATTAATAAATTTCCAGAGTTTTCCTAAGCACCATTGTTTTAAGCATCTTACTAAAAACTGGAATATGACTTGTCCTCTGGTAACTAGTCATTATTCTTTTATTTCAGAGGTACTTGAAAAGTTTTAAATTTTTTAAAACTCTGATAGAAAAAAAGCATACACACACATACATACTTTTTTTTTCTTTTTTACTTTTACTGGATGATAATCCACTTTTGAAAGAATAAAAAGATTTTTTCCCATCAATGCAATCTGCTTTTAATATTCATTTTCATTACATTCTGCAATACACTCATTGTCTCCACAGTATAACCCTAACTAAAGAACAAACCTAAGGGGAGGAAAAAGGCATTAAAAATATCTACACATCTGCTTTCAGCCTCTCCATTATTACTAAGAATGTTCTAAATCACCTTGTGTCTGATGACATTAAATCAGAGAGAACAGGCAAAGGAGGCCATGTCAGCACGTTGATAATGCATCCACTGTACTGTCTGGTCGGTTTATACTCTGTCACTTCCCATTTAAAGGGCACTGAATAGAGCAATTTTTATCTAGGACAAGTTTGTAAAAGTAATTCCAGTTCTTTTTTCTTGTCTGCAAAGGCAATTAGTTTATAATAACAATTGTGATATTGTAAGTGTCTGACATTTTTCATTGAATTCATTTCATTTTGTTTACTCCTTTCTAAATTCATTTTAAGCCTTTTAGAGAATACAGTATAAAACTGGGATGATTAAAAAAGAGAATCTCCCAACCTAAGCATTTTTTTAAAATTTAGATTTCCAGTGTTGTTTAAATATACTGAACGTATTTTTATTTTCTTAGCTTAAGAGAGCTAACTAATGCTTACATAAATGTTGTATATATTCAGGTTTCAAAAGTAATGTATATTTGTTGTAGAGAATTTAGGAATACAGAAAATATACAGAAGAAAATAAATAGCAGTCAAAGCCAAGCATCCAGAAATAATCACTGCCAGTTATTTCAAATATAATATTCTAATCCTGTGTGTGTGTGTGTGTGTGTGTGTGTGTGAGTGAGTGAATAATAGTCCAGTCAGGAGAGAGAAACCACACAGTAATCTGAATAGAGAAGGTTTACTATAAAAATTAATTATTTACAGGAGATTAACTTCAAAGAAGGAATAAAAGAGGACTCTAACGAAGAGACTAGAGCTGAAGGAAAGTAGCCAAGGAAGGCGTAAACTTCAAAGTGCCCCCCTCCCCTGCTACCCTTTCTTAGGATTGGGTTCAGAATCCATTGGAGAAGGCAAGGCTTCAGTCTACTGTGAAGAAGGTTGTTGTCTCATCCTGGTATTGAGCTGATTCCTAGATGGCAGACCAAGACTTATGCACTACTGGAAGGGGAGCATCACTGAAGGTTCTGTGAGTTACTGGCTACTGAGTCTCACAGGAGAAAACAAGAAAAAAGACACTGGAGTCAACAAGAGAAATACCATTCATCCGACAGTGTCCCTCCAGCACCTCTATTGGCAATGGAAAGATATTTACAATATCCAACTCCATTGTGACAATGAGGTCAATGATGGGTGGCTGTGGGGCTGAGAGGTAATAAATTGTGGTAACTAATACTGACATACAGTATGCTGTAGAAAACCTTGTTTTTATTTTTTTTAATATTATACTACACATTCTTTAATTTGCTTTTTCTCAGTTACCAATGTATATAGAAATATTTATATCTTTCACAACAGAGTTTTAAAAGCCTATATAGTATTTCATAACAGGAACGCTCCATGAAAATTTTGTGCATGTTGTGTTTGTGTTGTATAGACAGGGCATGCCTTAGTAATTCACTTAATTCACTTAAGTAATTTCTATAAAGAAACAGTGTCTTATTTTCCATTTCTTTGTTGCTTTGGTAATTTCAATTGGTCCTTTTATCTGATGAGCTTTTTACCTTTGCTAATCAAGATTGTCCTCATATTTGCCCTTGTGGAAATGAAACGTCTGGGAAAGAAATTTATTCACTAAAAATTCTTTATTCTGAGGAAAATAACTCATAATGCTGGTGGTTTTCTTGTATTTTTGATCACAAAGTCACAACCATCTTGAGAGCACTCTATTTCCATATTTAACAGTAATTATAGCGTAGCCATGATAGTAAGGTCTTATACCAGGCATATTTTTTCAGATAGGAATTGTTGAGAATTTGAATTGAATTACCAATATTTTCTTCATTTACCATTAAGCTCCTTTTATATATTTCAAAATTATTCTCTCTGAGGTCTTTGTTTCCTGATGTGTTACTATGAGATTTGAAGACAAATTGTTCATATGTACACATCACAAAAAAGATATAGATTTACTTAATGAGTTTTGTTGCTTTTTGAAAACTCATTAGTAACAAAATATCTTTAAGATACTGACAAGGTAAATGTAAACTTCTTTCATATCATCTACAGAAGTAGATTTTACATTTAATTAATTTAAGCATTCTTTTTTTTTATTAATGTATTATTTGCCCCAGGGTACATGTCTGTGAATCATCAGGCTTACACAGCATTTACCATAGCACATGCCCTCCCCAATGTCCATAACCCTACCCCCCCACCTCCCAGCCATCCTTAGTTTGTTTCGTGAGTTTAGGAGTGTCTTTTGGTTTGTCTCCTTCCCCATCCCATCTTGTTTCATTTCTCTGCCCCACCTCCCTCACAACCCCCCGCCCTGCCTCTCAAATTCTTCATATCAGAGAGATCATGTGATAATTGTCTTTCTCTGACTGACTTATTTCGCTTAGCATAATACCCTCTAGTTCCATCTACGTTATTGCAAATGGCAAGATTTCATTTCTCTTGATGGCTGCAGAGTATTCCATTGTATATATATACCACATCGTCTTTATCCATTCATCTATTGATGGACTTCTAGGTTCTTTCCATAGTTTGGCTATTGTGGACATTGCTGCTCTAAGCATTCAGGTGCACGTGCCCCTTCGGATCACTACATTTGTATCTTTAGGGTAAATACCCAGTAGTGCAATTGCTGGGTTGTAGGGTAGCTCTATTTTCAACTTTTTGAGGAACCTCCATACTGTTTTCCAGAGTGGCTGTACCAGCTTGCATTCCCACCAACAGTGTAGAAGGGTTCCCCTTTCTCTGCATCCTAACCAACATCTGTCATTTCCTGACTTGCTAATTTTAGCCATTCTGACTGGTGGAGGTGGTATCTCACTGTGGTTTTGATTTGTATTTCTCTGATGCCGAGTGACGTTGAGCACTTTTTCATGCGTTTGTTGGCCATTTGGATGTCCTCTTTGCTGGAATGTCTGTTCATATCTTCTGCCCATTTCCTGATTGGATTATTTGTTCTTTGGGTGTTGAGTTTGAGAAGTTCTTTATAGATTTTGGATACTAGTTCTTTATCTGATATGTCATTTGCGAATATCTTCTCCCATTCTGTCAGTTGTCTTTTGGTTTTGTTAACCGTTTCCTTTGCTGTGCAAAAGCTTTTAATATTGATGAAGTCCCAATAGTTCATTTTTTACCCTTGCTTCCCTTGCCTTTGGAGATCTTTCTTGGAAGAAGTTGCTGTGGCTGAGGTCGAAGAGGTTGTTGCCTGTGTTCTCCTCCAGGATTTTGATGGAGTCCTGTCTCACATTGAGGTCTTTGATCCATTTTGAGCCTATTTTTGTGTGTGGTGTAAGGAAATGGTCCAGTTTCATTCTTCTGCATGTGGGTGTCCAGTTTTCCCAACACCATTTGTTGAAGAGACTGTCTTTTTTCCATTAGATATTCTTTCCTGCCTTGTCGAAGATTAGTTGACCATAGAGTTGAGGTTCCATTTCTGGGCTCTCTATTTTGTTCCATTGATCTATGTGTCTTTTGTGCCAGTACCACACTGTCTTGATGATTACAGCTTTGTAATAGAGCTTGAAGTCTGGAATTGTGATGCCACCGACTTTGGTTTTCTTAATTTAAGCATTCTGAAAGAAATTAAATGGTAGCCATGATGAAAACTCTTGAACATTTAAGTGATGCAATTTTTATATAATAAGGTTCAGTTTAAAACAAAGCAGAAGCAGAATTAATCTGATCTGGTTTAATTTATGGTTTACATGGCTATTTATATACAATATCATGAAATAGTTGAAGTAATATAAAAATTACGGTCCCACATAAGAAAGTTTATAAATCCAAGTTTATGACTTATTTTATTTTGAAATAAGAAGAAAAAATCAGTACTATGAAATAATTCTTAGAATGAATTTGAGAAATACGATAGTGCCTATTGCAATTATTTCCCTTTAAACATGAAAGGCAAGTATATTGAGCACCTTGTTAATAATAACATTTGCTCTTAAGTAATATTTTGATATATGAAAAATGTTATGTATACATTGCATTTGTGATTGTGTATATAGTTATACTATAGGCATAAAGATATATAACCTTATCTAATTTATTTCAATCCTCTAGGACCGCTCCTAAAATTTTTTAAATTTAAGAAAATATGGCTCAATTCCTCTTAAGCTATGGTTCATAGAGTTCTGCTTTCTTTCTCTAACAGCACCACACTGATCTAGTTGACTTCCATCTCCTTGGAGTGCAGTGGGGGCCTTCTAATTAATTTCCTTTCAATCCTCTAACTCTTTTCCCATAAATAACTAACATATCAGCTAGATGATTTAAGTTTTTTTTAATTTAATTCTTTTCATGTCCCCTTCTCTGTTTCAAGTTATTCAACTGTTGCTTGTTATTTTTTGATGAAGATAAACTCCCTAAATGGATGTTTCACATCATTTTTCTAGAGAAGATAGGATCTGTCAAAAAAATATGTTGTTTATTTTTAGAGAGAGAGAGCACATGCAAGAGCAGGTGGAGGGGTGGAGGGGAAGGGGGAAGGAGAGAATCTGATGCAGTCTTCTTGCTAAGCCAGGACCCACGGGACTCAGTCTCAAGACTGTGAGATCATGACCTGAGCCAAAACTAAGAATTGGCTGCTTATCTTTCTGAGTCACCCAGGTGCTCCGACAAAGGTCATTTTTATATTTTTCTCCTGATCTAACTCCTAGGATCACCAAGCTATCAGTCGAGGGTCAGTGCCAAGCCTGCTACTCCTGGTGACACAATACCTCATGTGGAATGCCACATCACCTTGCTACAAGCAGGCAAGGTCTCAAGTTCCTGGTCCTCCTGTACACCTAAGTGACATACCATGGACAGTGTAGGCAACTAGAATAGAACCTATTATTTCTTTAACTGTGTATGTTTTCCTTGCTTCCTAGTATTATTTCCAAACTATTCTTCCTCCTTCCAGTCTTGTTTGGAGTCCATACAATTAGACTTTTTCAACTCTGTTGCTGTCAACTGCCTAACTCGAGTCATACCCCTTCATTAATTATTTAATAATTTTTAAAAGATTTTATTTATTTGACAGAGGAGATCACAAGTAGGCAGAGAGGCAGGCAGAGAGAGAGGGGAAAGCAGGCTCCCTGATGAGCAGAGAGCCCAGTGCAGGGCTCGATCCCAGGACCCTGAGATCATGACCTCATGATCCGAAGGCAGAGGCTTTAACCCACTGAGCCACCCAGGTGCCCCTGATTATTTAATCATTTTAGCACCTGCCTTACTCTTTGCATCTTCACTAGAATCCTGCCACCATTATTGATAATTGAAATAGCAACAGTTTTGTCTCTTAGTTCTTATATCGGAGCTACAATAATCATTTATTCTACCTCTCCTCAGCCATCTATAACCATAATTGAAACACTAATAATTTTTCTCCTTTCAAAATATCTGTCATCAACTCCTGTCCTACTAGTTGATTTTCTATAGTAACTTCCAGTGCAGAGATTATACAGCTAAGTGAAGACATCTTATCTATAGACTCCTGTTTTCACTAATCACCGTGCCCCTCATATTGTCATCATCTCTTATACACATTAGATTTCTTGTTACATCCTTGTACACATTTTTTCGTAACAAGTGCATACCAATCATTATAATATTGTTATCTTAAAATGTAACCTTGATTGATTTACTCCTCTCTGCCTCAGTCCTTATAGATTAATAATGTCCTTGAGTGGTCAAATCCAGTTTTGTGCCAAAACCACAACTGTGTCTTTGTGCAATTGCACTGACTTTTAACACTTAAAATCCCCAATCATAAATTCCTCTTGGGAATTTGATATTACTTGACAGTATTGCTGCCTTCCATTCTTCAAAACAATTCATTATCATTATTGCTCCTTCTCTCTTCAGTCTTCTGCATATCTCAGTGCCACTGCCATCTTCATATATCACTATAAGTTGATGTCCTTTCTGTAAAATAATTAATAAATGTAGAAAGGAGGTTCACTGATGTCTCACCAGTAAATCTATCTACATCTGTCTGTACCCTTTTTTTCTTTTTCTTTTTTCCTTTTTTTATAATGTATAAAATATCCTTACGTTTGTGAAAGCAAAACACCTCCATTTTTGTTTTGAATTTTACCTTCCTACGCACTTATTCCTATAATTTTCTCCTTTCCTCTACCACCAATTTCTGTTATACTGGTTATTCTTATCAGCTGAGGACCATGCTAAGCATTTGTTATGTGTGGTATATATCCTTCTTGAACCTTTGTTGTTCCCAGTTACTGCTCTATTTCTCTGTTCCCTGTAGAGGCAAAATCCTTGAATGAGTTGTTTTTGTTCTGTGTCAAACTTTTTCCTTTCCTACTTGTTTATTCTTTAAACAATACTTTAAAAAATAAATATACTTTCACCCTCTGCCTCCATTGAGAAACTTATTACAATCTCTAACAGCATCCTAACTTTCAGATCTAATGAACTAATCATTGGCTTGTCTTATTGACCCTCTTCTGCAGCCCAAATAATCGTTTACTTTTTCTCATGGTTCTGTAATAGCACAGCTATCCCTTATTTTTCTTCTGCCTCATGGGTTACAGTTCCTCATTAGTATACATTATTCCTCTTCCTTAAATGCACTTCAGAATTTATTCATTCTCTAGTCATTTATTAAGAAATGTATGTCAGGGTTGTGCTTATGATATTTCAGTGAACAAAATAGAGGAAAACCATCTGGGACTTATAGCACGTAAGCTCCATGAGAAAAATAAACACATTTATAAATTTCATAGCATATTAAAAGCCATAAGTGTTAATAAAGTAAAATTAGATAAATCAACATATGAAAAGTTGTTCAATATCATTTCTCTGTAAAGAATTGCAATTTAAAACAATGAGATACCACTGCGCACATATTAGGATGGATAAAAGGCAAAAATCTAATGATACCAATTGTTGGGAAGGATATGGAGCAACAGGAACTCCTATCTATTGCTTCTGGGAATCCAAAATGGGCACAACCAATTTGAAACACAGTGGCACACTATTTATGTATTTATTTGTTTATTTAAGATTTTATTTATTTATTTGACAGCAAGAAAGAGCAAGAGATCATAAGCAGAGGAAGTGGCGGAGGGAGAGAGAGAAACATGCTCGCTGTTGAGAAGGGGGCCTGATTGGGGGCTCTATTCCAGGACCCTGGGATCATGACCTAAGCTGAAGGCAAATACTTAACCAAGTGAGCTACCCAGGGGCCCCAGTGTTTCATCTTTTAAACACAGTCCTACCATACAATGTAGCAATTGTTCTCCTATATATTTATCCAACTAATTTGAAAATTTTGTCCATACCAAAACCTCTACATCAAAGTTTGCATATGACCATCAAAAACTCAAAGCATCCAAGATGCCCTTCAGTAGGTAAATGCATACATAAATTTCAGTCCCACCATACAGTTGAATATTATTCAGTGTTTAAAAGAAATGACTATCAAGAACACAGAGACATAGGTAAAACTTAAATGCATATTGCTTAATAAAATAAGTCAATATGAAAGGTCTATAAATTGCATAATTCTAATAATATGCAATATGGGAAAGGCAAAATTATACAAATAGTAAAAATGTCAGTGGCCATCAGGGGTTTTAGGAGGAGGTGAAGTTGGACATATGGAGCATAGTGGATAGTTTAGAGTGTTGAAAATATTTTGTATGATGACTTAATGGTACATATATGACAGTATTCATTGTGAAAATCCATAGAACTTCATATAAGAAAGATTTAACCTTAATGCATGCAAATTTTAAAGAATCAATTTGGAGATCAAGGGATCCTAGGATGGAATGCAAAGTGTGAATAAGCAATCTAATAGTACTAAAAATATATGGAATATTTCACTGAGGATGGAGGAAAAAATGATGCTGACCTAAATAACTTTGGAACTGAGCAGAATCTATAAGAATAAGGAAACTGTACATTACTGTACTCCAGTTGATAAAGTTGTTTCACATGAGGGTATGTCTTAACATTATGAATATTGCTAGAAATGTATACTGCAATTGAAAAATTGAGTAAATGTATGGAATCAGGTTTTTCACTGTTGGAATGGTAGTTTGCAAATAAGCATGAGGAGGACCCTAGAATGATCCATTTAGTAATGGATTAGGGTTGGAACTATTACTATGAACTCAGGATTAGCTTAATGTAAATACAGATATCTACAGATAGAAATATTTATGGTGTTTATATACATGAATTAGTACACACAAATCAACCACGATCAACTATGTCAAATGCTGCTGGTATAAATGAGGTTAAGAATGAAAATTTAAATTCATGCTTAGTTATGTAGCCATTATTGATAACATTGATAAGAGCAGTACTGGTGGAATATTGTGGATGACAGCCTGATTCATGTGTGTTTGTTTAGGATAAGAGAAAGGGAATTTGTAGAGAGAGGAGTTTTACTGCACAGAAGAAGAAATAAATGACATGGTATTTGGTTAAGATAGTGAAATCAATACTCTTTTAAATGAATAACATTTATATCTAATGAGAATGATTTAGTAGAAAGGTACAAACTATGATTCAGGAAAGAATAATTGCTAAAATAATTGCCATAATGTTACAGAGCAGTTAAGAGCATTTATATGGTCACTAAACAGCAAGAATCAGCTTTACATATGAGCATGAAAGGCAGACTATCTGAGTGTGGATGATGATGATGGGTGGGTAGATGTGTGATTAGGAATGTGTGGAGGTTCTTTTCAGGTTATTTCTACTTTTTTTTCAGGAAGTAGAAATCGAGGTCATGTGCTAATAATGAAGATGGAACACATGGTACTGAAAGTCGAGGAGAGATTAGAAACTTGAACTTGTGTTTTGGATAGCAGGAGGATAAATGCATGTAGGGAAGTATGATGAGATTACCAAGAAATAGTAATGATGATTTTAGGGTTATAATTATAAATTTATCATGAAGCAGTCAGTGTAGTTGAATATTCTTCTTTTTTATTCATAGTGCCCCAATTTCAGGTATAGAGAAAGCAGAAGTTGGATTAAGTTGGATTAAGAAAGTTGGATTAAACAGATTTATGATTTTACTAAGTGAGTACAACAAAATTAGAGACAGGCCAGGAAGTTGAATATTGGATATAAAAGGGATTATAATGTACAATGGCATTTGAGCTAGCTTAGGAGCAGGGAGAAAATAATAGTTTGAGTAACAGGGGGAAATTAGTAGGATAAATAGATTAAAGGAGCAGAGTAATAGAGATAGTGAGTTGAAAAGATTGAGTGGGAATGCAAATTGTTATAGCTGCTGTGTAAAAAAGCATGGAGATTCCTCAGAAAATTAAAAATAGAACTATCATATGATCCAAAGAAAACAAAAACACTAATTCAAAAACATGCATGCACCTGTATGTTTATTGCAGCATTATTAACTATAACAAAGATACAGAAGCAAACTATGTGTCCTTCAATAGACAAATGGTTGAGGAAGATGTATATACACATACACACAGGTGCATGCACACGTTGCAATATTACACAGTCATATAAAGGATGAGATCATGCCATTTGAGACAACAAAGGCGGACCTAGAGGTTATTATGCTAAGTGAAATAAACCAGACTGAGAAAGACAAATACCATATAACTCTACATGTAAGTAGAATCTTAAAAAATATGAATAAAGTGGACAAAAACATAACCAGAACTATAAACACAGAGAACAAAGTGATGATTACCAGAAGGGTGAGGGCCGAGGGTTGGGCAAAATACGTGAAGGGGAAATGGAGACATAGGCTCCCAGTTATTGAATGAATAAGTCATAGAAATAAAAGGCACAGAATAAGGAATACAGTCAGTGATATTATAATAATGATATGTTATTATATCATTATATACTATTATATACCAGACAGACGGTAGCTACATTTATAGTGAGCATACCATAATGTATAACTTGTCAAATCACTGGGTTGCACACCTGAAACTAATGGAACATTGTATATCAACTATACTTAAAGAAGAAAAAAGATGATCAAAGAGTGAAATGCACATAATTGTTATTATGTAGGTTGCTTTTACTGATAATAATATGTCCCAGAATAAGATGTGAATGTGTGACTGAGGCCAAGTTGAGGGCAAGATCATCGTAAGATCTATTAGGGAAATAAGAAGGCTGGGGGGTTATCAGGATCAAGTACATGTTTACTGAAATCACCAAGAATTATGACTGGAGTAGTGTGGAAAGAGTGGACAATGAGCTAGGAAAAGACATCTTTGAAACATACAGGTTGAATAACTGGGATCTGAAAATGACAATGACATGTGAAGAGTAGTAGGTGACAATCTATGGATGTGTGATTCAAATGGAGTGTTTCTGAGAGATTGTAGAAGTTTATAAAGACAGCAAAGAGGGACAAAAGGACCATTACCACACTTCCCTGCCTGACAATGACAATACCTTCTAACACCCTAGAGGACTGCAAGGGAGACAGGGTCCTTGGAGAAGCCAAGTGTTTTCTTGACACAGTAAAGTAATAGAAACATTCAAACAAGAGACTGAAAACATAGAATGTTTTGCTGCTGATGGTTTTTGAATTCCATAGGGCATAGTTGAAGAATTCCTGGTCATGAGGGATGTGATAAGGATGTAGAACAGGAGATGTTCAGAGCTTTATGTAGACTAGTGTGTATGGGAGAAGTATCTGGATATCTGGAGCTTCTAGTGGTAAATGTATAATAGGGAAAAAAAAAGGCATAATAATATTTTTTTTCCTGGTTGATTCAAGGCGGAGAAGGGTATTCAAACTAATGGTTGAGGGGTGGGATGTCTATACTCTATGTTCACCCTTGTTAATGAAAACAAGTAAGTCTGAGGAAAGCTGCATGTGGATACTCTGCTTAACCTTAAATAATTCAAGCGAAAGGCTTAGGGGAGGTATAGTCTTGTTACCAGTGTATGAAGCTTAAGTTTGGCCTAGGCCTGACCCAGGGCCTGATTCTGAGTCCTCTTACCTTAAATATCTCCATTTCACATCAGGGACTCTCATCTTATAGTGTTTATGTTTATGACCCTCAAGATTATATGGTCAGCCCTGACCTTTTCCTGGAAATTTAGATTTTTTTTATCAAACTACGTACCTGACATCTTTGCTTGAATGTCTAAAGGGCATTTCAAACTTAATTGCCCAAAACAGAACTCTTGAACTTGAGATGTTTTCTTCAAACCTTCTCTTTTATTTTCCACCTCTCAGTCAAGAGTACTAACATCCATGCCACATTTCAAGACAAAAAAATCGGGATCAACCTTCTTTCTTCCTTCATTTTAGCTAGATGTATCAGCACATCCTCTTGAATACCTATCAACCTAAGGTCAATCTCCTTGTGTTCATCTAAACTATAATCTAAACAATCTTCATTCTCTAGCGCAGTTGATTTAACATCCTGAGAACTAATCTTCTGATCTTGCCCCTACAGGATTCATTTTATATCCAGAAGTCAGGCTGATGTTCTAAAAATAAAAGTAGGTGATCTGCCTGTCTATTCCCTCTTCCTACCATCACTCCTACCATAGGCACACACTCTTCAAAGGCTTTCTATCACTTTGAGAATGTAACTAAGTTCTTTACCCCAGTCTATAAATCCCTGTGTGATCTAGCTCCTGCCTCTTTCTCCAGTGTCACATCAGTTCACTTTCTCTCTTGCTCATTATGCTTTAGTCACATTGGTCTTTCCTCTGTTCTTTGTAACTGAAGCTTGTTACTTTCCTAAGGTCATTCGCAAGCTGTTTCTCTGCGTGAAATGCTCTTCCCTTTGTTCTCACAATGAATAGCTTTCTTACTTTTCCCCCCATTAAATATCACTTCTTCTTCAGGAAAGTTTTTTTTTTCCCCTCAAACATTCAGTTTTACTAAAAAAAAACTTGTTGTGTCCATCATTTCAGCCTCATTGAACTCTGAAAAGTAGTTTGTATTACCTGATGTTGTCTTGCTCAGAGAAGTTTTTGGTTATGTGCTTCTCTAGTCCAAGTGTTTCAAATGCTCCATAAATACTCATTGGACAGAAGAGAAAATGCATGGATGACTGTGAATGACAGCCTGGCCCGATGACCTCTCTTCTCATATCTTAACCTACCCCTACTCCCAAGCCACAGTGTTCTTCCTCTTAGTATGTTGTGAGATGTTAAGCTCCCTTTTGTGTCAGGGCCTTTCACAAGTGGTTCTTTCTCTGTGTGTAACATGTTCCTGTATATCCCCTCCTAACCTACTGAACTTATGTTTATCCTTCAGATTCCAGGTCAAATAAGTCCTTCTTAGGGAAATCTACCCTGTAACAGGGAGCATTTTCATTATAAAGTTTCATAACACCAAGTTCTGCTATTTTGAAGGACCTATCTGGGCTACATTTCTTTTTTCAATTTTTTATTCTCATGTTTCTCCTCAACAAAACTGTAAACTCCTGAGTCAGGACCATATCTGTTTTGCATGTGATTATATTCTCATCAACTAGGTGAGAATGCAATATTACTCAAAAATATTAATCCAGTCTCTTTTATCTCCTTTAATTGTCTAAATAAAAATGAAAATTTAAAGTCCCACAAAGGCAATCAATAAGTACATCCTCAGCCAGAGTGTATCTATTTCCCATAACTGATGTGACTGAGCTAAATCAACAATTAGGGCATTTTGAGCTCTAATGGACCATGGATAGCAACTGTTTGGTCTATCAGCTCCCAAAAAAAGACAAGTGGAGGGCAAACAGTAATTAAATGGCAGAGCTCTATCAACAGTTCAGTAATCCTTGTCCACACCTGGGTGACTCCAATAATAGATGACAGTAAGATGCTGGTGGTAATATGAACTGCCTGGCATGTTGAGGGTCCTGTGTTCATTCTGGAGGGAGACAGAGAATTTCTAAAGCATATAATTTTTACCCCTATGGTGTAATGTGTCTTTATTTGCCAAAAAGTTAGGTAAATATTTCTTTCCCTCTCCCTTTTTCTGTCCTTTTTTTTCCCCCTATTCAAGCTACAGTTTAGAAAAAGCTGAGATTTGGATGGAAATGGGTTCTCTACCTATTTTCCTGAATATGCTATCTGGCAGCTCCTGGTCCTATTCCATTCTTATGGTTTTTGTTACTTTTAATGATATGTAATAAAATTAACAATCAGTCTTTTAAAAATTTCACTAGAACTAACTAAATAATGTTGACCTAGTATTTTCTGCCACTTTGATATTTTTTTAATCACTGTAGGCCAAGATAATAAGAACTTCAGACAACCTACTATCCACTGAAGAGCTCTGGAGACCTGTTTAGGAATTCTCCATTATTTAAGCTCTGTTTGGCAGCAGAGAATGCATTTGGAATGGGTCAATGACTGTTTTTTTTGGAAAAAAAAATGGCTTCGTCTCACCTCAAAACAAAATAATACATATAAAACGACAACTGCACCAGATGCCAACATTTTGGTGCACTGGGCATATGCCGACCACTATTCTAGGCACCTGCCATGTGTTACTCTATTTAATCTTCACAACAACTTTATGTATCTGTACTTTTCTTATAACAA
The DNA here is from genome assembly GCA_028533885.1 of Nasua narica. Taxonomy (NCBI): domain Eukaryota; kingdom Metazoa; phylum Chordata; class Mammalia; order Carnivora; family Procyonidae; genus Nasua; species Nasua narica. Next base: position 50,803,674 of record CM052802.1, read on the forward strand.
ATTTGAGGCTCAGAGAAAATACATCTCTTGCCAAAGTAAGTGCCAAAGTGAGATTTGAACTCCACATTGATTTTTCTGCATGAACAGAATTTCAAAAGAAAAACAAGTTAAAAACACTAAGATTTAAACAGCAACCTTTGCTAACATAACTAACATCTGTTGAACAACAAGAACAAATAAACACCGTGATAAGCAAATGGGAGGATTAGGGGATTTATTTCTAAGATACTCTGTGTTGGTACATCTGAGCTAGATAATTTAGCAGTTACAATGGCCAGAGAAGAGTTACTGTTTGCTTTACTTCAATTCAAGAATATTTGGGGGGCACCTGGCTGGCTCAGTAGGTTAAGCATCTGACTCTTGGTTTCAACTGGGCTCATGATCTCAGGGTCCTGGGATCAAGCTCCAAGTTGAGCTCCGCATTCCCTCTCTCTCTGCTCTTCCCCCTGCTTGTGTGCTCTCATTCTCTCTCTAAAATAAATAAATAAATCTTAAAAAACCCACAAGAATATTTGGGAAGTAGAATAGCAGATGTTCTAATTATGAAGCTTATAAACATTGTGCTATTGTCAATGGAGAATACCTTCCCAATTGACTGTTACAGCTCCATCCATCTGTACCTAGATGTTTGACATAGGACTTATGGTCAGGTATTGAGTTACAATTTGCTTGTGGGTAGGTGGTGTAATTCCTGCCAAAGGTGAGCTTTCAGGGTAAATGACAGCAGATAATAGTAATTGAGATTATCTTTCAGAATGCATTTTGTTTGTGTTTTTCATGATTCAGATGAAATCTACTGCTGATGACTCTCAGCTTCTGTGTATTATATTCTTCTCATAACGAGCTTGACCTGCAAACAAAATGTGGTCTCAAATCTGGATGGATTCTAGAACCAACACTGACCTGGGGTAAGAAAACTTTATGTAGCATTATGTCATCTTTAAAATTTCTAATATTCCAGGTATCTGGGTGGCTCAGTTGGTAAAACTTCTGCCTTTGGCCCAAGTCATGATCCCAGGGTCCTGGGACTGAGTCCCACATGGCATAGCATGGGGCTCTCTGCTCAATGGGAGTTTCCTCCCTCTCCCTTTGCCCCTCCCCCTGGTCATGCATGTGCTCTCTCTCTGTCAAATAAATAAATAAATTTTTTTAAATTTCTAATATTGCAATATTAGATGTTATACCTATATAGCACATTCAATAAGCAGTTGGATTATCTTTTTAATTATTGTTCTGAAATATAACTGATGGTTTAGGTGGAATGATTTAGCTTTAAGTGAAGCATAAAAAAATGAAGGTTTTTAATTTGCATATGTTTGAGTCTCAGAAGCTCTCAAGAGGGTAGCCTAATTTTGTTTATGCCCTTTGGTTATTGTTTGCTTCAACTTTGAATAAGACTGTTAATCCAAATATTAAAATATACAAATTTAGGAATTAAAGTAGACACTTACTGGCATAGGAATTGACAGATTGGTGAAACACAATAGAAGAGTCTGGAAGAGTTGAAAACAAATAGGAATTTAGTGCGTGATAAGTGTTTTAAATATATGAAGAGCTCTTACAAATCAAACTCATATAACACTGCATGTCAACTATACTAGAATTAAAATAAGATAAAATAAATATGGCTATAAGCCATATTGATACAAATAAACAGGGAGATAAAGTTCTTTTTTTAATTAAAGTACTTATTTAAACATTCACTATGTATCTAAGAATTTCTATGAAACAAATATTTCTTACACTACAGGGCTTTTTTTGAAATTTTATAATATTAACAGAATTTTAGACCTACAAGGGGCTATATAGACTTTTTACCTAACAAAGAACTATATTTATTTATTTATTTATTTATTTATTTATTTATTTATTTATTTATAGAGGGGGATGGGGAAGACCCTCAGATCATGACCTGAGCCAAAATCAAGAGTCAGACACTTAACCGACTGAACCAACCAGGCTCCCCAAAGAACCATTTAGAAAAAGAATTAAATGTCATTACTATATTTATTGACACTTTCACTTAGGCTTTGCCTGAGATCATTTTTAGACTCATGGTATGTTTCTATGTTGGGGCCTAGATGTCTTTTTCTAATACTTTTTCAACTGTATTTCAATTTGAGTATTTGTGAATTTAACATAAAATATCTATGAAATCACAAATGCTAGCTTTATTCCCAGAAAATCTAGCATGAAATATGTATTTAATATTATAAAACTAAAGTATATGGAAAGCTTTTTTTTACAGTAGAATGCCAGCTAATAAATACAGAAAGTATAGGTGTTAAAACACATGGATAAAATTGTTCTAAGGAATTTGATATTTACAAGATTTCCTAAATTACTTATTAATTAGAAATAGAAAATGGAAAACAGTAACTTTATAATGGAGAAACCTGGAGGAAACCACTAGAAAAAGCCATCAAATCTAACATTGCCAGTATTAGAACAAATGACATCAAGTGTGTTTTATAAATGCATATAGAGAAACACATCATTTCTGCATTATTCCTGCCAACAATATAAAGTCTAAATTTAATCACAAGCAAACAAGCAAATTGAAGTTTAGGGACATTCTATAAACTGTTCCTACTCTCAAAGTGTCAATGAAAAGAAACAAGAAAATGCTGAGAACATGTTCTAGAATAAAGGAAACTAAAAAGCTATGACAACTAAATTGAGTGTTGGTCCTGAATTTGATCCTGGTTCAGGGAAAGATAGCCATAAAAAACATTATTAGAAAAGTTGGTGACATTAAATATGGATTATTATTTAGACAATAATTTTATATTATTGAAATTTGTTTGATTTTCAAAACTATATTTGTTTACAAAAGATAATATGTTTATTCTTAGAAAATACAGTAAATAACTTTTAGGAACAAAGAGATATGGTTCCTTAACATATTCTCAAGTAGTTCAGCAAAATGCAATAATTTATAAATATATAAATATGCTAATGTATAGTAGGGAAGAGAGAAAGAGACAGGGATAGAAAGAGGATGGAAGGAGAGAGAAAGAAAAATTTGAACAATTGCTAATATGGGTAAAGGATATAAAGAATATTTCTTATACTCTTCTTGCAACTTTTATGTTAGCTCAAAATTGTATCAAAATAGGAACTTAATAAAATATCTGGGATGTTAAACAATGAAATGCTATGAAACTGTTAGAAATTCTGTTGCAGAAATTTATCTGTTGGCATGGAGATGTTCTCAAGTATATTTTTAAAATGAAAATTATAAATGCATGCTATATTATAATTCACATATAAAATTTCAATACATACATGATTTTCAGTGATATGTGGTAAATATTCAGACTTTTGTTTGTTCTTTTGCTTAACCTCTCTTCTTTGATTTCTCTATAATAAATGCTTTTTGGTATTTAAAAATTATCTTGAAAACAAAATACCCTTTCAGAATACATATCCCAAGAACAAATGATTTTTTAACGTGTCCTTTAAGCTGTCATTTTAAGTATGTAGTATATCAGACTTTGGAGTGGAAACCGTATTCATTTCCTTGCCAGTATTAACTGAGTGCATTTATTCTACTAGCTATTTATCTTGATTGATTAGGCTGTGTGTTGGTATGACACTAAAACGAGAAAAAAAAGAAAAAATGAAAAGAATAAAAAAGGTCATGCTAACACTAATACAACTCTACATAGAAACTCAACAATAGAAACCATGGGGACAAAAGACACAAAATACACACATGCACACACACGAATCAGTGTTGAATTTAAGACATATACATATACAATGGAATAACTAAAGGAATTCTTAAAATTCTTAAAATTCTAAACTCTCAAACTAATACATATTAATATATAAAATGATTAGAACTCTTTATAAGAGAAATTTTGCATTGTTCAATAACGTGCTACCATATATAGTTAATTTCCTGAAATCTGTCAAGTATATACTTACAATGTTATACAATGTTAAAAGAAATCCCAGTACCTATGGGAATTGAATAATCATGTTGGGATTAAATGGAATAATAATTCACTCATTTTTTATCCATATGTTCACAGAATTTTAACAACTGCCAAATCCGTTTTACGTTGACATGTTTTGAGTCAGCTGGGTATAAGAACATATGATACTTTACCCAAAGGTCATGGTTTATCCTCAGTGTACTATTGTTCTTATCAACGCATTAAAGGTAGTAAGTTATAGAGCTGTAAAGTTATTCAGCAAAAAATTTACATATGAAAATTTAAGAGTGTCAGTCCACTGAACAGTGGCAGAATTCTGTAAAGATATTGGATAATTGAAAGTGTAAGTTTATCTCTACAGAACCTTTTTAAAGTACAGTTTTATACAATCAGCGTAAAGTAACTTTCATAACTGGTTTATGAGAAGTATTTTTACTCTGCAGACTTCACATTAAATTATTCTTGTTTCCACTAGGTAGTTCTTAAACTGAAAATTTCTTCTGTAATAATTGATATAGGGTCCCGTATTTTCTTCTTTTTTGCTGTTGCTGAGAAGAGCAAATCAAGATTGCTATTTGCTAGCAATAAACAACCTCTGTAAAAGTACTCTAATCATTTTTTTCCTTTGACTTTCTGAACCAATTAAGCAGTGATCTTGCATTTGATTTTCTTTCAATAATCATTTCAAATTATATAGAAGAGGGAGATGTTTCTATTTTAGAGTATGTAAAACACATTCATACACATACTTGTGCACCCGCGTGTGTGCGTGCGCGCGTGCACACACACACACACACACTAAACCCCCTTCCAGCCAAATAATTGGATTATTAATCTTATCACTATATTCTTCATGTATAAGTAAAATTTAATAACTAGTGAAAAAGAAAGTACTTTTTCTTTGAAGAAGAAAGACTCATTTGTTTTTAAGCTGGACAATAGAAGAGACAGGAAAAGTGAAAAGTGAATCAGGATAATAAAATAGTGTTGAAGAGTAACCTATTTTACAGGTAAGCTAGGTGGTAAAATATATAATGTAGGAAGAAGAGTTGAAATATAATGTAGTCTCTAAGCAGCTTGAGATACTAAACTCATTTTTATCTTCTCATAGAAAGAAAAAGAAAGTAAATCAAGGATATAAGAGAACAAGTGAAAATTATCATCATCAGCTATTTATTGGGCATTGTCTGTGTGCATAGTTTCACAGTTACCATCATTGATCAAAAGCAGCAAGGTGATGTTGACCTTAGGAAATTTGAACATAATGAAAAAAAGTAGTAAATAAACAACTACAAGTTATCTTTTGGGTTTGAACCCACACTTCCAACAAGGCATTTTGTGGGGAGGGGACAAAGGGGAAGCAGATAATTTTGTTTAAATGGTAAAGCATGATTAACATGTTTTGGGTTTATGAGCTCATGCTTGGAGTACAGCCTCATGTTGCAGACCAATTTCAGATTCTGTTTCTTTCTTATATTCAGATCAACATCTTTACTGGAAAGGATAATTGTGTTTCTCTACTCTATTCTGAGCCATCTCTTAGTGTTTCTTTACCATCTTTTCCTATTCTTTATTATTCAAAGATATTCTTATATACACATCTTTCCTTCAACCTACTTTTTAATGTGTGAAATTATTTTATCAGATAGCCAGACTTGATTTTCCCAAATAGAATAATAATTTTAGCATTGGAAGGTGATTTCCAATTCCTTCTATAAATAGAAATTTCTTCTATAACCTAATGATACTATTTAAAATGTTACTACTCCTGAGAATTACAATCCCCTCAGTAATGGTATCTTAGTGCTGTCATTCTCTGTGGGTGATGAAAAAAATCTCTATCTAAACTCAGTTCTTCTTAGTTAATCTGAATCATTTATTTTTAGGATGGCAAGATGAGAAATATTAAAAAGTTAGGTTACATGATCATAGAGACCACTTCATTTTTTAAACTCAAAATTATAAATGTAATTTTGTAGTTTTCCTCTTCCCTATGACATTTCTAGTTTTTCTACATCTTTGAGTTCCACTAAAACGTATGATAGATATAAAGATCATTGGCATAGTAGCTTATCTAGGTGTTTATCAAAACTCGGGAAAAATTTTTATCTCACATGTATAAAGATCAGAAATTTCTATTTTACTATATAGGTAATATCATCAGTCCACATTTTTATGGAAGGTGAAGAAATCCGTTTTGTTCAAGGCAACTAATTTCATTTGCTCATAATGAGAGGGCATTGTTGAAATTTTTTTTTGAAATTTTTTCAAATGGTGTTATTGTTTCCCTAATATTGTTTGCAGTTTATGGGCAGTTCTCACATTTAATGCTATTGCTAAACTCTTTTCAGCTGCTACAGCATCAGAGCCCATAGACAGCCTAAGGCTTTCCTACTGTGAATACTTTAGTTCTAAAAGATCATTTTCCATGATAATACATTTTTAGCTATTGCAATACTAGAAAGTACTCCAGAGACAAACTTTCATTTTACACATGAACAAATTTGGCCTGAGAAAAATAAAGTAACTAGCTTAATGTCATACAGATAATAAATTAGGCCCTCTTCAGAACTAGAATTGAAATGTATTGACTCACATCCCACTGTTCATTTCATAATGCCAATATTTTCAAAATATTCCTAGCCAAGGTTTGAAATAAATTCCCCAAATTAGTTTTCTTTGTTTTTTTGTTTGTTTGTTTGTTTTTAGGTTTCTGAGATTCTCAATACCAGTTTAGAATGCTCTGGGGGGCCTAGGAAAAAGTATGGATTTGTGTTTTTGACTCTTTCTAGCTTGGTTCAGCCTGCAGAGACTTTTGGGTTTTTGGAGTTTAGATTTCATTTTCAATTAAATGGGAAGACATGGAAGGTTAAAATAGATGATTAATTAAATATAGTTTCATTAGCCACTCTCTGATGCTGTGATGTGAAGGAGAAGTCTCTTAACCAAACTGGACTTCAGTGAAAACATCTACGTTATCTATATTAGTCCACAGGAAGTTCTAAGTTGATATGAATTCATTTAAAAATAATCACCTAGAGGGGCCCCTGGGTGGCTCAGTGGGTTGAGCCTCTGCCTTCAGCTCAGGTCATGATCTCAGGGTCCTGGGATGGAGCCCTGCATCGGGCTCTCTGCTCAGCAGGGAGCTTGCTTCCCCCTCTCTCTCTGCCTGCCTCTCTGCCTACTTGTGATCTCTCTCTTTCTGTCAAATAAATAAAGAAAATCTTTTAAAAAAAATAATAATCACCTAGAGAATCAAGATCACATGGGAGTGAGGATGCAGACAAAGACTGGGAGGAGTTTCCTGTGGTGAAGTGATAGAATATCTTTAATTCTCTATTTCTTCACCGTTATATAGGTTACTTGGGAATGGTATATTGATTACTGTATCTCAGAAAGTAGCATAGTACCTGCTACTAATACCTGGTTAGTTATTATTTATGACTAAGAGAATGAATGAATAAGCCATTGATTAAGTTCACAGGTTCATAGAAAACCATTTTAAAATTTCTTAGATAAAAATACCTAACATCCCAAATCATGGAAGGAAGTCATGGTGGTAAATGACATCTTGATTCAGCATAAAATAAATAGAGTCAAGTATGTGCTTTATAATTGTAGACCATATTTTCCGGGAAGCCCAAAATATAGAAAGGAAGGAAAGGGCTTTCCTAACTCCTTCTCTTTTGTAAATGAGAAGGAAGAGGGTGATGAAATATCACCAACAGGGATGTTGAATTATAGGGGTGTTTTTAAAATTTCATTTTTTAAAAGATTTTATTTATTTTAGAGAGAGACCATGAGCAAGAGCAGGGGGAGGAGCAGAGGCAGAGGGATAAGCAGACTCCATACTGAGCCCAGGGAAGGGCCTTGAGATCATGACCTGAGCTGAAACCAAGAGTCAGATACCTAGCTGACAACCACTTAGGCTCCCCTGGATTGTGTTTTTTAAATAGACATGGTAAGTAAGAAAAAAAAAAGAGGGAAAACACAAATTACTAATACCAGAAATGAAAGAAAGGACAGCACTAAAGATCTCATGGACATTAGAAGAAAAATAAATATATATTGTGAACAACTCTATGTCCATAAATTTGATAACCTAAATGAAATGGACCAATTCCTTGAAAGATAGTCTATCATATCTTACTCAAGAAATAGTCTGAATAGAAACTGAATCAATAATTAATAACTTTCCAAAACAGAAAGTGTCAACACTAGGTGGCCTCAGTGATAAATTCTACCAAATATTTAAAGAAATAAGTATACCATTTTTCCACAATCTCCTACAGAAAATAGAAGTAGAGGGACTACTTCTTAACTCATTCTTTGAGGCCATTGTTACCCTAACTCCCACACCAAAGACATTACAAGAAAAAAACTACAGATTGATATTGCTTATGAACATAAATGTAAAAAATGTCAACAAAATATTAGCACATAAAATCCAACAAGGTATAACAACGATTTTCTACTAGATCAAATGAGATTTATCCCAAGTGTGCAAGTCTGGTTCAACATTTGAAAATCAATTACTTTAGTATGTCATATCAACAGACTATAGAAGAAAATCACGTAGTCATGTTAAGAGGTTCAGAAAAAGCATTTTACAAAATCCAGCACTCTTTGATGATTAAAAACTCTAGCAAATTTGGAATAGAAGAGAACTTCCTCAACTTGATAAAGACTGTATGCAAAAACCCTCTAACTAGCATAATAGTTACTGGTAAGAAACTAGAAGCTTTCCTGCTAAGATCAAGAACAAGGCAAGGATGTCTCCTCTCACCACTTTTACACATTGTACTGGAAATTCTGGCTAATACACTAAGACAAGAAAAGGAAATATAAGGTAAACAGATTGGAAAGGAAGACATAAAACTCTCTTTGTTGACAGATGACATGAAAATTTAGGTAGAAATCCCAAAGAATAAACATCAACAACAACAAAAAACTTCTGGAACAATTATAGCAAATTATGGTAAAGTTGTAGAATATAGATATACCAGCAATAAACAAGTAGAATTTGAAATTTAAAAACCACATTTATATTATCACTCCCCAAACTGATATACTTATATGTAAATCAAACAAAATATGTGGACTATCTATGAGGAAAATGGCAAAGCTCTAGTAAAAAATATAAATGGGAACTAAATAAATGGAGAGATACCCTATGTTTATGGATAGGAAGTCAATATTGTCAAGATGTCATTTTTTCTATCTAATCTCTAGACTCAATGACATCTCAGTTAAAATTCAACCAAGTTATTTGGTAAATATCAAGAAACTGATTCTAAAGTTCATATGAAGGGGCAGAGAACCATGTGCTGGGTTTAGTATATTTTGGCTGGATATCCCTTACCTGTATATCTGAGGGGAAAGGCCCTGTCTCTGTGTTTCTTTCTTCTAGGAAAAGCATGAAAGCAACCTTACAATAGGAGAATAAATAATCTGCTTGGTACAAGGTTGTCTGAATTGGCTTGTGAGGATTTTTATAAGGATTTTTGGGAAAGCTTTTAAGGACCTTTGAACACATGGGATGCCCAATTACTGTAGAATCACTCCAGTAGTGAGAAGGGAAGGCATCCACCCCAGAGAGCTTTTTGCTCAGTGAAAAGTGATTCATTTTCCAGGGTCATTTTTACACCATACTGTTTGTTGCATTAGAGTCCAATACTTTATCCTTGAGGATCATCATATATATCTAAGATAGGAATAGTGGGGAGATATTTGCAAACCTCTTTCTCCTTTTGTTTTTGGGATTGAAAAGGTTTGCTCAGCACTCAGGATATGAGCCAGATTGCCTCTTCCTGGAGCAGTAAGATAAGCAAAGGTTATCACTTTGTTACCATGGATCTCCTGTAAGGGAAGAAACTATTGAACTTACTACGATTAAGTAGGAGAAGTATGGGAGTTCATGCTTCTCCCTAAACATTGTACCTGAATTTCGTCTTAAGTATCTTATGTGTTTGCTCAAATTCCAATATTTTACTTCGATTTGAGCTGAAAAGTTTCCATTAGGCTAAACAAAATTACAGCTATTTAAAATGAGTGGAAAAGTAGATTAAATATATATTTCAGGAGAGGCACCTTATATTAATAAATTAAATTGAAAATCATCTACTTAAAAACTTAATGAATAGACTCTGGAACATTAGTGTTAACAGTGGCAGAGAAGTTTTTGGCTCTTCCCAAATCCTCACATGAAACCATAAGAAGCACCTAAATACCAAACAAAACAAAAAACAAGCAAACAAAAAACCAAAACAACAAAAATCTAACGGGCGACACTCATATAAACATCAGTGACTAGGTATTCCTATTAACTTTAAAATACTAGTAGCTATAGCCACAAATACACCAGTTATTGGTACAGGGAAATAGAAAACAGAGGACAAAGGGATAAGTGATACACATAAAGAAAGGAGATTCCAGAAATAGTCCAAAGTTATTCATTAAAGTACACAGATACTTTGAGAATACTGGCTACATCTACATGGAAGGTTGCTTGTTCTGATAGTGGAGGAGAGAAGGACCTATAGAAGTACCGAAGGGGGCGCCTGGGTGGCTCAGTTGGTTGAGCAACTACCTTCGGCTCAGGTCGTGATCCTTGAGTTCTGGGATTGAGTCCCGCATTGGGCTCCCGGCTCCACGGGGAGTCTGCTTCTTCTTCTGACCTTCTCTCCTCTCATGCTCTCTCTCACTTCCTCTGTTCTTCAAATAAATAAATAAAAATTAAAAAAAAAAAAAAAGAAGTACCGAAGGGGCTGAAGTAGTCTAGGTTCAATGAATATTCAAAACTGATCTGCCCAGGATCTCTTCTGAACAAGATCCTATACACCAAGGAAAAACTACTGGAAGGAATTAGAATGAGGACGAAGAATAAAACAGGAAGAACTCAGAAATCAAGATGCCATATTTTAAAATACTACACAAAAACAATAAAAAAGTGGGTTTCTATGATGTAGTAAAAGTTATCTGAACCAAGCATCTTTTTAAAACATAAAAGTATTAGTGGCAAGTCTCATGCAATATTTCCATAGGAAAAAAGAGATTACAAAGCAGAATGACATCACAGCGAGATTAGTGTCCTCATGTAGATCAAAACTCTAAAATTTCAAAACAAACTTCAAAACAAACTGAAAGACATCAAGAAAATGATGCCAGATATGAATGAATAAGATATATCAGAAGTAGGAAAACATGCAGGAATGATGTGACATACTCAAAAAATAATTTGAAATAAAAGAGAAAATCATTTTACATGTAAAGACTAAAGGAGAAGAACCAAAAAGGCAACTCAACACAATAATGCTTTAAGACAAAAAGACAGGAAGGAAAAAATTTTAAATTAACACTTACAAAAAGAGATTTGTAAATACATATTAAATGAATACAGCTTACATTTGAGAATATCTACCCAGAACAAACAACACAAAAAATACAACCACCAAACCAAACCAAACCAAACAAAAAAACCCACACACAAAAAACCCCAAACCCAAACCTAAACCCCAAAACACTTTGAGCATCTGACACAAAGGGTCTGTGACTTACAAAGGAAATAAAATGAGATCATCAAACCCTTTAGTAGCAACATGTTATCCTAGAAAAATATGAAATAATATATTGAAAATAAGAAAAGAATATGTAATTTTATATTTGAAAAAGTTGACATTCAAGTGTAAAAGACACACACAAATTGTTAATAATACACAAATTCTTGAATATTTTTTGAAGAGCTCTTCATATGGAATTTACTAGAGAACAAGAGTTGGATAATGAAAATGACTACAGAGGTATCAATGTAATTAGTGCTGGAGAGCATTAAATATTTAATTACTTGACAAACCAAGACAAAATAAGCTTTTGAAAGGAAAGATTATCACAGATAATGACTATACAATCTGACAATGGGGAGAACGTGGGAATAATTCATCCTGAAATAAATTTAAAACTATACTTAGTAATCATAATTGATTGGGATAGTTTTACTTTTGTTAGTCTGAGACTGTTGTATAGCAAATAAACTAGTTATTAAATATTTAAATATTGCTACCCATCCTTAAGAATTAGAATTCACGGGTGCTTGAGTGGCTCAGTGGGTTAAGCCTCTGCCTTCGGCTCAGGTCATGATTTCAGGGTCCTGGGATTGGGCCCCACATCAGGCTCTCTGCTAATTAGGGAGCCTGCTTCCTTCTCTCTCTGCCTGCCCCTCTGCCTACTTGTGATCTCTCTCTGTCAAATAAATAAATAAATTCTTAAAAAAAAAGGAATTAGAATTCACTGTGTAGAAGAGACAAGATACAGCTACAATATATGAGGTTCTTTTGAAACTCTTTAGTCTCGAATTTGAATTGGAGATATTAGTATGATCTTAAAAGGGGTTTAATTTTTCCACTGAAGAATTCTAGAAACAATTCCCAATAAACATCCCTAGTGCCAATATTTCAAGAGGACTTGAAAAAATATCTTTTATTGAAAAACCAGAACTTCCTGAAAAATGACTGATTACAGACTTTGGGCAGGAATAATTTGGGATACTAGAGACTTAACAGGGTTATGTCAGGGTTATGTCAGAGACTTAACAGGGTTATGTCAAAGGAGGCTACAGTAAAGGTAGACATGGCAATGAACCCAAGCCCATCAAATGCACTTAAATTCATGAGTTCGTAATATAATACTGCAAAAGATTAATCATTGGTAACCTTCTCAGGCCGATGGGTAGTAGAGTCATTTTATAAAAAACTAGTTAAATAAAAGTCAGGCATTTCCGCTGACTTTTCAATTAACCATATCTTTAAAAAGCAAATAGTAGACTACAGGAAGTATCTCCACACAAATTTATTCTAGCTATTTAATGAAAACAAAATGATAGGATTTGAATATTAACATTTTAGAACCCCTGATGACTTAATGGATCTAGGTGTTGAACATCAGTGGATGTTAATACCGTAAATAAGTAAATTAAACAAGCAAACATAGTGTAAAACAGACATTAATTATGTACTTCCTGATGAAAGAACACATTATCACTGTCATCTTGTTAAGCATATCAAACCTGAATCTGAACAAGCATCTGGATCCAGTTGCCAGTTTGTAGGAATTGTAGATGACAAAGAAACATAGTGAACTCTGAAAAATTCATGGGTTCACTTTCCCAGGTTCAAGAGATTTATTGTAACAAAAAGAAAGGGAAGGAGAGATGAACCTGTAGGTTAAAAGAGACTTAAAAGTAATATACAGTTGGGGCGCCTGGGTGGTGCAGTTGGTTAAGTGTCTGGCTCAGGTCACAGGGTTGTGAAATTGAGCCTTGCATGGGGGCTCCACTTGAGATTATCTCTCTCCCTCTCCCTGCCCCTACCACTTGTTCTCTCTCTCCCTCTCTCTCTCTCTCTCTCTCAATTTCAATCTCAAATAAATAAGGAAATCTTTAAAAAAAAGATAATATGAAATTTTTAAAAGTGGGCGGGTGCCTGGGTGGCTCAGCTGGTTGAGTGCCTTCAGCTCAGGTCATGATCTAGGATCCTGAGATGGAGACCTATATCAGGCTGCCTGCTCAGTGGGGAACCTGCTTCTCCCTCTCCCTCTACCCCTGTCCCCGCTCCTGCATTTAGTGTCTCTCTCATTTTCTCTCACTCTATCTCAAATAAATAAATAAACTCTTTTAAAAAATCATAATGAAAAGCAAGGGAGTGATGATAATACTCAGGATAGCAGGTGCTTTTAGAGTCATGAATAACATGCGAAAATGCAGGGGCTACTGGGATGGCTCCCAAAGTTCCATTTATTGACCTGGATCATGCTTTTAAGATTATTCAATATTTTATAATAGTTTATTAATCTCTATATGTTTTTGCTTTCTTTATTTGTGCTTTATATTATCAAAGAGTCAAAAGTGTTCATGGAAGTAGCTGTTATATATATAAGCAATTTAGTTCTTTTTAGCTAAAATTGAGTTTAATAGAGTATCTGAATTAGTATGCCCTAAAATCAATGCTGTTTGGTAGGGGGACAGTGGAGGAAAATAATTGATCATATATTTTCTATTTTATGTACTATTTCTATTTTATATATTCTTTTATGTTTCAATCTGTTCTTTACCTCAGAAGCACATATTGTATAATTAAAACCAAATATTCAAAAAGAAAGAAAAATGCTGTTTCACTGTTAGAAACTTTGACAAATTATAATATGAGAAGAAAAAGTTTGTTTGCAAATTTCAATTGAAAGGTTAAGGACACTGGGCCATGTAGTTACTGGACTGTTGTACTGGTTACTTTATCTTTGTTGACTAGTACAACTAGATTGAAATGCCCAGATCAAATGCTTTCCATTTAATTTTATGTAGCTTGGGACCAATAGAGGAAAACAAAATATTCTATTTAAAAATTATAGTTATGGAGATAGGATAGACTAGACATTAAATTCTGAACTGCAACTTGTTTGTAAAATTTTAATTACAATTCTTTATTCTCTTATAAAATACTGGCTTCAGCAAAGAGATACATAAAGTGATGCTACATGCTTTGTTCTGTTTAATAGCTCAATTATCATTCTTCTTAATGTTGAGGATTCAGGGGAGAATTCGCTTGTAGAAGTTGAAAAATTCAGTTCCATGTCAAGACAATATGAACACGAGAAGCATTATACTTAAATTATTTCCAAAGCTATTTTAAATTCTCTTTTCACAATCTTTAAAAAGATTATCTTGACCAACTGTTATTCTTCCGGAAGGAAATATCTTAGATTATATTTTTTAGCTGTTAAGGGTTGTCAAATGTTAGTCAAAAATATGTAGGTGCTAACCTCCATTTCTGCCTGCCATTCTTAAATGATGAATTCATATTTTAAAATAATTTTCTTCCCTGATTTTAACAGAACCAAATGGAACAGGAACTTTGTCTTACTGGGATTTTCCAATATGAAGTCATACTATAGACTTTATTCCAAGAAAATTAATATAGCTTTTAAAAAGAAAAAAGAGCAAGTATCACCGACTGCATCCACAGTGCAAATGGAATGTGCTCATTATAAGCCATTTTTAGTAGTAAGGAAAATACAGTTCTAATACAGATTTCAAAAGTAGGAAAATAATTTGTACATTACAATTCAATTTTGGTACTAGAATGACAAAAATAGGCCAATAATTTACAAGCATTCTTCACAAGCTACTAAGCCTAGATTTTGTAACATTTGAATTCAGATATAAGTGAAATTTAATCTTTCTACCATTTATTTAAAATCTAAGTGTTTTCTTTTTTAAAAAAATATCTAACAAGACAACATATACAGTATTCAAAGAGAACTTCGAAATTATGCAGCCCACTCTACTATTTTTCCTCTTCTTAAGCTAAGATTCAAATATATCCCCTTACAACGTGCAGTACATTCTGGAGTAGATAAAACATCAATATGAACAGCTTATCCTCCCATAACGTGCCATTGGGTATTTACTGGCAATTAATTAAGTAATTAGTTTATACTATTTGTCACATGCCTTCTCCATGGGAATTAGTGTGCCAAGTACTAAGGATACTCTCTTGCACAAGGGCCATTGCCCTTAAAAAACTTACATTCTAAAAGGTGATACAAATAAATGAATTAATAAGATAAATTCCAGGTTGTGATAAGTGTTCTAAAGTCGATGAAAAGGATGTTCATATCAAGATTGGGCATCTAGAAGGAATGTATCTAATGCACTTCCATTTAAGCTACCTGAGGAGTGAGGACCTATGCAAAGAGGGCTCTAGGTAGAGGGAATGCCCTGTGAAAGGTCTTAAGAACAGTAAGATTGGAGCTTAATGAGCAGGATGTTATCACAATGTTGTGATAAAGGAGAGGTAGTCATAGATAGTGGATCTTTTCTTTTGGAAATGTTTTGCATAGAGGAAGTGTGACATGACAGTGCACTCTCAGTGTGCAGTGGCTCATTTCTAGTGACCAATAAGTTATTATACATATATTAAGATGTCATCACTTCTAAGTAATAATTTATAAATGATTATAATAAATTTTTACTGTGGAGGTAGAGACTGAATAAGCAGCACTCCTTTTCTTATCCCCCACCAGACATACACATTGGCCTTGGGACAATATGGGTTTTAACCCCCTTCTAGAAATGATGAATTGGCAATTCATTTAAAAAATAGATAGAACATTTTTTAAAGTGATAGGCACTATTCTAGATGTTGGGAATAGAGTAGTGACCAAAATGAGACCAAAATCCTCATATCCTAATAAGTGTTTTTTCTCATCAGTAAGTGAAATTTATTCTCTCTCTCTTTGTCTCTCTCTCTCTCTCTCTCTCTCTCATGAAATACATACACACAGATATTTTCAGAGAAAAAATACAGATACAGAGCAGGGAAGGGAAATAGGGAGGAGGGCAGGGGTGAGAGAAGGAACAGGAGTAGAGTGTTTAAGAAATGTTTCACTGATGTCAAGATATAAAAGTAAGGATATGAGGAAGTTAAAGTTACAGATCATAGGGATATCTAAGGATTTAAGGGAAGGGTCCTCAAAACAGAGAACAAGTGCAAACACTATGAGATTAGATCATTCCATGTGCATGTAAGAAAAAGAAAGGTATGGGTTGGGAGAAAGTGAGAGAGTAGGAGATGAAGTCAGACAGGTAACAAAGTTTAGAGAAAAGGGGTATGAGAAAAAGGAGTCAACACATCTATAAGGTTCTCAGCCAGAACAACCAACGAAAATGGAGAGAAGAGCATTATCAGTTAAGCAAGATAATCAGGATTTGCTTTCATCTGTATACGATTTTAAGTGCCTATTAAATATCCAGCTGAAGATGTCAAGTAATCAGTCTGGAGCTCTGAGGAGAGATCTAGGGTGTAGGTATGAATTTGGGGCTTATCAACCTACAGACGACATTTATAACCTGAGACTGGTTGAAATTACCTATTGAGTAAACAGGGATATCAAAGAATTTCAACATCTGAGTCTTTGGGTATTCTAACATTTATGAATCAGAGATGTGGAAGTGAAAAAAATGGGTTCAAAGTCTAAGCCTTCATCCTTCATGTCCTGAATTCTCAGAATTGTCATGAGGGGAAAAAAAAGTGTGTGTGTGTGTGTGTGTATGTATATATATATATATATATATATATATATATATATATATATATATGCCTAAGATAGGTATTTCTGTACCGGGATTACAGAAATATATATATGCCTAAGATAGATATTTCTGTACAGGGATTACAATTGCTTTGCATTGCCCCAAAATGCTATATCCAATTCACATGGTCGGCAGAAATGTTGAATTCCTCTCCATTTTCATCAGGCATGAATATTTTAATGTGAGTAGACAACCTCTGTCTACCAGTACTTCCGTGTCTAGACTTAGAGGCTTTTTCCTGGAATGGGACAATATTTCTGCTCACACCTAGGACAGGGAGAAGTGCCTGGGAATTAAAACCTCTAGGTAGCAGAAGTGAAATAGTTCTGCATTATGAGTTTTACTCCATTTCCTTGTCTCTCTGTTAGATTAATATCTAGTCAGCCATTCTTATAGCTGGCTACTTTTGTACCCTTTGGTTCCTGAATTTCCTTCACTCTAGGACTACCCTAATTCCCTGTCAGAGTACCCTCCACCTGTCAGTTAAATCACTGCACTTGAATCTTTGCATTTTACACCTTTCAGAAAAATTAATTGCACTTATATATTTTCTTAGGTACCCAAACATACAGCAACAACAATGAAACATGGTCATCTGTCTAGTCTCCTTTTTGAAGAGGATCTTAAGTTTTGAAGACTCATTTAGAGGATCTCAGTATTCCCATTCTGTTTAAACCAGTGTTGGAGGAAAAATTTCCTCGGAGCATTTTCTCCTTTAAGCAATTACTTGAGAGTTGTGTCAGCATTTATTGCTGTTTAACAAATTCCAATAAATGCAGTGGCTTAAAACAATATGAGTTTATTATATCACAGTTCAGTTAGGTCAGAAGTCTGTGTCCACAACACTTAACTGCTTCCTCTTCTCCAGGTATTATAAGGTATTATAATAATATATCTATCTATATAGATAGATAGATATAGTATAAAGTATTACAAGACCGATATAAAGGTGTCTGCAGACGTGTTCCTTTTTGGAGGCTCAGGGAATGAATCTGCTTCCAGCTCATTCAGTTAGTTAGCAAAATTCAGCAATTTGTGACTTTAGGAATGAATTCTCATTTCCTTACTGGTTATTAGTGGTAGGTTATTCTTAGATTCCAGAGGAAGTCTTCATGCCCTAGTCTGTGGCCCCTTTCATCCTCCAACCCAGCAATGGAGATTTGAGTCTTCTCACTCTGAATCTCACTAACTTCCTTTTCTCCTGCATCTATGTCACACGTTCAGAGGGGTTTCTCTACTTTAAGGGTTCAAGTAACCTGGATAATCTAGAATATTGTTTTGTTTTAAGGATTGAAGCCTCAATGTAGGCAGCAAAATTGTTTCACAGAAGTATGTAGATTAGTGTGTAATTGAATAACTAGAGGAGAGGAATGTTGGCAGGACATCTTTAGAATTCTGCCTACCATAGGAGGCATTCAGTTTATTTGCCCTAACTATCCTTGAGCGTTTAGATCTACAAGGAAATAAAACTATGAAACCAAACTTCTAGGCAGTAGTACCAACTGCTAGGTCTCTTAACTATACCCAGAGGGTGATAGCCAATTGTATGTCTCTATCCTCATACAATTTTCCATGGAGGGGTGGAATATTTTTCATTACCATTCATAATTCTACATCATGATTGCTATAATCATCACAAACTTATACTGATGCTAGAATTTTTAATCATTAATTTTGAGTATGTGAGGTAGATTTAGTAAGAGAAAATAAACCAACCAACCAAACAAAAACAATAGCATATGCTCCTGAGGAAAATGGCAAAAATTACTAAAAATTGCTGGTGATCATATCTCCTACAAGCTCCAACTATAGAGTAAAGATCAGGTACAGAACTTTATGTATCAGAAGCAATCATTTCTGGAAGCCAAGGACACTTTTAGTCATTTGCCATTGTTGGATGCAGGGATGAAACTTTTGGGCCTCTGTAAGGTATCCAACTTCTCAGACTTATTCTGAAAAGAACTAGTTTATAACTCACACAGTACACAGTTCAGTGGCATTAAGTACATTTGCATTATTGTACAACTGTCACCACCATCCATCTCCAGAACGTTTTCACCTTCTGAAACTGAAACTCCGTATCCATTAAACAGTAATTCATGATTCTGCCCTTCCTTCAGTCCCAGGTGATCACCATTTCACAAGATTTTTCTATGAAATTTCACTACTCTGGGTACTGCATATACTGGCTAAAATGTACTATTTGTCCTTTTGTGACTGGCTTACTTCACCAAGCATAATGTCTTCAAGGTTCATTCAGGCAGCATGTGCAGAATTTTCAACCCGTTTAAGACTCAGTAATATATCATTGTATGTATATATCACATTTTGTTTATTCATCTGTTTGTGGATGCTTGAGTTGCTTCCCACCTTCTGCTATTGTGATTAATGCTGTTGTGAACATGGATGTACAGATAATTTCTTTGAATACCTACTCTAAATTCTTTTGGGTATATAGCCTTAAGTGGATTTTCTAGATCATATAGCAATTTGATGTTTAAATTTTTGAGTAACCAGGTAGGGTTGAGAAAGACTGATAAGATAAAACCAATTGCATAGATACTTTTACCCTCACCGTGCTCATTTATGTGTCATAATATTTGTTCATCATGTTTCTTTTGCCTAGATTCCTCAAATCAGAAACCTGGGCACATTTAGCTAGACTTTGCTTTAGAACTAGGATGCTTACATATTTCTAGCTAGTTTCAACTCCCTTACCTGATTCAGCCTTTTAGTTTGAAAATACTGTTAGTTTGTAACCAGAGGATAAAGGGCAAAAGTCTCATGCTAGGACATGGATGGTTTCTAAAGATTCAGTTTAGGAGCCTGTATTAATATTTTTACAAAGTTTATAGCAGTAAACATTACAACATATTTTTGTTGAATAGAAATCTAAAGTACTTATATTGCTGTATTCACTTGGTGTCTCTGGATTTTTTATGCATTATATACCTATGCCATTTGTATCTAATTTGTACCAGCTTAGAATTACATAAACATACTCACATTGGTATTTCAAGTAAGAAAAAATGAATATGTTCCTTTTGAAATAACTCAGTTTAATTTTTTAATCAAAGCATTGGGTATGTACCATAACTCTAAAATAAATCTTTAGGACATGTAGCTATTATCACATTATAACTCAAGATGTGTGCCTTGAGAATAGTTTTCATGATTCATTTATAATTAATGCCTTCGAACATTTCCCATATAATGATGATTTAACATTCTAAGATATTGAAACCAGTCGATATAATTTTACCTCATAATATTCAACTAGTTCTATGAAAATGCAAATTAAAGATCAGAATATTAGGCAAATCAAATTTGCATGCATATGGTGTATATACATAAAATGAATCAGAATATTGGATATCATTACCCACTCATTATACTCATAGACCATAATAAGGAACAAGAGGAATTTGCCACATAAAAGACATTAACAAAATGGAATATTTTACAGGCATACAATTTATATTTGAAGCCCTAACATGGACCTGAATGCCAAAATCGATATAGCTAAGAAAATAAAGGTAAAAGCAATATTTCTTTCAGCATTCCAAAGACTATCTCTATAGGGAATAAAGTTAATGAGGTTGGATTTTATCTAGATCTCTTCAAAAGGACTTGAAAATACACATTTTTTTTCTATTTAAACTCACTAAAGTGAACATAAACATACAGTGTGTAGTACTAGGAATGACCATTCTTCCTTAATAAATGCTAAATATATGTAGTTAATATCTACATATTAGGATATCAAGCCTAAGTTTCTAATATTTGTCAGATAGAATCTGTGATACATTTGAAAAATCTGACTTCAAACTTTCAGGCTGAGTAGTGAAATTCAAAGCATATATTCAGGAGGCCAGACATTCCACTCATATTATTAGCTAAATCAGTATTGGGTCTTTTTTTTTTTTTTTTTGGATTGAGTCTTAAAAATAGAAATTAATACCTGATTTGTACTTTTGCATGTCCACATGGATACTGTAACCAGGGCCAGAAGCAGTATTCATTCAGAGTTGGAAATATCAGTATTAAGACTATGTGTATGTGCAAAGTGAAACATCTGATCAAACATCGTGGTAATATTTGTGTTTATTTTACTCCAGCTCAACTCTGTGAGTATCTTCAAGCGTGTAGATTTCCTAACACCTTAATTTGGATTCATCTTTGAAACTAGGGTACATTTCTTTTAAAAACTTAATTATACACACACGCATACACACACACACACACTGTAGTATATGTATAGTATGAATCAAATGCTTTCTTAAAGAAATTACCGCAGTAAAGATAAATCATTAACTAGTTTACTTTGTATGTCATGATCTATCAAATTCTTGAAATTAAATGTAGCAGATTTTTGCCTCTATGATTTTCAATTTAACATATACATGTATATGTAGTTGTATATGTAAATAAGGCACAGTTGTGATTTTGAACTTTTAATGTGTTTGTAGAAGTGGAAGCATAGGTAGGAGATGAACAAGCATAGCAGTGAGAGGAATGGCTATTGGACAAGAATATGACAATGATGCTTTATTAAATTTCTGAGAAAATATATACTTTTACCTACTGATTAATCAACTAGAATAATTGTATTTATGTGAAATCCTTCTGGAGATAGTTTCCTGATTACTAAAGAATTTTGAGTTGATACCATGGCATATGGTGATAAAATTAAAAATTTTCAAGCTTCCAGGAATATCTGCCTATTCCACTGAGATACACCTGCACCCTGTTTAGGGTGTAACAAAATATTTTGATGAAATTATTAAAACTGTGATCAAGTTAAACCTAATTTGATTTCTTATTCTTTCCAAAGCACTTTTGTTAACGTTCAATGCAAGACTTCAGAAATTAAACCCATATATTGATAGTCTCCCTATTTGTTTTTTTCTCATTTTCATTCACCCAAATATTTATTTTTCTTATCCAGTTTCCAACATGACTGTGGCCATGTGCTATCTAGTGTTTTAGTTGTTGTGGAAATTAAAGTAAAATTTTAAAAATCCATACATTCTAATCAGGTTACACAGCCACTGAATATAATAAACTTTGACTTATATAGTAAGTTAAAAAGAGACAAGGACTAACAAAACCCACAAGAAAAAAAAACAAAAAACAAAAAACAAAAAAACTAAAGAGCAGGGGTAGGTAAGGAGTACAGCTTTGGAATGCTAAGTAGTGCAGTCAGGATAGACTACCAAAAGAAAGGTGTCAAGTGAGCATAGACTTGAAAGAGGGGATAGAGCAAGATATACACGCACCTGAAGGAAGATATTTCCAAGCAGAGCAAGAAGCCAGTGAAAAGATCCTTGAGACTGGGACATAACTGTATGTTAGGGAAACTCAAGGAGACCTTGTTTTACAAGTGTACTGTGAAAGGAAAGATGAATAGTAGAAGATGGCTTTAGTAAGGAAACTGGGAGCTGGTTAATGCTCTCACGGGTCAATGTAAATACATTGGCTCTTGCAAACCTTGCAAGGGTTTTTGCACAAAAGAACGCTATGATCTACTTATATGTTAAAATAATTACCTTATTAGATTCGCTGAGAGTAGAGTATATAGGTCCAAAGGTAAAAGCACAGAGATTAATTAAAAAGCTTTTGGAACAATGCTCAGGACTCCTACCAGAAAGTCCACATGTGGCACGTGCACACCTCCTTTCCTTTTTGGATTCCAGCCCTTGGTCGGTGCTGTGCTGTAGCTGGTCCTCACAACACAGCCGCCTCGGGGCGGGCCCTGGGGAAGTTGAGCAAGAAGGCCATTCAGAGGCTGCAGCAGCTCCAGAGTAGTTGGTTTGCTATTTACTGGGGATTTATTCCTCTAATGTTTTACCTGGCCTACTTTGGGGACAAAAGATTTGGGTTACCTGGATTTAGAAGCCCTCAAGGAACAGGAACAATGTGGAAGGTGCATGCCCTAGCTGGTATGAGAGATGGGATTTATTTAGGATATTCACCAGTTCACAGGGCTCTTACTTCACAGATGCATTCAAGTCAGACTAATGTTAAAAAAAAAAATGTGTTTGCAAAAATCCAGAAGAGACTTGTGTTGGATTGGAGCAAGGTATTAGCAGTATTGTTCAGAAGAAGAACTTGGATTCTGTAGATATTTTGAAAATCAGTGGAATTTTCAGATGGGTTTCATGTCGAATGTGAAAAGAAGAAAGCAAGGATGACAATACATTTTGGTCTAAGCGATTAGACAAATGGAGTTGCATTAATTGTAGGTAGAGCAGAGTGCGAGCAAACACTGGGATTTTGGTTTTAGTCATGTTTAATTGGCTAGTAGTACAATATTTTGATACTACTTAAATGTAAACTAACTTTATTAAGGAAGTAGTTCAACATATGACTCTGAAATTGAAAGGAGAGGCCCTGGTTATAAATTAAAATTATTTGGAGTGTTATCATATGGGTAGTATGTAAAAACCACAAACCATGGGATCATGAGGGCTGCTAGAAGAGAGAAAAAGTCAAGGACTGAGCTCTGAGCCCTCTCATATTATGAATGTGATCCCACTAAAATTAACCAACAAAGGAGATCAAGAGTGAGCAGGAATTGAAAAAAAAAAAAAAAGAGTGAGCAGCAATTGGAGGGAAAAAAAACACAACAGAAGGGTGGAATGTACTGAAAAACAACTGAAGAAACAGTGTGGGAGGATGAAGGGGTCAATTATGCCACATGATACTGAAAGATTAGAAATGAGAATTGATCACTGGATTTTGCAATGAGAACAGTACCAGTGACCCTTATAAGGGCAGTTTTGGAAGGGTGGTGAGAGCAAAAGCCTGCTGAGAGTATTTGTTAAAGAGCAAACGGAGAGGAGGTATTGGATTCAGGGAATATAGAAAACCTGATGGTCATGTATGTAAAAGGGAAAGGAATGTGGGTGTTAAGGGTTTTATTATTATTATTATTATTATTATTATTATTATTATTTTGTTTTTGTTTTAGCAATTGACAGAAATGATCCAGTAGAAAGAGAAAAATAGATGAGTTGCGAGAAAGAAAGATTGCTTGAGCTGTTTTTAGTAGATGATAAGATATAGGATCTATTGCACAATTGAAAACATTGGCCTTAGATAGGAGTATGGAAAATTAACCTATAGTGATGATAGAGAAAACAATATGTGTCTAGATGCTGGCAATGTCTAAGCTTAATGGAGGGAGATAATACTATTTTTAAATAAAGATTGCCTCAATCTTCTAATTGGATTAAGAATCAAGGTCACTGAAAAAATAAAATAAAAGGATTTGGGGAAAAAATAATAATCTAGGGGAAGGTAAAAAAAAAATGCAGATTTCCTTTTTGCCAGCTCACCAAAAAAAAAAAAAGAATCAAGGTCATCATTTAAGAATCAGAATGGGCTGGGAGGTTTTGTCTGTTAGAGGAAAGAAGAGAAGATTGTACATAATAGTCTAGAACTTCAAACTGTAGGCCATGGGCCAGATTCAGACTGTTGCCTGTTTTGGTAAGTGAAATATATTGGCAGACAGTCGTGCCCATGGCTTCATTGAGCAGTTATGCCAAAGACCATATGGTTTACAAAGAATAAAATCTTAAATATCTGGCCTTCATGGGAAAAGTTTGCGACCCCTGGTCTAGAAAGTTAAGAGAGAGTAGATCAAGGTAATCAACATCAAGGCCCTTCTACAATTCAATGTGAGGATGGTCCACATGGCTACAGATTTTTTGGGGGGACTTATTTACATTTACAGGTGTACATGCAAAGTAGAGGGAGAACTGGATTTAACCAGGACAGTGTTTACTCCAAAGTAACACAATGAAGGAAGAGAAGGCCAAGGAGGGATCAAGTGGTTAACCATGTTACATGATCACATAGTTACATGGATTTTCATGAGAACATTCACTTGGTAATAATTCATCAAGTTTCACATATATGATATGTATATTCCAGTATGCATGTTGTAATTCAGTAAAAAGCTAAAAATAGTCAAACATGGAATTTAAGTTAGGAAAAGAGGGCAAGAAGGAAATCAGGGAGTTGAGAACTGTATGATCAATAGATCTAGGTCACAGCAGGTTCAAATATTGTTAGAGATTGTATAATAAAAGAAATGTGTTAGAAAGGTAGGGGGTTGTAGATATTGTGTGTGTTAGTTTGTTAGTGATGCCTTAAAAATACCACAGACAGGGTGACTTAAACAATAAAAATTTATTTCACAGTTCTGAAAAGTTCTGTGGCTTGGAAGTCCAAGATCAAGTGTTTTGACAGGGTTGGTTTTATTCTGAGGCCTCTCTTCTAAGACCTGAACTTAAGGAAGTAGTTCAACATATGACTCTGATTTTACATGGCCATCTTCTTCCTCTGTTTTTACATGGTCTTTTCTCTGAGAACACAAATGTCTATGTCTTAATCTCTTATAAGGACACCATCATATTGGTTTTAAGGACCACCTATATGGCTTCATTTTACCTTAATTCCCCTTTTAAAGGCTCTTTCTCCAAATATGGTACATTGTGAGGTACTGTGGGTTAGGAGTTCAACATATGAATTTGGGGTAGGAATGGCAAAGTTCATCCCATAACCGTGTGGGATCCTTGAAATTAAGATTGGAGGAAAATTACTATGTAATAGCAAAGTCTAGGACATGACTATGGCAGAGAATAGCAGAGGTAGTGTGCAGGGCAGTATCACTGGAAGAGAAGTGTTGAAGTAATGACTATCTTTGTGTATAATTAAATTACCCAGAACTAATACAGAAACAGTGTTGGAGGAATTGACAGTAAGCATAAAGCTAAGATATAAGCAGGGAAGAGCTAAGCTAAGAGTATAGAAGAAAGTACCATTGAAGTGTAGTAATATGGACATGAAATTCCACATTGTTTGCTTTAGAAAGGACAATGATCTGAGAGCAACAGTGGTAGACAAAGAGGACAATTAGCACCAACTCCAAGACCATTAATATATGGATTGTGGTAGAAAAATGGTCTACCTGTTAAGAAGGCTACAAGTGGTAAAATTCAGATAAGTTATATACTGAAAGGTGATGGAAATAATCAAAGAAGTGATTAAGGATTTAATGTTGTTGAGATGCAGAAATACTGTGGAAACACTGCAAGTACTCAGAAGTATGTATGTATACATGCACACACACACACACATGCATGTACCCAAATATGCAGAAACATGTAGACACACAGACATATGCATGTACACACATGCACGTGCATGCACGCGTGCACACACACACACACACACACACACACACACAATGAGTTTGTACCTGTGAACCCAAGTGGACACTTTCCCAAAGTATCTTACATACGTCCCTGTTGAAATTAAATAGTATAGTTAAAGAGCTTCAAGAGGAATATTAACTATTGGGTAGTTTAACAACTCCAGAAGATACTGAGCTGAGTTGGCATAGAAGGATACTTTGCAGAGAAGTCTATTATAGCTTTTTGTTTCTTTCTACTTTTTCCCCTTGTATTTCTGTGACTTCTCATGCATGTCACCTCAATGCTAACCTGCTGTCACCTGTAGCCTCCCTCCCCACTTTGTAAATGTAATGAAAAACTAAAATTTAGGAAGTTAAAAACACAGAACAGATGACCCCATCTTGGAATTGGGACAAATTCAGGAATAACTCAGAACCAGCCTCAGACCTTGTTATGGTTAAGCGAAGTGCAAAAGGATTGTTGTAGCTTTATTTGTTTGTTTGTTTATTATTTTTAAGAGTTTATTTATTTCAGAGTGAGAGAGCACAAGCCGGGAGAAAGCTCTGAGGGAGAGGGAGAAGCAGACTCCTGGCTGAGCAGGGAGCCTGATACGGGGCTCAGTCCTGGGACCCTGAGATCATGACCTGAGCCTCAGCCGCTTAACTTACTGAGCCACCCAGGTACCCTAAGAAGCATTTTGTATTCTGTCAAACATTTTAATTTTGCTTTCCTTCTCTTCTTTATGAAGTTTTTAGATGTTAGTTGGTTGAGTTTGCCATTTGCCCCCTAGGTATTATTTAAACCAAAACCAATACAATCATAAATAAACATCTGTGCTGTAAAAATAGCATGCGTGAAGTGAATTATCTCTTTTAAAATCAGAACAGTGGGATGCCTGGGAGGCTCAGTGGGTTAAGTCTCTGCCTTCGGCTTAGGTCATGATCTCAGGGTCCTGGGATCAAGCCCCACATTGGGCTCCCTGCTCAGTGGGGAGCCTGCTACCTCCTCTCTCTCTGCCTGCCTCTCTGCCTACTTGTGATCTCTCCCTCTCTGTCAGATAAATAAATTAAATATTTTTTAAAAATAAAATAGAAAAAAAATAAAATAAAATCAAAACAGTTATTTCTTATAGGATTTATATAAAGCATGAGAAAGAAGAAAAACAAAGGGAAATATTTCAAATAATGAAAAATTTTAACTCATATTTCAATTAGATTGTTCTGAGGAAGCAATAGGGATATTTTATAGCACCTCTTTACAGAGGTTTTTAAGGCTATAAATTGTTGCTTAACACACCAAAATATAATTATTTGAGATGGCCAAGAGTATTTGTCTCTTCTTTTTTAAATCTTCTATTATAAAAAATGCTTATGATAAGGATATGTATATTTTATACCTAAAATCATTACATGTTGTCTTAGGAGTATAATCCTTAAATTTTTAGATTTTATTTAAAATCATGATTATGTGACATGTTTAAGGGGAAATCTAGTTGAGACTGCTAAATATAGTTCTCAGCAAAATTTTAACTTCTTTGACAATTTGTATCTTTCAACTGAGTAACTAGCACTCTAAATTTATTTTTTTCCCTTTTTTGTTTTCTTTATGTGAACTGCATGAACTGGCTTGCTCAATTTTCTTCTGTTTTTTATGTCTCAACACAGAAGCAGGCAGCTTGTGAAAGTACAGATGTTCTCAAATAATCATGTTCCAGAGATGTGGAGAATGGAGAATCTCAGTGGATTTGAAATATTTTCTAAAATCGGATCAGAAACTTTTATAGCACACTTTAGTCTTCCGAAGTAGGAGCTTAAGGCATTGATAATAAATCCACTTGTCTCCTCTCCTGTTAAAATGGCAACATTCCTGTTGTGATAAAATACATAGCTTGCTTTGCTAAGCTGAAAATTAATTGTCTGTTTTGTTTAAAAGAATATACTAGTCATCACTTATCCACAGGAGATATGTTTCAAAACCCCTAGTGGATGTCTCAAATTTGAATGGTATTGAACCTTATATATACTATGTTGTGGGTTTTTTTACATATATACACATACATGTGATAAAGTTTAATCTTTGAAGCACAGTAAACAATGACAATAACTAATGAAGCACAGTAAACAATGATAATAACTAATGAAGCACAGTAAACAATGATAACAACTAATAATAGAATAGTTATAACAATATATTGTAATGTTGTGAATATGGTCCCTGTTTCTATCAGAAGATCTTGTTGTACAATACTCCTCTTTCTTGGGATGAACCATGATAAAATGGTTATGGGTTGAGATAGAATGAAGTGAATGACTCAGGCATTGTGATGTAGTGTTAGGCTATTCTTGACCTGACCATTGGAAGGAGGATCATCTCCTCAGAAGGTCAGTTTCTGAACCACAGTTGACTATGGGTAACTGAAATTGGCAAGCAAAACTGTGGAAAGGAAGGACTAGTGCACTTGGAGTCAGGATATAAAGCTCAATTTTTGAGGCTCACTTGGAATTTGTATTTGAAAAGAAAAATATGAACAATAATGAGTTTTAGGATAAATCCTATTAAATATACTTTATTTTCTTCTCCGTTTCTTACACAAGATCTGTCTGGTTCAAGTCTACTCTTACTTTTAATAACTAAATTTTGTTTCTTCTTCTTCTTTTTGTTTTTAGTTGTGGTTGGATTTTAGCGCAAGTCATGTTACCTGTAGTTTCTTCTACTTTTGCCTAAATATGTGTTTATATATGAAACTCTATATATGTCTGCATGTATAATCATTTCAAATCCTTTTCCTACTCTTCAGTCATCAGAAAGATAAATCAATAATCAATATTTTTTTCTGTATTAACCATTTTCTGTTACTTATGGTGTTATAAAAATCTGTTTATCCTTTTTATTTTCTTAGGAGTTTTGACATATGAATATTCTGAAGTAATATCTGTATGGAAGTATAGAGCATTGTTGGAGGAGGTCATTTTGAGGACATGACCACTGGTGGATACACAATTTGGTCCTTGGCAATAGGAGACTTCTCACCCTGTCCCTGTCCTTGGAATGTATGCTCTGCCAACAATTCTGACAGTGGGAGCCATTGAGAGAGGGCGAAGCAGGCTCCCCGCTGAGTAGAGAGCCCAGTGCTGGACTCAGTCCCAGGACCCTGGGATCATGACCTGAGCCCAAAGCAGAGGCTTTAACCCACTGAGCCATTCAGGTGCCCCTGTTTGCCCTTTTTTGTACTGGGCCAGGTAGGAACCAACAAGGATAACTACCAAATACTTATGCATCACTGGTTCTGACTGTAGGATAGGTTTTCCTTTGATGATCAAAATAGATTTGTAGAATAAAGCCTGCATTAACAGGAGCACAGACTGCTTAAATCTTTTGCCCTGACTGTCTCTCACCATGGTATTTACTCAGTGTACATGATAATAAGTTGTGTATTTTATGCTGCTGTAAGTTTGTTATGTTTTGCCTTTCCCACTGATGAATGTAATAGAAGACAGAGGCTACATGTTAATTCTTGTACCACTAGGGTATCCTCAAGGTACTCAGTACATAGGGCTAACTTATTTATATTTTAAAATTTGTCTATTAAAATCTCTTATTAGTTATTGAAGTCTGTTGACAAAAGTCATATTAGTACCTCTTAGGAAGTTACAAAACCTGAAGCTATCTGATAAATACAACTGTGACATTAAGGAGAACGTGATACTGAAAAGTCATGCCACTGCCAGTACTCTGACCTTATATTAATATTTCTGGTGAATATATTCTATACTGACTGAAAATAATTCTAAACAATCCACTGATACCATCAATAAAAGAAAAATCATCCTTTTCTGAGGTAAACCTGACTGCAGGAGCACGTCTGGACTATGTAACACTAATAATATTAAATATAGTAATGGTTTTAAACCACATATGTTAACATCATTGATGTTTTGTACTTGTAACATTTCATGGTTCTAAGTGTTTTTTAAATTAATATTTTAATGTTTAAATATAAAAATTAGATTTCTATCTGCAATATCTGGAGACCTATAAGGGTTTGTCTACAACTATCTATTCTTTAGTATTTCTGGAATTTAAATAATATGCACAAATGAAAAACCAATCTTATATTTATTGTATTTACTATATATATATGATACGTGTAATATGTATTAGCTTGTCTGTAAAATCAATTATATTGATAAATTATAGTACAAATATTGAAAAGTTTTTCCTAAAAGTAATGACTTGTCTTGGGACTTGTACAAAATATTTCATCAGTAATTATCTTTATGTTTAGCAGTTTTTGTGAACTCTGCATCTTGAGTCAATTGTATGAAAAGCAGCAACTTCTTGGATATAGAAGATCCTGTAACTCCAGGTAACATAGTCACACCCGAAATTAGCTATAGTCATGTTCACTTATCACATATCATCTAAATACCTCATTCAAGAGTCAGAAAGAATATAATAATTTTGTATGAAGAGAAAGTCATAGCCATCTGAGAAACAATGTCCTATATCCAACCCCTACCAAGTGAAAAGGTTATTTCCAAGTGTAAACAAATATAATTGTAGTTGGTTACAATGTAGTTGCTTTTGTTTTGTTTTGTTTTTTATTAGGGGGGTTGGCTACAGTGGGTTTAAACTAAGAGTAGAGGTTTGGTTTCAATGTCAAGCATGTCTCAAAAAACATTGATTTTTAGGGAGCACAGGAGGGGAAGGTTCAGTTTGGAATGGAGGGTGAGGAAACTGACTAGACTGTATGATGGTGCTGGAAGGAAACACCATGTCAAAAAGCCCAAGAGGGAGATTTTGCAAAGGCTGATAGAGGAGAGGTGCAAGAGGTCTGGCATAACTTCAGTGTTTCATGAATTATCTGATAATTTAAAAATGAGGCATTATGTGTAGGCTGGTTTTAGGAAAACAGCTTGTTCAGAATTGTGGAGTTAAAGGAATGCCATTAAGAAGTGCCTTTTAAAAGCTAGCATGGTATCAGGGCTCCAAGAAGGTCACTAGAATTCAGAGCAGAGCAATCAAAGTGAAAACCAGAAACTAGTTAAAAACAAAACAAAATAGAGAAATAAAGCAAGACAGCATCAGCTATTTCTCAGGACCTGGGTTTCCTTACCTCTATAATAGGGGGTCTTAAGATCAGGTGGATTGAAAACCCTGGAGCTCCCCTTAGTTTCCAATTTGGTAAACCCAATGCAATAATACGTGTCTGAGAAAAAAACAGAAATCATTCAAATCATCAAAGACTTGAGGATGCAGCCGTGGTGATCTAATCACATTCTCAGTTTGTTATTTTTTTTTTACTTAAGTTTTTTAAATTTTTTAAAAATTTAATTTAAATTTTTTAAAGATTTTATTTATGTATTAGAGAGAGAGAGAACACAAGTGGGAGGAAGGGTAAAGGGAAAGGACAAGCAGACTCCACACTGAGCAAGGAGCCCGACAGGGGGCTTAGTCCCAGGACCCTGGGGTTGTGACCTGAGCCAAAGGCATATTCTTAACTGACTGAGCCACCTAGCCTCTCCTAATTTATTTTTTTTAAGATTTTTATTTATTTGACAGATAAAGAGAGCACAAGCAGGGGAAGCAGCAGGCAGAGGGAGAGGGAGAAACAGGACCCCCATGGAGCCTAAGGCAGCTGTGTAACTTATTGAGCTACCCAGGAGACCGATTTTTTTTTTTTTTAATTCAGAAGACAAACAGGTTCTGGAGAATGACAACACAGTTTTATTAATTCAACAACATAAATTTGACACATATGTGCATGTGCAAGTCAGGGATATGTAAAGAAAAACAGCAAAGAAGGACAGGAATCTATAATATAAAAATAAGGTGTTTGTGTATAAGAATGTATTAAGTGCTATGGAAAATTGAGATGTAGGTGGGATAATAAGTATTAGGAGTGTCAACTGTGGAGAGGTGAGGGAAAGATTGGTTTGAAAATTTTTTTAAAGAGTAGATATATTATGGAGTTATGTTTGGAAAAAAATATTTTCCATAAATAAGAACATTTAGAATATATAAAAAAAGGAGAAATAAAAATAAAATTATCACATATTTAGATATCCAAAGACAAACTTTGTGTTTTCTTCTTTTTTCTCTTATTTTTTGATATGATGTATAGTCTAGTTCTTACAAACCCTCTGCAAA
The DNA here is from genome assembly GCA_028533885.1 of Nasua narica. NCBI lineage: Eukaryota > Metazoa > Chordata > Mammalia > Carnivora > Procyonidae > Nasua > Nasua narica. Next base: position 50,836,112 of record CM052802.1, read on the forward strand.
TATATCTTGCCGGACTTTCAGCAGTACAGATAAATTTTTTTACCATGGCATATTTCTTATAAAACAAAATAAGTTATCATAATGTAATAACCAAACATATCATTTAAAGTCTCCTGCTGTTTTCCCAATGGTCCTCCTCTGCAGAAGGGACCATTGTTGTCAGTGTCAGAATTCTTCAGTGCATATTGAAGCATGTATCTGTATGGCTATTTTTTAAAAACATAAGATGGCACCAGAGTATATCTATTATCATGACACTTTTCTCATCACTTAATTTTGGAGAATTTTGAACATCCACAAGACAGATCGGGTAGTGTACAGAAGCCTAATAGACACATTATTTCATTGTCATCCATTCATTCACCTCTCCTCTAACCGTATAATTTTATTTTTTATACCAGACATTATACTATTTTATTTATTGACATTTGTATCATGAATGTCGTAACATTTTACACAATTAATTTAAAATTTCGATATTGGAATAAGGTATAAATACACAGTAAGTGGTTGATATTCTCTGTTAAGTCATTTAAAAATCTAATGGACCCCACTGTAGCTTTTACTGTGTTTTTGTACTTTATTAAAGAAAAGAGGTCTCCATTTGATATATGAGTCTTGCATCGGTTTTTTTGATTGAATCAATACTATGTAGTTTAATATATAATTCTTTGTTGATTTTCAAACAAAGTTCAATTTTGGGGGCAAGAGGACTTCATAGGAGGTTTTGTGCTCTTTTGTCAGAGGCCACATGATGTTTTGCTGTCCCACACTTTGTGGTTCTAACTGTTGTTTACATTAAATGTCTAAGTGTATTATTTTATTAGGCACTACATGTTTGTATTCTAATTCAGTCATTTCTTTTTTTATCAGCTGAAATATTTCTATAATGAGAAATTTCTCCCATCTCCTATGTGGCTATGTAGTTGTACAGTTTCTAAAAGGAGAGATTAACAAATACTTGATTCTTTTATTTCTTAGTCTAAAAATAGCTATTTTCCCTGAATCCTCCCAACTGGTTGCTTTGTTTTTAGAATTATGATGAACTAAAAATACTAAATCTACGTAATGTGTTTCAACCTACTAGGTATTATTCTTATTGATGCTCAAATGTTACTGTCTTTAGTTAGTGGGAACCCCTTTGATTTGATTTTTTAGTCTTTTTATGTGACTGTAGTAGATTTTTTGTTTGTCTGTTTTGCCTTGCTGGCCATCTGATATGAAAACATTTCTCCAAGTTTACCTGGTACATATAATGCTCCGATCTGAAATCAGTCATTTCTCCAAGGAACTCTGATTCTATTTAGTGGGATCTGGCGGTTATCATTGCTTCTTTGTTGATAATTTTTTTTAATCTTCTCAATGGACAGAGGTAGACATGATTTTTTTTTAAGAAATGATTTTTAAATATAAAATACAGAGGTGCCTGGGTCGCTCAGTCGGTTAAGTATCTGACTCTTGGTTTTGGGTCAGGTCATGGATCTTAGGGTGGTGAGATCCAGTGCCATGTCAGGCTCTGTGTTGGGCATGAAGTCTGCTTAAGATTCTCTCTCTCAAATTAAGGAGTAGATCCCATTTACAATTGCACCCCAAACCCTAAGATACCGAGGAATAAACCTAACCAAAGAGGCAAAGAATCTGTACTCAGAAAACTATAAAGTGCTCATGAAAGAAATTGAGGAAGACACAAAGAAATGGAAAAACATTCCATGCTCACAGTTTGGAAGAACAAATATTATGAAAATGTCTATGCTACCTAAAGCAATCTACACATTTAACATAATCCCTATCAAAATACCATCAATTTATTTCAAAGAAATGGAACAAATAATCCTAAAATTTATATGGAACCAAAAAAGACCCCAAATAGCCAGAAGAATGTTGAAAAAGAAAATCAAAGTTGGTGGCATCACAATTCCAGACTTCAAGCTCTATTACAAAGCTGTAATCATCAAGACAGTATGATACTGGCACCAAAAAAGACAAACAGATCAATGGAACAAAATAGCCCAGAAATGGAAATAGCCCCCAACTCTATGATCAACTAATCCTCGACAAAGCAGGAAAGAATGTCCAATGGAAAAAAGATAGTCTCTTCAACAAATGTTGTTGGGAATATTGGACAGTCACATGCAAAAGAATGAAACTGGACCATTTCCTTATACCACACACAAAAATAGACTCAAAAAGGATGAAAGACCTCAACGTGAGACAGGAATCCATCAAAATCCTTGAGGAGAACAGTGCTTCGACCTCAGTCGCAGCAACTTCTTCCTAGAAACATCACCAAAGACAAGGGAAGCAAGGGCAAAAATGACTTCATCAAGATAAAAGCTTCTGCGCAGCAAACAGTCAACAAAACAAAGAGGGAACCCACGGAATGGGAGAAGATATTTGCAAATGACATATCAGATAAAGGGCTAGTATCCAAAATCTATAAAGAACTTATCATGCTCAACACCCAAAGAACAAATAATCCAATCAAGAAATGAGAAGAAATGAGTAGACATTTCTGCAAAGAAGACATCCAAATGGCCAACAGACACATAAAAAAGTGCTCAACATCACTTGGTATCAGGGGAATATAACTCAAAACCACAGTGAGATACCACCTCACACCAGTCAGAATGGCTAAAATTAACCAGTCAGGAAATGACAGATGTTGGCGAGGATGTGGAGATACTGTTGAAATATACATTAAAATGCACAAATCATAAAAATCATAGCTTAGTTAATTTAAACAACTGAAGATAACTACTATATATCAAGCAGCAAACCACTGTTAGCACCTCAGAAGCCCCACTTGGGTCTTTCCCAATCATTAACTCCCCTGTAAAGAGCAGGGGAGTTAACACTATCCTGACGTGTAACATCATATATTAGTATTTTCTGTATAAATTTGAAAGTTCATACTGAATGGTAGTCCCAAATGGATATTTATGGCTATTGGCTGGCTCTTTCCATCTGTATGTTAGAGATCCAGGATCTTTCTAAGTTGTAGCTCTACAATTTTCAACACATGACCTCAAAAACACTATGATCCTCTGGAATATATCTTGGGTGTTTTTATAAGGCAGGCCTGCAAGTAGTACACGTTATTTCCATACACATTACATAGAACAGAAGTAAGTCATCTTGTCATATCTAACTGCATGAAGACTGGGAACTGTAGTTCAGCTACATTCTGAAAATGAGGGGGACACAGGCAAGCTAATTATTAATTGTTCTTTTGGTTTCCACATATACAGTGTCTTCACTCACATTTAACACACTCATCTCCATACAATGGATATAGAGATCTATCTTGTCACCTGACATCCAGGTGAATCCCAGGTTCTCTGACAGAGAAAACGAGATACTGATAGAGACAAACCTCAGATGTATGTGCTTCTTATCATATTTAGCATACATCAACTAGAAAGATAAGCTGTCTTCCCACACCCACTTAAAGGTGGTACAGTACCAGGATATGGCATTATAGATTGAAGCTGGAAACATGTATTTATGGCTTTATGTATTCAAACTGGAAGAACAATTATACAGTCTATGGAATTTTTCTATTATGATATCCCCAGCCATGTGTTTAGATCCATGTCATTTTATTGAAAAATCATTTTTAAAAATACATTTGTAATATAATTATTGTATAGGTTTACCAGTATAAATAATTTTGATCAAAAATATTGTGAAATATATAACTTAATTACTTTTAGTGCACCTTTTAATCCCAGAAGTTCTGTTCAGCTGACAATACAAAGTCTACCTTGAACAACTAAAAAGATGAATTTATCTTCTACTTACAGGGTGAAGATTGTGGTGGGAGTTTTGGGGCTTTTGTTTGTTTGTTTCTTTGGTTTTTTTGTGGTGGGCAGTTTGAGGGGAAAAATCAGTAATGGGCACAGTAGTTTTGAAATATGTGTTAAATCCATGAAATGATATTAAATTGGCAGTTAGATTTATGTGTGTGGAATTTCAGAGAGGAAATCAGACAAGATATGTAAATTTGGTAGTCAGCAGCAAATAGATGGTATCCAATATCATGAGGATAATGCATTCACCAAAAAATGTGATGCAGATGGAGGAAAAAAATGGCAGCCAAGAACTGAATCATGATGCCTTCCAACATAAAACAGACTGGGAAAATCACAAAGGAGAGAGAAAAGAAGCAATTGACGATGTAGACCTGAATTTATCATATTTATTGGAAGCAAGTGAAGAAAGTTTATCACTAGGGAGGAAAAGTTATATAAAATGATACTGATAGATCGAGAGGGCAAGAATTTGATATTAATCATTTGATATAGTACATGAAGTTTTTTTTTTTTAAGATTTTATTTAGTTATTTGAGAGAGTGAGCAGTGGGGGGAGGAACAGAGGGAGAGAGACAGGCAGACCCCCTGCTGAGCGTGGACCCCCCCCCCCCAACATGGGACTCAATCCTACAACCCTGAGATCATGACCTGAACTGAAATCAGGAGTCAGACACTTAACTGACTAAGCCACTATATGGCTTAGTCAGTATATGGAGTTATAAATAGTATATGGAGTTATAAATAGTATGCTTTAGTTAAATGATAGGACAAATGTTGATTGGATAAAATGAGGAGATAAGATAAATTGTTTTTTTAAGATGGAAAAAAGATGTTTAAGATTTTTTTTTGATGATAGAAGTAATAATGTGGTGAACAACAACAAAAAAGGAATTATAGGAGATATTGGGATAATGTTGTTGAGTCAGACCAAATAAGACCCAATTTAAAGGTGAAGAGGTTAAAATCAGAACAGACTTCTCACCAAAGAAGATACACAGTTGACAAATAAGCATGTGAAAAGATGTTCAATATCATATGTCATAGGGAATTGCAAATTAAATCAATAAAGAGATACTACTGAACACCTACTAGAAGAGCAAAAATCTAAAACTCTGACAAACCAAATGATTGTGAGGATATTGAATAATAAGAACTCTCCAGTCTTTGCTGGTGGGAATACCAAGTGATACAGCTACTTTTGAAGATGCTCTGGCAGTTTCAACAAAGCTAAGCATAAGTTTACCATAAGATCAGCAATCTCACTCCCAGATTTTTACCCAAAGTGTAAATTTATATACACACAAAAACCTGCAAAGAATGTTTACAGCAGCTTTATTCATATTTTCCAGAACTTAGAAGCAAACAAGATGTTATGTATAATACTGCATATAGGACATTATGCATTTGTCAAAACCCATAGAACTAAACAGCACAAGAAGTGAATGCTAATGTCAACTATGGACTTTAGTTAATAATTATGTATTGACAGTGTTTCATCAGTTGTAACAAATGGATTAGTGGGTACTAATGCAAGATGTTAATAATATGAGAAAATGTGGGGAGGTGGTAAGAGTGTATATAAAACTAATTTCTGCAAATTTTTCTGGAAACTTAAAACTTGTATAAGAATTACTATTCCAAGATGAAAAAATCAACAGAATTATAAAAATGTTAAAAATAAAGGGAAAACTTATCTTCTGATACAAGCAGAGATCTTTGGTAACAGGTAGGAAATTAGCATATTCAGGTGTAGATGCTGATTGATGAGAAGATGTTAGGAAGGAAGATAGTAGAAATTATGTTCTATTGTTTCAAATTCTTAGTAAAGGAAGGGAAAAGTTTTAGCTGTGGAGTGAGGATTTTTAAGTATTAGAACTTTGAGATGAGAAGAGAATATGAGAAATAATTTGTTAAGAGAGTAGAAAAATCGATGCGTTAGGAAAGTGTAAGATAACTTCAATGCAATTAAAGGCCCAGTTGACATTGGTGGTTTCAATTTTAAAACAAGACCAGTCAATGTGCTTTTTAATATGAAGTTTTTTTTTTCCTTTCCTCCAGACTTACGCAGATACAGGTTACATGTGTAGAATAGGCAGACATTAGATGCAACCAGAATTGTGGTTTTGCAAATCAAATATGATAAAATGTGGGGGGGGGATATGGAAGAAAATGTATGAAAGAGAGTACATTTAATGCATTACCATATGTATTAGTCTGCTAGAACTGCCATAACCAAATACCACAGATTGGGTGGCTTAAACAATAGGAATGTTTTTGTTTATTTGTTTGCTTATTTTCATATTTGTAGAGGCCAGAAATCCAAGACTGAGGTGTTTGTCAGGTTTGGGTTCTCCTGAGACCTCTCTCACAATTCAGCCAATTCTTGAAGTTTTTTGCCACTTTGTGACAAGGATCACTTTTCCTCCAGTTCACAGTAACACAGTCCATATTTCCATCTCAGGTTTGACCAGAACCCCCCCTAATGTCCTTACATCTGCCAGTAGTCTCTTCAAGATCTTCTAGGCTTTTCTTTTTTTCTCTCCCTTTTTTTTTTTTTAAGATTTTATTTATTTATTTTGAGAAAGAGAGAGTGCATGTGTGTGAGTGGGGGAGGGGCAGAAGGAAAGGGAAAGAGAGAATCTCAAGCACATTCTTTCCTTGCTGAGCCCATGCAAGCTCAATCCTATGACTGTGAAATCTGACCTGAGCTGGAATCAGAGTCAAATGCTTAACCAACTGAGCCACCTAGTGCCCCTAGGCTTTTTCAAACATGCAACTCATCCAGCTTGTACCCATGCCAAAGCCACTGCCATATTTTTAGGCATTTGTTTCAACAGAACTCTACTTCTCAGTGCCAAAATCTGTCTTAGTTTGCTAGGGCTGCCATAACCAAAATATCACAGACCATGTGACTTAAACAATACAAATTTTATAACCTCAGAGTTCTGGAGGTGATCTCTCTGCTTTACTCCAGCTTACCTAGTATCTCTCAGCGAAGAGCTTATACACTTGTCTGGAACACCAATTTTTGAAACTGCCCAATGGGGAGCATTGCCAGATCGCTTGGCTCTGGTAGCCAGAAGAGTTTTATGCTTGAGGTCCTTAGGTTCTACATTTTGCATACTTTTGAAAGATTCTATCTCAGGGTCTGACTTCTAATAAGCTTGAACGTAGGTGTTGATTCCTTCCCTTAGAGACCCTGACAGGTCATTGAACATCCTTAACTATTGGGAGCTATTAAAAACATAATAGGCTGCTTGGACAAGCATAGAGTTTTGAGAGCTAACAAAGAGCTGGAACAGAATTTTGAAAAAAATGCTTATCTCTTAAAAGAAGCCACTCCCTCAAGAATGGAAGATGTGTTGTTTTTTTTTTTTTTCATATGTTGTAAAGAAACTAAGGGAGCCTGGGTAGCACAGTCAATTAAACATCTGACTCTTGGTTTCAGCTCAGGTCATGATCTCAGGGTCATGAGATCAAGCACCACTTTGGGCTCCACACTCAGCACAGAGTCTGCTTAAGTTTCTGGGCTTTATGTCCTCTGCCTCTGCCTCTCCCCCTCCTCCCCCCATGCTTGCTTACTCACTTTCTTTCTAAAATAAATAAATAAATCTTAAAAAAATAAATAAACACACCAGCAGAGACAGTGAAGCAAATGAAGAAATTCAGGAATGTGTTCCAAATAAAAGAGCAAGATAAAAATTTAGGAAAAAAGCTTAGTTAATGGAGATAAGTGATTTACTTGATAAAGAGTTCAAAGTAAAGGTCATAAATATGCTTACTGAACTGGAAGGAAGAATGGATTAACACAGTGAGAACTTGAAAGAGATGGAAAATATAAGAAAGTATGAAATATAAGTCATTAACCAACAAAGAGTTTTTCAGATAAGCAAAAACAAGTTTTCCTTCCCAAACAAAGGGGAAAGGAAAGGAAAATTTATCTGGAAGATGTTTGTTTATTTAAAAAGTATGGAATATCAGAAATAGATATTTGGCTGCCCTGGGCAGCACAGATATATACTTTCTCTCTCTCATTTAAGAGATTTACCAAATTCTCTGATTTCATGCTTCCATTTAGTCTGCAGGTGATTATTTTTTCATACTCAAAGGATCATGCTCATCAGACATATTGATAGGTAGGACATGAGATTAAAATCTGGGAGACTTTAGAGATATGTTGTCAGGCTCTGAAGAGAAAATCTCAGGCTCTTTAAATGCTGTAATAAATATCATGTGAAAAACAAGTCAATTTTCCTTGAATCTACAAGCATTCAGAGAGATGCATGCCTTTTGGTGGATTTTGGTAGATTTCCTATGGATTTTGAGTGCAAAATATAACATCTTGGAGTGTATTTCTGGGACCTTTTTTACTAAGGGACCTCAAAGTCTGCCTTGTTAAGGAAGGCTTTATCCACTGTTCAGACTGCATTGCATTTCCTGTCTTTAACTTTTACCCAAGAATATTCAGTTTGGGAAGCTGTATGGATCCAATAGCACCTTTTTATAGGACAAACACAGGAGGAACTTGTAGATTTTAGGACGGACACACATTTATAAATTAGTAAATAACTTATTTCTTTTGAAAAGCTACTCTTAATTTGTGGAAGTTTCCTGTGCAAATTGAATGGTTCATCATAAAAGCAAATGACAGGAATGTAAAGTGCCTGTCATCTGATATGTGTTACATGATTTTCTGAGACCTAAGTGTCATGTTTGAAGAATGTTCTATCCTCAAAGCAAAGTTATATTTATATGTCTGTGTAGCTCTTTCTCTAGCTCTCTATGTAAGAGTGGGGATTATCGGATCCTAAGATCAACCTTTGATATATTTTTATGCATTGACTTATTTTTAATCTTTCACACTAGAAAGGAAGCTTCATGAGAGCAAGAAGTCTGTCTTATTTGTTACTCTATCACTCATAATTAGAAAAATATTGGCACATAGGAATTAAATTTAAAATATATGTATTTTTGAAGGACTCTGTGAAAGGGGATTACCTAAAATTGATGTTCTGGATCTAGAGAGCCTCTCCCATTGTACTTTCTCTGCCAGTCTCTCCTTCCAATCTCTATTGCTCTTTTTTACACATTTATTTGGTAATAGCTTTGAGTCATTCTGTTTTGGGACAACTGGGTTACTTAGTCGGTTAAGAGTCTGACTCTTGGTTTTGGCTCAGGTTGTGATCTCAGGCTCCTGGGATCCATCCCTGCATGGGGCTCCACTCTCAGGGAGTCTGCGTGAAGATTCTCTCTCTCCATTTTCCTCTGCCCCTCCCCCATCCGTGCTCTCCCACTCTCTCAAATAAGTAAGTAAATAAACAAATCTTTAAAAAAAGTCATTCTTTTCTGCTAAATGTAGTAATGAGGGGGAACTCTGGGAGACAATAATAAAAGAAACAGTGACTGGCTCTTTCTCTAGATGGAGTATTTCTGTCATCTTCTAAGCATCAAATAAGAATAAATAGATATAATACTTTACATAAATATTTTCACATTTCTCTCATCATTATGCAACTTAGGCAATTTATTTTAAATTCCTGATATACTAATATTTTATAGTACAATTAATATTCAGTTTTAACAGTTTCACCCTCTATGAAATTGCCTTAGGTCGCAATTACAAGGCTTGTATAGAGTAATTAATTAAGCAGCTGCTTTTGAATCTATATCATATTATTTGACTTTATAACCTCTAATAATGATAATGCTATTACCAACCATGAAAAATCTTTTCTCTAGGCCTAATTTTGCATTTATTGAAATTTACTCTAACAACTTCAGTATTGTACTGTATGAAGAAACAGAAGATCAATTTTCGTTGTTTTTAGTAATAATGATAAAGCCTTTCCACTTTTTCAAATTACGTAGTCAAAGAGCCCCAACAGCATTTTTAACAGAGAAAAAAAGCCACTCTGATAGAATATGATATCGTATTCAAACAGCTCCTGGAATTTTCTTTCAATATCTTCTGAAATACTGGCCTTATTGCTTTTTTCTCAGGCGTGGTGAAGTTTTTCAACCAGGGCATTCATGTCCATCTGACAATATCTAAAATCAAATTGAGTTCACAAAGAGTCCTGTCACATGGTTTGCATCGTTCTTCTGGTACTTCTGTAGCCATACCTATAGTAAACTAGAATCAGAGCATCAATAATGATATCAAATAGCATGTTTTTTGTGTGAGCTTACAATGTACCAGATGCTGTTAGACATTTTACATTAATCATTTTATTACAATATCTACTATGAAATAGATATTAATATTATCTGCATAATTTAGGGAAGTTTCAGAGGCTGTGATCACATAGCTGACAAGTCATATAAATATCATTAAAACTCAGGAGTGACTCTGTGCTTTATAATTATGCCAACCATTTACAGCTAGAATGAGATATAGGTGTCCAAGGATTCATTTTTTGTATAACCAATTCATTTATTGTATAATCTGATTCTTAATTGTGACCCTTGAAAATATCAATGACATAATAAATCTGGTTTAATGAAAGGAAACATTTAATAAAAAGAAACCTGTGTCTGCGCAACTCAGATGTTAAGCACATAATAGTAATGACACTGTTGCTGATTTTTATTTAACAAAATGATTTGTACTTTGTCATTAACACATATGACAGGCTAAAATTTTCCATCATTCATTGAGTCTGGCTAAATCACTACATTCATACTAAAAATTGTTTGGTACAGATTTGATCATTACTGTCATGATTAATCACAGTATACATGGCATTTTTAAGAATGCATAGAAAATGTTCTGGTACACAGATTAGTCTCTTTGGGTACAGTGTTTAGTATCTTTCTGTTCTCTAGTTACTGCACTAGTGCAGTAGTTAGTATCTCTAATGTCTGTTTATATATTATATATTACGTATTTATATATTATATAACTGATGTCTTGACTTCATTTCAAGCATTCCTACAGCGTGAGAGTGTTTGGAATAATTAGATTTGATCCAATCAATACTCAGAGGCTCAGTGATTCTAATCAAACAAACATTTTATCATTAAAAATATAAACATTGGGGGCGCCTGGGTGGCTCAGTCAGTTAAGCATCTGCCTTTGGCTCAGGTCATGATCCTGGGGTCCTGGGATTGAACCCCACTTCAGACTCCCCGCTCAGTGAGGAGTCTGCTTCTCCCTCTGTCCCTCCCTCTGCTTGTGCTCTCTTTCTGTCTCTCTCCCAAATAAATAAATAAAATCTTTAAAAATATGTAAACATAGGATAGGCTAATTTTACATATTTCCATTCCTGTCATGCTTGGTCACCTCCAAAAATTGAAATCTTTTTTTCTTTCCCCTGTCTGCATTCTTTCTCACTCCTACTGGACAAGAAATACTCCTGGGGAAAAAAAATCATGTAAATACCCAGATCATTATGTCTATATTGAGTGAGGTTCTCCAATTATGTGTTTCTAGTCAGATCTATTTCACATTTATCAATGCCATCTTCAATTTCACTGGATACTATGAAGACATCTTTTCCAGCCATTAAATAATATTACCTCACATTCTAATTTTTGGGAGGAATATTTTTACTACTTCCCTGCCTTGACCAAATTCTGGTTCTTCTGTGTGGGCCCTGCTTCCCTGGGGCTGCTCAGTGTGCCAGCCCTGTGTGGTGAATTCAGTTATAGATAGTGTTCAGACTACCTCGTTGCTGCTTCCATCCCTTTGTCTTATCTACCATTCATTATGCTACTTGAGTGCTGACATCTGCCTCCTCATCATTGACCTGCATTTTGAAGACTTTAATATGTGGCTTATCTTCTTTTTACACATGAATTCCAAGGAGCTTTAGCTCATAGGAACATATCTTCTTCCACTTATCACTCACAATTTCTTGACCATCCCACTGTTAACTTTGTTCTTATCAGACCTCACTAAGAATGCTCCACACACATTCCTTGCAATGGGGACAAATGCGGATAATGTTCTCCTTGTAACATTTTTTATAAAGCGCTCCATTAGAAAGCCAAACAAATGGAGGAAAAAAACTCCTAAATACCTGGCTTGAACTGAGAGGTAACAGAAAAGAGATATTAAAAAAACAATCTTATTCCTAACAGTTACTGCAAATTATATTGTAATTTTAAGATTCAAAGTAGTAATTATTAATCCTCTATTATATTAACATTTTCCATTTTACCAACACAATTGCTTGGTTATATTTGTTTCTTATTCACTGAAATGCTCTAATTTTGAAATCTTAGACTCTAACATTATACCTGGCAATTGGCATAATATTTTTTTCATCCTCTTACTCATGGATTCATAGTTCACCATATTTCCAAAGACATTTTTCACGTTCAGTCTCTTTAGCTTGTTTTAACCACTTGTTATTTGAGTGTTCTTGGGCTGCTTACTTAATTCTTTGTGTTTGAGGTATTTCATCTGTAAAATGAGTTAATGGCATCAGCTTTACGATTAAATAAGGACAATAAGCACAGTTTCTGGCACACAAGATTACAAAGTAATTCTTAGCTATTCCCATTAATTATACTATTCATATCATCTTATTATTCTATTTTTTAAATCTATTCTTGAAATTAGTCCTTTCCTCATGTCTTCTCCTTCTTTAACTAAGACTCTTCAGTGTTCATATCCTTTCTTCCCTGTATATTCAACTGCTCTGCTCACTTTGCCTCTTCCAGGAGCCACTCAGCAAAAGGCCAATAATACTTTAATCCCATAATCACATTCTCTATTTTCAGTTTGTTTGTCTAGCCTATAAAAAAATATCTTTATTATGAGTCTTGTTAAATACTTCACTGTACCCAGGGGGTGCCTGGGTGGCTCAGTTGGTTAAGTGTCTGCCTTTGGCTCAGGTCATGATCCTAGGGTCATGGGATTGAGCCCCTGGAACCCCTCTTGGGCTCCCTGCTCAGCTGGAGGCCTGCTTCTCCCTCTCCCTCTGCAGCTCCCCCTCCTTGTGCTCTCTTGCAGTCTCTCTTCCTCTATCAAATGAATAAATAAAATCTTTAAAAATACTTCACTACATGCATTATGAAATGTATATCACTTCCTTTCACTGAAAGAAAATGCTGCTGAATGCAGTTTGCAAGTAGCTTGTTACAAACATCTTTATGACAAGTCTTTTAAACACTACATGCACTCCAAAATGAGTATTCCTTCTATTCACTGAAAAAACACTGTGCTGATCCCAGGGTGCAAAGAGCTTCCTAGAAGCATCTTTATATTAAAAATCTTTTAAAAAAATTTTTGGCTCACTTTTTTTTTTTTTTTTTGCCATTTTAGAAAAAAATCACTGAAGAATAAGTTTGTACGATTTCTCCGAATTTATTTTATCTTTTGAGGTATAATTGACATATAACATTAGTTTCAGCTGTACAACATATTGATTCAGTATTTGTATATATTGTGAAGTAATCAACACAATAAGTGTAGTTACCATCTGATGTTCTCTGTTTCTATACCCACAGTCCTGAGTGCTGCTGAAGGAAAATCACAAACAAAAATTACTAAGAGTCATAAGAAATTCATGGTTCCACTAGGGTACCTGAGTGGCTTAGTTGGTTAAGCTTCTTTCTGCCTTCCGCTCAGGTCAGAATCCCAGGGTCCTGGGATCGAGTTCTACATCCGGCTCCCTGCTCCTCCCTCTATCCTTCCCCCCTGCTCATGCGCGCTCTCTCTCTCTCTCAAATAAATAAATAAATAGATAGATAGATAGATAGATAGATAGATCGATAAATAAAATCTTCATGTAAAAAAAGAAATTCATGGTTGCCAATATTGGCTGTCACTTCAACACTTTTTGGCAATTCTATTACAGGTCACTAGTCATGACGCACCTTTATTATTCCCTTTAGTGGCTATTAAAAATCTTCACTGAGCTCCCGAAGTCCCCTTTACCACCTTTACCCACTTCTCCCATTATCCAGAGATGCTCTTGCTTCTTACTTCAAAATATAATATAAAAACAATTATATATGATCTTCCTGAATTTCCTAACACCTCCCATTATAAATTTATCTACACTTGATCTCATGGATATTTCCTGTTTTTCCCTGAGGTAGAAGAATATTTGCCCTTCCACTATTGAAATCTAAGCCATCCACCTGGTTTTATTTTATCCTGGACTTTCCTGTGTCTTCTGGGGAGCTACTTTATCCCTCATGTTTGATTCTTTGTCTCAGAATAAACAGACTCCAATGTGTTACATTAAGACAAAACAAACAAACAAACAACCAAAAAAACATTTCACTATGTATTCTTCAAACTCTTGCTCCTTCCTCCTAAGGCCAGACTCTCAGCCACTAAACTCTGTGCTCATTGTCCTCATTTTCACAGGATTGATCTGCACTTCATTTCTTATCATTTTGGTTTTTACTCTCTATTCACCAAATCTACTTTGGTAAATGAGCTAACTAAAGCAATATTTATAATGATCACTAACTTGTGATAAGCCTCGTGGAGTCTATATATTTTTATCTATAACATCTACATCTATCAATCTCTCCAGAAGTTACTCAGATTCATTTTAGGGGATAAAAAGCACAGTCTATAGAGCTAATGTACAAGTTGCTCTATTCTCCAGCCTCTCCTTTCACTGCACAGAACCTGCGAATGGTGTAATGTTCTCCTTTCAATCAAATGTGGTTCATGGGATTTCTGATGCTGCTTTAGTAGCTGGTAATTTTTTCCATATTATAGGAATAACTTTCAAAATTTTATATATTAGGGGAACTTTCTGTAGTATGGTCCCTTTGGCTGATTCATTGCACATAATTATAGAACACTGTAATAAAATATAGTGGCTGTCAGGCTGTTCCACTGGCCTTATGGGGTATGCAGAGCCCTGTTAACTGCCACTGTGGCAGGGAAGGGCCATGGGGAGAGAGAGTGAGGTTGTGTGAGCATCTTTTCTATAAACCCCAGAAGTACCACCTTCAGCCAGAGCAGTTCCATCATAAAACATATTCCAGATACATTTAGCTTCTCTGTAATTTTTGTTCAGAGAAAGTTTCCATGGCCAAATCTAATGAATTGCACAGAGACTTTGGTGTCAGACACACCTGGGACTTAGCTTTATGTCTCCCACTTTCTAGCTGTGCAGCCTCAGCCAAATTAGTTTTTGACCTATTTCTTATCCATAAGACAGGGCTATGATTTCAGATTTCAAAGCTGAAAGACATAGACCTAATACCTACAAACAACAGCAATGATTACTTTTACCTACAAACTTATGAGATAGCTAACATTATCTTCATTCTATAAATAAAGAAACCTTGGCTTTAAGATGCGGTATAAATGCCGAAGATGACTCAGCTGGTCATAGAAAACTAAACTCATATTAATCCGATTCCAAAGTCCATACTCCAAAACAAGATGTGGTACATGGTACTTTACATAACATAGCAAGTGCCAAGCCAATAATAATAACAAGGGTCTTATAAAATTTCTGTTATATAATGCATTTTTAATTAAATTATTCCTTTTGTTTATAAGCAGGTTTAAATTTCAAAATTTTTCAATAGTCATGTTTTTACTTGAAGTTTAAATTACTTCTGTAATGGAGATGAAGTAGATACTGACATCTCTATTTTCCAATAAGCATACAGAGATTCATGTAACTAAAAGGACTTACTTGAACATTATTAGTAAATGGCACAATTATTTGCATTTTTGTACTTTCCCTATATCAGAGTGACTTATGAGAAACAAATTTTATATTCCACTCATAACATAGAAGAGCAATACTATAAAATTGTTCAAAACATTCTTATTTAATACCATTTAATAATACTAATCTGAGAAAGTCCTACTGCATCTTTTCATTTTCCTTTAGCTTTAAACAAAATTTTCTTTAAAAATAGTTCCAGCAAAGGAAAGATTGAAACATACAAAGCGTATTTCTGTCTCTAAACTGCAAAGTTAGTTCTTTGAAAGAGAAAGTTGAAATTGAACACTGATTATCTGTGGGAGTTTAGGACTCTAATAGATGCAGCTGTCCTTTAAATGTCTGTAGCTGGAAATGCTTCCGATAGATTCTTTCTTACATAATTCATAGTTACTATTGAGATCCCTCAGTAGGCTAGCGAACAACTCATTTTGGTTTCTCACTATATGCAGTATAGTGGTTTCTGTGCATTTGACGACTTACAACAATAAAAATACTAACCTGTTTTTAAGGCATGAATTGTGGCTCAAATGTTCACATGTGAAATTTTGAAATGTAATATAAGAAATCAAAAGGAAAGGCTGCATAATGTAACAGGTACACTTATTAAAACAAAGAATATTTTCTAACATTAGATACGACAAAGAATCAATTTCCTAATCTCAATTTGCAATAGGGAATAGTTTTATATTGAGCTTTGCTATAATATGCTTTACTTATTTTATTCATTGACAAAGTATCAAACTGATTGAAAAGAGTACAACTTTGGCAGAGATTACATTGAGTTGTTGATTCTTTTGCTGTATGAAAATTTACACTAGTGGTAATAATGTCCGTCATCTTGATATGTACTACCAACAGATGGTTTGGTGGTTATCAAATATCTCTGCTCTGTTTTGGCATTCCATCTCCTTCAAGGGCTATTTATTGACTCATATATTCAACGACTATAAACATAATGCCTTATTTAGAAAATATATTGTGACAGAATAAAAATAAGAGCACCAGTCAAAGACTGATTTATAGCTTGCAAGAGCTTGATCATATAATTCAGCATATAAACACATGATGTGTCTATATTAAATAAGGAAATGTTAGGGAATTTCTTTTTATTTATTGTATTGTAAATTATATAAATAGATTTAATCATGTGTCCTTAAGATTTCAACCAATATATAAATTATAGGTCACTTACCATAACATTTCATTCTCATACATATCTATATGACATCTCTTCATCCTATAGTGATTCACAAAGGAAAATATTTTAGAGATCATTTTAACGTCATGAAGGATCTTTTTTATATTTTGAAGTTAGCAGTATTATTTTTTTCCCCCAAAAACTTTTATTTTATTTTTTCAGCGTTACAAGATTAATTGTTCATGCACCACATCCAGTGCTCCGTGCAATACGTGGCCCCTCAATACTCACCACCAGGCTCATCCAACCTCCCACCCCTGCCCCTCCAAAACCCTCAGTCTGTTGCTCAGATTGTAGCTTTTCTTTCTTTTTTACCTTTCTTCTCTTTCTTTTTTTGGAATTTCATTAGTAAGAGCTTTAGCCATTTTTATGTATGCAAGGATGCATGACAAGAGAGAGATTTTAGTTGAGATGTTTGTAAGCCTTGTATTTGGTAAGAACGCAGAATGTTTCAGTCCACTCCCTTGAATGCTCCATGAGAATCAGATGGCGAAGGAGAAGTTGGGCCATGGCATCTTATAATCAACAGTGAATGAAATTTAGGGACAACAGTACACCAGCTTGAGCCAAAAGAGGTTCTTTCAGGCTAACACAGTCTGTAAAATAAGATTTTGTATTGGCCTCTGAACAACAGGTTTATTCTACTTGCTAACAAGTAGTTCTACGAGAATATAATTCCTTCTGCATGAATTATGACATTTCTGTCATTTAATTATCACATCTGCTTTTTCAGTCATTAAGGAAGAAAGTAATTTATAACTGCTGTTATAGATAGTTCATATCTGATCTTTGGTTCATCAAGACTTTTGTTTTAAGTTCTGGAAAAGTAGCAAATACAGAGGATCTCATTTCTTCTACTACAATCTCACCTTAAAGATGTGTCATAACCTACCTTGTAAAACATATTTGTAGGGTAAATTTATAGAGTAAATTTTCACATTGATGCTTACAAAAGTAGTTGTGTTTCCTGAAGGTCTAGCAAGTGTCAGAAAGTTATGAGACCAAAAGGGAGTTATACAATGGCCTATTTATGTGATGTGTATGAAACATGATTATGATAATAATTATTTAGCATTCACATTAGATATATATTGCTTCTGTTGTCCCATTGTCGAAACATAGTTTTCTTAAACATTAAAAAAATTTTGACTATGTAATTTTAAACTTCCAAAGAAATTGCAAAAATAATACAGAACTCTCATATACCTTCCACCAGTGGCACAAGAAATTAGATGCACTATAAACATACTAAAATGTAAAATAAAAATCAGTTAATAGAATGAAATATGTTTTGTTAATGTATTTTCAAGTCATTTCCTCACTCTGTTTGTGAGTAACACTGGTTTGTGTAAGTTATCTCTAAGTCACAGAGGCTCATCAGTGTCCTCCAAGTAAATAATTTAAATATAAAATTAATTAAAAACTAGTAAATTTATAGATGCGCATAAGAAACACACTGTCATGTTGATGTAATGTGAATTCTTCTGGTAAAGAGAAATGCAGTAAACACTCTTAGTGTTCCTCCAATGTGCCATAAGATCTGCTTATATTTTAGTGTCCATCAGCTTGACTTCCGGTGGTCAACATCTACATCAGAGTCAGAAATTGTCACCGTAGGTTGCCAGAGTATGCTTTTCCTATCAGGACACCTGGTTGGAATTGGCTAGAATTTAATGTTTCTTTGGAGGCAGCCCTTAACCAATCATTGACTGATAGACCTACAACCATACTTACTCCAGTTCCCTTGCCCTTATATAAAGCAAGGATTTTATACCATATCCAGGATTTTGTCTAAGACTTTAAGCTTTAGTCACTCACTGCAATAGCTCATTCAATGCTCCCCTTATTGGCCGGTACTTTATCACTTACCTTCTCACCTTCCATTGTTTCTCCACGCCCCATAGTGATGACATGCAGGGGGCGCGATTACGATAGTACATAATATTAAGAATTATTTTACAATCCATTATACAGTCTCACAACATTTTCTCCTAAGTTAAAACAGTTGACTTTCTGGATTTTGGTGTGATATGCACTTTTCCAAGCAATAGATATTCCGTGAGAATTCTCTTTAACTTACCTGAGTTCATTCTTTCTGAAATATCCGAAATCCTCTGATAAAATTATGAAATATTAAATCCAGGGTCTTACAGTTGTTGATAGTTTCTAATTTGGTAGAAGTAAACAGTAAGAAAAGATTCTGATGGATATGTGATTGGAATATAGTTTAAGCTACTTGTCACCTAACCAGAGATCCACTGGCGAGTTTACAGTCGGTATAATGCCTTCCAGTGATAAGAAATGTTTATAACTACTAATAATTTACAGTCATATCATGTTCTATTTTCGTGAGATGAAAATTGGGGTAAATCTCTCTCTTTATAAAGTTACCTAAAATATTTATTTCACCTATGAGCTTATGCTCATTAAATAGTTGTCAAGTGCCAAAACTATTGAGCGAAATTGGTTTAGGGTACTGGTGAAGTGCTTTCAACCATAATTGTCAAATAATGGAAACAACAGCTCTAGCTATTTAGGAATTTACAGTCCTTCACATAGGAAGAGGTGCTAGTCATCAGTTGTAATAGGAATTTTGAAAAGAACATTTATCTACATGTAGTCTTTATTTAGCCCCTTTTCCAATCCTGTAATTTGTTTCCTTTTTTGGGAGTTATTTTTGTTTGGACAAGCAAACCCATCTTGTGAGGAAGTTCATCACCAACATCATCATTAAGGGTGTAAGAATTTCCCTTCCACTGTAACTCATGAATATCTTTAAATGTATGTTTCACTCCCATCATATTCTCAATTCACATACTTTTTAGGGTACAAATACCATGTGTGGGATAAAAGAAAGTGTGAACTGGTTATCCATCTCTCTGCCCATTTATCATCTTCATATCCTTTTTTGTCATCAACAGGTGAAATTTAGAATCTCATTTTCAATATTAGCGCACAAAAACTTTCTCTTTGATTTCTCACAATAGCCCAAGCCCTTCAAAATGATGTATAAATGGATTAAATTCATGTAAATTTAAAAAATTCATATTTCCTGGACCTTCCACAATCATACTGTCAGCAGGCAGTGTGGACTCAACAGCTATCTGATTATAGTATGCTCTTATGTATTGTCAAAAATGGAAAGAAGGATTTTATGAAGGATATTTTTTTACATTCCTTATTTAACATTTTATCTTTGTAAACAGGATATATTCTTAGTTGTTGATAAATGAGTCACTGAGATTTTTAAAATTCTACTGTCACACTCTCCTGAATGGCTATTGCTTAATTTATGGTAACCTGCCATTCCTTATCTAACAGCTTTGCATTCAGTGTTTCACTTAATGGACTCCATTTAGCTCAGGAAATTTATGTTTCACATTATCATGGGCTTTGTTTCCCTGGTAAAATCAACATCAAATTTCATAAAAGAGAGGGAGAAGAAACAAAATTCAAAAGGAAAATGTACTTGCAGTCCTAAAAGAGATTACTTGTTTTATTTTCCATCCTATAATGAACAAAATGTCTAATATTGTCTCAACTTTGGAGGTGACCTTACTGTACTTTAAATAATGAAAGGGAAATGATTTATGATGATGCATTTTATGCTATTACATTTGGACATGTATAAATGATGGGCAGAATTTCTATAATGCATCAATTTACCTATGTTATCTAAAGGTACAGTACCTTTCTCTTTTTTGGCAGAGTACGTACTTCTGTGTATAAAAAATTATCTTAAGCCATACTCAGAACAGAATATCTATCCTCAATTTCCATTAACATATAATGTTAATGGTCCAAAAAATATATATTTAATTTTATTAAGTGAAGTTTCTGATACGTAGCTATGCTTCATATAAATATCTAATAAATATGTAAAAAACTTCATCTCTATCTCTGAGATATTTTTCTAAATTGATTATTATCCACATGCTAATTTCATTTTTATATTATTTCATATTACTCATTTTTAGCAGTTCAACTCAAAATTTTACTTGAAGGATGGCTCCTGAATAAAATTTAAACAAAATGTTTTAAAAGCCCAGATTATTTCCTGTATTACTAGAATAATAATAATATATGCAGCATATATTATTGTGGCATATATTAATTTGGGTCTCATGATTTAAATTAAACAAGATTTTTTTTTAAGATTTTATATGTTTATTTGAGAGAGAACGAGAGTGAAGAGCATGAGCAGGGGAAGAGGGGCAGAGGGAGAATCAGACACCCAGCTGAGCAGGGAGCCCAATGCGGGGCTCGATCCCAGGACCCTAGGATCATGACCTGAGCAGAAGGCAGATACTTAACCAACTGAACCACACATGCCCTAAATTAGACAGGATTTAACATGATATACCAAGAGTTGGGAGTAGTTATACCTATAAGAATCAGATGGCTTTCCTGTGTTAAGATTGTGTGGGATAAAAAGACTGTTACCTAGGGATATTCTAGAGGCAGTGAGGCTCACCAAGCCAGAGGAAGGAAAAAGGCTTAACTGTTTTCACTACAAAGAAAGTAATGGTAATTCTATAACATGATGAAGGTATTAGTTAACGTCATGATGATAACCATTTTGCAATATGTAAGTGTAACAAATCAAAACTTGTACACCTTAAACTTAATGTTATATGTTAATTATATCCTATTTAAGCTGGAAGAAAAGGAAAGAAAAAGAAAAAGGAGTGCTGTAAGGACTCACTATCTTTATTGCTGATAGTAATAAAGGGCTAATTAAAATCTCCTTCCACATCAGTAAAGTTAATAGAATTGGCAGAATTGGAAATGATGCTATTTTGAGAGCAGACATCTCCTATACATTTATGGATTTAGGATTTACTCATTTACTTTATGAGTAAGGACATGAATTTATGAGTTCTGAAATGTGTTATTTCAGTTTAGGAATGCTAGATTTATTTATTTTTCTCAGAAATCCTTGTTTTGTTTACTTTTATGCTTTTTGGATGCTTTGTTGCATATGTGACATATTTGGTTGAAAGAAAATATTCAGACTTAGAAAATTAGCAAATTTGATATAATTTTAAATATTGTCACCTAATTTTAAGTTTTATTATAATTAGTTTAAGTTTCTTAACATCTTAAGAAGTAAGGAACTCTGGGGAAATGATTACTTGGTTTTCTGAATAGATGAGTGTTAACATCCTTATCCGTAGTATTGGTTAGCTGATTCTTGTTATGTGAAAAAAAGAAAAGTCTCTGTATTCATTATCTGATTATTCAAATAAGAATGACAAAATTATGAGGCACCTGGGTGTCTCAGTTGGTTAAGCCTCTGACTTGGGCTCAGGTCATGATTTCAGGGTCTTGGGATGGAACCCCGCATTACTTCGACACTCTTTGGGGAGACTGCTTCTCCCTCTGGGCCTCCCCCAGCTCATGCACTCTCTTAAATAAATAAAGACAATCTTAAAAAAAAAGAGAATGACAAATTATTAATACCAATTTTCAGTTATCAACTGAATATCATAATATCAGTTTTCAATTAAATACCTGAATACCTAGATAACTTTAGATAACTGAAACAACTTGAAAAAATCTGAATTAACTTTCTATCCAAGTATTTCATTTTGGAATAATTTATAACAATTATATTTATGAATTTCAAGTTTATTGTGTTTTT
>CM052802.1:50858922-50896092 GCA_028533885.1 Nasua narica
GGCTGCATATTTTTCTCATTTAGGGCTCTGAATATATCATGCCAGTCCTTTCTGGCCTTCCAGGTCTCTGTGGATAGGTCTGCTGCCAATCTAGCATTCCTGCCTCTATATGTTACCGATTTCTTGTCTCAAGCTGCTTTCAGGATTTTCTCTTTATCACTAAGACTTGTAAGTTTTACTATTAGATGACGGGGTGTAGACCTATTTTTATTGATTTTGAGGGGGGTTCTCTGTGCCTCCTGGATTTTGAAGCTTGTTCCCCTCAGCAGATTAGGAAAATTCTCTACAACAATTTGTTCCAATATACCTTCCACCCCTTTCTCTCTTTCTTCTTCTTCTGGAATCCCAATTATTCTAATATTGTTGCATTATGGTATCACTTATCTCTCGAATTCTTCCCTCGTTGTCCAATATTTGTTTGTCTCTCTTTTTCTCAGTTTTTTTTATTCTTCGTCATTTGGTCTTCTATGTCGCTAATTCTCTCTTCTGTCCCATTTATTCTAGCATTAAGAGCCTCCATTTTTGTTTGAACTTCATTAATAGCTTTTTTGATTTCGTCTTGGTTTGATTTTATTTCTTTTATTTCTCCCGAAAGGGATTTTATTTCTCCCGAAAGGGATTCTTTGATCTCTTCCATGCTTTTTTCGAGCCCAGCTAGCACCTTGATAACTGTCATTTTGAACTCTATTTCTGACATATTACTGATGTCTGTATTTACTAGGTCTCTAGCCATCGATACTGTCTCTTGTTCTTTTTTCTGTGGTGAGTTTTTCTGCCTTGTCATTTTATCGAGCTACGAATAGATGAGTGAGAGAGAAAAGTACTCTGGAGTTCTTTGGTTCTCACTGATTGATGAACTTGGGCTTGGCTGGATATTCTCACTGATTTTCTGGGGAGGGGCCTTTACAACTTGGTTCTCAGATGTCTTTGCTTGAGGCGGAATTGCCCCACTCTTGCCCAGGGACGGGCCAAAAATTTGCTCAGGTTCGCTCTCGGGAGTCTTTGTTCCCTTAGCGCTTTCCGTACCGCCCTGGAGGCCATGAATGCAAATGGCGGCTCTCAGTTTCTGGCCAGAGGAGCTGAGCGCTGGAGTCCCTGCTCCTTGGAGTCCCTGCTCCTCAGCTCACCATCAGAGAAAGCAGTCAATCACTCCTGTCTCCCCGGTCCACACAAGCTCTGAGCTCAGCCATCGGTGGCGGCGCACCTCTATCTCTGGCGCACAGCCCCGTCTGGAGTCTCCAGACCCAGCAGATTCCTGCTGCGCACTCCTGCACTGCTCCTCCCCGAGGAGGAAGGAGGGAGTCTCTCCGGAATGCCTTATGTGGTCCCCGCTCGAAGGCTGCGGCCGCGGTCTAGGGTAAGCTCCAGTTGAAAATGCACTGCGCGGCTCTTTCTCTGCCGCCGGCTTCTCCGCCCCAATATCTGGGAGGTCTGCCGCACTCAGACACCCCCAGTCTCTTTGTAACCTCGCGGGTCCTGAAACCACTTTGTTTCCGTGAGGGCTGAACCTCCGGCTTAGCCTCTGGAGGGATGTCCCTCAGCGGAGCCAATTCTAAAAGTTCGGATTTTGTGCTCTGCGGCTTTGCGGCTGCAGGGAGCCGGTCCCTCCCCCTGTGATCTCTCTTCCCGTCGCTTTGGAATCATTTTTCCAAACGTCCTACCTTTCGGAAAGCGGTCGATTTTCTGCTTCTAGGATTGCTCTTCTTCCTCTCTTCTCCCTCCTGTTGAGTATGCTGGCTTTTAGAATGATTTAATAACTATCTAGATGAACTTCTGGGATCCGACTCTATCTCAACCTCCTACTTCTCTTCCATCTTGCTCCTCCTCCTATATGTATGGCAGTCTCTTTAATTCTGCTCACAAGTTGCCATTGTGATCAACAATGTTGAAATATCTTTGACATTCCTGTTTGGGAAATTATTCTTGTTATAGATTATTTGGAAATTATAAAGGAGATATAAGATTACTGAAAGTCAAGAATAGAAGGATGGTTAATGATGTCTACATGAAAATATTGTGGAATACAGAGGTAGTAGTATAGTCTGAGATGAGGAGAATTAGAAAATTTAGATGTCTGTGTTGGATTTATGTATTCCTTTTCTTTGCCTTTCTATTCTATACTTCATTCTCCTTTCTGCAACTGGATTGTTCAGATATTAGATGTATTGCTTGAGGTATCTAGTTACTACTGATCTGACTTGTGTATGACTATAGTTTAATGTTCCATAATCTAGGATGGTCTTTCAGTTTGGTATCTAAAGTTTCTGTGACTTTTCTCATAATTTATGTTTATTAGAAATAATATATTTGGATTCTGTCATCCAGTGGATTGATTTCTCTTAGTTTGTTTGAATATGCAAAGTCCTTTCCACTACATTCTGGTTTCTGGTCTAGTCATGTGGTTGCAGATAAACCTCGATTTGAGGAATATATTTTACTTCTCCAAAAGGTTGACACAATGGCTACTGGTATTGGAGTGGTTTTGTTTCTTTGTTTGCTTACTTTTTTTTTTTTTTTAAGCAGAGTAGATTATCAATTAATTCATAGTAAGTCCATAACATTGTAAAGAAATCATACCATTTTTTTATCTGAAAGAGTTAATGGGTTGCAATGAAAGGAAGTTTTAGATAAGAGACACCGAAGAAAGTTACTCATTTGCAGACTGGGCCACTGTATACAGATAAGAAGGGTTTGCACAGAGTGTGGAAGAAAGAGCCCAATAGATAGACATGGAGACATGGAGAACTCTGGAGAACTCTGCTAAAGTACAGATAAGCCATAATCAAGGAAGTGGGAACATTTTTCTGGCTGAATTTTAGAATTGCTATGGATTAGTGACTAAGGAATTATGAATACAAGTGTGTTATGGATTGAATTCTGTCCCCTTAAAATTTATATCTTGAAGCTCTAATCCCTTATTTGACTATACTTGCAGATAATATCTTTCAGGGGGTAATTAAGGTCAAATAAGTCATAAAGATGGGGCCCTAATCCTATAGAACTGATGTCCTTATAAAATGAAGAAGAGACACCAAAGGTGTGTATGCACAGAGAAAAGACCATATGAGGACACAGAGAAAAGGTGTCCGTCTTATAGGCTAGGAAGAGAGGTCTCACCAAAAACCAACCCTGTTGGCACCCTGATCTTAGACTTCTAGTCTCCTGTATTGTGAGAAAATAAATTTCTGTTGTTTAAATCACCTCAATCTATGGCATTCTGTTATGACAGCCCAAACAGTCTAATACAGAGTATCTATGATTATTATTCTATGCTTATCACACCATTGCATGTTGGCTGTAGGACTAGTAGATATCTTGTCTTTTTATTTTACCAGAGTAACTACACTTAATGAGTCTTTTCCACTTTTCAACGTGGTAGAGATCATGAAGTATCTGAATTTTGGGCACATAGTTTTAGAGCAAACATTGTAAAGAGTTGAGATTTTGATGGTTTTAGGGGAAAGAATGAGTGTATTTTGAATATGGAAATGATACGACTTGTGGCCAAGTAGACTGTAGCAAAATGTATTTTCTTGGATAGTAAAAACAGATTCTGCCATGCAATATGCTTTTTTTACAATGTGACCTTTATAGTTTTCCTATCAGTGTGTGGATTTATGTCCTGTCCTCTAAATCTTGAACAGCCTTGTTACTTATTTGTAACTAAGAGAATGTAGAATAAATGTTGCCGTTTTTTGAGGCTAGGTTGTAAGGTGATGTCCTTTGCATCTTGCTTGCAGGCACTTTCTTTTGGAGCCCAAGCTGTCATGTAAAAAAAAAGTGCAATTATCTTGCACTTTATCTTGCAAATATCTGCAATTATCAGACAACAGATACAAGGTGTTCCTTTACTAAACTCTTTTAAGATGGATTCTGTGGGAATAACAAATTAGTTTGAGCTACCATATAACAATTTATCACAAAAGTTAGTAGTTTAAAATGTAAGGAGTAGGAAGAGAAACAGATCTTTGATATGAGGGAAAAAAAAGCTGGTTGTATGCAGTTACAATGAAAAAAGTAATGTGATTTTAAGTATGGATGTGTGGATGACTGAGACAATTATAATTTTATTTTATTTTATTTATTTTTAAAGATTTTATTTATTTATTTGACAGAGAGAGACACAGCGGGAGAGGGAATACAAATAGGGGGAATGAGAGAGGGAGAATCAGGTTTCCTGCTGTGCAGGGAGCCTGAGGACTCAGGGCTCCATCCCAGAACCCTGGGATCATGACCTGAGCTGAAGGCAAGTGTTTAACCAACTGAGCCACCCAGGAGCCCCTAATGATAATTTTATTAATAGAAATACAGAAATTTGTGTAGGAAAGTATTATTTTAGATAATTGAATTTTAGATGATGTAAGGAGATATAGAGGTTAATGCTTGATAGTTTTTAAGTTTAGAACAAAAGTATAAAAAAGAAATGGAGTCTGAATCTGAAAATTAGTAAATCATCTGTCAGAGTAATTTGAGGAGCCATAGAGTGGCTTCTTGAATTTTTGCTAGGAGAGTACATGCAGAAAGAAGAGAGGGAAATATATTTATAGAAAGATAAAATACGGGAAAACTATAGAAAATTGGAAAACAAGGAAATTTATAAATTCTTTAAAAATGTGAGAATAAAGAGTTGTAAGTAAGATGAGTGATCACCAGGGTCAAATAATACATAAAGGACACTTTTATTTATTTTTTCTGGCTGATTCAAGATAGAAATACATAAAGGCAAATCATTACATATCTTCAAATACATAAAAGTCTTACAATAATGCAAGTAGAAGTAAATGATGGGTTCTCGTGCTTTATTGCAACCAATATAATAATATTTATGTGCTGGTCATTTTGATGGATACTGGTGTTACAAACAAAAAAGATCCTAGCGTGCCTTTGAGGGATAGACATTTAATAGGAGAGATAGAGATATGAATAAACAAATCCAATAAATTACGAAGGTGAGACAATACATCTTTTTGAGTCATACAGGAAGATACTTGAGAAATAGAATTCAGGAAAGACTGAAACATGAGTTTGTTAAAGGGATATTATTCCCAGGAAATTGCCCATCAACTCATCAAGTCTCACTGAACATTCCAGGTTACAACAGCATGCAGCCAGTTGAGAGGCCAGGCACGTGGCCAGTTTTCTAAACATTTCAAATGAATCAGGAAGATAAACATACCTCTGAGAGTGGTGTAGGGAGATTGCGAAGGCCTCATAGTGATTCTTGCCTGAAGCGAGACAATTTGTATTTTAACCTCTCCATAGGGATTTGTAGGCATAAGAAGATTGCATCCTAATCAGATAAACAACCGTGCTTCCCACTCTCTGTGGGTGCATGTGGGTAAATGAGTAAAAACCTTTACCGTCATTGAGCTTTGCATGAGTCTCTTGGTGTTGCATGTGTCTATTGGTGTTTTGCATCAATCACTCAACTTTAGCCTTTAAAAAATCTTGCAGCCAACAGAGAAGGGAATTTCTATTGAGCCAGATGTCAGGGTAAGTTTTATCAGAAAAGTAACTTGACCTGGATCATGATAGGTAAATAACTGTGTGCCCTGTGAATGCAGAAGATGGGAGCTCTTTTTGGTCACAGTGTGAAGGTTGCCTCAAAATTCAGAGATATCAATAATTTGACATTTCTGTGGTCTGAAAAATGTCCAATGTAGCTGGAGCATAGACAGAAATGACAAGAGGGACATATCAAACCTCTTTACATGAAAGAATTTTGACCCAGGAGACCTTTGCAGTGATGTTGATTATGTGGGGATCCTGAATTCTGTTAGAAATTCCTTAGCGGTCCTGAAGGTTGAGTACTTACCTCCAAATTGACCATCAACACACATTAGTAGAACAGGGTTAACAAGTACTAAGGGTTCAAGCTAACCAAATACGATAACTTAAATATTTCTCCTAGAAATGTTTCAGGATAGATTGGAGAGTTATAATTAATAAAATTGCTTTAGTTCCTCTTGGGGACAAAAAACCTAGACTAAACATTTCTTTAACTCAATCTTAGATAGCCTATGATTTCTTTAATTGTATCCAATTATTTAAGATTGTTTTTGTAACTTAATGAGAACAGATAACTTTTGCTTTTTTTTTTTTTAAAGATTTTGTTTATTTATTAGAGAGAGAGATTGAGAGAGCGCATGAGAGGAGAGAAGGTCAGAGAGAGAGAAGCAAACTCCCCAGGGAGCTGGGAGCCTGATGTGGGACTCGATCCCGGGACTCCGGGACCATGACCCAAGCCAAAGGCAGTCACTTAACCAACCAAGCCACCCAGGCGCCCTAACTTTTGCTTTTTAAAAACAATTCTGAACTTTGATTCTTAACATGGTTAGGCATGTTGTTGATTTTTTTTTCCTCCTAAAACATACACTCTAAAAGTACTCCTGAATGGTATATAAATACTAGGTGAAAACTATCTCAATGAAAATTTACAAAGTATTATTGAGAAAACTCAATCTGTTTAAAAATGTAATGAAAGGAGAGAGATATTTTTAAAATAAGGTATTTCCTATCTTAACCAAGTTAGGAGACAACACCCTGTAGCCAAATTACCTCCTGTTGCAAACACTTAAAATCTTTCCTTTGCATGAGGTTTTCTTTTGTTTATGACTTTAAGTGAATTTAGTATTTGCTTACTTGACTGTGAAATCATACAATCTGTGCTTAAAAGGGTAATAAAAACTGTTTTACTATTCACCAAAGATATCTCTAACATTTCTAGGTTAATTGTATGCAGTACTTGGTGCTTTATTATTCTGTATAAAAGTTATTCTTTGCATATTCAACTACCTATTTAAACCTCTTTCTGGATGTATTCAATCACAAATATTTACCAAGGATCCGCTCTAGGTGCTAGGGATATAAAGGTGAACATGATATCGCTAGTTCTGTACAAAAAGCTCACCTTCTAGTCATGAAAGTAAGAATGTAGAACATGTATCCTACAACTGAAACAATTGCAAGTTATAGTCAGTGCCATGATGAAAAAAGAAATTGAGAAAATAGATTTTCATTAGTTAGGGGCGATCTTAATAAAATGACATTTAAGCTGTAGCTAAAGAAAGAGAAGAAGCTAATCATATAAAAAAAAAAAAAGTTAGAGAACATATTCCTGGCATAATTTTCTTCCTGTGTCCAAAATATTTAATGAAGTCCAACATAATTTCTGATAAGTAAGGGGTGTTGAAAGTGGACAAAATGAGGTTTATGAAAATATGCAGTGGTAAGACCCTATAATGAGCCATAGTAAGAACTGAGATTTGATTTTAAGTATAAGTACAATGAGAAGCCACTGGAAAATTTTAATTACTAGGGAGTAATGTGACTTGTTTTGAGATTGAAGAAGGTTCATTCATTATTATCTAATACTAGACTAGAGGGGAACAAATGTGGAAGTTGGGAGAGAGGTGATTTTGTGTAATGATCCATACTCAAAGTACTGCATGAAATGGGCAGCAGTAATGAAGAGGAATGGGGCACCTGGGTGGCTCAGTTGGTTAAGCATTTGCCTTTGGCTCAGGTCATGGCCCCAGGGTCCTGGGATTGAACCCCATGTCAGGCTCCCTGCTTAGTGGGTAATCTGCTTCTCCCTTTTCCTCGGCTCCCTGCCCCCCACTTGTGCTTGCTGTCTTTCTTTCTTTCTTTCTTTCTTTCTTTCTTTCTTTCTTTCTTTCTTTCTTTCTTTCTTTCTCTTCTTTCTTTCTCTCTCTCTTTCTCTCTTTCTCTCTCTCTGAAATATAAATCTTTAAAAAATAATAAAGGGGAAAGGGAGGTAGAACTTAAATTATACTTTAAAATAGAATCAGGACAAAAAACACTATTTTTAACATTGCTGACTTATATAGATTTTTATCCCAATGAGCCAAAACCCCCTTCACTATAACTCCCAGCCATTGATTCTTTCCTCTGGAGACATAAAGTAAGACTTAATCTCTGACCTCACTCCACTATCTGATACAGAACTCTGTGATACATTCATTTAAACTCCATGACACAAAACATTACTGTTAATCTGATGAAAATATGGTTAGACCATTTGAGGACTTGTGGTTAATAGCTGGGTTTCTTGCTTGAATCAATAGTGATAATATTTAACTTGATGGGGAGACATGAAGTAGGAAAAAGGTTAGTGAAAAAAATCAAGATTTTCTGTTTTATGTATGTCGTATTTGTGATCTGAATTATGATCTTTGGGACACATGTGATTAGAGATAGCAAGTAGTCATTTGGATATTCCAGTCTTAAGTTCAGAGGAAAAGTTTTACTTAAGGATATGAATTTGGAAGTCATCTACATAAAGATGGTATTTAAATCTCTGGGAAGTGATAATATTGCTTACTGAGAGTATTTGGTGGGAGGAAAGAGTTCCTAGGGCCAACCCCCGAGAGACCTAGAATTTTCAAGCAGAACCAATAAAGGAAACTCAAAACATTATTTTTTAGCTATCCAATTCCTTGGATTCCCATAGCTTTTATTTGTATAAAATCAGGTTATTTGAATACATGTAAGCATCAAATTAACCCAAGAAATGATTGTTGTAAGTAATAATAAAATGTGGTAATATAGCTAAAAGCCAAAGCAACATAATACAACATTGTTGTTGTTGTTTTTAAAGATTTTATTTATTTATTTGACAGAGAGAGAGATCACAAGTAGGCAGAAAGGCAGGCAGAGAGAGAAGGGGAAGCAGGCTCCCTGCTGAGCAGAGAGCCCTGTGTGGGGCTCGATCCCAGGACCCTGGGATCATGCCCTGAACTGAAGGCAGAAGCTTTAACCCACTGAGCCACCCAGGTGCCCCACAACATTGTTAATATTAATAATACACGATGTAAGAATAGAAAACCCACAAATGAACCCACAACTATATGGTTAATTAATATTTGACAAATTAGGAAAGAATATCCAGTGGGATTAAGAGAGTCTCTTCAACAAATGGTGTTGGGAAAACTGGACAGCAACATGAACAAGAATGAAACTGGACCACTTTCTTACATCATACACAAAAATAAACTCAAAATGGGTGAAACACCTAAATGTGAGACAGGAAACCATCAAAATCCTAGAAAAGAACACAAGAACTAACCTCTTTGACATTGGCTATAACCACGTCCTACTAGATATGTCTCCCAAGGCAAGGGAAACAAAAGCAAAAATGAACTATTGGGACTTCATCAAAATAAAAACTTCTGCACGGTGAAGGAAACAATCTACAAAACTAAAAAGCAACCTTCAGAATGGGAGAAGGTATTTGCAAATGATGTGTCTGGTAAGGGGTTAGTATCCAAAAACATATAAAGAATTTATAAAGCAGAACACCCAAAAAACAAATAAATAATCCAGTTAAAATGGGCAGAAGACATGAATAGAAATTTTTCCAAAGAAGGCATACAGATGACTAACAGACACATGAAAATATATCCAACATCACTCGTCATCAGGGAAATACAAATCAGAACTATAGCGAGATATCACCTCAGACTTTGAGTGGCTAAAATTAACAACACAGAAACAACAGATGTTGCTAAGGATGCAAAGAAAGGGGAACCCTCCTACAGTGCTGATGGGAATGCAAACTTGTGCAGCCACTCTGGAAAACAATATGGAGGTTTATCAGAAAGTTAAAAATACAACTACCCCATGATCCAGCACTTGTACCACTTAGGTATTTACTCTAAGAATACAAAAAGACTAATTTGAAGGGATACATGCACCCCAGTGTTTATAGCAGCATTATTTATAATAGCCAAATTATGGAAAGAGCCCAAGTGTCCATTGACTGATGAATGAATGGATAAAGAAGATGTGATGTATGCGCACACACACACACACACACACACACACACAAAGTAGAATATTACTCAGCTATAAAATATGAGATCTTGCCATTTACAAAGAGGTAGATAGAGCTAAAGAGTATTATGCTAAGTGAAATAAATCAGAGAAAGACAGATACCATATGATTTCACTCATGTGGAATTTAAGAAATAAAGGAGCAAAGGTGAAAAAAGAGAGAGGAAGAGGTAAACCAGGAAACAGACTCTTAAGTTTAGATAAGAAACTGATGGTTACCAGAGGGGAAGTGGGTCGGGGTTACGTAGGCGATGGGGATTAAGGAGTGCACTTGCTGTAATGAGCATAGGTGTTGTATGGAAGTGTTGAATCACTGTATTGTACACCTGAAATTAGTAATACACTGCATGTTAACTAACTGGAATTAAAATACAAACTTAAAAAAATGCTGTAAGCTAAGTAAAAATTCCAATTGTACTTCATTTAGAATACAACCTGGGGTAGACTTCAGTTCTACTTAAATATAAGCTTGTTACAAGTCAAGAATATTGATTGTAAAATTGTTTTTCTAAACAAAGCTTTAACATTTTAAAATCTGAGTTATTTTATTTTTTTTAAAGATTTTATTTTTTATTTATTTGACAGAGACAGAGATCACAAGTAGGCAGAGAGGCAGGCAGAGAGAGAAGGGGAAGCAGGCTCCCTCATGAGCAGAGAACCTGATGCAGGGCTTGATCCCAGCACCCTGAGATCATGACCTGAGCCGAAGGCAGAGGCTTTAACCCACTGAGCCACCCAAGCACCCCGAGTTATTTTATTTTAATACCTGAAGTCATTTATGATAAAATATACTCAGTGAAAATATGTTTTGGATAATACAGTAAAACAGGAGATTATCATAGAAGATAATGTAGGAGAAAAATCTAGATGGTCTTGGGTATGCTGATGACTTTTTAGATACAGCCCCAAAGGCATGAAAGAGATACACTGAAATGAAAAACTTCTCTGTGAAAGGCACTGTCTAAGGAGTAGGAAGAGAAGCAAAAGACTGGAAAAAAATATTTGCAAAAGACATATCTGGTAAAAAGACCAATATCCAAAATGTACAAAAAAACCCTATAAAAATCAACAATAAGAAAACAGAGAACATGGTTAAAAAATGGACAAAGACCTGAACATATGGCCAAAGAAAATATAGAGAAGGCAAATGATATAAAAAGACACTCAACATCATTTGCCAATAGGGAATTGCTGGTGAGAATATGGAAAAACAGGAATTCTCATTCATTACTGGTGGAAATGTAAAATGACTCAGCTAATTTGGGAAACAGTTTAGTGGTTTCTTACAAAACTAAACATACTCTTACTATATGATCCAGCAAATGCATTCTTTGGTATTTACTCAAACAAGCTGAAAAGTTGTGTTCACACATAAAAACCTGCACACAGATGTTTATAGTGGCTTTATTTGTATTTGCCAGAACTTCAGAGCAACCAAAGTTGTCCTTCAATAAGTGAATAAATAAAATATGGTTCATCCAGACAATGGAATATTATTCATCACTAAAAAAAAAAAAATGAGCTTGTTGTTGCAACTAGAGGGTATTATGCTAAATTAAATAAGTCAATCAGAGAAAAACAATTATATGATCTCACTCATATGTGGAATACAAGAAACAAAACAGAGGATCATAGGGGAAGGGAGGGAAAAATAAAGTAAGATGAAACCAGAGAGGGAGACAAACCATAAAAGAGTCTTAATCATAGGAAACAAACTGAGGGTTGGGGAGGAGGGGAGGGGTAACTGGGTGATGGACATTGGGGGGAGGGCACACGATGTAATGAGCACTGGGTGTTACATAAAACTGATGAATCACTGACCTCTACCTCTGAAACCAATAATATAGTATATGTTAATTAATTGCATTTAAATAAAAAATGGGAATAAAAAGCAAAAGACATGAACTATCAAACTATGAAAAGATATGGAGAACCTTAAGAGTGTATTAGTAAGTGAAAGAAGCGGACCTGAAGAGGCTGTACACATACTCTTAACTATATGGCATTCTGGAGAAGGCAAAACTGGAGACAGTAAAAAGACCAATAGTAGCCAGTGATTAGCAGGGAGGGGCTGATGAATGGGTAGAGCAGAGAGGATTTTTAGGGCAGTGAAACTATAATGTATGAAAGCATATAGGTATATACATGTCATTGTTCATTTATCCAAGCCTATAGAATGTACATGAAGAGTAAACCCTGGTGTAAACTATGGACTTTGATTGATGTATTTGGTTGATATATCAACGTAGGTCCAGCAATCATAATCATAATTACTGTGGTGAAGGATATTGATAGGGGGTGTTGTTCTGTCTGTTCTGAGGCCAGAAGGTATAGAGAACTCTCTCTGTACTTTCTACTCTATTTTTCTGTGAGCCCCCAATTTCTCTAAAGACAAAATCTATTTTTTAAAAAAGATACGTTTGATATTTTACTATAATTCTTCAAATAAATATGTAGAATACTCTATAGTGGTTCTTTGATCCTGGAAGATTACTCATCAACAATATTATCTAGGTTCTTGTATATTCAGAAATATTTGGGCTGCAGCCTTTGTGCTTGTGTGATAGCTTACATAGATTAAAAATGTTTTTTTTATTTTCTTATCTTGATTAGAGCTATTTTTATTCTCTTTTTTTATTCTAACATTGAATGTTTCTTTGGAAAAATCTCAGGCCACCCTGGAAATTTTCCAATCATAGGTGACTTACTTGGTTTTGACTACCCCAAAGATTCTATTTTCATAATTTTTTCATGCATCCGTATATATTTTTAATACTCTTATAGTGTGGTAACTGCATTGGGATAAATTCGGATCTGAACTATGTCTTTTCTCTGGCACATGCTGCATTCTTTTACAATATACATTAGCTTTTTTATTTCAGAAAAAAATCATCAGGTAAGTCATACATTTAAAATATTTGTTTTTTCCCTTATTATATATTCTGTATTTGGGAAATCCAAAATTTGTGTCGAAACTATTTTGCCCACTTTTTCTAATCTTTATTTAAAATTTCTTAAATTGTGTTTGTTTTTGTTAGTTTTTCTCATTCATATGTCTGTGTCACGTATTTTACTCAATGGTTATTTTCTTTTGTGTTAATTTGTTTTTTTTTTAATTTTTTAACCATTTTTTAAAGATTTTATTTATTTATTTGACAGAGGGAAAGAGATCACAAGTAGACAAAGAGGCAGGCAGAGAGAGAGGGGGAAGCAGGCTCCCCACTAAGCAGAGAGCCTGATGCGGGGCTCAATCCCAGGACCCTGAGATCATGACTTGAGCCGAAGGCAGAGGCTTTAAGCCCCTAAGGCACCCCTCTTTTGTGATAATTTGTAATTCATCTTTTCTTTCTAATATTTTTTTGAGTTTCAATAGCTCATATTTCTTCCCTTGATTTTGTCACATTATATCTTACTTATTATATTACTCACTTGTCTTTTTCTTTGCACAGGAAAATAGATAAATAATTATATCAATTTCTCTCTTTTTCTCCTATCATTTTGTGTATGCTGAGTCAGATTCATGTTTACTACTGATCATGGAATCAATTGGGTTATCCCTGCTATTTGCAGAGATCTCTTGTGGATGAAGGATGCATACAGTCTTATAGGCTTCATGGTTCCCTACTCCATGGTAAACTTTATTGGCTTACTAGAGTTGTATTGCTGTGCATTGCAATGGCTTCTCTCTGTGTTTAACTCTGCTTAACTCAAAGGAATTATTTTCATGAGTGCTTCTGTCACCAGACCTGGTGGCTCCCCATTCAGCTACACCTAAGGGATTTACTTTCAGTTTGAGTCCCCCTTCCTTTTGTACCTAATATCTTTATATCTTCAGGAATGTTTTATTTTCTCTGTATATTTTCAGCACCACTGTACGTCAGAGTTTTGAAAATTAATGCTGTTTAGGAATGAACATTGTGCTTATATTTCTTCCCTTTGGTTCACTTTTCACTTAATATAGTTTCAAACTAAGAAAATAACTCTTTTGGGGTAATTAGTCTTAAACACAACTATCTTGACTCTACTAAATATATGAAATATATTTTGAAAAACAGCATTTTTGAGAAAATTATTCGTGGATAAGATGACCTGAAAGTATAGTTAAAATATTAAAATATACAACAAAAACAATCATTTGGAACAAGTGACACTGTTGGGAACAAATAACGCTTCATGTTCTAGATAACTAAGAACAAAATAAATTGATCAAGGGTGAGGAGAAAGAGCCTAAAAATGCAAGAAGTAAGGAAAGTGATTTGTAGATGATTACTTCCAAATAAGACCCAAATCACTGGGAATTATACATGGAATAGAAGAATTAAGATGCAATTACTGATATAAGGAATAAGACAATCCTATACACAGATCATAATTTGATCTCCTTTAGCTTAAGAATCTAATTGAAAGTTGCATTACAAGCTTCATATGACATTATTAAACTGATTCATGAAAATTCTCAAAATTGATAAATGGAACTATTTTGAAAATTTGAGATTCATTATTAATTAGATTGCTCATGTAAGATTTTATTTAGTCAGAAGAGGGAAGATTACTAAATATAGAACAAAAGTGGTGAGAATGCTATTAACTTGGTTATATTGTTTTCAGATATTTAAATTGAAAAGTTGCTAATGTATTTTTAATATATCACTGCCCCTTATTCTGGTGTATCTTCATTGACCCATAACTTTTTAATATATTGGGTAATATTTTCTCAAAGTCAATTAATATGTATGTGTGTGTTTATAGCGAGCTGCACTATGAAAATGTGTCATACTATGTGTTATTGAAATATGTATTTGTTAAATATTCATTTATTAAAAAAATAGTTGATAATTTTATAGTGTTTCAATTCACACTAGAATATATGTCATACTATGTGTCATTGAAATATGTATTGTTAAATATTCATTTATTAACAGAAAGTAGTTGATAATTTTATAGTGTTTCAATTCACACTAGAATATGAATGTCCTCTTGAAGGACTTTTGTAATATTAATTATTATTTTTAAGTAGTATTCATTATTTGGAAATAATTTCAAATAATGTTATGATCACAAATATTTATATTTGAAATAGAGTACATATTATTTTTCTGAACATAAGTGAACTGTTACTTTCCTCATGAACATAAGTGTGCGTGTTTTGTTTATGTGTGTGTATGTATCAGCTTCCTTGTTTTGTTGTTTGCAGTATTTAATATTTTACAGAATCATGGATTATTTCTTTAATTTACTCTGTTGCATGGACTTAAAAAGACCCAAATAAAAGCATTTCTTTAATTAACACCAACTGCTTTTTTAATCAACTTGAAAAATATATTTTTAATTCAGATTTCCTCAGAGTAAATGAAGCATTGCCCACCCTTTATAGCATTATTTGAAGCTCCTAAAATGCTAAAATGGCACCACTAAAAAGAATATAACATGTCCTTGATGTATCAAAAGAAAAAACTCTTGCCTGGGATAAGCCTAAGAATGTGAGAATAGTTTAAATTATCAAATATATTAACAGATTAAAAGATCTTTTTAGTATATGCCAGACAAAGTTTTATTAAAATTTTATTTCCAGTGATAAATACTTCCAACACATTAATCATTAAAAAATTTCCTTGTCTTTATGACATGTAATCTAAAATGTCTGTAGAAAAGATTATGTAATAGCAATACCTTATTTTGTATAAAACGAACTTCTGAAAAAGTTTTAAAATCATGTAAAATTAATTTCAAAGTTATTTAAATATAAATTGATTGAAATGTATATTTTGAAATCCAGTTAATAATAAATGTTAATTTATGTTCTCTTTATTATGATGTATTTGTGTCATGTTTAAATGCTAAGACAGCATTAGAGTCTGTGAATCCTATGAATTTAAGTTCTAAACCCAGAAATGTTCTAAAATTAAATAGAAGCCATACAGAATATATCCTCAATTTATCTAATATAAAATCAAGAAGGATGATAACTGTCTTTCAACGTCACATATTATGTTTTATTCAATTATAGTTTTATTTTTAATATTATTCCATCAATAAAATGGTACACAGCTAGACAATTTAGTAAAATCCTGTTTTATAGGTAATAATCAGAAGTGAAAAGCCTGTTTATATTTACATAAAATTCATTTCATCTTAAAGTGCATTAGAAACTACATAATTTCAGAGACTTTGTTGCAAATAATGATATTTGCATTTGTCTACAACTGACATAAGATTATAGACTGAAGAAAGAGATTATTAGTCATGTAGAGCTATGTGACTATGGTGGGGTTAAAATTCTGAACTTTCTTTTTCTTTATAAAATCTCTTCCAAAGTTTGAAGAAAAAATGAGGGAAACATATCCACTAAATGTATTCATGTGTAATGCTTAAAAGTAAAGCAGATTTAAATATTTTATATCTTTTTTGAAAATCAAATTATTCTTATTAATGAATTATTAAGTGTAATTAAAATAAGTAGATAAGCAAATTCCTCTCTATTGGACCTGGAATATTTCCTTTTTATTTCACTAGTCTTGATTTAATTTTAATTTCTCAAAGATTTCCAGAACTCATAAGTTGTGGCAATATGGTCAGTTATATGTCAAATAAAGATGTGATTTAATGTACCATAAAGCATATATCAAAAGTCCCTAAACACAAAGAATAATCTTATTCATAAATAAAATTATAGTTTAGTCTGACTAAAAGTCACTTAGCAGTTCATCCATTAATTATAATGATTATAATGATTAATTTCCTGGAAATATTCATTTAAACATTTTTCAATAACAAAAAAATTTTCAACTTTATCATATGTATTTTGTAAGTATGCTAAAATTAATTCCTTACTAGTTAGTGCAATCTTTTGGGACTAGACCTCTGCCTTCATTATTTATGCTTTAGTATTCTCAGTCCTTTGAACTATTGAATTGTGTTTCTCTGCCTCTTACAAGAAATAAATGGTAGATAAATTATAAATTCAAGAAGTTTCTAGAATCAAAAGCAGAAGTGGTAGGGTAACCAGCTGGCCTGAAACCTGAAGAGAAACTTATGCCCACATAGAAGAGAAGCAAGCACAACCTTACCTGGGGTCCCGGCAATAGATGCAATCAGAGGCCAGTAGGAGAACTGAGAAAGAATGGTTGATGAATTGATGTAGATCAGTTGTGTACTACAAGAGATTATGAAGCCCAGAGTGCTGCAGAAATTGGAGGCTGTGCCCTCTAGAGAATGTTAGCAAAAATTTTAAGTAAATGTTTATGTCCTGTGTAGATTTA
The DNA here is from genome assembly GCA_028533885.1 of Nasua narica. Taxonomy (NCBI): domain Eukaryota; kingdom Metazoa; phylum Chordata; class Mammalia; order Carnivora; family Procyonidae; genus Nasua; species Nasua narica. Next base: position 50,876,037 of record CM052802.1, read on the forward strand.
AGGGTGTAGGAATGCAGCCACAGGGGGAAGGACATGAAAACTCCACAGGGATACTTCTCTCTTGTCTTTCTTGTGGAGTAAGTCTTGATCTCTCGGGGAATGACAGAATGACACTGTCAGCCTTACTGGTGAAAACCTATTGGAACATGTAAAAGAAAACAGAAAATAACCCTGTACCTAAGGTAGGAGAAGGAATGTGTGCTAGACCTAAAGCTGTAGTGGGAGAGGGACAGGCATCCTGAGGAAGCCACACAGGGAAACACAGGAACATGGAACCTTCCAAAGATTGAGCCCTAATAAATAGTAACAATGGAGAAGATATCTATAATCTTAGACTAACAAGTTGAATAACAAATAACAGCAAAATAATATTGAGAGACATACAAGGAAGGGATAAGAGAATTTAAGGGAAACTTTTCTGAGGGGCAATGCAAAGGAAAGACCTAAAGTCAAGGTTAGAAAATCAAAGGAACGAAAACAACAATAAAAACAAACAAAAACCTACACAATACCAGCCCCTAACATGGCATAGTGTATTGCTAAAAGCATTAGAAACCTGTGGTGGACTGAACATTACCATATGAAATTATCCTCAAACCATCTCAACTCTGAACTAGATTAACTCAAATCCTTGTACTAAGGACATAGTGGGGGGAAGGATGTTCACATTTCCAGGCTAAACACTGGATACCAAAGCATTGACCTTTCCACTCAATATATCTAGTTTTCAACACAAACAAAATTATAAGGGACACAAAAGTTAAGAGAAAACAATACATTTTCAAGTGACAAACCAGTTATCAGAGCCAGACAGATATGACACCTCTATTGGAACTAGCTGACAGAGAATTAAATGTTTAAAATATTAGAGATTCTAAAGAATATCATGAACGGTATGAAAGATTATATGAGTAATTTCAGCAGAGAGTTGGAAATTATAGAAAAGAATGAAATGGAGCAACCACAAATGAATAATCAGTAATAGAGAAAAAGAATACTTTGAGTGGGTTTACTCATCGATAGATTAAATACAACTGAGGAATGAATTAGTGAACTTAAAGATAGGCCAGTAGAAATTAGCAAACTTAAACACACACACAAAAAAGGTTAAAAAACAGTGCACCCAAGACTATCATTTGTCAAGAAATGTATAATTAGAATCCAGAAAAAGAAGAGAGAAGGCAGATGAAATCTTTGCAGAAATAATGGCCAAGAATCTTCTAAATCTAATGACAACTCTCAAAGCATAAATTAAATTAAAATAGAGAGCACCAACTAGAATAAATACTTAATGAAACAAATAAACAGAAACCTAGGTATATTGCATAGAAATTTTTGAGAGCAAAGGCAAAGAGAAAATCTTGAGGAAAGAAACATTACAAACAGAGGAACAAAGAGGAATTACAGTAGACTTCTTGTCATAAACCATACAAGCCAGAATATGATGGAGATATCTCTAAAGTGCTAAAAAGTAAAATGAAACAAAACAAATAAAAATCCCTTTCATGTCATAATTATATAAGCTGAATATAGGATTTTAGTTAAAAAAAACCCTGAAATTGGAATAAATTCTGTAATGTAGTAGTTTGTGCCAATTTTTTTGGTTTGATAATTTTTTATCATAACTTAAGATGTTAACATTAGCGAAAGATGGGCAAAAGTGTACTGAAATTCTCTGTGCTATCTTTTCAACTCTTAAAAATTAACAAAAGGCAAATGAGTTCTTCAAAACCAAATAGCTACACATAGTCAATTTTAGAAGAAAGACTATTTCATACTGCTTATTTTAATTATATGTTATATTTGTAGGAAATCTTTGCCTTTAGCTTTGGAAAGTAGATTTATTTTTATTTTGACGAACTTCAGAAGTCAATGGATTTTGGTATGGATTTTTCCCCCATGCATATTATAATTAGTTTCAACAAGGAACTTAAGATAGATTTGTATGGCTCATAAGATGTGTAACATAAATGTAAAAGTTTTAAAATATATACTGATGAAAATAAATGTGAATAAGTAGGCAATTTATTAAGTACTAATTTGGGTTCTGGAACAAAGACATTTGTATTTGACCAAGTTTAAATCCATGCTTTACTTAATCTTGTGTATTTTAGCTTGGAATCTAAGTTTTTTCTTTTCTTCCTCAAAATATCTTCCTCAAAATACCTCAAAATCTTCCTCAAAATACCTACTATTAGGTGTTATTTTCGTTTTTTCCCTATTCTGTAAATCCAATCAACTATTTAGTTAATATGGCACCTTCTACATTGTGTGTGGTATGTATGTACATGGCTGTATCTGTGTTTCTCCCCTATTTTACTAAGCTTGTATTTGATTTTAATAAATGTATCCATATATTCAAGAATACATGATATCCTTATCTAATTTCCATCTTCTTCAATAAACCTTCACTTTTCCTGTGTCTGTATCCATACTTACGGCACATGAAATACCATTAATTCATATCTGCCTAGTGAAATCTAACTTATCCTAAATGATCTGAATCCTTTGCTAATAACTATTAATAATTTCCTGATCATTTACAATTAGAAATTCTCATTTTTATTTATAATTGTAGGTAATTGAGTGTTCCGTGCTTACTTTATATCCAGTTTTATTTTCACATTATTTGATATAAATATTCCACCTATTCAGCTATCCCGTGGTGGAGTAGGACAAGTTGGTTAGTCTCTTGGTTGCAGAACATTTCTGTTACAAGTGAAAATATTTACAAACATTGCCTAATTCAATTATCTCTTGTCTGTCTTCAGTTTTTAGATGATTAAAGTATTCTTTAAAAAGCAAGCAATGAAAAATGAGTCTTACAGAAGAGAGACTTTTATATCCATCACCTTTCTTTTTTTTTTTTTAAGATTTTATCTATTCATTTAACAGAGAGAGAACACAGGCAGAGAGGCAGGCAGAGGCAGAGAGAGGAGCAGGCTCCGTGCAGAGCAAGGAGCCTGATGCGGGACTCAATCCCAAGACGCTGGGATCATGACCTGAGCCAAAGGCAGTTGCTTAACCAACTGAGCCACCCAGGCATCCCTCCATCACCTTTCTTCCTTCCCTGTGAGCAGCTTTTGTTTTAGGTACTGTAGTTTCATTTTTTCTTATCCAGCCTCTTCAAGGTTAGTACATCACTAAAAGTAATCTTTTATTCCTCTGAACCCTATATCTGTGATGTAAAATGGATACATGCCCTAATCACCTTAAATATTACTATGAAAAGCAAAACAGTGATTGTGTACACAAAATTGCTTAGGGTATTATCTGTGCTCTACTAATTTAAAGTAATGGTAACAGACCAGAATATTTATTTTTAAATAGTATGAAAGCCCCACATATCAACCGCTTTAAGAGATTTCAGGATACATTATAATTGACTTCAGTTTACAGATGATATATAGGAAACCGGAGGCTTTGGAGCTGCAAAGATATTTCCTTCGATTAACATGGCTTAGAGATGGAGACTGAGCTACAATGAGTGGATGTAGTGGCATTATTCTTTTATTCTGTTTCGGTGAATGATTCACCAAATCAAAAGGATATTCCATTTCTTTCTTACTAACTTTAGTAATTTATTTTTAAAGATTTTATTTATTTATTTGACAGAGAAAGAGAGACAGTGAGAGAAGGAACACGAGCAGGGGGAGTGGGAAAGGGAGAAGGAGAAGCAGACTTCCCACTGAGCAGGGAGCCCGATGCGGGACTCAATCCCCAGACCCTGGGACCATGACCTGAGCTGAAGGCAGACGCTTAACAACTGAGCCATCCAGGCGCCCCTACCTTTAGTAATTTTTAATATGTTTTTGGAAGTTCATAATTTTTCCACCAAAGACTGTACAAGTTTAATATTGTAGAATAAGTTTATATTAATTAATCTTTATATATTAATCCATTATAATATATAATATATATTCTAATAATTATATATTTTATAATTATATTCTAATAATATAATTATTAGAATATAATTATATTACAATATAATTAATATATCATTACAATATAATTATATTATAATTAATTATAAATTAATTAATGATTTTCTTATTCACATAAAATTTTGACATAAAATGAAGTGTATCCTTTTTGTGGATGACATTAATTCATTAATGAAATCTACATTAGATTTTTTTTTTTTTAGGATTGGATATTGCTGGGGCTCCCAGGTGGCTCAGTTGGTGATTGACACTCTTGATTTTGGCTCAGGTCATGATCTCAGGGTTGTGAGATTGAGCCCCGTGTAGGGCCTGCTTAAGATTCTCTCTCTCCCTCTCCCTCTGACCCAACCTTCTCTCTCCTTCTGGAAAGAAAGAGAGAGAGAGAGGAAGAAAAAGAGAGGAAGAGAGAAGAAGAGAGAATGAGGGAGGGAGGGAGGTGGGATGAAGGAAAGAAGAAAGAAGAGAAAAGAAAGAAATGGATACTGCTATAAACTTTCTTTTACATTAAGAATAATTATGTTAATATTGTTCACAGTGACCAAGATAGGCTTAAAGTTCCCCTAAGCTTGACTAAACTTTATTTATTTTTTGACTAAACTTTAAACAGGATTTTTTGACTATGGTCTCCTGACATCCCTTTTTTAAAAGCATTTACTTTAGAAAACTTAGTTTAAAAGTGTTTCTCTGCTCTTCTTTCTCAGTCTAGGAGGAGGGTAGGAACTTAATTTCATTTAGTGCCAATTAGTAAATATAGATGGTCTAATCACATTAACAAACCTCCTCATTAACATCCTCCAGTACTTGTCCACTGTCTCAACCCAGCACCTAAAAATCCTGCATTTGTTTCAACAGAGTTGAGTTCAGTTTCTCTCCCTATTGCAATAATTCCATGCCGGTTTAATCAGAGCTGGTACAATTTTTCTTTGACAACCGAAAATACAGTTTATGCAACTGAATCATGTTATATTCTAGGAAGTTCAAAGCCTGATTTGGACCTTAAATTAAGTAATCATGTAGGATGCTGCTTAGCTTCAGATGCTATAACAAAATACCATAGACCTAGTGGCTTAAATAACAGAAATTATTTCTCACAGTTCTGGAGGCTGGGAAGTCCAACAATAAATTACCATCTGATTCGTGTCTTGTGAGGGCCCCTTTCCTGGCTTGTAGATGGCTGCCTTCTTGCTGCGTACTCACAAAGCCTTTTTTTTTTTTTTTTTTTGGTACATGCTTATGGAGAGAGAAAGAGAGAGTGAAAGAGAAAGATAGAGTGTGAGAGTGAGAGATCCTGTGTCTCTTTTTCTTTTTATAAGGACATTAATCCCATCATCAAGGCCCTACCATCATGACCTAATCTAACTGTATTTATCTCCCAAAGGCCTCATGGCCTCTAAATACCATCACACTGGGGGTTAGGGATTCAACATATGAGTTCAAATAGGGGGGATACAAACATTTAGTCCATAGCAGATGCTGTGATCTGCATCTGTGAGCCACCATTTCTGTTGTTATATTTATTAACTAATATTATTAGTTAATTTAATGCTAAGTTAATGGGTTTTTTTTAAACTGTATTTTTAGTGGCATCAATATTTTATGTGAGCAAATAAAATACCACATTAGAAAAAAAGATCACTCTTAGCTAAGTTCATTAAATTTAAATTTTACAGAGAAGTGAAATCTGTGAGAGCTTGACAGGACTTGATATATTATCTTGAACATTTTACCAAGAAATCAGCTGTGTTATCTAAAAATCTAATCCATTAGCCTTGTCTGGTATGTACATTTTTATCTAGTAAACTATGATTCCAAAGTTGAGCAGGGCTGGGAGGTGCAGCCCTCCCCTATTTGAGCAATGGCATGACCGCCTCCATCCCTACCTCATCCCATCTAGGAAGACCTTCAGTGTTAAGATCTCATTGTCAAAACTAGTTTGTCTCTCTCCTATTTGCTTAACAGATGAATATTTTAAATGAGAGAGATTATATGACTTTAAAGTCTTAAAGTAAATTAGACAAGGGGACAAAATAAAAACCTAGTCTATGTAGGATATATTTTCAGAAAATGGAGTATTTAAAATGTTTCAGTTAGTCTGCTAATATTTCAAGAAAACAGAAGGTCAGATTTGTCCCATAATTTTGTGTTTCCTGTTCTATATATTACTTTCAAATAATAAAAAAGTATATATATTTTTCTTTTTGAAATGCCATCAATTTTAAATGTAGTTCCCAGTATCTTTAAATAAATCAACCTGAGATTGCCTATAAATTTTAAATATAACTTTTAGTGCTGATTGTCATATAAAACAAACAATAATTGAATATATTGTCTCCTATCCATGATTTTCTTTGTTTTTCATTCTAATTTTGGCCCATTGACAAATGTTTTTACCTTATAACTTCTTACAGGTTTCAAAAGAGATAAAAAAAAAAAGACTATTTAAAAGCTCAGGAAAATCCCAGTGCTATTTAGGCTAGACATCCTGCATCTCTGTCTTTGTGGTAGAAGTCACAATTCCAAATACGATTTTTAATATCTAACAGGTATGGTTACCTGTTCAGTCCATCGTGTAATTTTATTAATCTCATGGAGAACAGGTAAACTCTTTTTCTCCTTTTGATTTTTTAGACTACTTACTTGGTAATCTTTTCTTCTGCCTAATGGCCCCGTGGCTCCCTAGTGACAGTCTTTCCTTGTCTTCAGATACTTAGAGGGGTACATTAACTCTTTCAGCCCTCAGGGACCACTTGGTGTGCTTTAATGAGTAGTAACATTGAGGAAAGCACATAATTTACTTTAGACACTCATACTATTAGATATCTTTTATTTTCATCAAGATGATATTTACACATATTTCCAGAAACTAATTGTGCTAAAAAGATGTTAATAATACCAGCAATGCCTTACTTTTTCCCTTCCCAACTCTATAGTAGGTCTTCAGCACAGCCTCTTCCAAACTTTTAACATTTCTTATGTTACATTTTTGCTATTCTAAATAGTATGCTTCTCTTGAGAGCTCTTGATTTATTGAGTTTTGACATAATATAACAAATTTTATTAGACTAAATGAGTGTCTGGTCCTCTGAATATGTTCCTATAAAGCAAATTTGTATTAATCAATACTCAGTGTTCTATTATTACACTAGTATAAATAGGGCTCAAAGCAGAGCCAATTAGTCTACCAAAATTACAATACTCCTACCCTGTAATATGTTCAGCCAATTTGTTTAGCTAGCTAGTATGTCAGTTATTTTATCTTCCTCTGGAATTTGCTTTCAAATGTATTTAATTGGTACTACTTTTTTAAACTATTGTTAATCTTCCCACTCTTTTATTTGCAGTTGAATTTTTCACAAATTAAAGGGCATTTCTTTTTTCCTTAAATCTTAGCTTGTGATACTGGATCCCCCAAGTCAGATATAGCTTAATTGTTTTCAGTGTCTGTCCATGTATATTATGGGATGAGGCATTAGAAAACGGGGTGCTCTGTGCACATAGATGGAATGCCAACAACTTGGGTCAGTGGTTCAGTGAGGCAGCTATTTCATTGTGGACTTTCAAAGTTTAGTATTGCCTTGATTTTCCTGGAACACTTTTCTTCATCTAGAGAATGATTTCTTCAAGTTCATGCCTAAGAGAGTTTATTTTTTTCCCACTTCTGCATAAAAAATTATCACAACTTTAGTGATTTAAACAAAAGATATTATCATTTCAGTTTCTGTGGCTCAGGAATTTGGGGGATGGTTATGCTGGATCCTCTATCCATAGTCTTCAGGGCTCCATTCAAGATATCGGTAAGGTTGAGTTCTCACAGGAGTTTAAAGTTCTCTTCCAGGTTTATTCAGATGGCTGGCAGAATTCATTCCCTTGTAGTGGGAGATCTGAGACCCTCAGCATCTATGGACTGCTTTTTTCTATGGGCTACTCATACTAAGGCTGATGGCTTCAAAGCCAGTAGGAGAGCATCTCAGAACTTCAGGGAAGGAGCCTCCTTTTAAAAAATTCATCTAATAAACTCAGGCCTATTCTGGATAATCTCCCTTTGATTAATTCCATTATCAGATGATTAGGGACCTTATTTACATCTGCAAAGTTCCTTTCACTTTTTTAATGTAGTCATGCCAGTGATATTATATTCAAGGGTCTATTTCTACTGGAGGGAAGGAGATTACATATGGGTGTGTGTCACTGGAGATAATCTTAAGAATTCTGCCTGTCAGAGAGTGCTAAGTATCTGTTGGTTTTCAGTGGTGCAGGAAGGTATAATTCTGAATGAGCTTTTCCAATGAATCCTGTTTTTTCAGACCAGTACCTTATCCTATTCTCAGCTGTGTCTGGTGTCACCCAACCCAGTGAATAAATCCATCACTCCGACAATGGTGAAAATGAGGTTCTGTGATTCTAAAAGCTTTCCTGTTTTAGAATTATGCCCTAGTCTGCTGCTTAGGGTACCTAGCCTTGCAACACTTGAACAGAGACAAGTTTCTGGAGAATAAATGGATTGTCTTTCATAGCTACCCCCATCTGTAGCCAGTTATGTTTATACTGCTGCTGTTCTGCCAAGGCAGTTAGCATCTCCTCCATCTGGTGTCCATCTTTAAGGATTGTAAAAGATGCAATATTTCTGTCATGTTTTTACTTTAAGCCTGTATTTTTTAATTTGCATATTATTTCTGAAAGGAAGATGGGTCAGAACTCTCCGTGATTGACTATAGCACATTTAATAACATATTTCTGATTATAAATTATACCATGATGTGGGATGTCACTGTATAAGAACTTTTAAATGTGTTTTTAAACTTTCATGTAGAGTGTACACTGCTTGAGATTTTTTTTAAGGAAAGAACTGAGGAGAATTGTGGGCATGATGTTTTCGGACAGAATTGTTAAATGCAGACTTTATAATGGGAAGATTACATATAGAAAAGTATATGGGGCATAAATATATATTTTGATGGTTTCTTAGAAAATAAACCCAGTCATGTAATCATCCCTCAAGAAAAGAAGTAGGGCCTTAATAACAGCTTAAAGCCTCAAGCCACAAACTGTTCCAGTCAACAGCTTTCCTTGTCCCCCAAAGTAAAGGTTATCCTAACTTGTAATGCTTGTAGCTACTGTGTCTGTTATAAATGAAATCATATGGTGTTATCTCTTCTTTTGTGTCTGGATTTGTTCATTTGGCAGTGTGCTTGGAAAATTTGTGTTGTTTTTATTTGGCTATAGTTTGTACATTTAAGTTACTTTATAATATGTAAAAAAATTGTATGACAACACCAAAGACGATTTATCCATTCACGTGGATGGACATTTTGGGTTGTTTGCAGTTGGGGTTATGAATAGTGCCAACAAGGACATCCTTGTGCATACTTTTACAGGAACATACAAAATACATTTCTGATGGGTACATACCTCAGAATGAAATTACAGGACTATTATGTATGTGTATGTTAAACTTGGTAGATATTGCCACACTATTTTTCAGAGTGGTTCTGTGAAGTTATAATTCCACTAAATAAAAATTCCCATTTTTATACAGCCTTGCTGATACTTGGTATTCTTTTTTCTGTAGGAATAACCAGTTGAGCCAGCATTGTTATTAGAAATGACATTTTCCTACTAACCTGATTATTATTGTGATCCTCAGTGCTTAATCGGGTTCTGAAGTCTCTATTCTGTTCCATCAGTCTACAAATATCCTTGTGCTAATATTAGACTTACTATCTAATAGAATAAATAACTATTCTTGTCTTTTCAAGTTGTCTTATTCTTGGTTCCTTGCATTTACAGATATATTTTGAATATTTTATTTATTTATTTATTTATTTATTTATTTATTTATTTATTTCAGAGAGAGTGCAAGTAGGGGACAGAGAGGAGCAGAGGGGAAGGGAGAGGGACAGGCAGACTCCATATTGAACTTGGACCCAAACTTGGGTCTCTGAGGGCCCTGGGATCTTGACCTGAGCCAAATCCAAGATTTGGATGCTTAACAACTGAGCTAACCAACCACCAATACAGACATATTTTAGAATTAGTTCATAAATTTCCACAAAATTCCCATTGGGATTTTGATTGAGGGCTGCACTGAATGCATAGAAACATTTAAGGAAATGTAGCATCATTACAATATTTGATTTTCCAAATTCTGATTACCATAAATCCCTGGGTATATTTGGGCTTTCTTTATTTTTTCTTAATCTAGTTTTATTGTTTTCTATGGAAAGTCATTTTCTGGAGCTTTTTATAACTTGATGTCACAAGTTATAAAAAGCTGTTTTATAACAGCTTATTTTATTTGCTGTTGTTAATGAAATACATGTAAAAAATTATTTTTCTATTTGCTGCTGGTATATAGATCCACAATTGACTTTCTATAATGACCTTGTTCCCAGCAAAATAACTAATTTTATCTGATTATTTCTAATATTTTTGTGCAATTTAAAGAATTTTCTACATATGTAATCATGCAATTTGTGGATAATAGTGCTTTTTCACTATTCTCCAGTATTTATGGATTTTATTACTTTTATTACATTAAAGTTCAGGCTAGGTCCTCTAGTAAAATTCATGATAGTGGGCATTAGTGTTGTTTTTTTTTAAGAAGGAAAGATTTTAACATTTTACCATTAAGTATGATTTTTATTTTCTCAATATATTTTATTATATTAAGTGATTTCCATAATTGACTAAGATTTTTGTCATGTATATATATTGTTTTATCATTTTCTCAATTTGTTAAGATCATCATGATTTTTCTTCCTTATTTTAAAATTCTTCCCATATTTGTACCAATGAATTTTTTCTTCAGTCAAATAAATTTGAACTGCATTATTTTAAGAGGAATTATAATCTCTCTCCTCTGATATCCACACAGTGCTTATTTGACATTCTAGTGTGCCAATATCCATTGCAAATCTCTAGGGTATTCAAGCATGTAGCATTTTATAGTTTTTAAAAATAAAATTTTATTTTGAGTATTTGTAACAGTTGCTGAGTCCACTCTTGTGATTCTGGCTTTTTAAAGCTAACCCACAAATTTTAAATGTGATCCTAAGCAAACTGAAAGACATGCATGATAACATGGATAAATACGTAGTAGAAATCTTATCTGGCATCATGTTTTACTAGTCATCAGCCAAGACTCCAAGACAGAAGCAGTAACCATATATTCTCAGTGTTCACCTCCACATATAGGATGCCCCACATCTATCACACACAGCTACCTAAATTCCCTGCTCTTTCTCACCAGGACATGTTTTGGGTTCAGAATAATAAGAGCAAAAGGTGGATGCAGGTCAATCTACTTGCATATTTTTTGGGGTCTATTTCACTAGCTATAACTAAAAAGCCTACATTCTTCACATCTTAGGTTTGTAAATCTATAGGAAAGGGTCTATTTACAAAAAATAAACAAACAAATAAAAATATAACCAGCATAGGTATATCCTGCTAAAAGTATTCCTTAGAAAAGAAATCAGTACATAGCTACACCTAAAATATCCTACCAGTATATTTACATCGATTTCTCGTTAAGGTCAAAACATTTTCACCTGCCACTGAGGAGAGAAGAAATGAGGGAAAAGAGTTAACATTCTACCTCTGAAGAGCTTTTTCTCTTTGATTCTCTTATAACTTAATCTATTATAGCCAATTGTTTTAGACCTTAGTGTATTATCATGACATACTATAGATTATGCGAATTTTCTCAAAACCCTTGAAGACCTTTAGTACTCTTTCCAAACTTAGCCTTCACTTTTCCTATTTCATCCTGTCTTTTGGGGAAAAACCTATTTGGGCCATCATAATTTAGGATATTCTTTCCAAAAGTAGAAAGTGGCACTACTATCATCTTAGGATAACATTTATGTCCAACTTCAATTCTAATAATATTTGGAATTTCACTTCTCTTATAAGAAATTCCCTAAAAGTTTGAAATAAGTGATGTTATTTTTCTATGTCACAACAAAATAATTCCCCTACAATAATTTACATGTATCATCTTTTGAAATGAAGTTTTGTATAATTAATTTGATATAATTTTATTAAAATATTAATATTTATTAATTTATTTCAGTCCTAAGCAAAGAGAGCTCTAAACTCTTTTTTGGATTTGTCAAATGATTACCTTTTGTTATAGTAATTCCTAGGAATGGATAGTCGTGACCTCAAAAATGTTATAATAAAGGATTCAACAGCTGAGACTAGAATTAGCAGGAAATAGTTTAAAGACTGATGAAGACTTAGAAAGATTTATATATTTATTTTAGAGAGAGAGGGTTCTAGTTGGGGGGGAGGGCAGAGGGAGAAAAGTAAGGGAGAAGCAGACTCCCTGCTGAGCAGAGAGCCCAAAGGTGATTTGGGAAGGGACATGCTCCATCTCAGGACCCTGAGATCATGACCCTGAGATCGTGACCTGAGCAGAAATCAAGAGTAAAATGTTTAACTGACTGAGCCGCCCAGGCTCCACTTTAAAGACTAATTAATGAAGTTTGCCCTAAGTATAGAACACAGGAAGAGTAGTAAGTATTCTCAGTATTTCCTTTAAATTTGCATTTAAAAACTTTATTTTACATTTTGACACATATTTAAAAAGTTCAAACACATTTCAAAACCTTATGAGGGGCTCCTGGGTGGCTCTGTCAGTTAAGCATCTGCCTTCAGCTCAGGTCATGGTCCTGGGATCCTGGAATTGAGTCCCACGTTGGGCTCCCTGCTCAGCCAGGAGTCTGCTTCTCTCTCTTCCCCTACCCCTGCTCATGCTCTCCTTTTCTATCTCTCTAAAATATAAATAAAATCTTAATAAAATAAAAAATAAAAATAAATAAATAAAAACCTTATGAGAAAACTAAAAGTTGTAGATCTTGAAATGATCACCATTACAGATGACTTTTTAAAAATGAAAAATAATATTTTTGCTATCTTTAAAGAACTTATTGACCTTTAGTTACAGGATATCATCAAAAAATTCTGTGTTTAATGGAATTTGTTAAGATAAAGTAATGAAGACAGCTTTTCCTACTACATAAGAGTTTGCACATTAATTTTTATACCTTGTACTGTAATAGATTGCCTCCACAGCTTATTTGTTCCATGACCACCTGCTCAGTTCTGCTATGTTGCACCTAAATACCTTGAATCATTGTGTTAAATCATCTACAGAGTCTTCTGAAATGGAATATATCTGAGAAAGAAAGTGAAGATTAGAAATGCAAAGGATCTAATTGTTGCTTTGGGTGTTGTTATATTAACTTTTTCTTTCTTTAATTTACTTTGTAAGAGAAAATAAGATGATTTTGAATTATTCACCACATTTCCTTCCAATGTGAGCCTCTTTTTATTGTGATTAGACTTTTACATTAAGTGTTAATGCTTTTTACTAAGAAGCAGGTTAATTGTACCATCTATTTTCAATTAGCCCTAATAGAGTGCATGTATAGCTATGGAGTCTATTGTGCATGTCCTTATAGAAGTGAGGAAATGGAGTAAAAGCTATTATTTTTGATGTCCTGATAAATTATACTCCATATTATGTTAGATTAACAAAATGAATAACTAATGTTCCATGTATACATGAGCTGTGACAGCATTTTTGACTCTTAATAAATCTGAATACTGGCTGATAACCAATCCTTTTTTATATTAAATGGAAATTAAATCTAGATTATTTCATTACCTTTAGTCACTGGCTTCTAAACACATTATATATACATAAATATATATGTGTGTGTGTATATAAATATATATATGTGTGTGTATAACTGTTATTGATTTTTCAACATTAATCAGGCAAATTCTAAAATATTTAAGTTTTTTTGTTATCTTATGAGAACATATGTGCCAAATCTTATGGGAAGGTATAGAATGAGATGCATAGTTCTTAGCTTACTAAGTAATGGAATGTGAACTTTTACATTTAGAATTGTGAAATACAGTTATTCAAAAGCTTTTATGTGTATATATATCAATATCATTACATGTATTCATGGAAACATCTTGAACATTGAAAAGTCTAATTTTTAATGGTTGCTAAGAATTAGAAAGTTAATAACTGTTTGGGAATGTTTATATTATTTATACTTATAAAAGTCCAAATTTTCACTTGCCATATTTTGTAGTTTTAATTCAAGAACATCAATAAATCTAAAATATATCAAATAATATATTGGAAGACATGATCACACTTCTGTAAATACTGAAGTGTTTGTTTTCTATATATCTGCTAGAGTTTTGGTTCTTTTTCACTCTATGATTCAATCCTGAGTTAATGATTTCAGCCCTAGTTTGCCTTCTTTCCCTGTCAAAACAAAATTAAATGACCCCAGAAATACTGAACTTTTAAAAAATGCTAGAATTCTAGAAAGTGAAGATATTACACTGTTCTACAAAAAAGAAATTTTAGGAACATTCTCTAAAATAACTATTCTTTGAATATTTCTAATCCAGATTAATGAATTAAATGTAAATTTCAGTAGCAAGGAGAGTTCTTTAAATTCATTTCAGGTACAGTTTTCAAAATATATTTAATCTTATAATCCATTTTTTAGAGAACACCTATTGACATTTTTTTGAACTAGTGTTCTTCAAAAAATGTTTGAAAACAACTTTGTAAGCTTGAGAATCAATAGAAATAAGTTAATAACAAATCACATCAAATTGTCTATTAACATTTGAACACAGTAAAATCAGGTTAGAACTATTTTAGATCAGCAAGATTGTCAAAACCTAAGAAAATTATTAATGTATCCATTTATGCAAAGGAGAAAAACCACATAGTTTCGACATCTTAAATGTCATTTGTTAAAAACTAATATATCTCCTTTGTGTAAAATGTCATGTTAATAATGGAATGAAAGGAAGCTTCCTTACGTGAAGAAGAGTATTAGAATAGCATAGAAAACATCAGTTTTACTGATTAAACACTTAACCTGCTGAGCCACCCAGGCCCACTAAGAGTTTTATCTTTATTGTCATTTGTTCATCCAACCAAACTCATTTCCAATGAATATACTTCAAATGAGACTTGTGCTTACTCCTGAAATTCCTCAAATGTATTTTAGCGATGTTTGTCTTAAATTTTATTAGATATAAGCGTATGAGAAAAAAGCAACTCTAATTCTTCAAATTATAAAAAATGGCTTATTGGAAAACAAACTAAACTAGAAACTAAAAACCTTTCTTTTAGTCTTGGCTTTTAATGAGCTACCGCTGAGTAATCTCTCTGAGTATTCCAGTCATCCATAAAATGAAGAAAAGATGGTTACAGATTCAGTAAACTACCCTATATATTTTAAACCTTGTGTTTCAACCTTTATATAGCTGAACCCCAGAGCAGTTGGGTTCTTTTTTTAAATTGAAATCTTTAGGATAGAAATCTAAATCTCCCACAGAATTATTCAATTAAAATAATTAATGTTTTATGTCTTCATTTGGTAACCAAATGCCTGAATTTTAACTATTACCATCCAGAATGAAAACTATATTTTCCAGTTTTTCTTAAAGCTAGATATGGTCTTATGACTAATTTCTGATCGACGTTATTTAAAAAACCCTGATGTATGCAATTTGGGTATTGCTTTTAAAAAAGAAAAATTGTGCTTTCCTTTTTTAATTTTTTTGGGGGGTACTTCTATTGGGTGGAATATTGAAGCGAGAACAGAAGTTGATCATCTTCATAATAATGGAATCTATAAGGAATAGCTTAGCAAAAGAGAACAGAAGTACGGGCCTCCAACTACATAATCACCATATCACATTTGGCCTTTTTTTTGGATTATTAAGTGATACAGGAATAAACTTCTAGTTTCCTTAAACCGTTGATAATTTGGTCATTTTTTTAAATGACAGGCTACATTTGTATCAGTTAATGTAGTTTTACATATAAAGTAAGCATAGATAATAGGTACCTGCTGTATATTTTCTTTTTTTACTCACAACACTTGGAGTATAATATACAGGGATTACAGTAATTGGTTAAATCATTTCAACATGCTGCAAAATACATGAATCAAGTATGAAAGTTAATGACTAAATCATGAGATAATTTATTTACATATGATTTTAAAATTTGCAAATCTTTTTTCATGTCAGTTATTTTCTTTAACCTGAAAAATATATGTACATTATTATTATTAGCCCTACACACATGAGGAGACAGAACCTAGATGGTGAAGAGACTTTAGCCAAATTAACAGTAGTTGGATACCATATTTGTATATTTTTAAAGTATAATTACCAAAAAGAAAAATCCTGTATGGTTAAAATTGGGGGAAATGACTGTCACCCAACATTGTCACTGTCACCCATTATCTGTCACCCAACCTAGTGAAATTACGTTTTAATCTATACATTTGTCTCTAACATTTTTCTCTCTTTTCATGATAGTACTTGTCATTTTGCTAATGAAACATAGATTAGAACATTTGTTATAGAACAATTTATTAGCTTAAAATGAAGCTGTATTGAAATTTTTTGTTAGCTCTGCTATATGGTCTTGCTTAATACAAGAACCTAATTTCATGGATTATGGTAATATCTTTAATTATAGAAAGAAAATATGAAATATATAGAAGGAAATTATATAAACAATGTTGAATAGGAATGAATTTGTCTTCTCTGGACATTGTTTTCAGATGCCCTCATAGGCAGCTTCATCATTTCCTCTTATTTTTTCCTAACATTCTGTATTATTAAGATATGTTTGTTTGTGTTGTATATATGTTTTATTTTGTAAGAGTTCAACCATATCCAAAACAAAGGACTAGCCTAGTGAACTCAATGTACTCATTATCCTGCTGCAACAATTATCACCACAGCTGAGTTTAACTATGCCCTCATTAACATCATCCTCACCACATAATATATCAAAGCAAATTTCAGACACGATGGCATTTTATCAGTAAATATTTTGTTAAAATCCCCTAAAGATAAGCCTCTTTTTAAATGTCTCCATAATATCATTATTAGATCTAAAACCAATGTATATAATTGATTTTTATGCCCTATTTCCCCAGCCAAGTCACGTTTAAGGCAGTGTTTCTCAAATACTGATATATATAAAAATCACCTGAAGACCTTATTAAAAATGCACATTCTGATTCAGGAGTTCTGCAGTGGGATATGAAACTCCTCCATATGATTTTCCTGCTCCTTATCATACTTTGACTTTGGAAATTTTAAGTATAAAAAATTCCCATGTGCCCTTCATATGGACTTCCTAACTTTCAATATTTTACTGTAGTTGCTGTCTCTTTTGATTTCTCTCCCTCTCTTATTTTCTCTCCATATGTTTTTATGTTTTTCTGAAACATATAAAAAATCAGACAATCCATAATAATCCTTAAAATACTTACTGTTCAGTGCCTGAAAACAAGGATACTCCTTACATTACCATCAAAATCAACTCCTTACATAATAATACCTCTCAAAATCAGAAAATTAACAGTGATAAAGTATGAACTTCTGAAGAGACCTCATTCACTTCTGGTGCAAGATTATATCCAAGATCACAGGTTGCATTTAAGTGTCATGCTTCATTAGTTAACTTCTTCAATCTGGAAATGTCCTTCAATCTTCCCTCGTTCTTTCTTGTATTTGTCTTGGATACTTTGAAAGAGTGCAGGCTAGTTACTTTGTAGAATATTCCTCATACAGTGTTCATTCCATGATTAGACCAGATACAGATTTGGGCAGTAATACCATAGAAGTGATGCAGTCTGCTTCTCTCTCATATAGTGTGTGTCAAGAGTCACTCAATGACCATGTACCACATTGCTCATGATACTAGTTTCAATTATTTGGTTAGTATGTTGTCTATAAAGTATCCACACTTTAAATTTATTTATAAATATTTTTTGTGGGGTGACAGTTTGAGCATATATAAATGTTTCATTTCTCACAAAACATATGGCAAACAATTTTAGGGACAAATTTATATCAGAAAATTTATTTTGGTTCTTGCATGAATCCATTATTACCATGATGGTTCTCTGATGGTGGTTTTCTAATTCAGTCATTTCTCCATATTACTAGTTGACATTATACTGACATTTAGAATCTTTGTTTCTTTGTTTCTGCCTTCTTTTCTGAGTATGGACTCCTAAATTCCTTTTATTATTTATTGATGTATAATCCTTCACTTATTATTATTTCTTTCAATCCTCAAATTTTCCAGATTCAGTTAGTTCCTATCTATCTCCATTAGACCTTCCCCATCATTCTTAGAACATTTTCCTACTTTCTGCACAAAAAGATATTCCAGGGTCACCACCTCACATTATACTTGTCCCAGCTCTGCAATCACCCAGTTATTTCTAAGAATCTCTAGTTTGTATAGCTAAGGACTATGTGTGCTCTTTGCTACTGCAGTGTCATTGACTACATATCCTCAGTAAATATTGGCAGAATTAAAAGTGTTGAAAAACAATAATTTTGGTGTAATTGTTGATTAATACAAATAAAATGTAAATGTTATATATTATTACTTATCTTTTCAAATAATATAATCTCTTATGTAAATGAAATAATTACAATTATTATTTAAAATGTACATATTATTTAAATGTGGAAACACCTACAATAACTATGAGGAGAGAATGAAGTATATCATTTTTAATAAGCAAAGAAAAATAAGCTATACATTGTTGACAGAAACTATATTTTTGAGACATTATTCTATTTTTAATTATAGTAGATAATCTATAATCTGAAAAATAGGTTCTTACAAATTTTCCATATGCTTATCATATGCTTTCCATATGCTTATCAAATAATGTCTGTATTAACGATGAGTAATTAAAGAATTGCATCCAGTCACATTGAATTCAACATTTTTGTAAGAAAAAAGCTATTAAAATTATTCCAAATGACCAACATAATCGTTTAAAAGAAATATGTGCTTTAATTTGTTAAACTCTAACCTTTTCTATATTACAAAAATACTTTGACACAAACACTTTACAAATGTCAGCAGAAAATCTATACTTCATTTCTTCACATTGGTTTTGTGACATTGTGTTTGCTGATATTCAACAAGGGATAAGTTCGGATTGATTTCTTTTGCCACGGCTCTTTTCTGTTGTATTATGGGAAATTAAAGGGCTGAAATGAATTGAGTCCCTTACAACCCCATAGTCACTCATGTGGGCAGACCTATGAGAGGAAAAACCTATGTGCTCTCTGGGTCTTGAAGGTCAATAGAAAATTTAGGAATAGAATATTACTTTAATTTTTTTAGGCAGAGAGGCAGACAGAGAGAGAGGGGGAAGCAGAGTCCCTGCTGAGCAGAGAGCCCAATGCAGGGCTTGATCCCAGGACCCTGAGATCATGACCTGAGCCGAAGGCAGAGGCCTTAACCCACTGAGCCACCCAGGTGCCCCAGAACGTCACTTTAAATTGAAGGAATTATCAAAATTTTAAAGTCTGTGAAGAAGATAGGTGTTTAATTCATACTTTATAAAAATGATTTCAAAATCAAAGTATGTGAAATCTCTCTTGCGTGAGATATCATGAGCGTACTACCAGGCTTTCCCTAGATAAGATGCATCAAAATTAATATCAAATTATAACCATCATCATTGTAGATCATGAAAATCTTAAAGGAGCTGAAAGAGGATTCAAATATACTATTTTACTTTTATTTGCATATATGACACATGATGTTACATTAGTTTCTTGTACCTAATGTATGTAGTCTATATGCATTGTACGTATATAATATATAATATAGTGATTAAACATTTCTCTACATTATGCTATGGTCATCACAATTGTAGCTACCATCTGTCACCATATAATACTATCACAGTATCATTGACTGTATTCTCTGTGATATACCTTTTATTCCTGTGATTTACTCATTCCATAATTGGATGCTGTATCTACCACTCCTCTTCACCCATTTTGCTCATCCCTCTACCATCCTTCCAGCAACCATCATTTTGTTCTCTGTATTTATAGGTCTTTTTTTTCTTTTTTTTAGGAACAAAGCCTTTTTTGGCTTGCTTTTATTTTATTTTATTTTCTCCCTAAATATGTTTATTTTAATTTTTCAGTGTTACAAGATTGATTGTTCATGCACCACACCCAGTGCTCCATGCAATACGTGCCCTTCT
>CM052802.1:50896592-51109322 GCA_028533885.1 Nasua narica
AAAAAAAAAAAAGGTAATGTGCATATTTGTAAAGTCAGTGAAAACTCATTCATTGTTTAGATATAATATCAATGGGATAGATCCTATCACATTATAATGGATTTATTGTACACAAATATGATTCTATTTATTTTCAAAGTAGGGTGCGTTTATTATGAGGGTACCCTATTACAATTTTTTATCCTGTGAAAATAAATTATTTATGTAAATGTAATTTATCAATTAATTTTTATTAGATAATTTTTTAAGGCTTTGGGCTATTTAAAATTTCAGTATAGGGGCACCTGGGTGGCTAGGTTGGTTGAGCTACTGCCTTCAGCTCAGGTCATGATCCTGGAGTCCCAGGATTGAGTCCTGCATCAGGCTTCCTGCTCAGCAGGGGTCTACTTCTCCCTCTGACTTTCCCCTCCTCTCATGCTCTCTTGCTCTCATTCTCTCTTTCTCAAATAAATAAATAAAATCTTTAAAAAATAATAAAAAATAAGTGAAATAAAATTTTAGTATAATTCTTCGAATAGAATTCCTTCTGACTTAATATTTTCAGTTTATTGTCTTATATAAAAAGATACATACGTAAACATATAATTGAATACATTGTTGCTATTTTACTTGAACAATTGTTACTTCATTTAAGAATAAATGAAATTTATATTATATAAACTTCAAATATAAATAATATTTGTTTTACCTTCTCTTAAATACTCTTCACTGATGCTCTTTCTTTATATAGATCTAAGTTTCTCCTATATAATTTCCCTTCTTTCTAAAGGACTTCTAAATTTCTTGCAGCAAATCTGCTGCCAACTGTTGCCTCAGTTTTTGTTTGTCTGAGAAAGTATTTCTTCACTTTTGGTGGATAATTTTGCAGAATACAGAATCTACGTTGGTGGGGTTTTCCTCAACACTAAAATTTTCATTCTGCTCACTTCTTGCTTGCATGATTGAGAAGTTAGTTGTACTGCTTATCTTTGTTCCTCTATGTGTTAAGATTTTTATCGTGTTTCTTTGAGTATTTTTTTTATATTTTATTTTCTGCAGTTAGTAACTGATATTCCAACATACAGTTATTTGTTTGTTTTAGTATTTATCCTATTTGATTTTCTCTTAGATTTCTGGATCTGTGGTTTCCTGTCCAATGTTAATTTAGGAAAATTCTCAGTCACGATCATTTCAAATATTTCTTCTTTTTCTCTCTTTCTTCTTTTGGTATTCCTATTACATGTATGTTGTCCCACAGTGCTTGGATATATTGGTGAATTT
The DNA here is from genome assembly GCA_028533885.1 of Nasua narica. Classification (NCBI taxonomy): domain Eukaryota; kingdom Metazoa; phylum Chordata; class Mammalia; order Carnivora; family Procyonidae; genus Nasua; species Nasua narica. The sequence continues at coordinate 50,897,853 of CM052802.1, forward strand.
GGGGGGGGGTTGTCTTTGTTTTCTTTGTATTTCAGCTTTTTGAGGATTCTATTGCTATGTCCTGTAGGTAAGAGATTCTTTCCTTATGCATGTCCAATCTACCTTTAAGCCCATCAGAAGCATTTTTATTTCCATTATAGTATTTTTTTTATCTAAAACATTTTGGGAGGGGCGATCTTAGGAGTTCCATCTCTCTGCTTAAAATGCCTATCTGTTCCTACATGCTATCTGCTTTGTCCATTACAGTCCATTACAGTCCTCCTTAGGATATTAATCATAGTTGTTTTAAATTCCTAGTATGATAATTTCAATACTTCTGCCATATCTGGTTCTGATGCTTGCTTTGTATTCTCAAATGGTGATTATTGCCTTTTGTTATACCTTCTGATTTTTTCTTGTTAGCCAGACATGATATATTAGATAAAAGGAACCGCTTTAGTAATGTGGTTGAGGTGTGGGGAGAGGATAAGCAATTTAAAATAGTCCTTTGAGCAGGTCTCAGTCTTTTAGTAAATCTACACCTTTGGACAGAATTGCACAAGTGTTTTTCATTTTTTTCTGCCTGCTTAGGCTTGGGACATTATGGCTAGAGTGGATGAGCTGGAGTGTTGGCTATTTTTTTTCCCTACATGAAAGGCTAAAGCTAATTGAAGTTGAGGTTTCCCTTTCCCACCTAAGTCTGACTCTCATAATACCCCAGCACATTAGGCTCTGGTTAACTGGCTTCGTCTGAAAGCAGGTCTTGCTAAGACAGAGTTCTCTGGTGTATTTTAAATTGTCCATTCCTCCTCCTCCTGCAGGAAACCCAAGGGGATTTTTGTCTGACATTTATTATGGGAACCTGGTTGAGCTTCTCAAGGTAAATCTCATAATATTGTGGGGACCCGTCCAGACTGGGTTCCCTGGAGTTTTTAACTCTTAGTGTTGTTCACATTACTCCTCCAGTAAAAGTGGAGGAGACAACTTCCAAATTCTTCCCATGTCTGAGCTGAACTGAAAGTCTCATATCTGAATCAAATTCTGATACTTATTTTTTTTTGTCTCTTGGCTATGTGTTATTTTTCCATATGTTTCATAAAACTTTTATGAAACTCGGTATCTCTTGGGACAGCAGAGACAGATAAATTGATTTTTATACCTACAAATGTATCTGTCTTTTCTTCTTCTAGACCTTTGGTGTGATAGTTTCAACTAATCTACACGGGAGTATTTCTGAGTTGTGTGTGGTAGTGGTGGTTGTGGGCATTATAATAAACCTAAGTATATCTAAGCCTACATATTCCTCAAGGCATAATTTATGATTAAGTTGGGGGCTGGCTTGGCATAGGATTTTCTCAATATCTACTCCACTATCAACTTTAGGTCTTTCTTTTATATTGTATTTCTATGGGAATTATGTAGTAAAAAAAAAAAGAAAGAAAACACTCCCAGAAGTAAATACTGTAACTTTTTACCTGATACTTGCTACCTTGTTGTTTAAGATGATTCTGATTAAGCCACAGTCTTATGCAGGCACTGATAGTCTTATGCAGTCTTATGTGTCAGAGTTTTGGAGTTTTGGAGTTCCATGGGATCTTATCCTTTCCTCATCTCTAGTAGTAGGCCCAGCAGTTATTCCTACTGCCTCCCATTTAGTAGAGGATATTTTTCTGTTCTCTTTCTCCAGCAGCATTGACCTTCAGAATGGAGATTATTGCCCTTTTCCCAAAGATAAAGGCTTTTGTTTTCTAGGGGAGCTAAAGCAGAAGGGTCCTGGCAAATTTTGTGTCCCTCACGTATCCTTTGTTATTCTCCACTTCAGAGCATGCACTCTAATGGATGCTTTCTCAGGACTCTGGCCAATACTGTTTGTGAGGATCTAGTGAAAAAGTCTTGAAAGACTACTACAGTGAAAAAAAAATCTTCAAGATTTTGCAAAGTCTCCCTAGATGTGGAACATCCTAAGGCTCTACATTTTCTCACAAAAATGCTGAGGACACTGTTGAAAAGCCATTGAAGCTGAGGATATAAGAACAAAAAGCCCTCTGCTAATGAAGAAAAGGTAAAAAATAAGTGCTGAGGCCAGAACTAGATATGGGTACTGGAAGGAACAAGGCCAGAGCAGCCAGTCCTCTGAGACTGAGACAGAGTGCATACATAAGACAGGTTTACTTAGACAGAAGTCCCTTGTCCCCACCATCCTGGTAGCAATATTGGCTAAAAAGGAACTGTTATACCTCTAGGAGTGCTCTGTTGTCTCCATAGGTGTCCTTAATAGAAGGACAACACAAAAGGAAAATCCACTACAAGCCTCCACCAGGTTATCCTATCTGAAGTCTTCATAGCTGAGTCTAACTCTATCTGTTACAAGTAAACAAATGTTCACATCCTTTATCTCATTGGGTACTTGCCTCTGCAGATCAATGACTGATTGGTAGTCTTGTCATCTCAACTTTTTGATAGTTTCAAGTTATAAACTTGCCGTTTTCCTGGCTTTTTATTTTTGTAAGATTATGACCCTCTTTCTAGCTCTCTTTATCTCTAAGTGAAACCCAGTCATACTTTTAAAAAATTTTATCTGGCTTTTAATACATACTTTTGGTGAATGGGTTACTATAAGTTGCTCCTTGATAGTCTGAATAGGAAATCGTGTAATTTTTTCCCCTTAGTTATTTGATTTGCTGTAGATTCTTTCAACATTCGCACTAATTTGTTTCTTCATTTTTCAAATGATTTCATTAATCATAAAACATTTCTTCACCTTTGTCTCATTTGCAGGTTTATTCTGTGATTTATAATAAAAGGTTTGGGGCAAGTTTATTATTATGTGATTTGTAATAAAAGATTTGGGGTAACTTGAAAGTATTTGCTTCTCCATGTATGTCATTTCTGACTCTGTTTCTCTTTCTGTCTCTGTCTTTCTTTCTCTTTCTCTCTTTATCTATGTGTCTATCTACCCATCTTTCTATTATTCATATGTATATGAATAATAGAATATATATATACACTTTTGTTTTGCAAATGAGCTCTAACTGCTGTTCCAAATGCTGGTTTTATTATTCATGCAACAAATGGGTCAATATGTGAATATTGAAATATTGCTTTAGTTATGAATCCAACTTCAATAATATTTAAACTTTCACTCTGGGTCAGATTAGCATGCTTTCTTAGAAGACAATTTCATGGAAAGCGCAAAACTGAGTGTGTACCTTATTCGAATTTATCAGTGCTATAGACTGAATGTCTATGTCACCCCTCCTGCTCCCAAATTCATATAATGAAATTCTGATCTCCAGTGTAATGGTGTTTGGAAATGGGGTCTTTGAGAGATAATTAAATCATGAGGGTGGAGCCTTTATTGAGGGACTAATACCCTTATAAGGAGAGACAAGAAAGAGCTTCTTCTCCCTTTGTCTCTTTCTCTGTCTGTCTCTCTGTCTTTCTCTCTCTTCATGTGGGGATACAACAGGAAGATGATCCTTTGAAAACCTTAAAAAGTGCCCTCACCAGACACTAGATCTGCTGGCACCTTGATCTTGGACTTCCTAGTATCCAAAATTGTGAGAAATAAAGTTCTATTGCTTAAGCCACACAGTTTATATTATTTTTGTTACAGCAGCCCAAACTAAGACAATTGGTATTGCATTTTGGATTGTAATTTGTTCTATCAACTTTGAGCTTGCAGTAATTGTGATGTTGAAAAATGAGCAGGAAAAAAAAATTTATGAGGCCATTTGGAAGATAATTTAGTAAGAACACTGTTCTCTTTGGCTTTATATACTTCATTTACAACTTGCGAATTTAGAGATTGTTGTACTCATTTCTTAATCCAGCACTTAGGCTTGTATTTCCATTGTCTCCAGATACATAGATTTCTTACTTCCCATAATGAGTATAAGAATGAAACAAGAACAATATTCAGAAAGTGTTTCTGCTTCTATAAAGTTAGAGTGGATAAAGTTAGTGTTATTATATTTCACATTCTTATGAAATATTCTAGCATCTGAGTAAATTTCTCAAATTCCAAGCAATTTGGGTCAATGTTCTTTAGCAGTTTTTGAGGATTTTCTGCTTATATCAACATTTTTAATTTTGTAAATTCACCAGCAGGCTCTGTCCATTAGAGTCAAGACAAATCTTTCTCTTCCCTTCATTTTTACATGTTGATAGATTTTAATTTAACCTATCGGCAAGGCTGTCATACTTTCTGTAAGATCTCCTTTGATTCTTCCTGCCAGTTTGTCAGCTGGTGATTCCAAACTGCTACACTGGGCTTGCAATCTTTAAAACAATACTTGAGTTTGAGTTCTATTTTAACTTTCCAATGTCATTCTTCATGAAAGCTTTAAATGAAATATTGACACTTTCTATATTCATTTAAAATATTATATGCACCCTCTGCAGTTCTTCACATTTTTGCATGAAATAATTTCAAACATAGGGATATATAATTTTACAGATAATTTTTATCAGTTTGAGCTTTCTCTGACAAGCTATTAGTCTTTGAAATATTTTACCCAATACTATTATGTACTGTCAGAGAAGAAGCAGGATTCGTTGCTTCCAAATTCGTTTGGGCAGAAATAGAAGGTCATTATACGCATTTATCATTTTTCACACTCTCAGAATTTTGGTTAATGAAGTGCATCTGGGTCTTCTGTTGGGTCATCACGATTAGCACCTAAACAATATAGGTGTGATGCATTATTTATTAGATTTCATAATGAATTATGTCTTTGTTTTATCTTTATGATAGTTGTACCTGTCAAAAACTTTACCAACTTCAGTACTTAAAATCTATGAAAATCTGAGAGTACTGTTGAGGAGTTACTACTGGGATATCTTTGATAGCTTAAATATGGAAATCATCATTCTTTTTTTTTAACTAATACAGTCACCATTTAAATGAGAAAAATGTATTATTTTATAAGAAGAAAGTTACATTTTTATAGGACTATTTCAATTTTTCTTACTCCTACAGGGCTAGCAGCTGGTAGAGCACTTTATATACAGAATGGGCTTACATAACTATTGTTGAAATAAAAGTTTGAATAAATTATTGAATTTAGTTCATAGTATTTAAAATATTACTTAAGTAAATATCCATGTTTCAGTTCCAGGTTTGATTTTTTGACTTAGTCATTTGGGAATTCAGTTTCTTCATTAGTAAGATTAGAGTGTTGTATTCACTGATTTTCAAGGTAGCTCTTAAAACAAAAAAGGTCAGTTATTTCATTTATTTTAAATGTCCCCAGAAATGTTTCTTATAATCCCACTTTCTACCTTTTTTTTTCCCTTGAATTAGTAGCATCATGTTTATTTTTTTTCCTTATTGCATTGTGATTAACATAGAAGCTTGGGAAATAACCACTCGGTGCCAAGTTAATATATAATTGAGTACAATTCTAAATTGGTTATTGGTTCTCGGCTTGTTTTCTTGCTTTGGGTGATTTTTCAGATAAGCACTTAAGATAAATGCTTTTGTTTATTTTACAACTCCGAATTTCCTAATATCAACAAATATAGTGCTCTGGCTGGATGATGAGGAATATATAAGTAGTTTAAGCAAGGATTGAAGTAGAAACTCTTAACAAGTAGAGCATATTTAGGAATCTATAACATATAGCTTTATATACTTTGATAAAAATTCAAAATAAAATTCTAGAAGTTAATTTTAAAAAGATCACCCTATTTGGGGGGGCAGTGCTGAATAGTAATTAAATGATAATATGGTACTGTCTGGTTCAAATTCATTAGTACTTACCATGAAATAACAAGTGAGTGTTACACTGAAAGATATAAATAATTTATTATAAATTATGATCATGATTTTTTCTATAATATGAAAAGGATTAAAACCTCTTATTTTAGGTTTTCTCCCATATATCATTAAAGTAGATGGTATATTTAGGATTTAATACATGGAACATATGCTGTATGCAATTAGAGTTATTTCATATTTCAGTTAGCTAATAAGCTTATTGATATGGATAATCTTTAAAGAAGTTATGGCAAAATGATAATTTCATTTTAAAAACTGATTAAACTTAATACGAAAGATTTGGTTTAACTGCAAAAGTTCTTTAACTTTATGAAAGATCATATGAAAGTATTAAATTACTTTCTCGTTTGCTTTCAGATAAAAGTTATGAAATGAAAGAGACTTTTTTTTCTAGTCTAACAAGCAAGTTTAGTAATTTAGAGCAATTTCAGTTGCCTTTTAGAGTCCAAAATATGAGAAAATTAATAAATAAGTACTATTTACCTCATGTAATTTTTTAAAATCTGATTCAAGTTGTTCATAATCATGTATTAGGATAAAATATTTACCTACTATAATCCAACATTATTTTTAGACTGATAATATCCCTTCATATGTACATATATATTTTTAAAACAGAGGTTTAGAATATAGCTAGTATAAACTAAAGAAACTGGGATGCCTGGGTAGCTCAGTTGGTTAAGTAGCTGCCTTCAGCTAGGATCAGTTTCCTGGGGTCCTGGGATCGAGTCCTACATTGGGCTTCTTGCTATGCCTGTTAATAAATAAATAAAATCTTAAAAAACAAATAAATCTTTTTTATTATTTATTTATTTATTAGAGAGAGAAAGAGAAAGCATGAGCAAGGGGAGGGACAGAAGGAAGGAAGAGGGAGAGAATCTCCAGCAGACTCCATGCTGAGCACAAAACCCAAGACAGTGCTTGATCTCATATCCAGAGACTATGATCTAAGCCAAAACTAAGAGTTGGACACCTAACCAACTGAGCCACCCAGGTGCCCCTAAAGAAACTATCTTGTAAAAGGAAAAGTGTCCTCGAGTTTAATTTAAAACAAAGTTCTTTGCATTAATGGTTACTTGGGTTTAGAAAATTAAAATGACTGAGAATAAATACATAAAATGAATATCTTAAGATCTGTTAATAGAAAGTAAATACTAAAAATATAATATAGATCCATTTTTAATAACAATATATATTTTTACTTTTTATCAATCCAAATTAATATTTTGCTCTAAATGTGTATGTACATTGTTATATACATAGATGATATTAATAATTATATTTATATACATAATTTAAATTGTCTTAAGAGCTATTTTTTACATTAATGAATGGTTATGTCAGTGTTTTGAAGAGAAATATAGAAATTCCATATTAATGAGTAAGATGGTATTAGAATTTCACATGCTGTATCACAGATAATAATTCATTAGAGAAGACTATTTGGTTTTTAACTATAACCATATGCGTGGAGAAAGAAACATAGAATGTATAACAAAAACCATAAAGTATGACACAGGGATGCCTGAGAGGTTCAGTTCATTGAACATCTGATTCTTGATATCAGCTCAGGTATTTCAGGTTTGTGGGATCAAGTCCCCCAATGGGCTCTGTGCTCAGCAGGAAGTCACTCAAGATTCTCTCTCCCTCTCTCTCTGCCACTTCCTCTGCTTGTAAAGTCTCTCTCTCTCAAATAAATAAATAAAATCTTTAAAAATAAATAAAATCTTTGAAACATATATTATGACAGATTGTGACCAAATATACCAGTCATATTAATAAATGTGAATGGGCCAAATGCACCTACTAAAAAAAAATATGTATTTTCTTATTATCCATCTGCCTGGATGGGATGGGATACTCTTTTGTAATTATCGCAAAGACTCTTGTGCCATTAGACTTAAAGAAATATTCAAAACCATTATATTCATCTGGAATGGTTTAAAATTTATTCCTAGGAAAGAAGTTCTTCAGAAAATTAGTGTTCTGATTTGGATTACATTTCAGAACTTCATCAAAATCCCTTTACTGTAATTACCAGACATTAAAACGTCAAAACCTAAAATACTAACTCATTAGAGGTTTCTTGTGTGATTACTTATATAACTTAAAATAAAAAAATAATAAATATTGCCTTTACTTTAATATGTAATTCCTTCATATCTACTTACATAGCTACAATTCATCAACATGTATTCAGATGTATATTAAAACTGAGCCTACTATGGAAATAACTAAGCAACTATTTTATTTTATTTCTGAGTAGATCTGCTGCAGAGTCCTATTATTTTGATTTTTGCTGTATTTTAGACATCTACATACTTTACCCTCTCATGAAGTTGCTCTCATGAACCTGCACATCATGTCTTAGAGATATTGCAGTACAAATCTGTACCGCAAAAGATAAAAGGCAGCATCCTAAAAGAGTCAGAGAAGGAAATTTATGAAAATTTTCAATGAATGTGTTTCTTTTAAGAAGTGACTGTATTGTAGGCATTTCTTACAATTCTAACAATATTATTTTTTCAAGTTTTTATTCAAATTCCAACTAGTTAACATGCTAGTTGGATAACTAGTTGTATAACTAGTATAGTTGCATAACTAGTTAACAACTAGTTAACAAGTATAATAATTAGTTTCAGGTGTAGAATATAGTGATTCATCATTTACATACAATACCCAGTGTTCGTCACAAGTGCCCTCCTTAGTCCCCATCACCCATGTAACACATTTTCCCAGACCACTTCCCCTCCAGCAGCTCTCAGTTTGTTCTCTATAGTTATGAATCTGTTTTCTGGTTTGCCCCTCTCCCTCTCCTTTTTTTTTCTTTCTCCTATAATCATCTATTTTGTTTTTTAAAGTGCACATATGAGTGAAATCATATGGTATTTGTCTTTCTCTAATAGTACTATTATCAAATGTGTACCATCCAACCTCTGTTGAAAAAGAGAATACCTAGCAATTGCTTTGTTTATCAGGAAATACACAGAAAAAATAAATTTTTCTACTTCTGCTTATAGTTTGAATCTATAGTGAACAGCTTGCTCATGTCTAGAGTGAGCATGTAGCAGTAGTATGAATATCAGTGGAATAATTCTGACATTTGGTTGATAAGATTTGCCATAAAATATATTTACAGAAATTCTGTTTAGTTGATATATAGCTCTTCACAACCTTTATAAATTTCAAACTCACTTGGTTTTCTCATACATAAAACTTACTGAAATGTTTGCCAAAAAAAGCAATTCTAAATAGGAAGAAAAATGGATAAAGAACACTGTAACTGAGATGAAGCAAAGAATCAAAGACAAGATAATAAATCCTTATTTTATTTATCCATATTTATTTCACAGCTAATGTCTTATGTAAATATACACAATTAGCATCATCATTTTCAACATAGTGGTTATATATTTTTGTAGGTATTCCCTCTCTGGTTTTCTGCATTTCTATTTTCTATACCTAGCTCTTAAGAACTAAGTATAAAAAGTATTTTTCTTATATACAGTATATTACCTTTCTTTTTAAAAGTGTTGTAGTGCATGGAAAACTTTTTCTGTCTTAGAGTATTCTTTTACCAATTTATCTTCATCAAGCACAGTTTTGCATATTTATAGGCAATCAGGTTCTGCTTCATATATAAAATTTAAAATATTTTAGAATTTAAGTTGTTTATAATGAATTGCTATGTATTAAGTTTTGTACAGGTTGTCAATTTAAAATGTAAAATAAGTTTTAGGGTTTTTTTTTAAGATTTTATTTATTTATTTGATATAGAGAGAGAGATTACAAGTAGGCAGAGAAGCAGGCAGAGAGAGAGGGAAGCAGGCTCCCTGCTGAGCAGAAAGCCCCATGAGGGGCTTGATCCCAGGACCCTGAGATCATGACCTAAGCCAAAGGCAGAGGCATTAACCCTGAGCCACCCAAGCGCCCCAGTTTTAGGTCTTAAAAAGGTAATAAATTATTTCTAGTATTGACTGCAGTCATTATATTAATACATGTAAGTTATAATATTAAAATAGAGTAGTTTTTTTTTGCTTTGAAATAGTCTGAAAGTGAAAGGATGGAAAAGATATTCTATGCAAATGATAACCAAAAGAGATCAGAGGTGGCCATACTTACATCAGATAAAATAGACTTTAGGTCAAAATGACATGAGACAAAGAAAGTTATTATAGAACGATAAAAGAGTCTATTCATCAGGAAGATCTATAACTTTAAATATGCATCCAATATCAGAACACATGAATATATAAAGTAAACATAGATAAGGAGGGAAGAAGTAGGCAACAATACAATAATAGTAAGAGACATCAATACTCCACTTTTAACAATGAATAGAACATCCAGACAGAAAATCAATAAAAATAAAACTGACTTGAACAATACTATAGACCAAATGGACTTTAAAGACATATACAGAACATTGCTCCCAATAACAGCAGAATAGGCATTCCTCTCATGCACACATGGAGCATTCTCCAAGGTAGATCATGTGTTATGTCACAAACCATTTTTAACAAAATTAAGAATATCAAAATTATACCAAGTATCTTTTCCTATCAAATGGAATAAAACTAGAAGTCAGTAACAGAAGGAAAATTAACAAAGATGTGGAAATTAATCAATAACAGCTATGATCAATGATTGGGTCAAAGAAAAAATCAAAACGGAAGTGAAAAAATACCTGAAACAAATGACACACATACTAAAACTTATGAGATGCAGTAAAAGTAGTATTAAGAGGGAAGTTATAGAAATAAATGCCTGTGTTTAAAAAGAAGAAAGATCTCAAACAACCTGACTTTATATTCCAAGAAACTAAAAAAAGAAGCACAAACTAAGGCCAAAGTTGGTATAAGGAAGAGAAAAGAGAGTAAAACAGAAATAAATGAAATAGCTACTAGAAAACATCAGTGAAACATAGAGTTGGTTTTTTGAAAAGGCAAAACTGAAAAACCCTTAGCTAGACTAAGAAAAAAGAGAAAATGTAAAAAATAATGAGAATGATAGAGATTACATTGCAATCAATGTTATAGAAACAAAAAGGATCATAGGAAAAAGCATAAACAATTATACGTTAACAAACTGATAACCTGGAAGAAATGGATAAACTCTTAAAAGCACACAACTTACCAAGACTGACCTGAATAAACAGAAAATCTGAACAGACCAATAATGTATAAGGATATTGAATCAGTAATAAAAATCCTCTCAAAGAAAAACCAAGGAGCAAATACCTTCACTGATTCACGTCTACCAAATAGTTAAAGAAGAATTAACAGCCAATCCTTATATTATTCCAAAATATTGAAGAAGAGGGAATAATTCCAAATTCATTTTATGAAGCTGGCATTACCTCGTTACCAAAGATAAAGACCCTACAAAGAAGAAAAGCACAGGACAATATTCCTGATGAACAGAGATACAAAAATTCCCAGAAAAATGCTAACAAAATGCTAGCAAAATGAATTTAACAGCACATTAATAGGATTATACACCATGACCAAGTGGGATTTATCCCAGGGATACAAGGAAGTTACAACATCCACAAATTAAAACATTGTGTTAACAGAATGCAAGATAAGAATCACATAATCATCTCAATAGACACTGAAAAAGTATTGGACAAAATACAACATCTTGTCATGATAAACTCCCTCAACATACTGTGTATAGAAGGAACATACCTCATTATAATAAAGGCCATAAATGTCATTATACTCAATAGAGAAAAATTGAAAGCTTTTCCTCTAAGGTCAGAACCAAGACAAGGATGTCCATTCCTGCGAATACTACTGACCATGGTATTGGAAGTCCTAGCCATAGAAATTAGGCAAACAAACAAAAAACAAAAATCCAAATCAGAAAGGAAGTAAAATTACAGACAGCGTGATTTAATACGTAGGAAGTTCTAAAGACATCACAAAGAAAACTGGTAGAACTAGTTAATATATTCAGTAAAATTGCGGAATTTAAAATCAACATACTAAAATCAATTGTGTTTCTATACACTAACATAAACTATCTGAAAAGGATATGAACAATTGCATTTACAATACCATCAAAAAAGAATAAAATAATTAGAAATTAATTTAACCAAGGATAATGGAAGACTTATGCACTGAAAACTCAGAATATTGATGAAAGAAATAAAACTTAGCTATAATAATCATAACTGCACTTAGTCCAAGATTATGGTTGTGGAGTTATATTATTTTCCAAATCTGTATTACATCTATATATTCTTATTTTTACTGAAGTGATCTTACATATTTTTATTACTTTCCTGTGATATGGAATTTTAAGTTGGAATGTATATTAGCAATCAATCACTGCTCACTCCCTGCAAGATAAAGCTTACTGAGTATTAGAATGGTAATACCAAGAATAGTAATGATCCAAAAAAAAAAAGAATAATAAAGATCCTAGAGCAGTGTTTCTAAAATATTGTTGACTAAGAGAAAAACCATCTGCCTAAATTCATTTAAAAGTGAATTTTGGAACAGTTGTGGTAAGGATATTAGCTAAGAAGTTCTATCTGTCCCAAAAGCTATTTATCAGTGGTGACATTTTTAGGTAATGTGATAATGAACCGTTTGAAGATATGTCCCAGAACAACTTTTAGAATGTTTTTATGGCCTCCTTGATGTTTCTTTCCTAATAGGTCAATATGAAACTTTTCTCACAAGTTAATTGTAACCCATGACCTGAGCAATTTCAAGTGAACTTTTCCTGTGAATTTTCTTTATTTTTGGCAGTAAGGAAAAAGACAGAGGATTCTTTGATCAACTAGGCTCATTACACAGAAGAATTTGTGCTATGTGTCAACTCTAATTTCTTTTTCTCTCTTACTCTCTTTTTTTTGAATCTTAATGCCTCTCTTTAGACTTGAGTTTTTGCAATGATATAATTGCTTTTGAATTTCTTACAAAAAGATTTAATAATTATGTATCATGAAAGGGAATTTAGATGAAGTTTTAAAATTATTTTTAATTTTTAATTTTAGTGAACATTTATCAGGGGCATAACATGATAGTTTATATCAAAGAAGGATACAACTAGTCATTTGTGTATTATTTTAGTGTCAAAACCAAAATGTATTTCCAAATTAATATCTTATGTAAAGGAAAAATACATTATGGAAGGAAAGAGAAGAAAAGAGAGAAATAAGTGTTTACTGTGTATACATGAAATATCTTATTTAATTGTGCCAGTTTCTGTTGGTTAATGGTTTTGAACTTCTGTAGATATGGGACATGAGAATCCGGGAGTTTTTAAAAAACTAGCTAGTTACTCCAAAATTTGATTCTTAATCCCTGGTTTTTCCTCTAATTTATTTTCTTACTTTTGTAAATAAAATAAATTAGATGCAGTAATGAACCACATATTGGAAACGCCTTCCTTGACCTGATAGGCATTTAAAGGTGGATAAATTTAACTTCTCTTTCTTTTCCTTTGAAACCCAGGACAAATTGCTTAACTTCTCTGTCTTATCTATAAAATAAGGTTGAGGATGATTGTGATAACATGGCAAGAGTATTGGAAGAAAATGTTATAACCCATTCAAATCGCTTAACATTAACTCCTGACAGGGCTTTATTAGTGTTAGAAAGTAATAATATTCCTATTGATTCAATTTTTATTATTATCATTATTATTGTTGTTAGAATTAATGTTTGACAAACTGCACAAAAATGATAGAAAAAGGTCTGAAAGATAGTTCTAGTGGCTTTGAATCACTTTTTCTCAGCTTTATTATTTCTTACTTTTATAAGCTTCTTCCTCACTTTATTCAATTGGCAGGTATTTATTAAAAACCAGATTTGTGTCAGCAGTGTGCAACACATGGGAGAAACCGGAAGAAAATTGAGATTCCCTTCCCTCAAAGGTTTTATTCTTCATTGAATGATAAATAAGAAAAATAATACTCTTTCTGTGAGATATGTAGTAACAGAATACTAGGAGAGATCAGAGCAAAACGTTTAATTCAGCGTGAAGGGTTTGGGGAAAATCTAGAAGTGACCCAGAACTGAGCTAAAATGTGAATAAACAAGCACTGGATGCGGTAGTAGTGATAGAGGGGATTTAAAAAGAAGCATTAGAGTCCTTGAAGTCTTCAACATAAGAGAGAGCATTAGAAGTTCTGAGAAGAGCAAAGTGAGCTTGGCAAGATATGTATGAAGTAAGTAGGAAGTAAGGCTGTGAAGCTAAACTGAAGCTATTTAATGTGCAGAACATTTATTAAAAAGTTCTCTTGGGATTAAGACTTGTGGAAGGGAATAGAAAGAAGCAAGATTTTGGTGGTTGAGCTATAGTGCACGCTCAGTGAATGCCTCAGCCAACCTCACAGAGAAAATTCCAGAGTTAAGATAGCCCTTCAAAAGGATTGTGAGTTACGGAAAGGGACTATGCCTTTGTATCCCCCATATTGATCAGCCTTTATTTGCAGGCTCCTCTGGAAAAAGTTGTGACCTTGCATGTGATAATTGTCTTTAGCAGAGAACTGACAGCTAAAATCAGCGCAGCGACAGTATTTGAATCTTGCATTTTCCTCGGTTGTTAATGGGTGAGGGTAATATTGCTTCATGCAGGGAACACTAAAGCTACACTTTATGGTTATACCTTCTTCACTATATATATAAATCTGCCTATCTTTAACTACCTATATTACTAAACTACCTATACTACTGCTCACCCGGAAATATCTATAGTACTACAAAAAGTGTATACCACCATTTTAATTTCTTGCCTCTGTTACCATAACTGTCCCTGCACTATTCCTCTTGCTTCCACTTTCTATCTAAAATCCCTTCTCCTCTTGGCAACCAGATTAGAGCTGTTAAACCATAAATGACATGGTGCACTGCTTTTTCCTAAAGCCTTTCAGTAGCTTCCCAGTCTACTCCGAATGAAATCCAAAATCAGAGTATTACTCCTTATTTGATTATATTGAGCCAGTTTATATATTTTCTAAAAGAGATATGTACATTTACCAGGAGATCAGGAAATTTCCTGAACATGAGTGAAACAATTGGTGTTTGAAGAGAAAAATACATTTGTGTCGGTGAGTTCATCGACCCTAATTCTTTTTAGGGTTAGCCTGTGGAACAATGTTTCAAAAGCTATATTAAAACAATGTCCAGAAACTTATCTCTCTTAATGTTAAAGTTTTTAATTTTATGTAAAATTGAAGAGGACATATTCTGTGGATACTTACATTATTAGCATATCAATAAGATATATTTTATGTATTTTCCAGTATCTTACAAAAATATAAAACAAGCTCATATTGACATAATATATCACATTTTGCAATTTAGAAAAAATTTCCCATTAATATAAATTGTATTTAGAATATTTTCTAAGTGACCTGAAATTTTTATACATTAGTACTTACTATCTTTCTGAAACTGTGCTCATTTCCTTATAAATAAACACATTTTCCTCACAGCAAACCTAAGGGTTAAGTACTAAGTTTATTCAGAATTCAGATTTTCCAGCTAATAAGTGACAAAGACAGGATTGAAATCATATCTGTGATTGCCAAGCTCATGCCATTGCTCTCTTTGTAGGTAATTGGACATTACAGCTCATATTTCAGAAATGCAAAGAGTGGCTCTTCGTATTGAACTTCTGCTAAACACTGTTCTTATTTTGATTTTTACTTCAAACATAGAAATTTTTATAATAGTTTCTATAGCTTCTATATTTTTGTATAAAATTTTAGATTTTTTTAATAATTTAAAGTTTATGGAATTATTGAAACAAGAATATATATCTCAATTTTACAATAATAAAGTGTAAGAAAGAATTAGATGCTACTTTATGTTATTGCTTCACTTATTTGTACTGAAGACATAGTCTTGTCCTGACTATATCTAGTGATGTCAGAATATGGAATTTTATCATTTTCTGTGAATACAGTCAATTCATTGAAATTGCTTATTAAAAATCAACATTTTCAGGGTAGTATTGATTTAAGTCAGAAAATACTTTTAGGGGGCGTCTGGGTGGCTCAGTGGGTTGGAGACTTTGCCTTCAGCTCAGGTCATAGTCTCTCAGGGTCCTGGGATCGAGCCCTGCATCGGACTCTCTGCTCAGCAGAAAGCCTGCTTCCCCCTCTCCTTCTGCCTGCCTCTGTGCCTACTTGTGATCTCTCTCTCTGTCAAATAAATAAATAAATCTTTAAGAAAAAAAAAGAAAATACTTTTAGGAATATATATATATATTTTTAATCTTAATTTTTTCAGTGTTCCAAGATTCATTGTTCATGTACCGCACCCAGTACTCCATGCACTACATGAGGAGGGCACATAGGAATATTTTTGAATGTAATTAAATTCAAAATAAGTCATCTTTAAGAACATCATCTTGTATTTTTTAATTGAACAGTAAATAACACTTGTTTCAGTTCAAATTTATGATACAGTAATTTTTAAGAAGATTTCTTTTAGGCAATAAAACTGTCACATAATCCTAGTTTTATTTTTTTGGAAATTGATAACATCCAAACATTATTTCTATTTAAAATATATAAAATTAGAAGAAAAAAATGAGATAGTTACTCAACAACTTGATTTATAAAATATATTCATCTTTTTTTTTAATTAATTCAGCAATTGGATAAGGAATACAGGACATGGCTTACCTCCTTTTTTGCATAAAGAAATTAAAATTCAGAGGGATTAAGAAATTTAATCTTAAAAACCAGAGGGATTAAAACAACTAACTAAGAAATTAATCAACTTAATTTAAATAATTAATGTATCTGAAGGTCAAGGATTGATTCATCTTAAAGAGTCAACCTTTGGAATTAGATAAATATATATCTGAGTCCTGTTTCTGCTGTTTACTAGCTTTGTGATCCTGTGCACGTTATTTAAACTTCTCGAACCTCAACTTCACTGTTTATGAAATGAGGATAATATCTAGAAAACAAGTCTTATGAAAGATAGGGATAATATATATGTTTCTTAGAACAGTACTTGATGTACAGTTGATATGTTATGAAAATAAGGTCATATAACTCCTAAGTGAGTTAAAGGAAGGCAAAAACTCAAGGATTTAGAATTCAAAAACTCAAGGATTTAGAATTCAAGGCTAAAGATCTTTCCATTAAGTACTTTTTAGATATCTAATCCTCAAACTGATTTCTTCTCTTACAATAGCCATTGGTGTAGATTTAGATAAGTATGTTTGAATTAATCAAAATAGAGTAGTAATCACAGATATTATGAAGCATACAATATCTAGTAATATAATAAAAGAACTATTGAGGATATCATGAGAAGTCCTTTAACATCTTTGTATAAATCCTACTTTTTTATTTCAAGTGTCTCAGTGTCTCTCCAGGAGAATTCTTCAATAGAATTCAGCTTGAGGTTCTTGTACAAGTAAGCGTATTGTATATGTAAGCATACATGACAATTTTTATCTCATGCTTCTATAGGAAAGAACATTAACATGTATTTTTTTTTAAGATTTTTATTTATTTATTTACTTATTAGAGAGACAGAGAAAGTGAGAGAGAGAGAGGAGAGAAGGTCAGAGGAAGAAGCAGACTCCCTGCGGAGCCGGGAACCCGATGTGGGACTCGATCCCGGAACTCAAGGATCATGACCTGAGCCGAAGGCAGTTGCTCAACCAACTGAGCCACCCAGGCGCCCCTGTATTTTGACTTCTTAAATTGAATTGTTCTTCCATGAGTCTCCCTTTACAGTAGTATATCCCATCTCACTGCCATTGATATGCCACATTTTAGTTATAGTGACAATGAAAACGAAAAAAAACAAAAACTTTCCTTCATCATAGAGAAAAGTAGACCAGAATTAAAATTTCAGCAAATTACTTATTTTTCCTCAACTTTCAAGCATGAATTTCTCACTTCTAGTTTTTCCTATATTTAGATTACAATTCAGGATCAATTTCCCTGTCATATTCACTGTCACATAGAAAATTAACATTGCTCCTACCCTTCTTAAGGCATTCGAATCCTTAGTGACAACCTCTTGCATGAATTACCCTACCAGTAAGTTCTCTAACACCCCTCTCTTTTGGTTTGTGTGGGATACTGAGAGCTCCTGAAAAATAAAACGTTTTCTTCCAAATTTTTACATGTTTTCCTATTAATTATTCTTTAGTTCCTAGATCTAGTGTCTCTAAAATATGCCTGTAACAGTGACTTAAGATGTCTGAATTGATTATATATTTATAAAAGAAAAATTATGAAGTTGGATTCTGAAAAATGTAATGCTTTTCAATACTTAAATGATTTTCCCTGAAGCCTGCAATACCATTTTTAGAGTAAGTATTTCTTTCAAATTTGTCAGCTATTAAAGTATAGGACATCTTAGTTTATTAGTAATACAAATGTTATGACTGAATTAGAAAAGCTTCCCTAATCACTGAAAGGTCTTTGAAAGCTTCAAAGTAATTATATCTTGTAATTATCAGAAAGTAAAGTTCCCCAGTCATTCCAACAGTCAAGCAGTTACTGGTTCTGAGCCTGCAGCTATGTGTGGATAAGATTAACTGCTAATTATAGGAAAGGGAAATAATTAAGGTGAAATAAATTTTTCTTTTCAACTTGCATAATATTTTTAATAAGGATGTTTTCTGTCCTTATGAAAGCATTTCTAGAAGTCTAGAGGATGGAATGTGATTTACGTTAGGAAGTAATGACAAAGAAGGTAAAGGACTATGTTTCAAATATTTTATGAAATAAACTTGCTAAATAGTTACACACAATTTAGTAGTTTAGGTGTTTTTTAAGATTTTATTTATTTATTTGAGAAAGAGTGATCAAGAGAGAGAGCATGAGTGGGAGAAGATACAGTGGAAGAGGGAGAAACAGACTCCCCCTGAGCAGGGAGCCCAGTGTGGGACACAGTCCTAGGTCCCTGGGATCATGACCCAAGCTAAAGGCAGATGGTAAACTGACTGAGCCACCCAGGTGCCCCATTGGTTTAGTTTTATATCCCAACTTCTTTACTGAGTGGATTGAATTAAGAAGATATATAGACTGACAAACAAATGTTAGTATTTAATGAACTAGTTGTTATTGCTACATTGCTTTTAAGACTGACATATATAATCTATTTTGTTTTAAATCATACACTTTTTAAGAGGTTTATTTATTTGAGAGAGAGAGTGTGGGGAGGGGCAGAGGGAGAAACTCTTCAAATCGTTCAAACTCTTCCCACTGAATGGGGAGTCCCACGTGGGACAGGACCCATGAGATTATGACCTAAGCCAAAACAAAGAATCAGACTCCCAATTGACTGAGGCACCCAGGTGTCCCTAAATCATACACTTTTAAATTACATTAGACGGAAATCAGTGAGGGGCACCTGGTTGGCTTATTCTATTTAGCATCTGCCTTTGGCTCAGTCATGACCTCAGGGTCCTAGTATTGAGCCCCAAGTGTGGCTCCCTGCTTGATAGGGAGCCTGCTTCCCCCTTGCCCTCTGCTGCTCCCTCCTGCTTGTTATTTCTCACTCTGGCTCTCAAATAAATAAACAAACAAACAAACAAATAAATAAATAAATAAAATCTTAAAAAAAAAAGGAAATCAGTGATCAAGACCATTTTTCCTAAAGTATCTTCAATGAACACTAATTAATAAAAAGAATTATTACATACAATACAAAATATATATATTTTGAAAATCCTTGATTAAATGAAATTATGATGTTTATTAACTGAAAGATTTATCATGTCTGTTCTTTGTACCTTAACTCTTAATTTGGGAGTTAAGTGATGCAGAATTTCCCAAATATACAGAACAAGTGATCTAGAGTTCCCTGGAACACATTTTAAAATATGCTAATCTAGATTTTATACACTTATATGCTTTATAGGTCAAGTAGTCAATATAATAATCCATATGATAGTAGTTTCCTTAATTTCCACTTATACTTTGTGATGGCATTTAAAAATTCTAAGTTATGTTCTTTATAGCAACATTTCTCAAATATGTCATCTTTTAACTGCTTTATACATCACCAAGTTTTTAAGAATATATGGTATCGCTAATCTCATCTAATAATATTATGTTAATATTTAATATATAATAATATCACATAAATAAATTTGTATTTTATGAACTTTAACAAAGTTATGAATTCAGATTGCTTTCTAAACACTATGAGCATTGGTTAGATTCTAGTCAGTTTCTTCTCCTAAATGTGTCTCTGTTCTAAATGTCACTACAACTATAGGTCATTGAAAATGGCATCCAGTGTTGGAATGAATGTGTCAGATACTTAGATATATTCCAGTAACACTTAGGACCAAAAATTTCATTGTTTTCTGTTTTTGAAGACTATTATTTGTTTCTAACAGACAACAAAGGTGATGACTTATAGTCAAAAGGTGGAATTTTGAATTTTTAACTTGGCAGAAAGTATTATTGCCTTCAATCCACTCTTTTGGCCCAGACTTGTACAAAGTATTTCTTCATGATCTGCTGCAGCCTTAGGAATGATTTTAAAATATACTTAATAATTTATCAGTTTCTTTCACCAATTAGAAAAGGCATGTTAAAAAGATTTAAAATGGTTCGCTATCAACCTACTTAGAACTCAGTTCAATCTTTTGAAGACATTACCTTGCTGTCTTATCAACATTAAGAAATTGTGATATTTCAGTGAGGGTTTAGGCAAATAAGGATATATGAAAGTATCATTGAGTTTTGCCACTCAAGTAACTCTTACAGAAATGGATTTTAGTGGCATTACTCATGTCATGAAGAGATCTTTCTATCTCATTCCTCATTTCAAATCCCATTGAATTTCTAAGAAAATTTGGTGGAAAAAAGTAGTAAAAGAAAAGTAGACAGGTAGACCACATTTTTGCTCATAATGGTGAAAATGTGTTTCCTCAGTGACCAAGAATTAAATCCATTTACAACATTCATTGTTTATGTTTTTTCAAGACTGATGAAAAAGAGGATGCACATTAATGATGGCCATTTTTTTTCTTGGAGAATAAGACTAGGTATTATTGGAATTTGCATGAAATTTTATTTTATCATATTCAAATGACTTTCCTTGTTGCACACGTAAGCCAAAGTATCATCAGGACTGATACCAGTGCATTTCCTAGTTTATATTATGACCTACAGCATAATCATTAACTAAGCTAAACATCAATATTTCTGTTGTATGAATTATTAGTGCAAGATAAGAAATTGCCTTGCTATTCTCCCACATAAATGTGTATATTATATGCAATGAGCATTGACTCAATGTGGTACATTAAACACTTTTCTTGAAATGTACAGCAAGGGATGTCAATATGTGTGATCATAATGGCTCTAATATTTTATAGACCATTGATATAAAATGTGAAATGGTCTTTCTAGATGGAACTGTTGGTAAAATACATGTCATGTCTCAGAGCATAATGATTGCCACTAAATTCATAGTGATTTTATAATTTTATATAAAACTGATTTCTTCCTGTTTTTATTGTGAGGACTCCATTAATGTTGAAAAAGCATTTCTATTTTTGTTCTCTTCTAAATCTTGATTTACAAAATTTATCTATTTCATAGTTTAAAACATTACCTTGAGGTTGTTGTATTAAGGACTCCACAGGTTACTCAGCATTATTTTTGGAAAATAAAATGAAAGCTTTTATGGTTTCATGCTACTGTGTGTCAGCACTGTCTGGGATTGGAGTCTTTTCTTTTTTTTTCTTTCTTTTCTTTTTTTTTCATTTGAAATGCTATGATAACTTTCTGAATTATGTTTTATGTTTCTGTTTAATACCTAAGTACATTTTCAGTTCAAGGATTACTTTTCAGACACTCATCCACTTTTGTAAATTGAATCTTTCCAAGAGTAGAATAATTTTGCCAATTTTCTCCTACTCCCACCTCAGATCCATTACCAGCCTTTCCCTGCCCTGCTTTCTGCTGCTGTGGAATGAATTACCTGAGCCACCTTGTGAGGAGGATGCTAGTTGGGTTTAGCCACTTGAAGGCAGCACACAGATTAGAGAGTAGAGAAAGAAAGAAATCAATGTATTTCTTCCTGCTTTCCTTGCAGGAGCTGGGATCTTCCAAACCTCAGACCCAGGCTGATGGACACTTTTCTATTTTCACATGGCTGCACTAGAACAATTTCCATGCGCTTCACCTACTTCCTGACATTGCCAGTACTTGATTGTGTGTCTTATCTTCTTTTACTTATTCTTTTAGGATGCCCAACTCATTTTTTTAAATGTAAAAAAGTCATTTTATGTTAACCCTCATACTTGATCATCAGAGAACTGATGTTCTGGGCAAGTTAGACATTTTTGGCAAGGTCCTAGGTGCCTTGCTCATCCCAAATTACTTTGTATATCATTTGCTCCTTCTCTCTCTCCTTGTTTCTCTCTCTCACTCTCTCTTTGCCTTTCAGGCCACACATGAGTTCTCCTTCCTGCCAGACTGATTTCCTGGGTCCTATATGCACTATTCATTGTCCTTCTCTCCTTGAAGACCAGGTCAGAGCTTCAGCGACTCTGTGAAGTCCACCACAGAGAAATTACTTTTGCTAAATGGTTGAATGACCTTGCTCTTTGTCCATCAGTACACAGCAAGATCTTTAACTATAACCCAGGAGGGAGCTCACTTATTGGTGTTTACTCCCTGGGAGTCTACCTTGTACAAGTTAGGACTCATTGTCTGAAGATAGGGAGGAGGGCAAAGAAGATGCAAATGGTTGTGAGCCCTTATACCTCTGCTACACACCCCAGGGCTTAGCATGGTGCCAACCACCAAATATTCCTGGATAAGGAGATAAATTTCTTTGGTTTAGAGTAATTTGGAAACACATGTGTACCAGGTCACTACCAAACATGGAGTGGGTGAGCTGTGGAGCCAGGAGGACCCTGAGTCAGATAGGGAGGGAAACTTTCATAATTTGGCTATTATAAAGAATGGTGCAATAAACCTAGAGGTGCATATATCTTTTTGAATTAATGTTTTTTATTCTTTGACTAAATACCCAGTAGTGGATTTACTGGATCATGTGTTAATTCTATTTTTAGTTTTTTGAGGAACTTCCATACTATTTTCCACGGTGGCTCTATCAGTTTGCATTCCCACCAACAGTGCAAGAGGGTTTCTTTTTCTCAACATCCTTGCCAACACTTGATGTTTCTTATGGTTTTGATTTTAGCCATTCTGACAGGTGTAAAATGATATCTCATTGTGGTTTTGATTTGCATTTCCCTGGCGATGAGTGGTGTTGAGCATCTTATCATATGTCTTTTGGCTATCTCTATAGCTTCTCTAGAAAAAAATGTCTGTGTCTTCTGCCCATGTTTTAATTGTATTGTTTGGGATTTCTGGTGTTGAGTGTTGAAAGTTTTGTATATATTTTGTATACTAACCACTTATTGGATATGTCATTTGCAAATATTTTCTCCCATTCAGATTGTCTTTTAATTTTGTTAGTTGTTTCTTTTGTTGTGCAGAAGCTTTTTCTTTTGACGAAGTCCCAGTAGTTTATTTTTGTTTTTGTTACCCTTGCCTCAGGAGACATATCTAGAAAAATGCTGCTACAAGCCACTGTCAGAGAAGTTATAGCCTGTACTCTCTTCTAGGATTTTTATGGTTTCATGTTTCACATTTAGTTTTGAGTTTATTTTTGTGTAGAGTTTAAGAAGGTAGTCCAGTTTCTTCCTTGCTTCCTTGCTTCCTTCTTTCATTCCTTTCCCTCCCTCCCTACCTCCCATCTTTCTTTCTCTTTTCCTTCTTTCTTTCCTTCCTTCCTTCCTTCCTTCCTTCCTTCCTTCCTTCCTTCCTTCCTTCCTTCCTTCCTTCCTATTGATGCATGTAGCTGTCCGGTTTTCCCAACACCATATGTTGAAGAGACTGTCCCCCTCACCTTTGGATATTCTTGCCTTCTTTGTGGAAGATTAACTGTCCACATAATTGTGGGTTTATTTCTGGGTTTTCTATTCTGTACTATTGACCTATGTGTCTTTTTTTTGTGTGTGCCAGAACCATAGTCTTTGGATTACTATAGCTTTGTCGTGTATCTTGAAATGTGGGATTATGATAGCTCCAGTTTTGTTTTTCTTCTTCATGGTTGCTTTGTTCAGAGTCCTTACGATTCCATACAAATTTTAGGATTATTTTTCTAGTTCTGTGAGAAATCCTTGTGGTATTTTGAGAGGTACTGAATTTAATCTGTAGATTGCTTTGGGTAGAATGGACATTTTAACAATATTTGTTCTCCCAAAACATGAACCTGGAATATCTTTTCATTTGTTTGTGTCATCTTTATTTTTTTCATCAATCAGTGTTTTATAGTTTCAGAGTATAGGTCTTCCATCTCCTTGATTAACTTTATTCCTCAGTTTATTATTTTTTGTGAAATTACAAATGGGATAGTTTTCTTAATTTCTCTTTCTGTTACTTTGTAATTAGTAAATAGAAATGCAACATATTTCTGTATATTGATTTTGTATTCTATGAGCTTACTGAATCTATCTGTTCTACTAGTTTTTTGGTGGAGTCTTTAGGATTTTCTATATTTCGTATATTTCGTACAATGTCTTATGCAAATAGAGAAAGTTGTACTTCTTTCTTAATAATTTGGATGCATTTTATTCCTTTTGGTGGTCCGATTGCTCAGACTGGGACTTCCAGTATTATGTTAAACAAAAGTGTTGAGAGTGGACATCACTGTCTTCTTCCTGACCTTAGGGGAAATGCTCTTAGTTTTTCCCCATTGACAATGATGTTAGCTGTGGAAATGCTCTTAGTTTTTCCCCATTGACAATGATGTGTTTTATGTTGATGTATGTTCCCTCTAAACCTACTTCGTTGATGGTTTTTATCATGAATAGATTTGTACTGCGTCAAGTGCTTTTTTTGCATCTATTGAAATGATCATATGGTTTTTCATTCTTTCTTTTATTGTGATGTATCATGTTGATTGGTTTGCAAATATAGAACCACACTTGCATCCCTGGAGTAAATCCCACTCGATCATGGTGATTGATTTTTTAAAAAATATTTTGTTGGATTCAGTTTGCTAATATTTTGTTGAAGATTTTTGCATCTGTGTTCATCAGAGATATTGGCCTGTAGTTCTTTTTTTTTTTGTAATGTCTTTATCTGTTTTTGAGATTAGGGTGATTCTGGCCTCATAGAATGAATTTGGAAGTTTTCCTTCTTCTATTTTTTGGATAGTATGAGAATAGTGTAATTCTTTAAATGTCTGGTAGAATTCACCTGTGAAGCCATCTGGTCTTGGCCTTTTGTTTATAGGGAATTTTTTTATTACTACTTCCATTTCATTGCTAGTAATCAGTGCATTCAAAATTTCCATTTCTTCCTGATACAGTTTTGGGAGGATATATAGTTCTAGGAATTTATTCATTTTTTCTACGTTATCCAATTTGTTGGTGTATAATTTTTCATAATATTCTTTTATCATCCTTTGTATTTCTGAAATGTTAGTTGTTTTTTCTGCATCATTTCTGATTTTATTTATTTAAATCATATCTCTTTTTTTCTTGTTTTGATGAGTCTGGCTAAAGGTATGTCAGTTTTGTTGATGTTTTCAAAGAACCATCTCCTGGGTTCATAGATCTGTTCTATTGTTTTGTTGCTGTTATTGTTGTTGCTACTGTTTGCTTTTTTGTTTTATCATTTGGGTTTGTTCACCATCTTCCTGTCTAGTTTTAGCCACAGATTCCTTAAAAGCATGCTTCTCAACATTACAACTTTACATTTCAAATTTCTAGAGAAGGAAGTTGTGAGCATATTGTTTCTCTCAAGTAAGAATCTTTGGGGTTTTGACAGCAGTAGATATTATCAGTATGAATAGGATTTTATCTTTGAAATTAGTAATTTTTCAGTTTCTTCTTCCAAATGCGTTATGAAATTTATAGGTAATAATATGGCAGATTTTTGCCTCAAGAAGTCTTTCAGTCTACTTCTGTTGTTGTATATAAATGCTTTCTAAAAGACTGATCTTGGGGCACCTGGATGGCTCAGTGAGTTAAAGCCTCTGCCTTCAGCTCAGGTCATGATCTCAGGGTCCTGGGATTGAGCCCCGCATCGGGCTCTCTGCTCAACAGGGAGCCTGCTTCTCCCTCTCTCTCTGTCTGCCTCTCTGCCTACATGTGATCTCTATCTCAATCAAATAAATAAATAAAATCTTTAAAAGGCTGATCTTACATTTTATTAAAATTTCTGGGAGATTTTGAAATAACAGATAAAATTGATATAAAAAAAGCTATGTTTACAAGGAGACCTGATAATATCTTTTACGTATATGCTCTGAGAGACATAAAATGCACTCCAGAACACCTCATCTGAAAATTAAACTAGTATCTTTTCTTAGGTGGATTTATTTCTTTAATATGGACTACAAAAGTAATCCCTAAATCCCTTCACATACTATTGTATTGTGTCACACTTCAAATGCATTGCACATTGATGGATTTTGAAATATCATTATCATTTATTAGTTGCTAGCTCTTATTTCAAACATCGTGTTTTATTATTTCCTTTTATAAAACTTTTTGTCTATTTCAAAATCTTTCACATGAAAATCTTTTTGCAATTTCTGCTTTTATTCTGTTTCCTTCAGTTGCCTTTTGGATGCCTTTATTTTTTCTTAGGTTAGAGAATTTCTTGGTAATTAGTTTTCATTATTTCTTTAAATGGCCCTCTGTGGGATTTTTCATTCTCCTTTTATTGCTTTAGTTAGTTTTTTAAAAATAAGGTATATTACTTTCTCTTACTTAGAATTTCCTTGACCCCTTCCAAAAGATAACAATAAAAAATAAAAGAAGGGAAATAAAAGCACACAAAATAGGAGTTTAGAATAAACTGTGTGTATGTGTGTGTGTGCATACTCATCTGCACACGTGCATACATATGATGCATAATACTGTGTTTTTCTTTCAAGATAGGCATTGATATTTTATTTGATAGATTTCCTTTTCATATTGATTTGAAATAATAGTAATGCATTAAATAAAGAACAAAGAGAATAAAAATAAAAGAAGTAAAAACAAAAAAAATAATATAAACATATCTTTCAAATATTATTTCTGGTCGAATTGCTTTATTTCCTGGAAAATTAAAGATCTGAAATACAGCTTTTGTTGGAGACTAGATAGTCTCCCTACTGCTTTGTATCTGTGATAAATTAGTTTCAGGAAAAGAAGCTAAACATCTGCAGAACTTCTCACAGAGCAAGTTATCCTAACGCTTACCGCATGGAAGATAGGGAGAGAAAAAGAAACTTTGCCCACTTTTTGTGAGCAAGTCAATATCAATGAGAGATTACAAAAATGGGTACATTTGTATCTATGCTTGTGTATACCCATGTGTTTCTCTACACTCTATAAAGAAAGAGGAGCATTATTTTAGAGTATTTGTACAGGTCAGAATTAGAACCAATAAATAGATTTAAAAGTTGGCTTAGGTACAATAAATTAATTTGTTTAATATTAACTTGGAGTTCTGTGCCCTGCTCCTGCTTAAAACTTGATCTGAATGACCATCTTTCTGACATAAAATCCAAGGAAATATTGAAATTTGTGGCTTCTAGCATATTCTAACTCAAAAATTATAAAGGCAAATAAAATGATTTAGATAATAATATATAGGAAACAAAATTCTTTTGGAGAAAACTTTATCAAAAACAGGTATATAAGGGGTGCCTGGTGGCTCAGTTAGTTAAGCGGCTGCCTTTAGCTCAGGTCATGATCCCAGAGTCCTGTGATTGAGCCCTGCATCGATCAGCCTCCCTGCTCAGTGGAGAGCCTGCTTCTCCCTCTCTGCCTGCGGCTCTGCCTACTTGTACTCTCTATCTCTGTCAAATAAATAAATAAAATCTTAAAAAAAAACAGGTATATGAAACATTGTTTCCTACTTTAGTTTTTGCTTCAGCAAACTTACTGCTATCTTTATAATGTTTTTTTTTTCTAGCTTAATTATTTGGTACATATAGAATCTGATTGTAGTATGTTTATTCTGATCTCTACCTTTTATGATAAAAAATTATATAATTCAAAATTTTGAAAAAAATTAGCATAAGTTGTTGGTCCCTGTGCTATATCAGGTATTAGTAAAAAGAGAATATAATAACTGCTGGTTGGGTTAGAGCTAAAGTAAAAAGATATGGAAAGAATGTGTTTCGACAAAATCAGATTGCCTCTTAGTTTAGTTTCAGTGAACTTGATATTACTTCATGGAGCTTTGAAAATTAAACCCAAATACTTAGCAATATGTACTATGGCTAAAAAATCTATATTAATATATAATGTGAAACTTATATTGAAATCATTAAATATTTGACAAACATCCATAACATACAGTAATATTAATTCTTACTATGTGCATAATTATCATAATTTAGAAGTATATAAAGCATCAAAACTTATTTTGAGACAATTTTTGATAACAGGTTCTTAATAGTTTTATTTTTTGAGAGAGAGAAAAAGAGCATGAGTGAGTGATGGAAAATGGATAAAAGGAGAGGGAGAAAATCTCCCTCAGACTTTGCACTGACCACGGAGACTAACATGGGCCTAGATCTCATGTCCCTAAGATCATGACCTGAGCCAAAATCAAGAGTTGGACACTTAACTGACTTAGCCACCCAGGAACCTCAATTATTCCATTTTAAAGATGAGGAAAAATAAAACAAATTGAGTTTTCCCCAAAGAATGTACTTATTTTGGGGTAACAAATCTACTTGTCCTTCTACTAAAATGTGTCACTTCTTTATTTTGTAGGGAACTTGGAGATTCCATGGAGATATAAAATAAATTAGGAAGTGGTTCCTGGCTTTAAAGGGCTTGTGATATAGATTGGAAGACAGACATGTACATATAATACCATAAACAAATGGTTATATCTTAGGCATTATAGCATAGGTATGAAGTAAAAGATCAATTGCAAAGATATGATGAGGATAATCTTTTTTATCAGACAAAAAGAAAAATATGGTAGTCAGTGGTGAAACACCCATATCTGAAATATTGTTCAGAATTTTTAACACCAGAATTTAAGAGGTCTTTGAAATTATGAAATGCAACTGAAATAACACAAGGAAAAAAAAGGTAAATAAATGATTTGAACATAAAGAAGACTGAGTTTTGAACAGAAATGGAAGAGGACGTATGTGGGCATGATTTCATTTTGGTTCCAGAAAATGCTCGTACAGGAATTTTCTAATAATTAGCACTGTTTCAAAATGGAATTGGGCTTTATAATTCCCATTATGAATTTCTAAATAGAGGCTAAATTATAATTGTCTCTCTGGATTAAATGCATGGAAAGTTGAACTAGATTTCTTTCCGTTCTTCTTGATTCTAAGCACCTCAAAGTCAATTAATGGACCTACTATTTAGATATTAGCAAGAAATATCAGATAAATTCTATTTGTCACCGTGCCTGCCAGGGTTTCTTTGTTCTTTAATCAATAAATGTTTGTTATGTAACTATCTGCAACCTGCTGAGATTGGGACTAGAAATGCATAATTTATCAAGTAGAATTAAAGAAATAAATAAGTGATCATACTATGTTACGACGAGTACTTATTGTAGGAAATGTTAGTTGGATACCCATAGGACTTTTTCCCTTTTTATTCTCTGTTTAAAACCAATAGAAATTGTTGTTGATGTTGTAGAAAAAGTTCTTTGATCAGAGAACCCCAGATGGTCCTTTTCCCCAGCTCTAATCAGAGAACCCCAGATGGTCCTTTTCCCCAGCTCTAGGGATGAATCATAACTATGTTAACTCCACTCTCTTTTATCAGTTATTTGCCTTCCCATTCTCCCATGTGACTCAGGGTGACCTTATGGTAAATTCTAGCAAAGGAAAGAGAAGAATTTGACTTAATATTCCTGAAAAATCTATGCTTATAAAATATGAGAGTAGTACACAAATTAAGCACCTTATTGTCACTGATTCTTCAATGCCCTATCTTGCTTCTTATTTTTGAATATATTTGTGATGCCCATAACTTCTCCAGATAACTTATAACTATCAGGTAACAGGTACAATAAAAGATATTCGAAGAATAGTGGCTCATAAAGCTGGAAAAATCCTGGACTTTTCTGAAATCATTGAGTTGCTAAAAAACAAACACAAATGAACAAATAGAAAAACTCCAAGATTACCCATCTCTGCGCTTTCCTTGTAAAATTGATAAATGTTCTTAGTTTAAGCTACCATTTTTTATTCTTTTAATTGTATCTGGGATCATTCCCAATGTATACAATACTGTGTGTGTGTGTGTGTGTGTGTGTGTGTGTGTGTGTGTGTGTGTGTGCAGGCACACCTCAGGAGAAAATTAAAATATATGATCAAGAACATTCATCACTGAATTTTATATTACTAGCTGTGATGTATCATGTTTTTCTTTTTATTTTGGTTATGTTTCTCTGTATGCATTAACCATGTAACAAAATTACCAATCACTTATTGATGGGAGTCTGATTTTATTCTCCCCTATGAGCATCTGTGTCCCAATAGAAAATACATAGTACATTCAAACTGGATAATTTGAGAGAATTCAACATAGAACTCTTAGTGAAGGTATGGCAGGGTTTAGATGAACTAAAAAGAAATAGAGAAGGGCCCCTGGAACCACCTGTAACAAGAATCATCCCCACTACCAGCCCTAAAGGCACAAGAAAAGAGGGATTACTGTAATCCTAAAATGTAGCTATATGGACAGACAGCAGGTCATTGCTGGATGTTTCCTGTAAAAGTTAGTTGTGAGTCTGTTCATAGAACTGTGAGACATGACAGCTGGTTTCCTTCAGAGGAAGCAATTCAAAGAGCAAGGGAGAGTGTGTAAATTGGAAGCCACAGATTCTTTGTAATCTGATTGTGAAAGTGCTATCACATCACTTGCCATTTTCTGTTCATGGAAATTACCTGTTAGGTCTAGCCCACATTCAAGGAGAGGATTAAACAAGGGCTTGAACACCAGGAAATGGAGATCCTTAGGAGCCATTGGTTTTTATCAATTCAAATAAAGTGATTTACAGAGATGATATTGAAATAAGATATAGCCAAACCATAGTAAATAAGTGGGAAACATGAAGGAAAGTAGTCAGAAAATATTCAAGACTCAGTAATGCAGTGAATTGTAGATCATGGAAAATAGTTCAGGGACACCTGAGTGATTCAGTTGGTTAAACATCTGCCTTCGGCTCAGGTCATCATCCCAGGGCCCTGGAATTGAGCCCCTCATCGGGCTCTCTGCTTAGTGGGGAGCCTGCTTCTCCCTCTCTCTCTGCCTGTGCTCTGCCCACTTGTGCTCTCTTTCTGTCAAATGAATAAATAAAATCTTAAAAAAAAGTAGTTCAGACATAATGCTATATTTAAGTGGTATCTGTTGATGTATTTTAATTAAAGCATTGAGAAGATCTGTTTATATTTTGAAAAAAAATACTTTTGCATTTAGATAATGGGTTACCAAGAAGCAAAAGTGAAAGAAGGAAATCGGGAAGGCAAAAGCCGTAACTCAGGTTAGAAGTAATTTTGCTTTGGTCCGGAGTGGTGGTAATGGATATGAAGTAGGTGGATTTCAGATAGATATATTTTGGAGATTGAATTGTCTTGCTGAGTATTTAATATAGGTTAGTAAAGAAAAATAAAAAAGAAAATCAAAGGTCCACCTTAGGTTTTTGGTCCTTATATCTAGATGACTTATAGTTCTGTTTACTGAGATGTGGAAGACTGAGACTAGAACAGGTTTGTTATAAAACCAGTTAGTTACACTTCATTCATTTTAGGTTTGCCCTATTATTAAACAATCAATAGGTGGTACCAAGTAGGAAGCAAGATAAAAGAGTTTGGAATTGATAGTATTTGTCTGGGCTAGAGATAATGATGTAGAAGTCATCACATATAGATGACTTATTATAGCAACACAGATATTTTATGTGGAACTTTTCTACTAGAGAAGTGTGAGAGCTTTTAGAGGGATGTCTCCAACTCAGATGGCCACACCATTTATTTTACCAAACCAGAAAATATACTCTTTCAGAATATCTTTCTTCAAGCTTTACTGACTATACAGTTTTCTTCAAGAATATGTTGGCATTTGCTTTAAATTTGTGTAAATAAATGATTCAATCAAATTACTTTCTAATTCAAAGGAACTATCTACACCAACAATAAACTCAATTTTCCATTCCTGCATGACAAAAAGTAGCTTGCCATTTTGAAATTAAAGTTTGTATAGTTTCTAGTTCCAGTTTATAAAAACATGTAAGTGTAATTATAAGGAACCATATTAAGCTTATAATTATATAATATTTATTATTTATATTCTTAATTCTTTACATTGCAAATTAGTATTAAATTCATCATTATGGAGTTCCAATAAGTATTTCAATCACTTTGTTATAGTTCAAATAATAGATACATGAAATTTTATGTAATAGAAATAGAAAATAGTGCACATTTCAGGTGATGACCCATTACTTCTGGACCTAAATAATCACTGATAAAAATGAAGTTTTTGTATATTTTTTTGGTTGATGAGTAATTATTTAAATAAATATTTGTTCCGTATATAATAAAACAATGTAAGAAATACAGTTGATTTCATTGCAGTAACTTACATCCACATGGGGGATTTAAGGTGGCAAATATGTAACTATAAAGCAATATAGGTTAGATTATAGTCTGAATCAGAATCATTTAGAGTTCTTTTTTAAAAGGAAAACAAAATTTTCTAACTTAGGCATTGAGAATCTGCCTTTTATGATAGGATTCCAGGTATTTTATACTCTAAATTTTAAAAACATATAATGTAATACCTATATTTTATAAATATGGTATTATATATATATATATATATATATATATATATATATATATATATAGTGGTAATAGATACTTATAGGGTATAATGAAAGCAAGAAGACTACCCTAACTTGATTCTAAGATATTAAGAAAATTATTATTGAAAATAGGAGATCTCCCCTAAAATATTTGATTATCAGACAGTAAAAATGAGCAAGATTATTGAGCTCTACCCTTCTAGACAAGTGTTTTAAAACACCATGGTGATGGTCTGTTTGTTTTTTGGGTTTTTTTTTAAAGATTTTGTTTATTTACTTTACAGAGAGAGAGAGATCAGAAGTAGGCAGAAGGGCAGTCAGAGAGAGGGGGAAGCAGGCTCCCTGCTGAGCAGAGAGCCCAACTTGGGGCTCCATCCCAGGACTCTGAGATCATGACCTGAGCAGAAGGCAGAGGCTTTAACCCACTGAGCCACCCAGGTGCCCCTAATGGTCTTTTTGAAAAAAATCTATACAATTTTTAATGCAATTAAAATGAATTACTAGAAAATTAAAGATTTAAAAATTGGTTACAAAATGCATGTACCACTTTTTTATGTAGTTCACAGACATAAAATATTGGTCAAAGTGCCCTTTGATTTTTTAAATATTTACTTTTGATTTCTGCACTTCATTTTGTTGCCATCTGATAAAAGTTTGCAGACTGCCACCAGTCTACAAAATACACTTTGAATAGCACTCTTCCTGGTCATGTGCATAAAAAATAAATATGTCCTGTGTAGAAATAATTGTTAAAGTAGTCAGTAAGTATGTAGGAGACATCCACATCCATCTGGCACAGTGAAGGACCTTGGCCTTTTAATATTGATCCAATGTAGAAATGCGTGGATATGTATACGTGTGTGGATATATATGTGAATAGTGATAGTTTACTTGAGTGGAAAACAGGATCAATGATATTATATTAACAAGACAAAGAAATAAGATGTGAGCTCTGACATTATTCTCAGACTTTTAAAAAATATAGTGTTATTTTACTATAACACAGATGTCAATACTTATATAAATGATTAAAATTATATAAAAAGTTATTTTATTTAATTAGCTATCACATTTTGAATTTTAATCCCAAAGCTGACATCTCAAAAACCATTACATGTCAATATCTAACCACTAAATAAATGTCTTCTTTTTAGTCACTCCCCATAGGAATTCAGGGAGAAATTATAGGAGTTGGAGCTTAAGACAGGAAGGGAGTTGGTCTCAATTGCTACCATCATGGACATTCAGAAATATGAATTACTCTTAGCTCTTATGAATGGCTATTTGATATATCCTTAGAGACTTCTACTATAAGACTAACTATTTCTCTCATTTATTTCCTCCAACATCAATTAGGCTTGATAAGGCAGAAAAAGCCAAATGTCACATTTGGTGTGTTTCTGGATGACTGCATTGATTTTTGGCTTGTGGATAAATTCAATTACATACAGCATTCGGAGATTTCTGTAATTGTAATTTTGTTGGATCTCCTCACTCAATAACTTCTCATTTCCTAATCTCCTGTAAGGTCAAGATGGCAGATTGTAGAGTAATTTTTTAAAGCAGTACATGAGTAAAATTCAATATCTAATAATAGGCAAAGCAAATGCTATTATACACTCAACATTCAGCTTTTAAAATTCATATTAATTGCAAACTACCATCTGCTCAAGTTCTCTGGATATCTCACACCTGAAACCATGGACTCTTGATTTAGAAAATAAAAGCTGTAATTTCTGCCTGAATGCTTTGGATTTAGCAATACTAAGTTTTGCAAAAGTTAGTTATGAAATCTTGAAGCTTAAGTTAAAATTATGAAGTTTTATAACAATGGAAAATATGTGTGTATGTATATATACAGTTAACATGCTATAAATAGATTTTTTAAAATGTGCAAACCCGCAAAAAAGAGCAAAGAAAGTGTTACATTCCAGGACAAGAATTAGAATGTAGGGAAGGAGAGAGAGAGAGAACCAGGAACATTTGTATAAAGAGATTGATGAATGTAGATGTTTCTCTGTCAGAATTTTTTACTACTTCTCTTCATCTATAGTCACTTGATGTAGTACCAGGTATTTCTGATTATTGACTCAGACTGGCAGTTGGCTATTGCCACATGATGGAATATGCACACACACACAACACACACACACACACACACACACACACACACACAGAGTTCTATAGGGTACTACAAAAATATCATTTATTTCACTCAGTTAGCTTTGGTATATTAAATTGTCAATGTTCCATTCTGTTTCTAGGGTCATACTCCATGTCATTGATGTCATCTATTGCTTCTTTTTTTTTTTTCATCTTTTTTTTTCATCATCTATTGCTTCTTGAGCTCAGCTCTAATCTTTTACTTCCCCATGATCTCCTGGTTTGTGGTCCTCTTGTTGGGTTTGTTTTGTTCTGTTTTCACTTCCTTCCTTGGTTTTTGTTGTGTATGGTATGGTTGAAGAGCACTAAACTAATAATGAGAACAAAGATTTGAATGCTAGCTTAGCTACTTAGTAATTCTTTTATCTTGGGCAAGTCTCTTTCCTCCTCAACCTCAAGACACTCATCTGTAATAGTTATCCTACAGAGTTCTTGTGAAGATTAAATAACATAATAAGTAAATGTATATGTGATTGGAGCTAGGCTGGCTAGAATGAATGGCCTCTACAGCATAAGACGGTTATCTTATATGACAATAACAGAATGCAAAAACTTATAAAATTTACAATTAAATTTTAAAAACCTTATAAATATATAACTTGTAATTAAATTTAATGTTAAAACAAGTATTTTAGTAAGTCCTAAGAAGAAATAGATAGAAATGGAAATACCAGTTGTTTCTAGGTTAGTAGCCATGCCTATTCATTTTATTTTTTATGTCTTTATTTTTACAGCATAATTTTAAAGAAAATTATTTTTACATTACATTACATAATTTTAAAGAAAAAATATTTTCTTTAAAGAAAAATATACATATAATAAATCACTAGGATAAATGAGAAAGGACTCTTCATACTCTGAGAAAAGAATAAAAAGAGACAGTTGAATGAAATGTTTGAAAACGCAGTAAAGCCAAGTTGCAATTACTTACTGTTACTTACCTCTTCTTTTCTCTAAAATAGACAATAAAATGGCCCAATGAGATCTAAAAGGAAAAAGTAGATAAGGGAGCTTTTAAAACATGCTGAGATGAGAAAAAAACCTTCAAGCATCTGTTGATGAGTTCAGAAGTTGAGATAGGTGTATATCATATAGGGATTCAACAATTCTGTTGTGCTCCTCATGACAAGTATACTCTTTAATCCTCATCACCTATTTTAACCATCTCACTCATTGACCTCCTCTCTGGTAACCATCAGTTTGTTCTCTATCATTGAGAATATGCCTTTCAGCTTCCTATGAATTTAGAAGGAGTTTCTCCATGTGAAATAAAGGAAAGGCTACATTTCTTAGAGACAGAGACACTGAGAACGTGTGACATTCACCTGAGTAGTAGCCCAAGACAAGATTCAGGGACCAAGAGTATGAACAAATTATAAAACTTTTTGAAAAATTATTTGCTACAGTAACAAGGCCAATAGACTGAACATGTAATTAGAAGACATTATGTTGATATGTCTTAGAGGGTGTGGAAAATATCAAGGGGACTTAGAATAATCATTCAGCTACTCATGTAATTAGTCTCCTAATGTATAATTCATTCACGTATTAGAACAGTTGAAATTATATTTTGGAAGTAGTGTGGAAAAAATAATAACATGAACCTAGGGCATGCCAATGAGGAGGCTTGCTTGAAGTGCGATGAAAGACAAGATGCCTGAAGCTGCGGTGGTGAAGGAACTGAGGAAACACTGAATGTTGTACTGATATTTTAATGCAGATTTTTGAAATCACCAAAGTTAATTATGGGAGTCAAGGTATAAAAAAAGGGGTTCTGATGTTATGGAATTTTTTTAGTTATATGAATATGATTGCATTAAACTATATCTGCTGAGAGACTTAAGGCTTTTGTTATTTTTTTAAATTCCAGTATAATTAACATAGAGTGCTATTTTAGTTTTAGGTTTATAATATAGTGATTCAACAATTATATACATTTCTTAGCACTCATCATGATAATTATTCATTATGGGCATTTTTTATTGTACTTGGTTTGGATATTTGTTCTCATTCGAAGACTATTTACTTCTGATCTATGACTTTTATGTTTTCTTGATGTCTTTATCCTGAGAGCTTATTTGCTCTTTGTTCTTAACATACACCTGTTAAAATTGGAGTAACACTAATTCAGTATGAAATTCTTAATTATCATTGACTGGTATTAAAAGGCAGCATTTTAAGGATTTCTCAGTGTTAAAAACTTTATCTAGAAGATGCTGTATAAATGACAAAAATCACATATAGGCCCATTTTCCTGTCTAACAATTCTTGTGATACTTTCTGATATGTTTAGTGTATTGATATCCTGCAGAGAAGATATGTTGCATGTTAGATGAGAGAAAGTTTGAGTGTTGTCATGTTTTACAATAGTTCATTCCTATGACATCCCATTATGTACTTTGAAGATACCAGTGTAACAATCTGTAACAGGGTTACAGATCTGTAACCATCTGTAACAAGGATGTTAAATTCTTCCTAGAGTTCTTTTTTTTTTTTTAAGATTTTATTTATTTACTTTACAGAGAGAGAGAGAGATCACAAGTAGGCAGAGAGGCAGACAGAGAGAGAGGAGGAAGCAGGCTCCCTTCTGAGCAGAGAGCCTGATTCAGGGCTCGGGGCTCGATCCCAGGGTCCTGGGATCATGACCTGAGCTGAAAGTAGAGGCTTTAACACACTGAGCCACTCAGGCACCCCAATTTTTCCTAGGTTTCTAACTAATATGCAGGCCAGTGATCTCAAACTTTTTGGATGCAGGGCCCTTTGATACTTTTAAAAATTATTGAGGAACCTAGATAGAGTTTGATTATGTATATTAAAACGATTAATATTTACTATTTTAGAAATTAAATATTTTTCTAATTAGCTGATTTAATTCTTTGATTTAGGTATAATTGACATGTAACATAATGCTAGTTTCAGGTATATAGCATAGTGATTAGATATTTTTATATATTGTGAAATTATCACCACAATAAGGGTAGTTAATAGTTTTAGATACTTAGTGATTTTAAAATTACTATAAAAATCCACTATAAGTTGTTATAAATATTTTATGAGAAATAATATTTTCAAAAAATTTAAGAGAAAAGTCACATTGATTTACAGTTTTGGAAGTGCATTTAGTGACTGACAAGAGACGAAAGCTAAATTTTCATTTTTACCTCTGCTGCTATCTGTTTTGCTTGAAATTCATAGAGAAAATATGGCCTCACATGGGTAATTGTGACTATGCCACATAGTCTATGGAAGACTCCACTCACGAAATGAGTAAAGAAAACAATATCTTCCTATTATTATAAAAATATTTTTGACCTTCTGAACTTTGTGCGCAGTTCTCTATACAGTTAGTGTCCAGGGGTTCATACACATGCACACACACAGTCTTAATACTGCTGTACTCCACAAGTACAGACACTATATCCACGAGTAGTGTCTAGGGGTTCACACACACACACACACACACACAAACACACACACACATGCACACAAACTCAGTACTCAATAGAGTCATGGAGTAAACAGTCAGTGTCTAGGGGCTCGTGCGCCTACACACACACACTCAGTACTTAATAGAGTCATGGAGTATAACAGTGTCAGGGGTTCACACACACACACACACACACACATACACACACACACACATACTCGGTACTCAATAGAATCATGTAGTATAGCAAACAGTTCAACTGAGGAGGATATGATCAGATAGAGAAAGAGATAGAATTTAGAGAAAATGGTGTTGGGAGGGGTCAGTAGAAAGTAAGAATCATTAGGAAATGCATGGGCTATAGCTAAGTAATAGTTAAGTATTGTTGACGTGGATGTGCAAGAGTCACAATGGCCCAGCACCAACTACAGTTAATTACAGATGGCCTCAAAATGAAGATGCTGGGATAAGCCCTGTAGGGTACATTCAGAATACATGACCAAGAGGTTAGCCTTATCCATCTAAAATTGAAAACTACAAACTGAGACTTTAACTACTCTACAAAAGAATTATTATGTAAAGAGTAAAGATTGTGTAAAGAGTACAATCGTAGTTTAATTCAGCATAGAGGCAACATAAGGAAACATCAAATGGATGCCTACCCCAGAGCTAGAAACACTGGGACACAAGAAAGCTGCATCTTGGAGAGTGGTCAGTGTGTTCAGTGTATATTGTTCCTTCCTCTTATTATGGAAATGAACAAAATCAAAATTTGAAATGAGAAAAAATAGCTCTTAACTTCATTTTTTCTCATTGTTCTTATTGTCATCTAAGTATTAGTCTAAAAACTTTTTATTCAGTATCACCCCATAGCCAGCACACCTTCCATCCCCCTTTCCAATCAATTGTCCTTGCTGATACCAGAGTTAACATAAGATGTTAATCTAATCAGAGCTATACTGCTAAAGGGCTTCTCTGACTTATCTCTGATTTTATGATAAACATCAAACTTCTTAGTCCATAATTCTTATCCTGCTCACTGGTACAAGCTCACCTTCACATTTCCCAGAGATACTTCTCCAATTGATTTGTTCAGATTTTTTTCAGAATCTCTCTCTCTCTCTCTCTCTCTCTCTCTCACACACACACACACACACACACACACACACACACACACACAGTTGAGATCTCTGGATGCTCCTATGTAACTCTGAGGCTGGCCACCCTAACCATCTCCCAATCACTTGTTTTGCCTTTCAAAAGTAGAGAGTAACCAAAGAGATTCCCCCAGAATAAATTAGAAAATGGAAACAGCAAAGACAGTATCCTTCCATGATGATAGGAGAAGCAAACTTCTTTTTATATCAACAGA
Organism: Nasua narica; assembly: GCA_028533885.1. Lineage (NCBI taxonomy): Eukaryota > Metazoa > Chordata > Mammalia > Carnivora > Procyonidae > Nasua > Nasua narica. The sequence goes on from CM052802.1 coordinate 50,937,409, forward strand.
ATTGCTTCTCAATAACAAAAAGCAGAGAAATATATGCATGTAGGACTGTTCCACATGTCATATTAATAATCAAGTCCTCTTGTTTTGGACGAAGGAACTTTGTGAATGAAGCTTTCCTCAGAAGAAGAGGCAGAACACAGCAAGGCCAGTTCTCACTATGCAATAGTTTCTTCCTTATCCCCACTACAAAATCAATCAATTAGGAAGATCAAGAAATGAATGTATCTACTTTTGGTCCTGGTGATGGGAAAGGTAAAGAAAAGGACAAGAGTCATTTACTTGTTTGAGCAGTTACTTTATTTTTTAACGGTCTGATCATTGAGAATGTTTAAATCTTCTGGTCCAACATATGAATAGGGAATATTGTTTGGGCAGATAGGTCTCCCATGAGTTCCAGGCAAATTTATATAATGTACCTGGGAAAGTCAGAGCTACAAACATGATGATCCCAAATAAAAACAAGTGAGCAGAATATAAGTCCACAGAGATTGTGTTGGCATATCTCTATCTTGATTTATATCTATATCATATCCATATCTATAGCCAGGCAAAATTCCCGTCTCCTACAATGCAAGTATGTTTCCACCAATATATTGAGTTACAGTAAAAAAAAGAAAAGAAAAAAGAAAATACTTCTCTTGGTGCTATGTGATAAAAATGTTCATTTATTCTATGAAGACAATTTAGTGGGAAGGAAGCCACATTATAACCATGAAGCAAATTCTGGGTGAGCATGAACTTAGAGGCAGACCAACTGTCTAAGGGAATTTTAGGTCTCTACCTATACTCCTGATATTATTTGTCGATAGATCCAATCATGATGGCTAGAAAGATTTAGTCTATTTGTGAAAGCTCCCTCTCTTTGGAAACAGCTGAGATGGACACTGTTGTTGCTAGCTTCTGAGACTCATTTGTCTATCCTGTTTTTGCCTCATCCCTCTTCTTTTTCTTTTTCATTTTTTTGAAGATTTGTTTACTTATCTTAGAGAAAGAAAGAGAGAAAGAGTTTGAGCAGGGGAGGGGCAGAGGAAGAATTCTCAAAAAGACTTGCTGCTGAACAGGGAGTCTGATGTGAGGCTCAGTGCCAGGAACCTGAGATCATCACCTGAGCCGAAATCAAGAGTCTGATGCTCAACCCACTGAGCCACTCAGGTGCCCCACATCATTCTTTTGATTGAATTAACACATTCAGTTAAATAGCATCAGATTTTGTTTCTTTTAGATAACTTTGCTATCCCTTTATTGACAAAATATACAGAGTTTACTTTTGATACTCAAAAGACAATCTTCTTTTTCTCATGTTATATTATTAGAAGACTCTTAACTATAAACTTCAGTACTGTTTTCCTTTTTTTTCTCTTTAAAAAGGGAAACAAATGCGACACATTTATTGACTATCTGAATGGCGCTCTACATGAATCATCCCTTTAAAATTTCTCAATAACACAGATAAATTGAAATTATTATATGTTTATTGATGTGGAAATATAGTGCATAGGTGTCTAGTGAACTTGCTTAAGGTCATTGAATTATGAAGTGGTAGAACCAATATGGAACTCAGGTCTGTTTGGACCTAGTACTCAGTCTGTACTTTTCTGATGTTAAGTTGAAAGACTGTGGTGATAGCTCACTCAACCGTGTAATATATAATCTATGAATGGTCATGTAACATAGTTACCAACTGAGATATTTACAATATACTTGTCCTAATATATGCATTCAGTATGAATGAGGAAATTATATATAATAAAAACTGATACACATTGGAAGAAAGTATGGAAACATCTGATATAGGAAGTGAGACCTCTAATTATGATACCTAATAGTATTATCCTGTGTGTTCTATACCATGGAAGTATTTAGTGTCCCTGGAAATGGTTTTTTTAAATTCACTTATTAGCCATTTTAAGTCTAAAAGCAAAGACTTGCCTTGGCATTAATTATATGACTAATGATGGAGGGAGATGTAGGACTATTAATTCTGGTTATAACAAAAGTTAAAAGTTAGTTCTGTTGATGATTCATTTTGCCTAATCAACATCTTAATAACTGGTGAATAGATTAAGAGCAATAAGTAGTCTCAGTTTCTTATTGCTGATTGCTGTGATATTTTAAAGATTAAAATCAATAATTAAGATAATTAAGTCATTCGATGTCAACCTTCTATGCAGACATTTAAAACTGTTTAAATAAATAGCTGGCATACAGCCATATGACATTTGGGTTATTCTGACATGCTTTGCTCTATTCCTGATTAGATAAAAATGAGGGCAAATTATATATTTATAAATATACTAAAGTAGGAGAATTTGCAATAGGACGTCATAAAGTAAACTCCTAAAGAGAGAATAAGGCATTGTTTGACTTGGATGCATATAACTTCAACATTTCCATTTTCATGAAACATGTTTACTCATATTACTTTATTATCCATCACCATTCAGAGAATTGCAGACAGCTGATAGGACACCCAGTAGTGTACTCAATCCATCTGTTCATCCATCAACCTTATGGCGAATATGTGAAATGAAAAGTTTGCCTGAGGTCACAAAACCGAAGGCAGAATTTAGTCATGGCAGTTAAGAAAAAAAAAAAAAAACACCCATGCTTTAGACTTTTGGCTAAATTTGTACTGAAATTACCTTGTTTCCTTTATAAAGTAATCTGACAAAACCTGAATGACTGACCTTAAACAACTATGTCAAATCCTGTTTTACATTTGATAGTAATTTAGTTGACATTAAACAAATTCAATCCAATAATTTATACAATAAAATGGTCAGGACAATATATGTTTTTTACAGATGATTTATAATGTAAGGAGCTCTTAGGTTATATGCTTTTAGTTGTGGGTTGGAGGAGTACATACTACATCGTGAAAAATAGTAACTTAAATATTTCTGTCACAAGTGATCCATCTGGTCTCTCCTTATCACAGAGAACACCTCAAAAAATATTTTTTTAAGATTTTATTTATTTATTTATTTATTTATTTATTTATTTATTTATTTATCTGAGTGAGAGAGATCACAGGCAGGGGGAGTGGCAGGAAGACAGAGAAGCAGGCTCCCTGCTGAGCAAGGAGCAGATCCCATGACCTAGGATCATGATCTGAGCCATAGGCAGATGCCTAACCGACTGAGCCACCCAGGCATCCCTCAAAAATTGTTTTTATAACAATCAGTCCTTAGTACAGAATAATCTGTGACTTGAAACATGGAATTTTGTATGTTAAATTATCAAAAACCTCTATAATACAACTACATGATTAAAGTGCATATATTATCAGGCAAATAATTTATCTTTCAATATAATCAGAATAAGTATTCTGTTATGCTTTATCTTAATATTTGGCATTATATTTACTGAAGTCTATATGATATAAACAACCTAGAATTCTGACTACTATCCCCATTTCTATAATAGTATTTTTCTTATTCATTAATTCCTTCAACAAATGAAACACTTGAAACTCATGAAACACTATGGTTATTTTTAGATAATAGGAATGCTACAATAAATGAGAGTATCTATTTTCAAATTGTTAGTAGGAGAAACAGGTAAGTAAATATGCAACTAAAGTGCAATATGATAAGAGTTATAATGCTTCTTAGTTCAAAAGGACAAGGCAGCCCAAAGTAAAGCACATAATCTCTTCTTGAGTACCTAGAAAAACCTTTCACATTGGAATTCACATCTAAGATGAGACTCAAAGAATAAGTAGGAGTTAATCAATTAGAAAAAGAAAGAGCATTCTAGACAGAAGGAATTGAATGTGTAAAATTCCAAAAGAGATGAAGAATATGGTATCTTTACAAAACCACAAAGTTTTGGATATGAAGAGGGCAGATTACAAGCAGTGGTGGTATGATAATGATGCTTTTGTGGTGGTAATGAGAGAGGTCTGGTAGCTGTGAAATCAGTTTAGTTGGAATAATCACCACCTGACCAAAATAGTGACAATAAGGATTAGAAGAAATGGATAGATGCCAAGCATGATTGGTTACTGATTTTCTATGAGGATGAATGAAGGGAGTTTGGACATAGTAATATGAAATAAATCATGAACAGTCAAAATTATATTGAAATTTATGTGAGGATATGGTTAGCAGTGAGTAAACTCTTTGGAATGAATTCTGGAATGCAGGAATGCTTTGGGGAAACAATAACATATGACTATGGGAGAAAAATGAGATTTTGGATTTCTTTTTGTAACATTTTTCTCATTTGAACTCAGTGCTCAGTTCTGTGGAGGGATTTGACAGTTAAATCACTCCATTTGCTGACATTTTGAGATTCAACCTGTAATCTTGGAAAATGCAAAGGGCTTATAGCAGACAGAAGAGTCTTGGGCAAAATATAAGTAATCTCCAACTTCCTGTCACAGCAGTAAGAAATTGTATACCTTTGTGGATGAGGAAAAGCCATGGCTATAGACTGAATGTTTGTGTTCCCTCAAAATTCATATGTTGGAACCTAAGCCCTAATATAGTGGAATTTGGAGGTAGGGCTTTTGGGAGGTAATTAGATCATGAGGGTGAACCCCTCATGGATGGGATGAGTGCTCTTAAAAAGACACTCTAGAGAGATCGCTTGCCCCTTCCATCTTATGAGGACAAGGCAAAAAGACTGCCGGCTCTGAATCACTGAACCATGGAGTACGCTCTTACTAGACACAATTTGCCAGTACTTTGACTTGGACCTAACCTCTAGAACTGTGAGGAAAAAAAAAATCCAGTTTGTACTCCATCTAATAGTCCATTTTTTACAGAAACCCAAATGGACTAAGATAGCCATCATGGAAATAAGGAGAGCATAGATATGTTTATATCTGTTTGTGTGTTTGGGGGAAGAGGTAGCTCATGAAGAGAGGAAACAAGAAGTTAGCTTCATGATCTGTGTACGAGAAAGGTGGAAAGGTAGATGTATTTGTTGATCTGTGACCAGGAAAGATATACGCCCAATTTCCTGATAAAAACCTTCTATCTGCTCATAATAAAAATTAAGAGAAATTAATATATAGTTGTGCATGTAGTTATATAGTTAACTTAATATATGGCTATATTTCTTTTATATTGAGGTATAACTTACATACAGTAAAATATCTTGACCTTAAGTGGTTCATTCATTGACTTTTCAAAATTATATAAATCCTTGTAATCTGTGCACCAAAAGAATAGAAACCAAAGCTATCATCCCCGAAAATTCATTATTGACCCTTCCCATTCAAATGCATACTTTATTCCTACCCATGAATTAGTTTTGCTTTTACTGAATTTTATATAATGTCCTGGCCTCTTTTACTCCATATAATGGTTTTTGAAATTTATTATCTTTGTATGTATCTGCAGTTTCTTTTTTTAATTGTTAAGTAGTATTCTATTATATAAATATGCCACAATTTCCTTTTTATGTGGATAGTTATTGGGATTATTTTCAATGTGTTGGCTACTATGAATCAGGCTGCTATAAACCATTTTTTTCAACCTGTTTTTTAGAGATACATGCTTTCCTTCTGTTCAGTAAATACTGAAGAGTCTAAATGTGTATCGTACAGTAGAATGAATAATTTTCAAAGAAATGTTAAATACTTACCCATAATCCTGCCATTTAAAATGATAAATGTATGCACATTCTAAGCACTCTCTCTTCAGAGACATTTTGCATTGTTAACATTTTTTAAAGAACTTCTCCACCTATACCTTACTACTTCACTTTAATTTTTTAAAATATTTATTGTAGGATATTTTGTTCTTTTTAAACAACTTACTGAAACATGATTAATATATAAAATGTTGCACATATTGAGTGTAAATTTTCATAAATTTTGACATATATATAATTTATAAAATCATTACTAGAATCAAAATGGACATAGTTTTCCCCCAAAAAGTTTCCTTATACCCCTTTGTGATCTCTCATTCCTATCCCTTACTAATTCAAAGCATTGCTTATGAACTTCATGTCACTCTAGATAAGTTTATATTTTCTAGAGTTTTAGGTAAATGGAATCCTACAACTTATAATCCTTTTTACCTTACTTCTTTCTCTCAACATTTTTGAGATTTTTCCATGTTGATGTGGGTTTCAATATTTCATTCATGTTTACTGATGCATAGTATTCTACTGTGTAGATATACAATTTATTTATGGAGTTTTTTCCTAAATTTCAGCTATTAGACTGTGATCATTATTGGAAAATCATTTAAATGACATATTCTTTGTTTTATCTTGAGTACACACATTATGGCAGGATATTACATATAGCATATGTTATATTTTTAACATTTAAAAAAACTATTCAAAAATAGTTGTACCCTTTTACAGTACCACAAGATCAAATTGCTGTACATCCTTGCAAACCTACAATAAGTGTGAAATGATATCTCATTGTGATTTTAATTTCCATTCTCCTAGTAACTAGTGATCATGAGCATATTTTCATGTGTTTATTTGTATCTTCTTTGGTGAAATGTCTTTTTAAATCTTTTGCCAATTTTTATGGTATTTTGGGGTTGTTTGTTTCATTGATTGACTTTTGAGAGCATTTTATATATTCTGGATACATATCTATATATTTTTTTTAAGTAGACTCTATGCCCAGCATGGAGCCCAAATCACAGCCTCACAACCCTGAGATCAAGACCTGAGCTGAGATCAAGAGTTAGATGCTTAACTGACTAAGCCACCCAGGATATATATCTATCTTAATAAAATTTCTTTCTGCTTTTAAAAAGGTTTCATTTACCCAAGGTTGAATGAACGTTTTAAAAATGACAGTTAAGACAAATTGTTTGATAGTGCTAAGTCTGTTATATTCTTACTGATTTTCTGCCTGTCTTCCTTATCAAAAATTGAGAGAGGTATGAAAGTTTCTGAAAATATATGTATATATACATTTGTATACACATATAATGTATATGTATATGTATATATTAGTATATATACACACATATATAATGTATATGTATGTCTTACTGTAGATATACACATATATAATACACACATATACATACATATATAATGTTTTTATGTATATCTATATACTTTTTACCTTTTACTTTTGAATTATTTGTGACTTCACAATAAAGATCATTTTTGAAGTCATATTTTGATATTTTTTCTATTTTAACAAACATTCTATTATGTCTGGAAGTTATAGTTTTTGCCAAATTATGTATAATTTTCAGCCCTTATATCTACAGATATCTTTTATTTTCCATCCTCTTTCATCTTATTTGGGGACCCAAACACAGGTGTTTTAGGATGCTTGAAGTTGTCCCACAGTTCACTAATGATTGATCAATTGATTGGATTATTTTGTATATATTTCATTTTGAATAGTTTATATGGCTCTTTTCAAGTACACTAATTGTTTCTTCTTCAATGTCTAATCTGCCATTAATTTCATCGATGTCCTTTTTATCTCTGATAAGGTTTAATAAGCTCATAGTTTAATCAATACCAGATAACTAGGTCTTTGAACAATTTTTTGTATCTGTATCTAATTTTTTTAACATATAGAATGCAGTTATATGAACTGTTTTAAGGACCTTATCTCCTAATTCTAAAATCTGTTTTATTTTGAGGTTTGTTTTGAACCTCACCATCATGGTCATATTTCCTACTTCTTTGCATAAATATAATCCTCTGTATTTTAAATTTTTTGGGTGCTGGATATTTTTATATTGCTATAAATATCCTTGAGCTTAGTTCTAGAATACAGTTACTGTTGGGGTTAATGTAGAGCATGAAATCATCCATAATACCTGGCTTGTTAAGATGTAACACAGAGGCTGTTAGGGGTAAGGGAAGGTTTTGGAGAAGGCCTAGGCCTTTGGAATGCCTGGCCTTCAGAATGCTGGCATGACCACTCAGAATGCCGTGGGGGAGATGCCTTCCTGGAAGCTTTCCTAGCCCAAACAGCCGCCCTGTGATCTAAGAGAGGTATGTATTGTCCCTTAGGCTTTGTTTAGCAGAACTCCTAGAACACGCAGATTAGCATGTTGTTTCTTTCCCGTAAACAGGTCCTCTTAGTTCCAGAAAGACCCCTTGTCACACATCAAGTGCTTGAGAAATAGTGATAAGGATTTGTGATTATTCTGAAGGACCAAAAAAAGTGGGAGCAAAGAAAGGCAAAGGTTCTTGTCTCTGTTGACCCCCTGCCTCTTCCTCTCTTTCATGGCAAAGTGTGGAGTAATCTTTCATCCCTCCCTACAGGGATTGCTGGCCATTCCTGGAAAGTTACTTGGAAACAATTTGATCTTTTCAGAACCTCTCTTAAGATTTCCTTGCTGGATCTATAACCATGCTCATTCTTCTCCTATTTATGGTAGAATGGGCATGAGAAGATGGGCATGTTTCCATGTTCTTGAGCTTATGTCGCATTACTAGACTGGCTGATGGAAACAGATGTTATTACCAGCCCTATGTGAATGTTGTAGACTTACCCCCTTTTTTTTCAAATACTTCTTTCCCAGATCTTGGGTGGTTTCCTCACATGTTCGCATTTGAGTTCTCTCTGTAGGCTCTTTTCTCTCTGGTATTGTGTCTTGTGAATGCTAGTCAACTAGGTCTTCCAGGGATCTCAGCTCTCTCTCCAACTCATTGAGCAACCTCTTCTTCTCCTGTCTTGTTTCTCAAATTCCCCATATTAGTGAAATCATACGATAATTGTCTTTTCTCTGATTGACTTATTTCTCTTAGCAGAATACCCTCTAGTTCCATCTACATCTTTGCAAATGGCAAGATTTCGGGGTTTTTTTTTGATGGCTGCATAATATTCCAGTGTGTGCGTGTGTGTGTGTGTGTGTGTGTGTGTGTGTGTGTGTGTGTGTGCGCGTGTGTGTGTGTGTGTGTGTGTGTGTGTGCGAGCGCGCACACGTGCTGCATCTTCTTTATTCCAAACTATGCGTGCACGTGCTGCATCTTCTTTATTCCAAACTTTATTTCCAAACTATGGAAAGAGCCTAGATGGACATCTAGGCTCTTTCCATAGTTTGGATATTGTGCTATAATAGCACAATTATAATAACAGAATTATAATAATTCTGCTATAAACATTTGGGTGCACGTGCCCCTTTGGATCACTACACTTGTATCTTCAGGGTGAATACCCAGTAGTACGATTGCTGGGTCATATGGTATCTCTATTTTCAACTTCTTGAGGAACTTCCATATTGTTTTCCATAGTGCTGTGCCAGCTTGTATTTCCATCAACAGTATAGGAGAGATCACCTTTGTCTGCATCCTTACCAACATCTGTTGTTTCCTGACTTGTCAATGTTAGTCATTCTAACTGTTATGAGGTGGTATCTCACTGTGGTTTTGGTTTGTACTTCCCTGCTGCCGAGTGATGTTGAGCACTTTTTCATGTGTCTGTTGGCCATTTGGATGTCTTCTTTGGAGAAATGTATGTTCATGTCTTCTGCCCATTTCTTGATTGGATTATTTGTTCTTTGAGTGTTGAGTTTGAGAAGTTCTTTATAAATTTTGGGTACTGACCCTTTGTCTGATATGTCACTTGCAAATATCTTCTCTATTCTATTGGTTGTCTTTTGGTTTTGTTGACTGTTTCCTTGGCTGTGTAAAAGCTTTTGATCTTGATGAAGTCCCAATAGTTCATTTTTTTGCCCTTGCTTCCCTTGCTTTTGGTGATGTGTCTAGGAAGAAGTTGCTGTGAATGAGGTCAAAGAGGTTGTTGTCTGTGTTCTCCTCAAGGATTTTGATGGATTCCTGTCTCATATTGAGGTCCTTCATCCATTTTGAGTCTATTTTTCTGTGTGGTATAAAGAAATGGTCCAGTTTCATTTTACTGCATGTGGCTGTCCAATTTTCCCAACACCATTTGTTGAAGAGACTGTCTTTTTCCATTGGACATTCTTTCCTGCTTTGTTGAAGATTAGTTGACCATAGAGATGAGGGTCCATTTCTGGGCTCTCTGTTCTGTTCCATTGATCTATGGACTAGCATAGTGTCTGTTCTGGAAAATGTTCCATGTGTGCTGGAGAAGAGTATATATTCTGTTCTTGTTGAGTGGCATGCCCTACAGATGTCTGTTGGTCTAATGGATTTACAGTGCTGTTCAAGTCTTCTGTTTTCTTATTTAACTTATGCCTACTTGTTCTAGTCATTATTAGATGTGGGATATTGAAGTCTTCAACTTTTTTTGGTAGTTTTATGGTTTTATTAACACAAATCGTACTCTCAACTCTGATTTTTGAAGTGTCTAGTTCTTCCTTCAATTCTATCAGTTTGTGCTTCATGTATTTTGGAACTTTATTGTTAGGCGCCTGTTATTTAATTATTATATTTTATTGGTTTATGGACCTGTTTATCTTTATGAAAAGACTCTGCTCTAGTAACAACTGTTCTTCAAGTTATTTCCCCCCTGATATTAGTATAGCCACTACAACACTCTTTTCCTTGCTGTTTTCATGGTGTGGTGTGTATGTGTGTGTGTGTGTGTTTGTGTATTTCGTTCTGCTAATCTCTGCTTTAGAGTTTTAATCTATTTACATATAAAGTAATTAATGATGAGGTAGGAATTATATTGGTAATTTTACTGCTATTTACTATATATTTTATGGCTTTCTATTTCTGTTTCTTCATTATTCTTTTTTTGTTACATAGATGTTTTCTAATGTAGTGCTTTAATTTCACTATAATATATATTTATCTATATATACATACAAAGTTATTTTGAAAGATTGTGCTATATATTACAAATATCATCTTACTTTTAAATAGTCTTGTTCAGATTAATACCAATGTCAATGAAATCTGGAAACTTTGTTTCAAATTGCTGTGTTCCCTCCCTGTTCCTTTTTGTTATCATTACCATATAAATTATGTGTTTTCATATCATAGTATTTAATAAATAATTTAATTCTATATAATTCATGTGACAAGACTATAAAGAAAAATGTAAAAAGATAAGCACCTGTAGTAGGAAAATTTAGGTAATTTAAAATAGATGGGGGGCTCCTGGGTGGCTCAGTGGGTTAAAACCTCTGCCTTTGGCTCAAGTCATGGTCTCAGGGTCCTGGGATTGAGCCCCGCATTGGGCTCTCTGCTCAGCCCCACCTCCCACCCCCGCCTGCCTCTTTGTCTACTTGTGATCTCTCTTTCAAATAAATAAATAAAATCTTTTTTAATAAATAAATAAATAAATAAAATAGATGGAACCATAGTCTGAATAAAGAGAATAAGTTAATTTAGTTCTTAATACTTCCAGATATAGATCAGGCCAAAATTGATCAGATGCTTTAAACTTTTTTGTTAAAAATGTTATTTAAAAAATCCATAATAATCAGTTTTCACATAAATCAATGACACTATAATTGATCTAAATCAACAAATGATGGGGAAAATTAGTGATTTTACCAAATTATATATATATATATAGACACACACAAATTTCATAGAGAAAAAATTAAGTCAATCTAAAATATAGTTAAAAATTATTTGTCTCCATTAAACATTACATTTGAATTCTGTTCTTTCAGAGTACTCTGTAACATGTGGTAATAAAGTTAAAAAACGAGAGAGAAAATAAAAAAGTAGAAACCTAGTGACTAAAATGTCTTCTTTTATTTTTGCTGTATTTACTATATATAGTATGTATATCATTATTGTAAAATAAAGGGAATTTTTCTCTACATATCTAGAACCCTTAAAAATTCTCCATAGTAGGGTAGTAGCTTAGAAAGTGTGATATTTCTTTTCTTTGCTTAGAGAGAGGAAGCTAAGTTGGTAAACTGAGAAGGACTAACATTGAACACATACTATTTTTGAGCATATTGTTACAATTTTAATATATTCCTCCCAAAACAGATGTTTTATACCTCTAATACTTAGTACCTCTGAAGGTTATCTTATTTAGGAAATCTTTGCAAATGCTACCAAGTTAAAATGAAGTTATTAGGGTCGGCCATAACCCAATGTTACTGGCATCACTCTAAAAGGGAAATTTGCATATAGAAATATGCATGGAGAATGTCAAGTAAAGACTAAAGCAGAGATTACAGCGAAGCATATGTAAACTGAGGATTGGCAGGGCCTGCCAACTGCCTTCAGAAGTGCATATACAACAAGTCAAGGAGTGCTATGGATTGCTAACTGTTCCCAGTAGCTAGAAGTCAGGCATGAAACAGATGGTCCCTTAGAGCCTGCAGAATGAACCCTGTTGCCAACATCTTGATTTTGGACTTGTAGGCTCTGCAATTGTGAGACAAGAAATTTTTGTTGTATTAAACCACTCAGTTCATGATACTATAGTAGAGCAGCCCTAGACGATTAATATACATACTATTCATAGATTTCACTTATTTCAGGGAATTCATATTTTAAGAAACTTGCATGGATCATTTTACATATCTGGTTAATATATGACTTAATTTTTGTGTCATTATGAACTGCTGGAAAAATACCATAATTAGATAAGACAATTTGGGGCTCAATTAATAGAAAGTTATTTTCTCAAATGTTAACCCTTTTATTAAGTTGTTACATTGCAAATTATATGTAGGTTAGTGTATGTGAGTAGTGTATGTGAGTAATTGTGTGCTAACCAACCTTTAAAACCAGAATTTCTCATGTTTAATTCCCTACAAACTTAGTCTGAGTGCTAAAGTACTATACATCGCTTTCATATTTTCCTTGCTTTCCTTGAAAATGGAAATCCTTCTTTTCATTTCAACTTTAATAAACTGCTAACATAGGAGATGCCAGTTATCTTTGTGGGACCATTTTTCTTAAACATGAAGAGGGTATAAATGTTTCTTTTTTTTGAGATGCATACAGAAAACTAATGCAAGGGCTCTTAAATTACTTTTAATCTTTATATGGACTGTATTTTAAAGTGTCAAAGAAATAAGATATAATTTAGAGCTATGTTTCATAGCAAGGTGTGTGTGTATGTATATATGTGTCAACATATGTTTTAACTATGTAAACATTAACTGCAAACCTTTATTAAATAATATTAAGGAACCATAAAATGCAAAGCATCTCTCCCTTGTCCAATCCCTCCTTTAAGTTATGTTAAGAAGAATGGTTTAATATACTCTTGAGAACTTTGGAAACCCCAGAGATATTTTTAAGTTATTTAACATAAGGTAGCTTATCTAAAGATTGCTTAAGAAGGCATTATAAAGACCTAACACAAATTAGATATTTTAAATGTTTTCTCAAGTTTAATATTAAAAAAAAAGTTTAATATTCTAGAAAAAATAATTAGAAAAATTTCTTATACCTCTTTGGAATTATAGGGAACACTTTCATAAAGGATAAAATGTCTGAGGGCAGAAAACACATTGACATTAAAAAGACATTTGAGGGGCACCTGCGTGGCTCAGTCGGTTAAGTGTCTGACTCTTGATTTTGGCTTGGATCGTGATCTCAGGGTCATGAGATTGAGCTCCGTGTCCAGCTGGTGCTCAGCTTGGAGTCTGCTTGAGATTCTCTCTTTCCCTCTCTCTCTGCCCCTCCCCCTGCTTGCACTCTAAATAAATAAACAAATAAATAAACAAACAAATAAAATCTTTTTAAAAAGTAGAGCATTTGGGAGGGTCCTACTTGTGCTCTGTTTAGATAGATTTAAATAATTGTGCTCAATACATATTGGTGCCTTCCCCAGTGTACTGCTAATGAAGAAAAATAAGAAGTGCCTAGAATGCTCAGAAGGAAACATATGGCAGTAGTAAACGTCCACCATTATATATTAATTTTTTTAAACCCACTATGAGACATGCCTGTATGGCTCAGTTGGTTAAGCAGCTGCCTTAGGCGCAGGTCCTGATTTCAGGATCCTGCTTAGTGGGGAGTCTGTTTCTCCCTCTCTCTTTGCCCTTCTCCCTGCTTGTGCTCTCTTTAAAATCAATCAATCAATAAGGAATAGATGAATAAATAAATAAACCCACTAAGAGATGGAATAGGTAACTGAGGATTTATTATGTTGGAATTTACCGATTACAGAGCAAAGGAAATATAATGCAGACAGATTTAAAATCAGATGTTTATTTAAAAAGAAGAGAAAATTTATGTTAAGCCCTTCTACAAAGTCCTACAATTAGGACTTTGATGGGTATTGTTTCAAATAGTTTATCTACTAACTATTCAACAAATATTTAATTAATGTCAACTCTTTGTGAGATATTAAGCTAGGTACTATTTCACACTGATGGCGTCTGCCCTTGAAGGATACACATTTTGGTATTAGAGATATGACTAAGCCAAGAGATAACAAAGTGTAGAGGGCATTGTAATACAGTTAAGACCAAATGCTATGGAGAATACATATATAAGAATTGCTTTTGAAATTAATAATTATTTTCTACTGAAAAGTTACTTAATATTTGGTGTCTGAAAATATTTTGTTTGCCATAGTACCCTGTTTGCATTATCAAATTTACAGAAAATATATGTTGTTTTCTATAGTCCAAATTTTAAAAAAGTTGAGAAGCTATATTCTCCGTTATGCAGAAGAATTTCAACAGGGGAATATGTTCTCTATCATTGTCTTCCAAAAGGGGATTTTTCAAGTTCCCTATGAGAATAGCTTCATTTTAGGTTTTCATTTTATTATAATTTAAACATATTTAGGTACATTCTGGATCATCCAGAAGAAAACCTTATAAGTACATACATGCTACTTTAGAGCCTGAATTTATATATTTTTTAGAGCATTATAGTAACACAATGTAAATGGGCATGAACTGATAAGAAAGTGCAGAAATAGACTCATAAAGAAAATTCTTGCTAATTGATGGCTCCTGAGGCATTTGAGGAGTTCACAGTAATTCAAAGAAAGCGAAAAGTTGGAAGAATTCAATGAGACATGATACAGGGTGCTAACAGACATGTTGAAGCAAGTGAGTAAGATAATATCGTTACCCTATTGCAAATTTGAATGTCATTGACTTTATGGTTTTCCTAGTTTTACATTTATAAGTATGTTTCATTATATAAACATGTAAAGCTGTGTATATTCATATTTATGGTTTTATATATTTAAACACATTTTAATTAAAATTGTTTACATTATTCAAAGTCTTCTCATACAACTCTTGAGTCCAGGGCACCACTGCTGCTGGAAAGCTTTCAAAAAAGCAAATCCACTCTCTGCTGCCGAAGTACAGTGTTCAGAGTTGCCCAGAAATGGGTCACAGAAGCCACCTAGTTTGGGGAAGTTCCCCTCTTTCTCTTGTTTGTACTTACCCTCAGGCACTTGATAGGAGATTTTAGGGTGTACCTATTTTTACTCACCATTCTAAGTATAGAAAGCCAAGTTCCCATTACCATCCCTGCACTGGATTGTTAGTCACGTATAGTCATTCAGAACTTTGTTTCTTAAACTGCAAGGACATAGAAACTGTATAAAAAATAAAACAAAACAAATAGCTTGAGTGTCAGGTGTTTCAATACCTACTCCCCCTGGGATATGTGAAAAAGTACAAATTATTGAAAAAATTATCTTTCCTTTGTGAAATTATCCCAAGTTTTCCATAAAGACTTTTTTAAGGTAAACAAAGCCTAGTGTGGTATGTGTGGGAAGATTAAATGACAGGCTAGCCAGAGTGTAAAAAGGGTCTTGTCATCTTATCTTCTGAAGTTCCCCAACAGAGAATTGGCATATGTATCAAGAGGATTGCAACTCTGTGTCCCAGATGATGCCTAGAAGCCCAGGAGAGTGAATTTGCCTAAATATCAAATTTATGTCTGGCATATATGATTTAACATCTGACATGTTAGCTGAAAAACACCTGTGGACAGTGTAAGAGCAATGACTTCAAATAGTCCTGCTTAAATCTTAATTTGGATACCTCTTACGATGTGGCCTAGAGCAATGTACTTCACCTCCATATATGTTAGTTTTCACGTTGGTGAAATGTTAATGATGATATTACTGATTGGTATGGTATGCATGCAATTAAGTAATATGAAAAAGAATAAAAAACTTGGGGTGGCTGACATGTTCAATAAACAATTAATTACAGATATTAGTACTATTGTTATTATATATTTTATTTAATCTGAAAATAAACCATTAAAGTAGTTTTTGTTTCTGTTTTTGTTTTTTAGTATAGAAAATTAATATATAAAGTTAAGTATACAATAGGGGTGCCTGGGTGGCTTAGTCAGTTAAGCATCTGACTCCTGGTTGGGACTCAGGTCATGATCTCAGGGTCCTGTGATCAAACCCCACATCAGGCTCTGCACTCAGCAGGAATCTGCTTGGATATTCTCTCCTTCTGCCCCTTCCCCTGCTTTCTCTCTCTCTCTCTCTCTCTCAAATAAATTAAAAAATATTTTAAAAATATACACTATAATGCCACATTTAAATAGATGTCTTTTGCCTAAGGATCTAAAGAAGACTCATTTCAGATAAATTTGCAAATGATGAAGATACTAGAACATATCATATTTTGGACTAACTTTTGGCAAGCATATGCATAATATCATTTAAAACTATGCAAGACTGGAATTTCAGGGAATTTGATTTTCAAGCACTGAAAATGTATGCTTCCTTTTTAGTGGACTTTTTGTCAGATACTCCTATTTCCTCAACCCTAATTCTTTTGGAGTAGCCCTGGACTGAACAGAAATCATTAAATAGGTGCTTCTAACTATGTTCAAATTTTCTATCTGTAGTACCTAAAACTACTGTGTAAAAAATGCATCTTAGAAAACAGCAGGTATGTTCATTAATCTAAATTATTTAAACCATTTTTCAAGTCCATTTATTTGCCACCACGTATTGCATTTAATTTATTTAAGTGTGCATTACCTTTTGTTTTATATCCTGCGAAAGGGAAAAACGTGTCTAGAGGGAGATTTACTGGGAACCTAATATGAGAAGAAGCAGTGTTAAGAACCATAAATACATTAGTTTGTTCAGTTGACAGTTAAAGGGATATGTGGACAGGAATTGGCAGGAGTGCTGAAACATATTCAGCTTCTGTCTTTTCATTTTGTCTGTGTGGTTTTCTTTAGCACTGGTTTGCTTTTTGTTACTTATTTCAAATTCCTAAATCATAAGAAACAAATATGCTTTTTACATTCACTTTTGTAACTATTGAGTTTGTACTTTTGTATATATATAAAATATAAAAGTTTATTTATTCTCTGTTCATTATTATTTAAATGAAACAGCATCCAAAAAGATAAATAACAGTGTATTCAAATTATATACTTGAAATCGTTTCTCATTGGCTTTAATTAATTTAACCATTTATCAATAGGAGACTGGCATATAAATATTTAAAAGACCAAAACCAAAATTAAATGACACAGTAAATTGTTCTAGTGGATAGAAAACTTTATGTGCAGTCAGATTGCCTGGAGGTCAGTGATTGAGGAGCTGAATCTCCTACTTAGAATATATAAATGATTTGTTGGTATCACCTTTCTGAGCCATTGCCGATTGTAAATATTAGATAATTTTGAAATAACACATTATCAAAGTATAGCTCCTGGCCCCCCTGAAAGATTTGGTATCCTGAATTTTGGACACTTTACAAACTGTCAGTTGGATAGTGTTTGCATGGCACTTTTAATTTTAAAGACCTATTTTCTAGTCAAGTACTATCTTTGAGGGGTACCTGGGTGGCTCAGTCAGTTAAGCATCTGCCTTTGGCTCAAGTCATGATCCCAGGGTCCTGGGATCCGAGTCACACATCTGGCTCCCTGCTCAGTGGGGAGCCTGCTTCTCCCTCAGTCTCTCCCCTTGGCTTGTATTCCCTCCCCCTCTCTCTCTCTCAAATAAATAAATAAAATCTTCTAAAAAAAGGTATTATATTTAAGTATATTTACTTTTAATATCAAATCTATTTAAAATGACCTTTTCTACCGCATCATTGTCATGAAGAGAGTTATGGATTGCCATTTAAATGCAAAATAGTTTTGCCTTTATTTTTTATTTTAAATGGCAGATAGCTAAATCATTTACCTTATGAGTGAAAAAATATAATTTGATGATTTTTTTTCTGTGTCCATCACTAATTACTGTAGTGCTTCCCTAAGTGCCCCTTATGATACACAAAGGGAAGACTGAATATTTTTAAAGCCAGGTTGGTTTTAAATATATATCTAACTGCACAACATTACACGATTTAAAAATCTGAGGAGTGTATGTGTGTGTGTATATATATATATATATATATATATAGGCAACTTGATGTAAGAAGAAAAACAATTTAAAGCTTTAAAGTATTTAAAATTTTTCATAAACAATGTAAATGCATAGCATTATGTACTTTGAAACTAACATTTATAAAAATGAAATGATTCTAGGATATTTATTTTGAATGCTTAGACTCTCATTTCTTTCTTCAATTATCCAATGTCACCCAGTTTTCCTACTTGTCCCTCCACAAGGATGGAGAAGTCATCCTGCATTCCTTTGCCTGTGTGAGTGTGTGCATATCTTCCCCATATATAATGCTGTTCATTATTTCTCTATTTCACTCTGTTCCCATAAAGCTCATCCTTTATCTATATTCAAGATACAACCTCTTTTATTTTACAAACCTTGCAGTTATTACTTAATCTTTTAATGATTATAATTGTGATTATAAACTCTAGAGTTTACCAAGAAAAATTGATAATTTTTATATATAACTTTATTATATTAATGGAAGTTCCACGTGAGATGCTCTGAAAACATTATCCACTATGATCCTTCTAACCTCAGACTCTTCCTTCCCAGCCCCCTTGCTAAATGCAGATAGTCCAACCAATGGCTACTAAACACCAAGAAAGAGGGTGCCTGCGTGGCTCAGTGGGTTAAAGCCTCTGCCTTTGGCTCAGGTCATAATCCCGGGGTCCTGGGATTGAGCCCTGCATGGGGCTCTCTGCTCAGTGGAGAGCCTGCTTCCCCCTCTCTGTCTGTCTCTCTGCCTACTTGTGATCTCTCTCTCCCTCTCTCTCTCTGTCAAATAAATAAATAAAATCTTAAAAAAAAAACCAAAACACCGAGAAAAATTCCCTCTTTTTCTGAGAACTGTTTTTGCCCAACTTATTCATGAAACCAGATGAACTTTTGCTGCTAAGCCTCTGTAAAAACTTGTCTTTCTTTCCCCAAAGTAGAACACCACTTGACAAAGACATTTTCCTAGATCAAGCCTTAGTCAAACTCTCCTCTAAACTCTTTTCTTTTTTTTTTTTAAAGATTTTATTTATTTATTTATTAGGGAAGAGAGAGAGTGAGAGAGAGCATGAGAAGGGAGAAGGTCAGAGTGAGAAGCGGACTCCCCATGGAGCTGGGAGCCCGATGTGGGACTCGATCCCGGGACTCCGGGATCATGACCTGAGCTGAAGGCAGTCGCCCAACCAACTGAGCCACCCAGGGGCCCTAAACTCTCTTTTCAATGGGCCTCACCGTTTGGATTGCATGATAATATTCAACAGGAATCAATTAACATAAAAATTGACATAGTGGGAAATGTTCATAATACTTCTGAATGTGCTTTCAGGCTTTTAAGTATATTGGTGAGGAAATTAAAAAGTAATAGCAATTTCCTTTTTATTTTAGGGAACTTAACAATTCAGAATTTCAGTAATTTGTCAAGATTATTCAACCACTTGGAGAGAACAGAGTAAAACACATTACCTCTGACAGAAAAAAAAAATGTTTCTCTAATCTATCATTGAGATAAGTAAATTGGAGGAATTAACAAATAGATATTACCTTAAGTTAAATTAACAATAAAATATAATATTGAGTTTATTAAGTCTATTTTATAAAATATTTGAGCTTTCCATGCAGTTTCCTTAATTTTATACATCCCAGAATCCTTTGTGTTACTGAAAGAATGAAGTTAGTAGTTATATCTTGAGACCTGAAAAAGAATAAACAAGGAGGGTTATAAAAATTATGTGTCTGTGTATGTATGCTTGTCCTAATTCATAATCTTTTGTTATATCTATTGAAAATTAAGTAATTTTTCATTATTAAGAAAAATATAAATCTCTATTCTTTCCAGCAACACACTGATGAATGTCATCAATCTTAATGGACCATTGAAGACCACTTACCCTTATAAATCAATTTATAGTACAATTTAAGTATAAAATCAATTCTCCAAACTATTTATGCTTTGCTCACATAAGTATAAACATAGTTTATTTGTTATAAAGGACTAAGAATGCAGAGAACTTAAAAGATATTTTTTTCTTATGTAAAGGCAAATTGTATTTAAACATCCCTCTACTTCCTAAGGTTTTTACAAATGCAATGCCACCTTAAAAACTGAAGCTTTTATGTGAAAATGTATTTAAATGAGTACTTTATAACTGTGTGTTCTGCATTTTGTTAGTTTATTTCCATAGTTTGTTCACCAAGGCCAGTTCTTTTGTTTTATTGGTCTTTTCTAAACCAGCTCCTTCATCTTTAGCTCCAAGCATGCGGTTTGCTTTCTAAAGTAATAGCTACTAAGTATATGTTAAATAAGCAACTGAATAAATGAAGAATCTACCAAAATAAATTTACACATTTAATCTATCAACAAACTTGTACTTTTACTAAATATTAAGTGTTGTCCTAGGCAACAGAGTTTTAATATAAATATCACTTTTTAAAAATATAAATTCAGTGGTAGGCATAAAAATAAATGCATATAATTCGGTTTCATGATGTTGGTGATAATGAGAAGTAATTGCTGCAATCAAAGGAGTTGCAAGCAGATACCAGGAAGGCTTACCTTAGGTAGGTGAAACTAAAGCAAAACCTCAGAAAATCTGAGGTGGAACTCCCCTTTATGAAGAAATTCAAAACAAAAACAATCTATTTTGTAATACTTGAAACTCTTAGTCACAGTCTAACTGTCTGCTTTATTTCACGGAAGAGAAAGAATGCTGGGCAGTGATATTACCTACTGCATGTACTATTCAGGCTTTAAATTAGATCTGACACATAGAGAATTCCCATTTGTGAAAGAATGGTGAATGTGTCACCATTGTCCACATACAGTGTTATGTGTTTCATGGAGAAAACCGAGATTAAGATTCAGCACAATGAAGGAGGATGGGGAAAATGGGGTTTATTTTGACATAGACTATATCGTATCATCTTAGGGCTTGGTGATGCTGTGTGAAGCCTACTGAGAAGTCAGGAGAGCTTTTTTGCCGGTGTGACCATGGATAGATACAATGCTAGGTTTTCTGGTATATCACTACTGTCTTAGGAAAGTGAGAACACTAAACTAAATGATGTGCTCTGGGCAAATTATGTAAGTAATATCTTTTGCTTCATTTTTGTCATCTGAAAAACAGAAATAATCAGAGTATCTGCCTCTTAAAGTTTTTGTGAGAACTAAATGAAATAACACATTCAGTATGCTGAGGGAAGTGCTAATGAGCATCTATTAATTTCTCAATAAAGGTATTATCATTAATAATTCAAAGTTTTGGTATGTACTAAGTATCCAAAGAAAACAAAAATATCTTTCAATCTCAACTTTCATATTTGTTAAAATATTTTTCAGGTGATAACTTTTATTCCCAGTCCTTGGAGGATTTCAGACTGTGTGTTTATACCAAATTATTCCTCTGTCAGAATAGTCTATTCTATCTTATGGATTGATTAGTATACTTGAGTGATTTTAAGAACACATTTTGAGAACAAATTCACTATGGAGAAAAGCTACAAACTACATCTTCCACATAAGATGCTCTAGAATGAAAGTAAAGTGAAGAGTAACAGTACTGTAAATAAGAAAGGTACCATTCATAGAGCAGAGGTTTTAAGAAATTATAAAAAATAAATCAGAAGTAGTTGGAATTGAATAAAATTTCTAGAGAAAAAAAATCAAAGTTCAAAACATTAGAACAAGACATCTGTATAGGTAAGATGTGTGTTCCAAGATCATAATCAATTGATACAATGCATAAGAAAAATTCCTGGAAAATAGTTGATATGGATTAATTTTTGGCAGAACATTCAGAGAAGCAAGATGTCCTCTAGACTTTTGAAGATTGGTAAGCTTCAGGGTTTCCTCAGGAGAGATCAAACACATTCAAGAGTGTAAGAGGAAAAGCTATGTGCCAGGTACCTAGACAACCAAGTAGTATGGGGGAAATACTCATTTCAACAAGCTTCTTGGGGCACCTGGTGCCTCGGTCGGTTGAGCTAGTCTACCTTCAGCTCAGGTCATGATCCTGGGACCCTGGGATCAAACCCTGTGTCCGCTCCATGTTTAACAGGGAGTCTGCTTTTCCCTCTACTCCTTCCTCTCCCCACTCTCATGATCTCTCTCTCACTCTCTCCCTCTCAAATAAATAAATAAATAAAATCTTTAAAAAGAAAAAATAAACAAGCTTCTTATACATTTAAGCCAGCAACATGGCAGGTTGGTCCCACCCTTGTAATCCTAGTCACCGTGTTTAGTAGAAAGAAACAAATAGTGGAGAAAAATAAAAATAAGATAAAATAAAATAAAACAGGTTTCAGAGCTGACATAAATGTAAACATATAAACTGAATGGACACAAAGTGGATTAGAATTAGAAAGTTCATTAGGTTTGCCAGATATAGCATTTAAAAAAGAAAATCAATTGCATTTCATATACTAGCAACAAATAGTAAAAAATACATTTTAAAAATTACCATTTAAAACAGTAAGAAAATTATAGTATATCAAAGATGAGTAATGAAAGATGGATGGGACATTTGTGGAGGAAATTATAAAAGTATTTTAAAGTATAATGAAAATGAATAAATGCATATAGAAATGCATATGGTGGTATTTAACAAGATGCTATTTATAAATTTCTCCAAATTCACCCACAAATATACTCAATTCCTATTAAAATCCTGACTTAATTTTTCAAGGATTTTTGCAACTTTATTCAAAAAGTTACTTGGAAAAGCAAAAGCCCTAGTAATAAAAAAGGCAATTTTCAAGAGAAAAAAGTAACTCTGTATGGAAAATTATCCTGTCAGATAAATAACAGCTTTATTATAATCTACACTTAATTAAGAAAATAAAACATTGGTATAGATATATAAACAGATCAATGGAATATAGCCCTGAAATAGAACATTTACTCGCTGTAAATTGGAGAGTAAAGTGGAATATTCAAAAGTATTACAATTTTTTTTTAATAGAGAAAAACATAAAACCAAGTCATTTCATACCATTCACAAAAACAAATCCTGGAAGAAATAGAAATAACAGAATGGTCTAAATGTCAAAAGAAACCTTTTTTTTTTTAAGATTTTATTTGATTTTGACAGAAAGAGAGAATGCGAGTAGGGAGAGGGACAGGCAGAGAGAGGGAAAAGCAGACTCCCCGCTTAGCAGGGAGCCTGATTTGGGGCTCGATCCTAGGACCCCGGGATCATGACCTGAACCTAAGGCAGATGCTTAACTGACTGAGCCACCCAGGCACCCCAAAGATAACCTTTCTTTTAGAGAATTTGCTTCTCAAACCTTTCAGTTATCTGGACCAATAGGATTTTCTTCTTGGAAATTTAGGATTGTGACCCGGCTGCTTCCAGGTGACTGATAGTGAGAGTAAGGCATGTGAAGACAGGCCTGGATGTCTGGGTGCTTATACCAGGAGGGTTTCCTTATTTTCTCTTTTCTAAAGCATGATGTTTAGTTTGTCATGGAATTTAAAGTCTTTTGGATATGTGAACTGAAATTCCTTTTCATTTGAACTAAGTATGGATTCACTGTTTTATTTTTTACAATTTTCCCCACATGTTCAATAATGTAGTTCTTTAGGAAAAGAAATCCATAAGAACAATAATGATAAGAACCAAAACAAATTTGTTCTGAAAATTAGTCTAGTTCTCCCAAGTGCATTCTGTTGCTTTGATGTTTTAATGCATATATTTTAATAAAAAAACCTACCTGTTTAGGAATATTTCTGTTTTAGGTCCTAACAGTACATTGGATTTCATGTCAGAATATCTCTGTTTTAGGTCATAACAGTACATTGGATTTCATGTCAGGACTATAAATTATTATTTCAATTATGGCTTTCAATATATTTTCCAAGTTGTGTTTTCTTTAAATTGGTATTAAAATCATTTCAGGGGTGCCTGGGTGGTTCAGTGGGTGAAAGCCTCTGCCTTCGGCTCGGGTCATTATTTCAGGGTCCTGGGATCAAGCCCCACATCGGGCTCTCTGCTCAGCAGGGAGCCTGCTTCTCTCCTCTCTCTGCCTGCCTCTCGGCCTACTTGTGATCTCTCTCTCTCTGTCAAATAAATAAATAAAATCTTTAAAAAAATAAAATACTTTCCAATAATAATGAAAAAATTCAGAAAGTATTTCATAAAGAAAATATATCTCATTGAATCAGCTTTTTATTTCTTTTCTGAAGGTTATTTTCCATAAAAATTTACATACTCTGAATGAATTACTAAATAAATTGTGGAATGTAACATCAGATTTGCATTTATCTTTTATTTTTAAGTGTTCCATTGATTAAATATTGTATATTTAATGACGTTACTAGCATTACTCATGTGCTTCTTTAGTAAATCACATATAAAATACATTAAAGACTAAATTTATGAAATATATAAATCTAACGTGACTTACACTTGGCTAAAATTTAATTCAGAGGGTACATTATGCAGTATTCTAGAGTAAAGGAAATCAAAAAAGTAAAGTAGAAATGCTACTTACATTAAAGCAGTCAGTGATATTTTTATAAACAACTTCAAAAGTGACAATATATTACCACTTAAAATATGCCACTCAAAAATAACCATAAATCCATACTATATATCCATAATCTTATTGTCCTACTTTTACACTTCTTTGAGTCTTTGTTTTCCAACAGCAATCACACAGGGGAAATATTGCTAATCAGATTGGTAATGTGTGGATGTAGGCTCTGGAGATAACATGTCAAAGATTGACAAGGGGCCCGAGACTTATATTTGAAAAGGAGAGTCAAAAAATAACTGTAATGGGGAGATGTCATTGAAGGTAAGACCTGAAGTATGAAAAAATACAGTCTACTGTGTACAGTGTGAGGGAAAACTTTCTGGCTAAAGGAATAGCTTATTCAAAGACCCTGAGGTGAAGAATAATTAGACATTATTTCAAGGACTGAAAGCATAGCATCTGTCTTGGAACCCTGCAAATTTGGAATGTTATACTGCACTTTACAATTTCATTCATTTATGTATTCACTAAAGCAACACCCACACCACTGGAGAAATGTTCTTTAATAAAAAGAAAGGAAAGAAGAAAGAAAGGGGAAAAAGGAAGGAAGAAAGGAAAGGAGAAAGCATCTGTTTTTTTGAAGCCAACTTTCTGATGAAGGCAACCAACACTTAATAATCTCATAATAATAATTGACTTCATAGTATAAACCCCTGACCCCTTTTATCAAATAAAAGTGAAAATTAAATGTCTCAACAGATATAAAATAACATTGTGCTAATTTTCTTGAATTATGTGATACGTTTTTTACTTCATTTGAGCTTATAGTCATCTATTCAACACATTTACTGCTCTTTTAAATCTTCATTTATGTTCACTTCTTACTTTCCACTGTCTCTATATTGTTATTTTTCTTATTGTTATTAAATCATTCATTTGCAAATAACAATATGCTAAAAAACATACTTGAAGCCTAAGTCCATATCTTCTTACTTTTCATGCTTGAAATCATAACTAATAACCGGGAGAACATCACAACAACAAAAAATTTTCCATGAAATAGCACAAATACATACAGCTGTGGACTGAGCAATTGACAATAAGAGAACATGCCTGGGAAGCCTCCGTGTTATAGCACCCCACCCCATCCCCCCTTCCCCAGCAGAGAATGACTGAGAAAGTGGGGCAGGTCTACCAATGGCAGAAATCTGTTGGACATAGCCTCTCCGAGAACTGAAGGACCCACTCTTAAGTGGGAAAAGCTGCTAATAGGACTAAGATCCATCTTGACTGCTTCATTAGGGAAAACATATAGACAAAGCAGGAAGGTTATGTGATGGTAACAGGGGTCACAAAAGTGACAAATCTCCAAAAAGCTGCATCTGCTACAATGGAGGAAACAGGAAGCAGGGGCCAAGCAATAGCAGTCTCAAGAAACTTTTCTAGAAGCTCAGTGCTAGCTATAGAAACACTTCTGAACTGATGGTGTTTGAGAAGCAAAAGAGGTTTTAAGGTTATGGCCCGTGATGTTAGAAATAAAAGAGCATGGGAGCAGAGAAACCTATAAAATTCTCCTGGCCCTTCACTACCCTCACCAGGAAACTTCTATTTATTTTTTCCCCACAGTTATTGAGATATAACTGAGAAATAACATTGTGACAGGGTAAAGTGTACAATATAATGGTTTGATATGTGTATATATTGTGAAATGATTACCATAATAAGGTTATTTAACACATTTATTACATTACACGGATTTTTGGGGGGAAGGGGGATGAGATGAGAACATTAAAAATCTACTGCCTCAGCAAATTTTAAATATACAATACAATATTGTTAACTACAGTCATCACGTTGTACTTCAGATCCCCAGAATAAATTTGGTTAGTTTGTGTTTTGTAATTGAACTATTTCTAGTAATATCTCTCAAATCTGAGTCTTAATTTTTGTCATATTGGTATAATTCAAAATATATGTAAAATATATAAGTAATATATTTTTGAATTACCATTGTTCAAATTATCAATAAATATTAGCTGAAATAATATCTCAAATGACACATTTAACTAACTGGAATTCACAGCTCTGTTTTGAATATGGAGACTACCTGCAAATGGTGTGTGGATTACAATCTAGAGATGGATATTTTCGTTTCATATAACGGCAGTATAAATTGTTTTGAATTATAAGCTACACAAAAGCTAGGACTATTTCCTACAGGGTACAAAATCATTGGGGAATTCAAAGAGGTTATTTAGGTTACCAAATTTAAAATTACACTGTAAATCTACTGGTGCATCTCATTATCTCTGCTTTTATGTTGTGAAGAATATTATCAGTATCATTTATTTTGATAATCTTTTCTAATTTTACAATTATTTTTTATGAAATTTATTCTAAAGTAAACAATAACATCTTTGGGTCAATCAAGTTAAATATGCATAAAAGGTATAACTTCATCAGTGTAAATAATTACTGTAGGGGTCACAAGATAAAGCAGTTAAAAAGTACAGGAACATTGTTTTGGTAACTGCATAATGAGAGGTGAGAATATTATTGTCTTCATTAGGAATTTCTAGTACCATTTAATTTTCATAAGGAAGTATATACTATATTATTATTGGTATATTCAGTATTTAAATAAGAGAGCATTTATGTTCATTAAATTCCCCTCAAGTTTTATAAGTAAATACACAGTTTGGTGAACTAAGGTGTAAAATATATTTACTTATCTAGAGTAAAGAAGAGAAAAATAAAGGAACTGAAAAGTGAAGTCAAAATGTGTGAAATGAATAATTTCATTCACATTTGGC
Organism: Nasua narica; assembly: GCA_028533885.1. Classification (NCBI taxonomy): domain Eukaryota; kingdom Metazoa; phylum Chordata; class Mammalia; order Carnivora; family Procyonidae; genus Nasua; species Nasua narica. Next base: position 50,964,844 of record CM052802.1, read on the forward strand.
TTTAATTAGCATAAGTGTAAATATAAAGATTTTAAACATGGTCTACTCCCTTTAGATTTCTATAAGGTAGGCAGTTTGCTATTATGTTTATATAATTTTCCTGTGCATTAGTTATCTTACTATCTTACTTTCATTGGACTAGTGGGGAGAGGGTTTGCAAAAATGTTTAATTCTTGTTTGTTTTGTAAAATTGTTACTATTTCCTTCTACTTTGTAACATTTTTAACATAACATTTCCATTTTTGACTTACTAATATTGGCTAGAATATTCACCTCTCGATTTTTTTCTTATATTTTGATTAATATACTTATTCAATCTGTTCATTGTTGATTATTTCTATAATTCCACTGCTTACTCACTCACCATCTGTCATTCTCCCTCCCCACTCCCTGCCTCGTTCTACATTTTTTTTTCTATTTGTGTGGGTGACATCAGCCCCGTTTTCAACTGCCTTTCTTCTAGTTCTATTCTGTTCTTTCTGTGCTTTTTATCTCTTCTTCTCTGTTGTGTGCTGTGAGCAATAACCAAATCATATCAACATTTTCAAAATCATTAATCTTCCAATATTCTCAGGGCAGTGATGGTTTGGGGGTAACATAAGAAGGAGACTCTTCCAATACTAAATTTAAAGAAACACAAGAAAGTTTAAATAACTTGTGAGAAAGTAAGTTTATTACCAATGTCAGTAATGACTTAAAAACAGAGTTGAAGTTAAAAAGAGTTTAAAGAATTTTAATGGATCAAAATAGGGCCTTTGTTTAATTCACAGCACAGACATCACAGTATATATTACAAGTGTTCTGATCACTTCCTTTTAGTACTAAACACTACAGCTAGCACAATATTCACACTTTGGTAATATTGCCATTTTCCCTTATTTACTGTGAGAAACCATAAGCTCATTAAATTCCTACCTTTATACAAAGTACTGGCCTATAGATTAACATTATCAACCAACACCATCCTTTCTCTGAATTATGCCTATATTTTATTTTTAAAGATTTTATTTTTTAGATTTTACCACCACTATATTATTTTTGTGAATGAGTCACATAAAGTTTATAAAATTATTAGCATATACCTTACAGCATCATATTATTCCATTCTATTAGTTTGTATTTTAAAAATATGTTTTAGGGGTGCCTGGGTGGCTCACTTGGTTGAGCAACTGCCTTGGCTCAGGTCATGATCCTTGAGTTCTGGGATCGAGTCCCACATCGGGCTCTCAGCTCCGCGGGGAGTCTGCTTCTTCCTCTAACCTCTCCTCTCATGCTCTCTCTCACTTTCTTTATCTCTCAAATAAATAAAATCTTTTAAAAAAATATGTTTTTGAATATAAACAAATTTAACATTTGCCTTCATTCCCTTACCATCCTCACTAAAATGGTTACAAATGTTAACATTTATGAAGTAATAGATTAAGGAAAAAAATTATCAGTGAATTGAAAAACTGTGGAAAGATTGTCACTGGAATTTTTCTTTTGCTCTTTTGAAATAAAATGTCAGAATTTTCATTTTGCATTCATTGATTAACTCATATTTACTTCTTATCTTGAATTAACCTGTGATGTCAAAGGTGATATTTGAAGTTTTAGGTTAATGCATGCAATTTAAATTATAAATTGGAAAACTTCAGTGGAATAATTTTTTGTGAGCTATTATAACTTGCCTTGTCTTCCATCTGTGTAGCATACAAAATCACATGTATATGTTTATTTAACTATATAATAATGAAAATCAAATTCCGTTATTCCAAGGGACTTTTAGGATTCAATGGATGTTAAAACTGTGATTCTTTTCTTTTTTAAAGATTTTTTTTTTATTTACTAGAGAGAGAGAGTGAGAGATAGCATGAGAAAGGCGAAGGTCAGAATGAGAAGCGGACTCCCCGTGAAGCTGGGAGCCCGATGCGGAACTCGATCCCGGAGCCGGGATCATGACCTGAGCAGAAGGCAGTTGCTTAACCAACTGAGCCACCCAGGTGCCCAAAACTGTGATTCTTATAGTACACTTTACAGATGCTACCATGACAAAATTATTTCCTTTATAATAATATGCCCCAAAAGCATTATGAAGACCTCACATGGAATGTTATAGATTAAATCAAACTCAATTTGTATGAGATGAAAACTTTAAAATATGAGGTATTGACACTTATTTGCAGAGAAAACCAATACAAACATAAAAAATATATTAATTCACTGATACTTATTAATTGCATTTGTGTAAGCGAATATTTTTTAAGATATAAACTATACATTTATTGAACATTAATACAAAAAATGTTTGACTCAGAGTTTAGTGAAGCAAATCAGATGTCATAAGAGATATGTCATTTCAGTTTTGTTCAGTTGAAGGACAAAAAAGAGCCTAAATTTTTTTTTTTTGAGCCTAAATTATTTTTGTAAGAGAATAATATTAGGACAAAACTATATAAAGTGTTATTCACTTTTATTTGTATAAAATATATTTATTTTCCTTGGGCGCCTGGGTGGCTCAGTGGGTTAAAGCCTCTGCCTTCGGCTCAGGTCATGATCTCAGGGTCCTGGGATCAGAGCCCTGCATTGGGCTCTCTGTTCAGTGGGGAGCTTGCTTCCTCCTCTCTGCCTGCCTCTCTGCCTACTTCTGATCTCTCTCTGTCAAATAAATAAATAAAATCTTTAAAAATATATATATATTTCTTTTCCTGCTATTCTTGAGTATGATCATATATTATCTATGATCAGTAAAGAATAAGGATACCATTCACATTGTAAACATCTTTATTACTTTGATATTTTTATATTCTAATTAGCAGTCTAATTAGCAGTCCCCCTTGGGTAGTCCACTTAGTGCAGAAGGTCCCCCTTGGGTAGTCCACTTAGTGCAGATCAGCAAATGTGCGTAAAGAAACTAGTGTAGAACATGGATAGAATCACTGCAAGGTTTGGAGGTAACAATGCATGGTGGTCACAAAGGATCAGAAATTTTTATTCATAAAATATAGAAATACAAAAGAATGTAAAGTGGATTATTAACATCAATAAGTACTAGGTTTCATACAAATAGCAATTTTAACATAAAACAATAAATGGCAGAAATAAAATTTTAAGTGATATCATGTGTAAGACCAGCAAGAAATCCTCCAAAACCAGGGTTTGAATCAAGCATTGATCTTTTCAAGATTCTTTGTTTCCAATAATTTATCTTAAATATTTGAATTTTGTCAATATGGCCCTAGCCCATATGATTCCTGAATATGTAACTTTTAGAATAGCCTTTTTTGGTGGCATGAAAAGAGCAAGATGATACTATGATAAATTCTCATTTTCCATATTCAGTCTGTACCTACATGTGGACAGGGAAATACTGACATTGGAAAGCTTCATGGGATCTCACCACAAGGCCTTTTTAAATGATAATCTAGGAAAGTGATAAACAAAACTGTCTTTTTATTGTATGTCAAATGAAAGATATGAAAAGCATTTTTACAGAGAACAAGGAAATATTTTAGATAGAAGTTATGAATTGTCTAAATAAAGAAATGCATTTATATGCATTTATATTGAAAGACCAAATACTATAAAAAATGTCAGTTGTCTCCAAATATATGTATAGATTAAATGCTATCACAATAAAATTAGCAGCAGGTTTTTGATGGAAGTAGGAAAGCTGACTATGAAATATAAATGAAAATTCTATTGTCAAATCTAGCTAATAATTTGAAGAAAAAGTAGTGTGCAAGAACCTGAGATAACAGAACTTAAGATGAAACAAGTATTAAGACATAAGAGTATGTGTTGAAAGTGTAATTTAACTTAAGTTTAAAGCTTCAATTATTTTGAAAATTTATTTTTTTAAATATTGCTACTGCTTTATAGTGCTAGATACACGAAATGTTACAGCACTACTTTCTAATTGTCTTTAATATTAAAATCAATCCTATAATTTCCTTCCTATGTTATTAATAATCAATTTTACCTAGAGCACAAAGTTTCTGTAAGTGAGCTAAGTTTTTCTTGAACATACTAAACCTAGACATAACAGCACTTGGAAAGTAAATAAAACAAAAAAACGGGCATTTAAAGAATCATATTTTATGTCTTCTCTCATACTTAAATAAAATAACGAAATATTCGCTCAACTTAATCTAAGTGCTATTACTTTAAAAAGCTTCATAATTACTATGACTTCATCTGATGAACTCTACTTCTCATCCCCCAGTATATTAAGAAATGGTATTGTTCACTTACAGCTTATTATACTATGGCTCATGTTATTTCTTCCTATCCTGGAATGTCAGCCCACATACATTATTCACATGAAGCAGAGTGAACTTTAAATAGGGAGATTATACTGAAGGGAAATGAGAAAGCCATCATTCTCAATTTTACCCCATACTGTTATTAAAGGTTACATAGGCAGTGATCTTTCTTATTCCCACTTTTATTTAAAGCTTTATCTTCTTTCTTTTTTCTTTCTGATTATCTTATTCCTTTTCATCTCCCATAACATCCATATAATTCTGCCTTTTTTTTCTGTCTTGTGTGAAGGGCTAGTTGAGTTATTTTAAATGATTTACTGTCTTCATGTTGTGAGCTAGACATTGAAATAACTTATGATGAATAAGATATTGTATACTATATGACTTCCTTCTATTCTTTGTCTAGAATGTGGTCAATCTGAATTTAAGTCATTAAGTGTGAAAATATTTGCCTGAAGAATTTGGACAGAGAGTTTCAGCCTTGTATAAATTAAATTATTAAACAATAACAGCTGCAATGGAAATGCTAACAGACCTTTTACTAAACAATAAACTATGCAATTATAGACAGTGTTCCCTGACAATCATGTGCTTACGTATCAGCAAAATGTTTCTATAACAGCATTTCCATGTTAGATGACTGATAGATACTTAAATACTGCAGGGAACATATAAAAGTTTTGCTTATTATTTATACTCAGTTCATGATTTCTGAAGAAGTATTGAAACTGAAAACTTATAAAATGACATTCAATTTTATTGATATTTAAAATTTTGGTCATAAAAGTAGCAGTATAATCTACAATTTTTATAAATTAAGTGTAAAAATCAGTGTTACTAATAATCACTGCATTTATTTGTACTTAATATGTTTTTGGTATGTCTTTAATATGTTTTTAATATGTTTTATTGTTGGCATATAAGAAAAATTAGAAGAAAAATAATGATGTTTCAAAAGTGAATCATTGATATATCCTTTTTCCTTTTAAAGATTTTTATTTATTTGTTGAGAGAGATCTTGAATGGGGAAAGGGGGCAGAGAGGGACAAGCAGACACCCCGCTTGAGCAGGGAGCCTTACATGGAACTTGATCCCAGGATCCTGGGATCATGAACTGAGCCAAAGGCAGATGCTTAACTGACTGAGCCACCCAGGCACCCTTGATATATCTTTCTTGGAACTCTTTCCTATATATCAGAAAGACAATGAGTTTTACTGGAAAGAACAAATGCTTTGGAATATGTCATCTATTTTCCCACATATTTGTTGTAGGAGGAGGGGCGTGTTCCTTAACATCCCTGAAATTCAGTTTAATTATTGGCATGAAAAGGAAGTAAAAGCAAACCTATGATTTTTTTCCTCAGAGAATGAACTAATAGAGTGGAACGCAAATGCATTTATTCCCTTATCCTTTAGTTTACATGAAAATGCATTTCTTCACAACTACTCTTCCTTCCCTCCCGGTCCAGTCACTGCTTTTTCAATTTTTCATTTTGAATTAATTACAAATAACTCTTAGTCTTGTGATTTGTTAAGGTCTTTTACTTGAAGATTTTGGGGTGCTGCCTCTAGGAAAATTGTGTTTTTAGACATGACTTAACTTTTGAAACCTGTGGCAAATATCGGATTAGTGAGTAGCATCGTTCCTTGGACAGCCTATCATTACCTCAATTTTCTAGATATTTAGAGAAATGAGAAGAAAATTTATATCCACAAAAAAACCATATTTTTTTGTACGCATATTTTTCTGAACACATATTTTTATAGCAAGGAGCTGTTTTAGGAATTACCAAAAGATGGAAGCAACATCATGTGGCTATACTGATATTACTAGATTAAATAAATGAATTAGAATAGACAAATCTTCCATGCAGAAGAATCCCAAATAATTTAGTTAATATACCATCTTCTATAAGGCGTAACTTAATTCCCCACTCTTTAAGAGTGGGCTATACAACGTGTTTTCCTTTCAGACTTGATAGGGGGGCTATCAGGTAATTTTTCTGTGGAGAAATCTCACAAATACTACTTCCACCAGGTGACCAAGGCTAGCAACAGTGATATGTCATGTTGTTAGTTTTTACCCTTGTTACGAAATAATGAAGGGCACTTTACCTTAGTGGCCTTCATACCCAAAACATACAGCACCAGTCTAACCATGAGGAAAAAAGATATAAATCCCAATAAAAGGATATTCTGCAAAATTCTGCAAAAAAGAACCAGTATTTTACTAAACTACTAAGGTCATCAAGAACAAGAAAAGTCTGAGTAACTGTGATAGCTAAGAGGAGCCTCAGGAGATATGATGACTAAATATAGTATCGTGTCCTGGATGTGACACTAGAACAGAAAAATGGCAGTAGGTAAAAAAAAGAAAAGAAAAAAAGGAAATCTGAAAAAAAGATGGACTTTCAGTTCATAATAATATGAAAAAATACAGTTTCTGAAATTGGTAGCGTTGAAAGAAGATATTAATAAAAGAAAAAATATTCAGTTGAAAACATGTTGAAAAGGTAATTTTCATAGACAATAAAAAATTCAAGGAATGCCATTATATCCATAATAACAATTTTAGAAAACAAAACAAAGTGGAAATTGTGAAATACATCAACAAGGAAATAATAGATGAGAATTACCTCAGAAAATCTCAAGTCTTCATGTGTAACTGAGCCCCCAACTGTCCAAAACTGAATGTAAAGAAAGATCTACACAGAGGCACAACATTTCAGGAAACTACAGGATAGAGCGAGCGTCATCACCAGAGAAATCAGAGTCATACTGGCATCTAACTTATCCCCAACACTAAATTGCCACAAAATGTTGGGAAATATAAAAACAATAAGATATAAAAAAATGGACTTTAGAATAACTAATTTAATATGTAAATAGTGTTAATGTAAGTGATAAAATATCAGTTGGAAAAAAAAATTTAAATTATAAAAAATAGATTTGTAGCTTAAGGTTTTTGGATTAACACAAAAAGCGCTACAAATCTCTAAGAGAGTTGCATTTGGTTATTACTTTTCAGGAAGTTTTTTCTCCCTTGTTTGGCTCAGAGTTGAGGCAAATTCATTTGCATTCTTCAGGGAGTTGAGAGAGATGGGGATAGTACAATTGTTTACTGTTATTCTGATGATACCCCTTTTAATGTCTCCAGCTTTGTAGGAAGGGCTCTACTTGACTTCATACACTGGATACTGGAACTTCACTGCAGACCATTTTACCTGATGCAAAACTAAAACTCAAATTTACATGTATTAACAAAGTTTTCAGGATCTAAGTAGCTTCAGTAATTATTTGCCTTACTACTCCAGGCTCCTGAGTTTTCTTAGTATGACTTGGTAGGGCCTCTTATTTTTCTAGTTATTTGATATACTTGAGGATTTAAAAATAAAATATTTTACTCATCATTTTTACTTTTTTTGTGGAAGGATAGATTCAAATAACCTAGCCATTCATATTGCTAGAAATTAAAGTGAACTACAAATATTAAAAAATTATTTCCATCATTGCAAATGGCAGGATTTCATTCTTTTTTATGGCTGAGTAATATTCCATTCTACATCTTCTTCTTCATCCATTCATCAGCTGATGGACATTTGGGCTGTTTTGGCTATTGTAGATAATGCTGCTATAAACATCAGGGTGCATGTATCCCTTTGAATTAGTATTTTTGTATTTGGGTAAATACCTAGTAGCGCAATTGGTGGATCTTAGGGTAGTTCCGTTTTTCACATTTTGAGGAAACTCCATACTGTTAGAAGCAAAACAGGAAACAGCGTCTTAATTATAGAGAACACACTGATGATTACCAAAGGGGAGGTAGATGGGAGAGTGGGTGAAATAAGTGATAGGGATTAAGGAGTACACTTGTTGTGATGAGCACTGGGTGATGTATGATGTGTTGAATCACTACATTGTACACCTGAAACCAATGTTACATTCTAAGTTAACCAACTGAATTTAAATAAAAACTTAAAAAAGTTATTTCCAACTATTAAATTTGCAAAACTATTGGCAGAGCTAGAGATGAATGTATCTGGCACTTTGATGCAAAGCCTATTTCACCCTACCCCACCCATCTCCATTACTATATTTATATCCTTTGATCTTATAGGAATTGAATAAGTAAAACCATGATCTCATGGTTCAAATAGTGTTTGTAGAATTATATGTATTTTTTTTTATTAAGTTGGCTCCACACCCAGTGTGGGGCTTGAACTCATGATTCTGCAATCATGACCTGAGCTGAGATTGAGCGTCGAACACTTAACTGGCTGAACCACCAAGGCATCCCTAGAATTATAATTTTTTTCTGTGCAATGCTTAAAAGCTCAAAGACTCTTAATTCAGACGTTTTTTTTTTATATTTGAATATTTCCTCAGTACATCAAGACGTTCCTTCAATTAATTTCAACACAAAACTCGAAAAGTTTATTTACTCTCCCCCATAAGAATAAGCACTGAGACAGGCTAATAGATATTATCCTAATTTTGAGAAAATACCAACAAAGACACATTGTTGTCATACTAATTATAAATTTAAGGACAGTGGTATAAATCAATTTCAAGGCAGTAGAGGAGAAAGTCAAGAGAGGTCTTATCAAAGGGTCCATATATTCTAGGAATGTCCAAGATAGGTTTTTCTCTTTAGAATGAAGAGGATGTAGACAGTCTAAAGAGAGAGATAAACAAAATAAAAATTGAGGAAAATGGGAGAGTTAGTAAGAAGAGGTACAAAAAACATATAGGTGGTATTTAGAGTCAAATTAAAATGTAGCCAGGAGAATTGTAGTGAACCCAGTACAAAGATTTCTATGTTTTTGTTTGTTTGTTTGTTTGTTTGGGCAGCTTAAGAAAGGGACTGGAAATTTATAGAGGTTAGATTATTTCTGCTTGTACAGCAGAGCATGTGCCCTGAAAAGACAAGAAAGACACTTCAGGTGTGGGAAAGAGTAATAAGAAAATGATTTCTCATGTAATTGTGGCTCAATAGTGAAGAAAATTATGTCAGAATACAACTTATAAATATGAACAGATTGTGGTAATTTGGAGACTAAAGATTTGATGGTTTTACATAAAATTTATTGAGAAAAGGAAAGAGCACATAATAAATATACACCTATTAAATATCCATTGATTAACTCATGAGGCAAAGATGCATATTATTAAATTGAATTAATGATTCTTAATTTTCAAAGTTTTAGCTTTTGTTTTTTTCTATTTCCCTAAAATTGGATTACATACATTACATTACATATGTAATCTTAATTATCTTAAATTAAGATAATTTAACTTAAATTATCACAGTTAAGTTTTAAAGTGAAGTATTTTCACCATGTGTTCCACTTGATTATTAACATTTTGGAATTGGCTAATTAAACATGAAAAAAAATAATCTCACTGGTCACATTACCAACTTTTTTTCATGTTATGAAACAATATCTGACCTGGGAAAGTATTCAGTTACTGAGAGCATGATTTTACTCAGTGACTTTGCTTGTATTTGCTTCAAAAATGGATGAAAGTGATCAATTGGTATTCTTAACTGTGAAACTCCTTGTGGCATGATTTATTTCTAAAATTTTGAACATCCTCTGGACTAATTTTGTCATTATATCACATTAGTACTAATTGAAGAGACTCAGATTTAGTCTTGTTGTTTCTAGATGAAACATAATTTAAATTCTAAGAATGCAGACTGTCATTGCTTCTTAAGTAAAATTGCTAGAAAATTATGCTGATATATCTTAAAGTAACTGGAACTTTACAGCTAAAACTTTCTCTGAAATTTTAAACAAGTAATCATGATTACAAAACGACTATTAAGAGCTTGGTTGCATTAAATATTGCACTAGGATACATAGAGAAATAACGATATAAATTTTGGCCTTTGTTCTCCAAGAGCCTTTGAAATTAAGCCCTGCTTTAGACCTACATGCGCGACATGTAGAGAAGAAAAAATATTAAGGCAAAAATATAATTGAGCAAACTATTTAAAAATATACATACACATATATAATTCACTAGAGCTTCCTTTTATAATGGCAGTTGTATTTATTTATTTCCTTGTCTAATTCTCATGCTTCTGTGAACATTTCAAACACCCTTCTCAAAAATGTTTATTTCCTCCTAAAGAAACTAGTAGAGAGCTGAATCAATGCTATTACTTTAGGGGGTCATCTAGGGATTTGGCTATTTGTACATTTCATTTACTACCTTATCGTACAGTTTGTTTCAGAAGTAATTAGATAGGGCCATGAGCCAGTAATAACAGATATCATGAACAAGGTGACAAGTGAATATGCAGATATACCTTTGAAGTCAGCTCAGTATAAAGATGAAAATGATAGTAAATCTGAAAATGAGGAAGATGACTTTTTAAATCTTTTTCTTGTCATTGCTCTATGTCATTGATCTCGCTGGAATTATTTTTGAAAGTTCAGTTTACTGCAGTATTAAGGACACATTTAACTGAATGGAGACTTTCAGCTACAATTGACTATGATATAGAGTATGCATTTTTCCAAAAATATTATCTACAGCAGGAGCAAACTTTTGTGATTATTTTGACCATTACCTACAAAAATTAGTTATGTTTATGTGGGGTGTATGCTAAGGAAGACTAAAAATAACAATTTATTTAATTTAATGTAACATAATTAACATATAAGGAAGACTAAAAATAACAATTTATTTAATTTAATGTAACATATAATTAACATATAATGTAACATATAACTGTCCAAATCACACATGAATGACCTTAAGTCATTAAAGATTAAAAGGCATTTACATAATAGAGTCCCTTCCCAGAAACTAAAATAGCATTAAAACACTGCATCTAAACTATGTAAATATTAATATAAAATCATAATTAATTTGAAATAATGGGAATTTTGTTATGTTTTAATGACACCCTTGTTAAAAAATACACATTATAAAACCAACATAATTTGATTGAGGTTTATTTTAAATTTATATCCCACAAGAGCGCCATAAGCCCATGGTATTTTAGGTTCTATCAGTTTTCATAAATTTCAGCATTAATACTTTTCTTCAATTAAAAAACTCTGCTACAGTCTTTAACTTCTTTTTTAAGATTTTATTTATTTATTTGACAGAGCGATCACAAGTAGGCAGAGAGGCAGGCAGAGAGAGAGGGAAGCAGGCTTCCCGCTGAGCAGATAGCCTGATGCGGGGCTGGATCCCAGGACCCCGAGATCATGACCCCAGCTGAAGGCAGAGGCTGTAACCAACTGGGCCACGCAGGCGCCCCACAATCTTAAACTTTCATTAGACCTGAAAAGTTTTATTACAAATTAGCAAATGTTTTAGGATTTGTATTATAAGAACTCCTCTTTCCTCCCATTATTCTCCCTATTAACCTGATAGAAAATAAAATTTCTGAGAAATTCTTTAAGACTGCAAAGAAATAAACTTTAAAGAGGATTATAATCTTGTTGATCTATATATTTTTAAAGCGTCCTGGGTGAAATCATATTTTAAATACTGTATGACATATTTGTCCATGTGTTGACTATACATTTTATTTTTCATAATGTCTCTTGGACGCAGATGTGTTTTTTCCATTTTTGCTACGACCGCTTAAATTTGATAACCACTTCTTACTTGGATTCTAACAGTGTTCTCTTTTTAAATATCCCTAATTCCAGTTACTACTCCCTTCCAGACAAGAATACTATTAGGCAATTAGGAATATGATTACATTTTCTCTGTTGTGGCTTCTCCCTATATTCTTTAGATTTACTTCTATTCCCATACAACTAAATCACCCTTGGGAAGCTTAAACTGTTACTCTAATTTATGAAATTTGTAATTATATACTACTACTTTAGTGCATAATGTGTCTTATAGGAATGTGTTACTAAAAATTTGATTCTTGGTTCAATCACAGCATCAGGTAAAATTAGCTAAATTTTATACCCATAACAATCTTATTTTGCCTCTTAAAGTTACTATATCCTCTCTTTTTAAATTAAAAGTGTGGTATAACAAGATGTTAAAAATTATTTTAATCAACTTCTCTTTAACTTCCTTTTCTCTAGGTGGAATAATTTTGTACTAAATATTTTTAGTATGTCAGGCAATTACAGAGGAACACAAGCACACTGACTAATTATTACAATAAAAATATAAATAGTCTATAAACCTACCTATATTTCCATGTTTTTATTTTAATGGGCTTTCTGTATAGTTATTATCTTCTGTAAATATATTTTGTAGGCAATTACACATTTTTTTTATTTTTTCCATTTTGTTGAGTTACAATTCAACCACAATAAATTGCAAATAAAATATTAAATTGACTTCGTTCTGACACAGTGCATGCCTTTGGACCAACAGCGGAATTAAAATAGCAGTTACTTCACCCAACAACATTTCCTCATGTCTCTTTTGTAATCGTTTTCTTCATCCCAGGCATTCAGTCATCCAAAGATCTGCTTTCTGTCACCATAGATTAGTCTGCATTTTCTAGAATTACATATGTATGTTTATGTATGTCTGTATCTGTGTATGTGTGTGTGTGTGTGTGTGGGTGGGTGGGTGGGTGTGTATAATAATAATGAGGTGCATTTTTGCCTAATTTCTCTAAGTGTCATTATTTTGACATTAATCCATACTGTTGCTGTATCAATAGATATTTCCCATTTATTGCTAAGAAGAATATATAAGTAAGGCAATATATTAGTACAGTAGTATGAATACACCAAAAGATGTTTATCCATCTGGCGATGGACATTTATATTGTTTCCAGTTTTGACTGTTACAGATGAGGCTGATACGAGTATTTGCATTAAGTCTTTGTGTGGTCATAGGTTTCTTTAGTCTAGGGTTAATACCTAGAGGTCGAATGACTTGATCATATGGTTACTATATGCTTAATTTTTAAAGAAACAGTGAAATTATTTTCTAAAGTGGTTATTCCTACTTTACATTGCAACCAGTAGTGTATGAAATCTTCATTTGTTCAACATCACCAGTGTTTGACAGTCATTCTTTATAATTTTAGCCACTTGAATAGGTTGTAGCAGCATCCTCTTGTAATTTTAATTTCCCTTACATATAATAATATACAATAATCTTTCAACTGACTCTTGGCCATCACATATCTTGATGACAGAGGAAAGTTTATTTTTGAACTAATAATTCTGTACCACTAGTCAGTTGGTCTATGTTTCCACAAATACCCACAATCTTGATTTTCATAGGTATACAAGAAGTGGTGAAATCAAGTGGAGTAAATTCTCCACCTATGTTACTATTTGTAGAAATTGCTTTTGTTATGCTTTTTTCCTTTGGATTTACATATAAATTTTAGAGTCAGCTTGTCAAATTAACAAGATAATTTCTGTTAGAATACAATGGAAATTATATTGAAACTATAGATTAATTTGGGGAAAGTGCTATCTTAAAAATATTGAGTCCTTTCACTATATGCTCTTTGTAAATAATATTTATGTTTTTAATTTATCTCAGAAATGTTTAATACTATTTTTCCAGCTTTACTGAAGTATGATAAACAGATAAAAATTGTGTATCTTAAAGGTATATAACTTGATTCTTTGTCTTTGTATACATTGTGAAATAATTGCCACAATTAAGCAAATTAACATATCCAATACCTCATATAGTTAATATTTGGGTGGGGGGGGAATACTTGGGAATACTTAAGATCTACCTTCTTAGCATACTTCAAGTATACAATATATTACTATTAACTAGAGTCATATTACTGTACATTAGATCCCCAGAGCCTGTTCATATTGCATAACTGAAACTTCGTATTCCTTGATCAACATCTTTTCATTTCACCCTCCCCCTAGCTCCTGGCAACCAAAATTGTACTCTGTTTCTATGAGTTTAACAATTTTAGATTCCACCTATAGGTGAGATCATGTAGTATTTGTTCTTCTGTGTCTGGCTTATCTAACTTAGCATAATGTATTGCATTTTTAGCTATAATATCACAAATGGCAGGAGTTCCTTCATTTTTATGGCTGAATAATATTCCTCTGTGTATGTGTGTTATCTTCTTAACCATTCGTCTGACAACAGACATGTAGTTGTTTCCATACATTGGCTATTGGGAATAGTGCTGCAGTGAACATAGGAGTGCAGATATCTCAAGATCCTGATTTCATATCCTTTGAATATATGTTTAGAAGTAAGACTGCTAAATTATAAGGTAGTTCTGTTTTTAATTTTTTGAGGAATCTCCATATTATTTTTCATAATGGCTGTACCAATTTACATTCCTACCAAAAGTACATAAGGGTTCCTTTTCCCCCACATCCTCCCCAATACTTGTTATCTTTTGTCTTTTGATAATAATCATTTGAACAGGTGTGAACTAAGATCTCATTGTGTTTTTGATTTGCATTTCCCTGATGATTAGTGTTAGGAGTTTGTCAACACAACACTTACTAAGTGGAGCACAGGTTGCAGGTTGGTGAATTGTTCAACAGTAGACCACAACAGGAATTGAAATGAAGGTCCTGAAGAGAGTACCCAGAGGCCTCAGGGCCCCGCACTGATAGGCCAAGGCAGAGTGTAGAAAGAGAGGCATGGGACCTAAAGCTCATGTTTTTATTAGGGTCCATGAATGAAGTGTTTTGGGGTTCCAGGGCTAGCCAGATAGGCCAATTTGAACCAAAAGAGTAAAGTGTTAGTAGCCACATAGGGATTTTATCTAAAGCGTGCATAAGGGGAAGACCCTGGGAGTCAGGGGACACTGTGGATCATAAGGGTATTAGGGAAGTAATATCAGAAGCTTACATTGCTTGTGACTCTGCATATCTAGGGCACCTACTTGCATGAGGAGGCTAGTTTCATTTTAAGGTCACTATAGGCTGCTTTGACAATTAGAATAGAAGCTGAGATGGCAATAGCACGGGGTAGCTTAGCTAAACCCTCAATAGTAAGTGCTGCTGAGCACTTTTTCATATACCTGCTGGCCATTTGTATGTCCTTTTGAAAAAGCATGTATTCCAGTCTTTTGCCCATTTTTAGATTGGGTTATTTGATTTTTTTTTTTTTTTTGCTATAAAGCTGTATGAATTCCTCATATATTATGCATACTAACTATCATATGTGTGTGTGTATATATATATATATATTTAAAACTATGTATGTGTAGTTTTTTTTTTAAGATTTTTTATTTATTTTTATTAGAGAGAGAGAGAGACTGAGAATGAGAGGGGAGAAGGTCAGATGGAGAAGCAGACTTCCCACAGAGCTGGGAGTCCGATATGGGACTCGATCCCGGGACTCCGGGATCGTGACCTGAGCCGAAGGCAGTCGCTCAACCAACTGAGCCACCCAGGTGCTGTGTAGTTTTATAGACATATGGTTTACCAGTATTTTCTCCCATTGCAGAATATGTCTTATCACCTTATTTTTTTCCTTTATTTGATCAAAAACTTTTAGTTTGATGTAGTCCTATTTGTTAATTTTTACTTTTGGTGCTTATGCTTTGGGGATCATATCCAAAAAATCATTGCCCAGACCAATATCAAAAGATTTCCCTCCACATGTTTTCCTGGTATTTTTATGATTTCAGGTCTTATATTTAAGTCTTTAATCCATTTTAAGTTGGTTTTTTTATACGGTGTGAGATAAAGGTCCAATTTCATTCTGCATGTGTATATCCAGCTTTCCCCATGCTATTTGTCAAAGAGATTATCTCTTTCTCCATTGTGTATCTTGGCATCCTTGTCGAAGATCCTTGACTGTAGATCTGTAGGGTCTGTTTCTGGATTCTCTATTCTGTTCCATTTGTCTATATATGTGTTTTTATGCCTATACACTACTGTTTTGATTACTGAAGTTTATAATATATTTTTGAGTCAGTAAGTGTGATGTCTTCAGCTTCATTATATATATGTCTGTCAATTCCATTTCATCTGTAGTGTTCTTCCAGTCTGCTGCCTCTTTATAGATTTTTTCTATGGATTTTCTTTTCATTTTTGAACTGGGATATTGAAGTATCCTACTATTATTGTATTGCTGTCTAGTACTCCTTGTTTTTGTTCATCGTACTGACTGAGAATCTTATATCTGATTATTTGACTCTGTCTTCAGGAAGTTAGCCAAATTTGTGGTTCACTTCTAACCATTATAGAAGAGTTAGGTCTTTCATATTTCTTTAGTTCTTTGAAAGTTCCCTACATACTAATTATTTACTATTTTTCATGTATTCATTTTATAAATAATAGAGATGGTTTTTAAATTTTTATTGAAAACTGTCATATTGTTTTAAATATCTAGAGAATGTCCATTCCTGGAAATTCAAAGTTACACTAAGAAGTTTGCTTGCAAGAGAGTAAAAGAAGGAGACTACTGGTCTGAGACTAAATTTGACTCTCCCACATATCCTCACCGACCAACAAATTGCTAGTAAGGAGGAAGAGAATTTCCATTCTTTAATTAGCTCAATAAAAGGCTCTTTGGCTATAGTCAGACTTAATGGTTTGGAGTCTTGCTCTACCATTTACTAACTGAATAGTTGCTGCCAAATTACCAACCTTTCTGTATCTCAGTTTTTAATTCTATAAAATTAGAAAAATAGCAGGATCAAGACCTACCTCGTTAAGTTTTTGTAAGCATTAAATGTGATTAAAACACACACACACACAGACATGCATACATACGTACAGACATATACACACACTCAAGATGTTGAAGAGTGCTTGATGTGAGAATTATTAAATAGATGTTAGCTTTTAATGTTGTTGGTTAAATGATGTATGAAATCATTAGGAAACCATATAATTTAGCAGCATAAAAGTTCCCACTAAATTCTTGTATAAAAACATATGGTTGATATCCCAAAATAGAGAGGTATATTCTGAATATGTGAAATAATTTAAATTTGCCTTAAATAAAAAGTTGAACAAAACCAACTCTTCTTACCATTTCACCTTTGCAAATGTATACAAGACACACTATACACTAATTTATTTCAAAGTTAGTAAGAATAATGTGAAAGAATTTTTAATATTTTATTTGGAACCTTATCTTTTACCTGTACTCTTGCTTCTTGGTTTTTATAAATTATATGTGTGAATCTTGAAGTGAATAGATCAAGTGTGGTTATTTTGTTTCATTAAGAGGCAGTATACTATGTCACAGCATAAAGTGTGCTATATGAAATTATGTTTTTGTTATATTTCATGTTAAAATAGCTACTAAATCAGTTGGCTTTGAGTTTATGATAATGCCTTTTTCCTCCAAGTGTTGATTAGAAAAATTTTATAATGGTTGCATCATTAGCAAATAGTAAAAGTCACAGTGACTGTTTATGACCACATGATTTGGCTCTCAGCATGTTAATGATCCCTTAAAGAAATGCAAGCCAATTTAAATATAATATGGAAACTACTTATCATAAAAACCAGTAGTGAAAACTCCATGAAGTTTAATCCTCTTCTAATTTTATGTGTTTTATGCTGTAATTTTTAAGAGACTTGATTAGATTCAGGGGAAGAAGGAAGTCTTACTGAAATAACGATAATGACTCACATTGAATAATTTCGTTTCCTCCAAATAAGCCATGGTAATTGAAAATGTGACTTTAGGGGTTAAGTTTAACCATCTTTAAAATGATTCTTTCATTGTTGACTAACTATTCAAATGAGCTCTGATTTGAAATAGTCATCCTTTTAAAGCCTTTTGATAAATATTGCTAGGTGCCATGTATCCATATCTCCATTCTAATTATTTGTACCCATAATTTGGCTGTCAAAATGAAGTGCAGGCTCAGACTGGTCTTTCTGAGCCCATTCTGAGCAGGACCAGAGATTATTATTAAATCTCTCTGTTCCATCTCTAGATGCTGTAGGAAGCTGTTACTATTTCAAATTTATCTGAAAATTAAGTCAACATTGTCGGTCTCTTTTTTCAGATCAAAATACACTTACTAGATATTAAAAAAAAATGTTAGGAGGTCAAAGAAATACCAGTTAATGGAATGGTTAGGGCTGGTTGTGCAGTCTGAGGCACTGCTACTTTTGCCAAGAGAGCTGTGCTCCACTCTGGAGGCTCCCTTTCCTGAACAAGCTGACAGCTGGCTCAGTTCTGCTTGGTCACCTAGCTGCCCAGGAGCCCAGCTGCCTGTTTCTGGGGATGTGGTCAGCAAGAGGGCTGATGAGATTTCAGTTAATCAAATTTCACACAGGCCGGTAAGTTTGATTCTTCAACTCCCGTGCAAAATCCTGCCAAGTTCACTTTATGTAAGTCCCGAGCTGTGAACTTAAAAAGCTGCTGCCACTGCTTTCTCAAGCAAACGTTTTCTAGTGCTGAGGCCTTACAGGGTGGGCATGCTTGGCTATTTGTTTTCAAACACTTGAGAACATATGAGAAGTGGAGTAGTGGTAAGGAGATAGTGTAATGTATATTTCCAATAAATCAAAAGACTTCTCATCAGAGGCAAAAGGTACCAAGAAGACTCAGTACAGGTCAAGTCGCCTGAAGTGAGATGGAGATCTCATTTATTTTATGTCTGGTGAAAACCATCCGATTCCCTGGATATAGGAATCTTCTCTTCATAGTGGAGCGTACAACCCAACCCAAGGCTAAGGGGTGAGTCTTTGGTTTTTTGTTTTGTTTTGTTTTTTTGTTTTTGTTTTTAAAGATTTATTTATTTAAGAGAGAGAGACAGAGACACAGAGCACATGGGGGTGGGGGCAGAAGGGGAAAGGAGAGAGAATCCTAAGCAGACTTCACACTAAGTGTGGAACCCAACCTGGGGCTTAATCCCATGACTCTGAGTTCATGACTTGAGCCACAGCCAAGAGTCAGACATTTAACCAGCTGTGCCACCCAAACACCTCAGGGGATAAATCTTTTTTTTTTTTTTTAAGATTTTATTTATTTATTTGACAGAGAGAGAGAGAGATCACAAGTAGGCAGAGAGGTAGGCAGAGAGAGTGAAGGGGAAGCAGGCTCCCCACTGAGCAGAGAGTCCGATGCGGGGCTCGATCCCAGGACCCTGAGATCATGACCCGAGCTGAAGGCAGAGGCTTTAACTCACTGAGCACCCCAGGTGCCCCTCAGGGGATGAATCTTTGAATAGATGGCCAGGCATGGCATAGTGTCCTGATAACTACTGAAGAGCTCATGGAGAAGTCACATTCTGTTTGGAAGTATATTATGTCTGTGTCAAAGCACATGTTTCCCCAATGACTATTTCTGCTTCATCAACATTTTAGGCACTAGGCACAAGCAGCTTAAATAAAATACTGTTGAAAAATTTCCCTCTTTTCCATACTTAACACCATTCCCATGACTTTTCCTTTTATCAATTCTCGCTATATTAGCAGAATATAACTGCCTTTATTGCATTTAGTATGTTGCCCCTCCAATCTATATTCTTTTTCTTGCCAGAGTAATCTTTCTAAAACATCCATTTGAATGATGAACTCCTTTCCTGCCTAAAATAGTTAGATGGTTCACTGTTTCCCGAAGGTTTTCCTAAGGATGACCTTCCATATGTCCATAATTGGTTCCACTCTATTTTACCAATTTTCTTTTCATCACTTAGCCTAATCTCTAAAAATATCCTCTAACCAGGTGAAAAAAATTAAAAATAAATAAAACAAGATCATTAGTCCTTCATACTGTTTCTTATTCATGTTTGTTCAGTCTTGTTGATGGTAAACTCTTTGAGTGAAATGTCCTAGTCTTCAGTTCTGCCATTCAGATTTCTAGTCAGGATGTAAGACTCTGTTTCCTAAAAGTCTGAATTAGTTTCTTCATTTACTCAACTTCACTGAAGTTATTATATTTAATATCTATTATCTCTTATATTTAGTTTGAGAGGTTTCTGGTTTTAGTATGATGGGTGATTTCCAGTTCAAACATGTACATTTTCGATACCATGTTGTGAGACTCTAGATGTTGTTTGAAACTATATTTTAACTGTATTTTTGTGACATTGCTCTGGCAAGAGAAAAAGGACTCTACCTCATTATTGCTAGATAGAGACAGAGGTCAGTGATCCCCGCTTGGCTTCCATTGACATCAGGAGAGAAAGATCCTCATTATGTCCAGGTAGACGTGACAGTTCTGCCTGGCCATGTGATCTATCCACTAACATCATGATGGAGCTGGCCTCCTTACCACTGGGCCATGGTTTAAGTCCTGATTTTTCTTCTTTGACACTTGCGCAGCAAGGAGAGGGAAGGGAGCCTCATTACCTGCTGAGTGTAGGTAGAAGTCCAGGATCACCATATAATTTTTACTGAAACCATGTTAGAGGATAGAGTCTTATTAATGGCCAGCATGAAAGAAAGTTCCAGCTTCCAAATTGACCTTTTCTGATACTGCCACAACAACAGTGTTGAGACACAGTGATTATAGCCTTGCTATTTTGTAAGTGTAGTCTCCACACATAACCTTTTCTGGAATGAATAGGGATGGAATCATATTTTTTTCTGTGGTGGTTGACTGATATAAAAAGGTTATGTTGTGAACATTTTCTGTCTCGTTAGTTGCCCTTTTCCTGGTTCTTTGGATTAGTGTGTGCAGGTATTTTGGGGGACTTTCATTGGTTGGCTCTGTCTTTTCCTTTAAGCACTTTAAAGATGTTATTCAACTTTGTTATAACTTTCATTGTTTCTGATGAGACTCTAATCGTTAGCCTCGTCATTGCACTCTTGGATGCAATGAGTTGTTTTTTTTCTAATCCAGCCTTTAAGATTTTTTTTTCTTTATCTTTGGCTTTTAACAGTTTGGATTATTTAATAGGTCCCTGGGGTCTACTTATATTTTTCACTCTTTTTTCTCTCTATTCTTAAGATTAAATTATTTTTATTAATCTGTCTTTAAAGTCACATACTCTTTCCTCTTGACTCTGCTATTAAGTTTATCCTGTGATTATCATATTTCAGTTATATTAATTTAGATTTCTAGAATTTGTTTTTAATAATTTTTATTCATTTTTGAGAACTTCAACACACACATATATACAAAATACATATATTTTTCATTGTATTCATACTTTGTTTTACTTAACTGAAGTAAAACATAAGATCCTCTTTAAAATACTTCCTTTTATTTTTCCCCTGAATTCAACATAGGTTCATACCAGAATCATACTTGGTTGATTTTTTATTTCTCTTGAGAATAAGTTTTGTTTTCTTGGTTCTTCATGTGTTACTTAAATTTGGGATTATTTCCTAGACATTATGAATGTTGAATTGTGGAGAGTCTACGTTCCATTCTTTTTCTTCTGATAAGTGTTGCCTTTGATTTATCAGATTTATCAGGCTTCTCTGATAAGTGTTGCCTTTATTTATCAGACAGTTATCCTAACCATACTTTAACAAAACTATTTTTGGGGAGGACACCAGCTTCGGTAACAGTTCAGACTTTTTGTCTTCATTATAGGTTCTTTGAGTGTATTATACACATGTGAGATGCAGCTTTCAGTCGTAAATGTAGATAGATGGAACATGGGGCATCTCCTTTCTGGTTCCTTTCCTTCTAGGATTTCCCCATTTTCTATAGCCGCCAACGTTTTCCACCTTCCCTGGCCAGAAAGATTATTTGGCAAGTTTAAAAGCTGCAAACATGGGAACTTCATACATTTCTCTTCACATTCTTTGAGTGCGTCTCCCTTAGCAGAACTTGACATTTTCTGTTCACTCTCCTATCCTTTCAGGTACTTGCTTTTTTCTCTGTATTCAGTTTTAATGATTGTTTTATGAGAGTAGTCACCCAGTATTTTATTACTTACTCCATCATTACCAGAAGTCAAAAGTCAGTTATCTAGTTTTTAATGAAGCACTAATCATTATATTCTTCCCACTCATTCTCAAACATATTATTCTATGTTCTGCTTAGAGATATGGGTGCTGAGACTCCACAAACCACATTTCTTACTTGCCAGTTGACTCCTTATTGGGGTCAACAAATGGAGAGATTCTTCTCTTTTGAGGTTACTGAAAAATCACCTTAGCATTATCTGAGTAATGCATATGATGCTTGGTTCTATTCATTTAAGTTTTGGCCTTTTCATGGCAGTCATTGAACCAACTTCATTATGTTCCCTCAGAGACTTCACCAATTGGTTACAAAGTCTTTTTCAGATTTCTGCATCCTAGCAACATCTGACAGTGGTATGGTTGCAAGCTGCTGAGATACTGGCACAGTATCATCCATAGAAGTGAGTCTTAGATCCCAAGACCTTTCTTCCAAGATTCTAGGTTCTAACAACCCAAATCCTCCATCACCCTTTACCCCCCCATAGTCCTAGAAGTGGTAGCTGCTTTTGTAGTTATTATTTTAGTGTTAGTGTATTCCCTTCCTTTTTGGTTAATTTTTCAACAAGCGTTTAACAAATTTATTGTGCTCAATTCTCTGTTTTAAAATAATGTTTCTCATATATATCCAACATATTTAGTACCTTCTGGTCATCTGGACTATTCAGCATTATGTCATTAACATAGTGTACCATTGTGATATTTTGTGTGATGCAACATAATCTTTGCAGACTAGAATGTTAGAGAGAAAAAAAAAAGTTGGCATTAATCCGAGACAAAATCCAAAAAAGATACATTAGGTAAAAAGAAATTACTCTTGGTGGGTATTGAAAATTGGTATATAGAAACAATACCAACAATAACAGTATTTTCCAGAGAGGTAGCTTTTTTTTTTTTTTTAAAGATTTTATTTATTTATTTGAGAGACAGAGAAAGTGAGAGAGAGCATGAGAGGAGAGAAGGTTAGAGGAAGAAGCAGACTCCCCATGGAGCTGGGAGCCTGATGTGGGACTCGATCCCGTGGGACTTGATCCCATGGGACTCAATCCCGGAACTCAAGGATCATGACCTGAGCCGAAGGCAGTCGCTCAACCAACTGAGCCACCCAGGCGCCCCAGAGAGAGAGGTAGCTTTTTATAAATTGCCACAAACTCTGTTTCTTTGTTCTAATAAATATGCCACATAGGGAATAGCAGTTTCAGTTGCTTTGTGTATATTAGTCTACAGAAATCTCTAAAATCCCATCTACTTTTGCCCTATGCCATACAGGAAAGTTAAATAAACATTAAATAGTTATCCCATACCTGATGTTTTGAGTCTTTTTTGTTTATTTCTTTAATCTGTACAACCCTGGGAAATGCATAAGAAAGATGACTTGTTCAGATATCTTTATGTACATGCTAATGACAAACTTTCTGGCAAACATACTGATGGTATTTCTAGTAAGAGAATCTTTGACCCATGGAATAATTTTCACCAGATGTACTTGATTTGTTTAGGATTGCTAATAATAATAATAAATAATAATAGAAACCCAAGAAATATTTTTGGATTTGTAAGGTATAGTTTCCTGGAAAATGTGTTAGAGAATGAAATAGAACTTTATCAGTATTAAAACAACTGTCATCTGTAGAAGTGATATAACTACAGGTATCACTTCATGAAATCATATGTTAAATCTGGGCCAGAGTGTATCCTACTGCAGCGAGAGGGCGTCTGGCATGGCGGTGTTGGCAATCCTGATTAATCCTCGCTTCTCCAGCGCTGTGACATGAATTTTATCCTTGAAATTGTTTATAAAGCTTTATATTATATAAAACATGATTCTTTTGAATCTCATTTAATGAAAAGAGTCTTTGCATTATCTCAAAAGCATTAGAAATTATGAAGTAGAATTCTGTGTGATTGTATGAAATATCTTCAAGATATAATAATAAAGGGAAAATTTTCAAAATTTGAAACACCAGGAACTGTTTGTTCTCCTTTCCTGTGTAATAGATTGAATGTAAATTATGTGCCATGAAGTTACATAATTGGCTATTTCTCAACATTTAAAGTTATTCATATATTTATTTATATCAATATATATTTTATATTGCTATACCTAAGCTCTATCTTTCTGTGGACACAGAGATGTTCTGTGGTGAGGAGGCAAGTTATTTCATGTATATAGCATTTTTTTTTAGTGGAATCTCTAAAGGGTTTATCGACTTTTCTCTTATAATGAAAATAATAAAAAGCTCTTCATATGATGCTAATGATTAACCATTGTGAGACAGTGAAAACTACTTCACATTTTTCTCTGCTCACGTATGTTTAACTATTAGAATCAATTTTAGCATACCAAAGATTTCTAAATAGCAGTTCTTTCTTTCCTTACCTATCACAATATGCCTCCAATGTCTGCCATTTTCCCTCTGAAATAGTAAAATACCTAGGACCTTATCACCTTTAGTGTGCCCACTCAATATCTCAGTGTATATGATAAATAATAAATTATATATTGTAGTGGAGGAATAGTAGATATATCTTTATCTTTGAACATCTTCATTAATCAGCTGAAATATAGTATTTTATATCTGTTAAGCTACTGGTCTCAGGTTCTTTCCTATAAAATATATATTTAATTTTAGGACAAAAGGGCATATATAATGATATAGTTTCCCCATGTCTTGTGTATTATAATTATTATATAATTTATTCTGTTAATGTAGTAAATATTGAAATTTAGCTCTTTTTTCTGTCTCCAAAACACTGTTATGCGTGCATGAAACAAAACAAAACAAAAAAAACAATTAAAACAAAACCCTACAGAGGTTAAACTTTCTCTCTTAAATAGATACATGAAAAGATTTAAAAAGTGGAAGTTTGAAAGTGTAATACCTAATTACAGGCCTGAAAGGAGAGCTGGGATTTCTTTCTCCTCTATTTCTCAGAACTGTGCAGGAGAAAGGGTGGTCCTTCACATAGAATTGCTCTTCGAGTCAGTCTCCTCACATCATCCCAGAAGGTTTACTAATGGGTGAACTCTAGCTGCCAGTTTTTTGAAAAATTACTCATCAATCATTTATAAAACCTAAAATTAGTTTGCCTAAAAAAACATGTTAATTCTCATCAACCAATTAGCTATTGCTTGGTTTTACTATGAAGTACATCTAAGGGAGAAGGTAAAATTATTTTCTTTTATAATTAAAAAAATCCCCAAAATCCTAGTGCCAATCTGAAAATCGGTGTTAGTGTCAGATAATAATCTTCCTTGCATCTCCATAAATACCTTTAAACATGAGACTTTCAGGATCATGTGAATGAAATGCTATTATATTAAGAAGATAAATACAGAAGAGTAAATACTGGTTATTTTTAATATCTTAATACATTATGGAGTTAGCTTTTTATATTCTTTCTCTGTAGGTAGGAGTTATTAACCAAGCAGAGCATGCCTGGCTTTTATTGTTTAGATGACTGAGCCAGGTTTAAATGTCATTTAGAAATGCTTACAACATATGGCATTGATAGATGAAAAAGAAAATTGCCATTTCAAGTCGACCTCTTCTATCTAAAACCAGGGCTGTCTTAAGTGAGTTTAGATAACTACCTAATTTAGTCATCATTAAAGAGTCGCAAGCTCTAAAAAATTTGACTTTAAGTTGTCTTACATTTAAAAACTTTGTTTTGAAAGAAAGATGAGACTCACAAAAATTTTAAAAAACATATATGTATATTCTATTTTTTTATTTGATTCAGACTTGTTCATAAAAATTCTTCAGATGTGGGGCACCTGAGGGGCTCAGTCATTAAGCGTGAGCCTTCAGCTCATGTCATGATCCTGGGGTCTTGGGATCAAGCCCTGCATCTGGCTCCCTGCTCAGCAGGGAGTCTGCTTCTCCCTCTGCCTGCTGCTTCCCCTGCCTGTGCGCACATGCACTATCCCTCTCTCTCTCCCTGACAAATAAATAAATAAAATCTTAAAAAAAAAATCTTCAGATAATCTGCTTTATCTAGTCACTCTTAATAGAAAAGAAAACCTCTCTGGAGCTTGTATTCACTATGGCTGAAATTTTATTAGAAATATTTAGCTATGGGATGTTCTTGTGTTCCCCCACTATTTCTGGGATGAAAATTGATCATGGCAAAGATTATGGTTGCAACAAGAAAGACCCTGTATTTTCATAATATACATAAAATTTATCATGTTAGGCTAACTACAGGGCTTATTCTCTACCAGACTGGATTCACTTTTATAAAGAAAAAAAAAAGACAAATTTCTATTTTGGTCCCATTCCTGTTTAGACATTTGTTATATTCTTTAATTCATTTAATTTTGTTCAAGTCGATGATTTTCTTTATGATCTTATAATATCTATTAAGTACTTTTTTGAATTTTTCTTGATATTGAAAAAAAAGAAAGAGGGTAGAGAAACATATGCATTGAGCATCAACTTTGTGCTCATGTCTACTAGGCATTTAACATATGTTATTGGACATAACCTCTTTTAAGAAGATTGTGGGGAATTAAAAATATGGTTTGTGGAGAATTAAGAACTTTTTATCTTAGTTAAACTAGTCAAACTAACCTCTATATATGTAGTTTCTATTGCATTAACTTTTTCCATTTAATTTTTTAACAAAAATATATTCAGATAAAACTCACCAAGTGAATGTGAAACATAACTACAAGTTCCTAAAATTATTACTTATATACATGTGGAAATGAAGGTGTGGATATATATCTGAAAATGTTACATACCAGTGAAGCCCACCAGTTCTTTCCAATGACTAACAAGCACAAAAACAAAACCACTTCCATTATATTTTTGTTTGTTGGCAAATATAGCCTGGCTTAAACTGAAAATATGTGGCTTTCTAAATGGACAAAATCATTCAATTTTTCCATTTTCTGAAAAGTTATTTATTTGTGATTTTGTTAAATGAGAATACAATATAAACTAACAGTTTAATTTGGACTTCTTGGTATTTGTTTCATGTTGTACAAGAACTGCCCTTTTCAATATGATGGCCACTAACTACATGTGACTAGTTAAGTTTCAATTAACTAAAATTAAATATAATTTAAAATTCTATTTCTCAGTAACAATAGTGACATTTCAAGAGCTCAATAGTCATATGTGGCAAGGAGTTATCATTTGGGAAATGTTCAGATATAGAACATTTTTTTCATTGCAGAAAGTCCTGTTGGATAGTGCCATTCGTTAGTAATTTCATCTGATATATGTAAGTTTAAATATAATAAGTAAAACTGGCAAAAGTCTAAAAATGAATTTGAATCTACTAGCATATTACACATGGTAGTCATTTACTACTTGATATATGCTTATTACATATATTCTTTTTCATTAACATATAATGTATTATTTGTTTCAGGGGTACAGGTCTGTGATTCATCAGTCTTACATAATTCACAGAACTCACCATAGCACATACCCTCCCCAATGTTCATCACCCAGTCACTCCATCTCTCCCACCCTCCTCACCTCCAGCAACCCTCAATTTGTTTCCTGAGATTAAGAGTCTCTTATGGTTTGTCTCCCTCCCAGAATTTATTTATTTGTCAGAGAGAGAAAGAGTGAGAGAGAAAGAGGGAGCACAAGCAGGGAGAGCGGCAGGCAGAGGGAGAAACAGACTCCCTGCTGAGCAAGGAGCCTGATGCAGGGCTGTATCCCAGGACCCTGAGATATGACCCCAGTCAAAGGCAGATGCTTAACCAACTGAGCCACACAGGCATCCCATATTTGTATATGTTTTACAGTCAGATTTTCCAGATTTGGACTCTTGCAATGTATCACAGCCACACAGAATTGCTTCATATTATGTAAGTCCATACAATACAGTAGATTCCATACTCCTATACATTCTAACACATTCTACAATGACTCCTCACTTTTAGTAAGCTTTTTGCATATTTTCTTGAGTATTTTCCTTTCTGAATAGCTGCTTTATATTCTCTTAATGTGAGGTTAAACAGCTCCTTTTAAGTAGTTTTTACTTATTATTATTTTGGCTTTTAGAGATTTCTGTACTTAGCTCATGTCTTTCTTTGCTGATTTAATACTGTGAAACTCCTTAATTGCATCTTTTTCATGAAGGATTATCATCCAACATCCTATTTGGTGTCGTTAATAGACTGGTTAGATAATTTAATCAGAAGAATTAAATAGCTGTATATGTAGTTTAACAATGATCTTTAAGACAAACCCTAAACACTTGACGTCCCATAATTTTCTTTATGAAATTCCACTAATGGAAGAATATTATTTACATTATATAGCAAGAATTTTCTAGTGTTGGAAATACTTATACAACTAAAGACTATTTTAAAACTAACATGAAATAGATCTGAATAATTATAATCCATTGGCATGTATTTACTATTCTCAGACTATGAGGGCCATACACCTCAGTGGACTGAATTTTGGTGAGGCATGATACTGACTAGTACATGCTTTGAAATTGGTGGACAAAAGTAGATTCTTGAGGTTTTGGTTTAAACAACTGGCAAAAAAATATTATCTAACAGGTAGGGAAAGCTGAGAGAAGCAGATTTCATCAAAGACTGTGTGTAAAACGTAAGTTCAAGACGTTTTAAACTAGAAAACCATAATAGCAACCAAGTAGAGGGCTTGGGATATGAATTTCAGGTCTGTAGTTCAGGGAATGAGCTCAGAGAAGTATGAAAAAATGGGAGCATCTTCAGTATGTCAGTTATATTTACAGTCTAATCTACCAGTGAGGTCATGAGAGATGACAGACAAGGAAGTAACATTGTGCCAAAAGCTAAGTAAACTCTCTTCTCTGCAGAAGCACAGTGCCTGGGGGATGCTTGGGTTTAGAAACTCAGAGTAGCCTGTACAGCCTTCACAGCTGTGGCTCATGGTGGCCGCTGGTCAGAGGATGACAAAGCCAGATCCACCAGGAAGCCTGCTTTACTCTACTTACCTATTGAAGTCATTCAGAACAATAAAGGAAGGGGCCAGGCTGTATGTTAAGTATTTTCATCAGTTGCTGTGGAGGATCTTCAGCACGTTTTAAGTTCTAAGAATCACCTTTTCTTAGATGTGATTAGGAAATAAATGTGGTATGGGAAATAAATCTGTTAATGAAAATGATGTATTTTAGCAATTTTAAAAAGCTAGAGGGTTATAGTAAACTATCTACAGCAGAAGTAGAACATAGGAAGGGGTATAGTATAAATGTTCATGTCTCCCCAAAATTCACATTTGAATCTAACTCTCAGAAGTTACTAGTGTCGGGCGCCTTGGTGGCTCAGTTGGTTGAGCAACTGCCTTCGGCTCAGGTCATGATCCTTGAGTTCTGGGATAGAGTCCCACATCGGGCTCCCAGCTCCACGGGGAGTCTGCTTCTTCTTCTAACCTTCTCTCCTCTCATGCTCTCTCTCACTTTCTCTATCCCTCAAATAAATAAATAAATAAATAAATAAATAAATAAATAAAAGAAGTTACTAGTGTCAATAGGTGAGGTGTCTGGGAATTGATGACGTCATGGGGGTGGGACCCTCATGAAGGGGATTAGTGCTCTTACCAAAGAGAATCCCCAGAGCTCCCCAGCCCCTTTCCCATGTGAGGATACAACTAGAAATTTGAAACCTAGAAGAGGGCTCTCACCTGATCATATAGGCACTCTGATCTCGGATTTCCAACCTCCTGAACTATGAGAAATTAATTTCTGCTGTTTATAAGTCACCCTCTTTGTGGTATTTTGTTGTAGCAGCCTGAATGGACTAAGACAGGAAGCAACTTATTCAAATGTTACCAAATGTCCTTCATTATAAAAACATAAAAAATCTCATGTTAAGAGCATAAATTTGAAGGAAATGCCATAAAGTTCAAAATAAATAAAAATAAGTTATTCAAGTAATTTGAATGCCAGCTCAATCACAAGATTTGCTGGATTCTTTAAGTATTTTTTGAAATTTGAAACCAAAAATAAGTATTTTTGAATGTATTTTCTCTCATTTCTTATTTAGATACAGATTAATTAAGAAATGCAAAACAGGGGCACCTGGGTGGCTCAGTCGGTTAAGCATTGGACTTTTGATTTTGGTTGAGGTCATGATCTCAGGGTTCTGGGATGGGAGCCCAGCCTGAAGCTCCCTGTTGGGTGCAGAGCCTGCTTAAAATTCTGTCTCCCTCTTCCTCTCCCTCTGCCCCTCCCCCACCTCACTCACCTGTGCACTTTCTCTCTCTCTAAAAATAAGGGGGGAAGGGGTGCCTGGGTGGCTCCTAAGTGGGTGCCTTTGGCTCAGGTCATGATCTGAGTCCTGGGATCAAGCCCCACATTGGGCTCTCTGTTCATTCAGTGGTGAGACTGCTTCTCCTTCTATCTCTGTGATCCCTCTCTCTTTTTCTCTCTCAAAGAAATAAATAAATAAAAACTTAAAAAAAAAAAGAAATGCAAAACAATGAACTTTTTTCAGCTATTCAGTTTGGAGTAGATTCACTATTATTTATCTATATAAAACTTAGAAGATTTGTAAGATAATGAATGAACCTAAACCATCCTTTCCCAGAACTTGGTGTAAGAGCATATATACATAACTTCACTTGAATAGTATCTGATGTTGTATTCAATTAGGAAGTGTGTGTGTGTGTGTGTGTGTGTGTGTGTGTATAATGTTACTAAAAAATTCTAGCACTCCAGATTTTGACATAAACCTAACCTAAACTTCTGGTTTCCAGTCTCTCATGTAAGAAATTTGGAAGTTGCTTCTCTGTCCTAACAAGTAAAAGCTGAACAAGAAACACAAACTGAAAAATCAGCTCTTCTTAGATCTGCAAGAGAAGTGAGGTCACTGGGCAAATCTGTGTCCTCCCCAAGTTGGAGAAACAGGCACCTGAGAACACCTGCTTTAACTCAATTGTTGGAACTGAAAATGAGACCATCTGGGTCAACAGAATTTAACTGTTGGCTCCAGGAAATTCTTGCTCAGAACGTGAGACACCAAACTAATAAATAACTTCACTATTTACTTTGAAAAATTCATGCAAAGAGGTTAATCCTGGCAAAATTTTTCACATCTGAACAAACAGTTCTCTTATCATAACAGATTACTCAAGACTCACATTGAAACTCTCATCTTACAAGTCCCAATTATCATATGAACTTTCTCTAATCTTAAACCCCCGCCCCCCGAAAGGTTTTTCTTAACCAGTCTTGCTCAGAGCTCAAACTCCAATAAACAGCCTTTCTTAACTTACTTCATTTGAGAAACTACTAAGATTGCCAAGGTTTTGTTTTCCCTTACTGCAATAATTTTTACAAGCCAACTTTACTTGACTGACAGAAGTCTTCCTAGCATCCCTGTGTCACTTGACACACTTCGTAGTATATAAACCAAAACAAAATACAAAAATATATCTTGAAGATTGGAAAATCAGACACAAATACTTTATTTTCCCTTGAATAGTATAGTTTTAATTTAATATACCACAGTATGATGATAGAATGTGAATAATTATAGCAGGAATCCTGGGTGGCTCAGTTAAGTGTCCCATTCATGTTTTGGTTCAGGTCATGATCTCATGGGTTGTGAGATCCAGCTCTACATTGTCTTGGCTTCATACTCCACTAGAAGTCTGCTTGAGGTTCTCTCCCTCTGCCCCTCCCCTCACTCATGTGTTTTCTGTCTCTCTCTCTCTCTAAAATAAATAAGTCTTAAAAAATAGCATTTTACTATAAATCCTTATAATAAATGTATATGCCAAAAATTAAAAATAAAATTTCAAATATCAAAATATCTGGATAATTTTATGATTGGAAATTTCAGGGTAAACAAAGATTTTTCTCAAGTAAGTTACAGACATATTTTTTATGACCAATATTTTTTATTATGTTCAGTTAGCCAATATTTTTAATAATTTTATTTAGCTTTTTCTGTTATCATAATTTATGTGGAGAAATGTTATTCCTTGTTTTAGATTATTAAAAATACACAGCCACTTGAGTGAAAGTCAAAATGTCAATAATAGAAATAAAAGGGGCACCTGGGTGGCTCAGTGGGTTAAAGCCTCTGCCTTCGGCTCTGGTCATGATCTCAGGGTCCTGGGATCTAGCCTTGCATCAGGCTCTCTGCTCAGCAAATAAATAAATAAAACCTTTAAAATAAATAAATAAATAAAATAATAGAAATAAAAAATGCAGGGGTAGAATTTGAATTATTAATTATATCTTTTAGGAAAATTTTATGCTGTCCTATTTGTAAAATTAAATATTATGAGATGGAGTTACCATTGATTTTTTTTTTTAAGATTTTATTTATTTATTTGACAGAGAGAGAGAGACAACAAGTAGGCAGAGAGGTAGGCAGAGAGTGAAGGGGAAGCAGGCTCCCTGCTGGGCAAAGAGCATGATGCAGGGCTTGATCCCAGGACCCTGAGATCATGACCTGAAGGCAGAGGCTTTAACCCACTGAGCCACCCAGGAACCCCTAGAGTTATCATTTAAAATGAATACATATGTATAACTATGTATGTATAAAGAATTATTTATAATCTCATATCTGTACATATGTATGCATATATATTTTCCAATATCTTTATATCTCAAGCTACAGATGTTTTATATTTGGATATATTAATCCTAAAATACATAAGCTAGCATTAGTCTATTTTTATTTTCTAATATGATATCAAAACAAAATAAATGACAAGACACTTAATAAGATAAATAATTAGTTATGCCATAAGATTTTATTTAGTAATACATGACATAGAATATTCTTTCTGGTATACCATGAAGGCTTAAATGACCTTGGATGTGAAAAACAAACTGGAAAGTAAATCCTGTCATGTTTAGTTTCACAGACATATAAAAATATAATCAAATGTCAGCACAACAGCTTGCACGCTAACAATATCAAGTCCCAATAAAGTGTTTGGAATGCTACATTAAATTATTGGATACCAATTTTTATCAGATTTGATTTCTCCCTTGAGAAATTTGAGAGAATCGTCAGACGTGGTCCTATTTTGTGAGCCTGAACTCTATTTTTATTTTATTTTAAAATTTCCATCCATTTTTATATCAGGTTTGTGAAGTAAATGTATGAAAACTAAGAAAAAAGCCAATAATTTGGGTATTTTAAGGAGTTTGTTTTGTATAATTATATTTTCTTCTTTAATAGTAGTATAACAAATTGTCTATATATCAGAAATCCCAAATCCTATTCCAGAGAGACCACATCAAAAAAAAAAAATCGTTTGTTTGTAATAAAGGCAATTCATTAAGAAAAAAATTATGAATACTTTCATATACTAAAAATCAGATTTTTCATATATTAAAAATCATGTGCTAAAAAATCAAAGATATTAGTCTTTATCATCTCTAGTTACGAAGCTAATATTCAATATACTTCACAAACATGAAGATTTATAAATCAAAATATAAACAATAAATTCTAATATTATAAGCATTAAAATTTTATAATCCTAGGTCATTATTTTTGTATATGTGCTATATTTTTTGTTTTACACTAGCTATAATTACACTTTTATCTGTAGTAGGCAATTGATAAATACTTGTTGAATCAATTGTTAAATTTCATATATAAAACAATAATGAAAATATTTATTATTTAAAAAATAAATAGAATTCAATTTTCAAGCAAAGGAGAAAAATCATACAATAATTTCAGTAAATGTTGACTCTTTTGACAAAATTAAACAACCATTCACAGTAAAATTTTCTTAGAAAACTAGGAAAAACAAAACTTTTTTCATCTAACTCTAAAATACACATAACAGGGGCACCTGGGTGGCTCAATGGGTTAAAGCCTCTGCCTTCAGCTCAGGTCATGATCTCAGGGTTCTGGGATGGAGCCCCACGTCGGGCTCTCTGTTCGGCAGGGAGCCAGCTTCTCGCTCTCTCTCTGACTGCCTCTCTGCCTGCCTGTGATCTCTCTCTCTCTGTCAAATAAATAAAATCTTTAAAAATAGATAAATAAAATACATATAAAAAAATTTTCATGCAAACCCCATTCTTAATGTTCAAATGTTGAAATATTGTCCTTCAAGGTCTAAAACCAGGAATGGTATCTATAGCGTCTCTGTCCTAATAATTTAGCTTTGAGTTTTTTCTTACTATTTGTGTTCTATATTAATTTTCAATAATGGCAGTTTTTTGTCTTCCATTTTCTTCTTGTTCTAGTTCAGGTGCAAAAAAATTAGGTCAGTGTACAATACATATCTGTGTGTGTGTTGTGTGTATGCATATGTATTCAAAATTTCTAGATAGCAATAAAAACATTTCAAATGAAATTTTAAAATTTGCTATTCTTAACTGTAAACTTCAAAACATCAAATGACTGAAATAAACCCAACAAAAGAAATGTAAGACTTTTAGAGAAAATTTTAAATGTTATTGAAAGAAATGAAAGCATCTAATGAATAGAGCTACATACCATATTCAAGATTTGGAATATTCAATAATGTAAAGATAATGTAACAGCATTTTTCTTAAAGCAGAAAATTTGCATATGTTTATCAAATATGTCATTTGTAATCACATAATAAAACACAATACATCAGGGGAAATGAATGGACTCTGGCTACATATAATAAGGATAACTCTTATAAACAAACTGGTCAGTGAAAGAACCTAGCCTTAGAAGGAATACATGAGGTAGGATTTCCTTTATATAAATCTAACATTAAAAAATACCAAAACAGGCAAAACTAAACCTAAGTTTTGGGGAAGAGAGCTTATATGATAAAACAATTTACATCAAACTGATATCCGAAAAAGTCAGTGTTAATTTTGGCAATGTGAAAGGGAGTTTGTAACTGGAAGGTATGGGAGAATGGAAATTTATGGGAAAATGAAGATTTACATGTATGTTTTGTGTGTTTTTGTGTTTCTGTGTTATGGTTCAAATTAAAAGATATTTTAAATATATAATCCAGTATAAAATGACTCTAATATGCCAAGTGATTATTTTGAATTTTATTTGCAGGTATTTAGTTTTAAAGAAAAAAAGTTAAACACTGCTATGAAATACATTGTTTAGGTATCATAAACATGTATGAATATATCATTCACATGATACATACTGAAAATAGGCTCAAAGTAAAGAACTATTATTTTTAATCCTCAAATTATGTAGATTTGTAAAAGGAACTTTATCTTAGAAAATTTTATTTTACTTGCAATTGTATTTTAGTGAAATGTAGAAATTTTGAAAATTTATACACATTAATAACATAAGCCATGTAAAAAAATGAAAATAATGTATGTAAGATTTTAAACATGGAATTTTCTATAGTTATTTTCATCAGCTACTGATATTTCTTATGCTTGTTTCTTGATAACATAGCAATTTATTTATATTTATTTTTAATTTATTTAAAATTAATTCATTAACATATAGTGTATTATTAGTTTCAGAGGTAGAGTTTAGTGATGCATCAGTTACATATAGCACCCAGAGAAGTGCCCTCCTTAATGTCCATCACCCAGTTAGTTACCCGATCCCCCTTAG
Organism: Nasua narica; assembly: GCA_028533885.1. Taxonomy (NCBI): domain Eukaryota; kingdom Metazoa; phylum Chordata; class Mammalia; order Carnivora; family Procyonidae; genus Nasua; species Nasua narica. Next base: position 51,000,384 of record CM052802.1, read on the forward strand.
TGTAATAAAAATATCTGTTCTGTCAAACTTATGTGCCCAAGGAATTACCAACCTTAGGAATCTACTTCCTAAATTTTGTCTTTAAAATATTAATGCCAGTTTTAAGGACACCTGGCTGGCTCAGTTGGTTAAGCATTTGTATTCTGCTCAAGTCATGATCCTGGGGTCTTAGGACTGAGTCCTTCTCCCTTTCCCACTCCCTCTTCCTCTCCTCCCCCCCACCCATTTGTGCTCTCTCACTCTCAGATAAATAAGTAAAATCATTAAAAAATTTTAAAATAATTAATGACAATTTTAAAGATTCAAATTCATCGCATAAATTTATATTAAGCATCAAGCTTATTATACATTACCATCTGTTCTGAAAAATATTTATTTATAAAGCATATATCTATTATTGGCAATATAAATCAGAATATAAAATATTTGGATAAATACTTGCATGTTTAACAAGGACTTGAAAAAACAATAATAATCATAAAATATTCCTATTCGCCTGACTTATTTCACTTAGCATACTTATTCTCAAAGACCAGAGAAAAAGACAATATTGCCTCTTCCATAGTACATGCTTTTTCCATTGTTTTGTATCAGTTTTTCTTTTTTTCTGCGCTCCTTACATTTTTTATGTGCTCTATTGTATCATTATCTAATTCCAATTTTTACTGCATTTGTTTTTAGTACTTTCCTAACTTCAATAAAATGAAACCTCTGAAGGCATTGTGTGTGCACATGTATGTGGGTGTGTTTCTGTGTTTTGTATCCTTTTGCCTAGCAAGGACAAGCTACGGTATTTATTGAGCCATTGTTTCTCAGGTTTAAATCTACTCTTTTATTGTATGCTTAACAATGATTGTAGGACAGGGAATCTATAAACACCATTGTCAAAGAGTTCCTGTGTCAGATGCTCCAGGTAGGGGTTGCACAGTGAGATTTGCAGCCTGGAGAAGGAAAGGACTTGCTGGGTTTTGTTTGCTTCCATTGGACTTCCCATTCCTTTCTATTGGCTAGTCCTTTTGTCAGCTTTGTATTTGTGGGGGACAGAATAAGAGCTGCTCTCCCAAAGGATGACCATATCCTAATTCTTGAATCCTGTAAACATATTACCTTACGCGGCAAAAGAGGCTTTGCAGATGTGTTTATGTCAAGGGTTTTGAGATGGGAAAATTACCTGGATTATCCTGATGAACCCAATACCATCATAAGCATCCTCAAATGTAAAGACAGGAGCGTCAGAGTCAGCAAAGATGTTACAGTGCAAACCCAGAGAGAGTGGAGATGTGACCAGAGCAGCAGAGGTTGATGGGCTTTGCTGATGGAGGAAGAAGACAGAATCCACGGAATGCAGGTGGCCTCTAGAAACTGTAATGGAAAGGAGATGGATTTTTACATAGATCTTCCAGGAAGAACATAACTGTGCTAACACCTTGATTTTTGACAGTAAGACCCATTTCAGATATCTGACTTTCAGAATTGCAAGATAATTGACTTGTGATGTTCAAAGCCAGTAACTGTGTAATAATGTGTTACATCAGCAATGGAAAGTAGTAAACTATTCTTGTCATCAACATGCCAGCAATGCTGCTTCTCTCCAGCAGCAGCAGTTAGTTCTAGTAACAACAGTTAATTCATTTGCATTTTTCTGGTCCTTTCAGAACCAGCCTTATTGTACCCCCTCAGAAAAAATCAACACTAGACCAGCCATCACCTCTTCTTAATTTGTCTTGGTTCTTGTTTGTAGGACTCCTTTACCTGCTCAGAAGAAGGCATCACAAATATCTGAAACATTAGCAGTTTTTCAGAATTAAGAGTTTCTGCTCCGTGGGACCCTTCCCCCTTTTGCTCTCCTATGCCTACATTAGAAATCTGCTACTTCAGGTGCTACCACTGAGATACCTTAGTGTTCTCTTTTTGCCTTTTTTAGTCAATAATTCTTTATATTAAATTCTCTCTGCTAAAATAAGCTGATGTAGTTTCTTATTTTTTTTTTTTTTTTAGATTTTATTTGTTTATTTGAGAGAGAGAAAGTAGTACATGAGCAGGGTGGAAGGGATCTCAGGGTCCTGTACTCCCTGCTTGGTGGGGAGCTTGCTTCTCCTTTTCCCTCTACCCCCAGTGCAAACAAACAAACAAACAAACAAACAAATAAATAAACAAATCTTTAAAAAATAAATATATAAAAATTCAATTACCTTTACTATAATTTTAAATAATAACATCTCCTGCATTTACTCACATAACTACCATTTCTGATGTTCTTCGTTCTTAGCTATAGATCCATATTTCCATCTGATGTTACTTTCCTTCAATAGGCAAAACTTATTTTAACCTTTCTTATGCTATGGGTATGCTAATACTGCATTTTTTCTTATGTATGTTTGAAAATTTCATATTCATTTTTTTAAAGATTTTATTTATTTATTTATTAGAGAGAGAGAGACTGAGAATGAGAGGGGAGAAGGTAAGAGGGAGAAGCAGACTTCCCGCAGAGCCGGGAGTCCGATGTGGGACTCGATCCCCGGACTCCGGGATCATGACCTGAGCCGAAGGCAGTGGCTTAACCGACTGAGCCACGCAGGCGCCCTCATATTCATTTTTTTAAAGATTTTATTTATTTGAGAGAGAGAGGGTGTGTACTAGTGGGGGGAGGAGCAGAAGGAGAGGGAGAAGCAGGTTCCCCAAAGAGCAGGGAGCCTGACATAGGGCTGGGATGGATCCGAAGATCCTGAGATCATGACCTGGGCTGAAGGCAGCTTAACCACCTGAGCTTCCCAGTCCCCCATCATATTAATTAAAAAAAAATTTTTTTTCTGTATTTAGAATAATAAGTTGACAGTTTGTTGTTATTCTTTCAGTGCTTTTTAAATATCTTTTGTCTACTGTCATGGGTTGCATTCTTTCAGACCAGAAATCTGCTGTTGTCCTTCATTTTTTCCCCATCTATATATTGTGTCTTTTACCTCTTTAAGATCTTCTTAAGAGATCGCTTTAAGAGAAGATCTTAAAGGGTAAATCTAAAGGATAGATCTTCTCTACCCTTTAAGACTAGTTTTGAGAATACGGATATTGTGTACTTTGCTGTAGTGCTCTACGTGTTTTGTGCTGTGTGTGTGTGTGTGTATGTGTTTTAACATCTTTACAGAGGTATAATTGATAGACAAAGTAATGCATGTATTTAACATGTACAATTTGATAAATTTAGACATGATCTCAAGGTAGATATTTTTATGACACACAAATATCAGCAATGACAACAAAGGGACACAAGCCATCTTTGGGATATGTTAGATATGTCTATTCCTTTGATTGTAGAATTGGAAGTGTATGGAGACTTTTGAACTCATTGGATCTATGTATTTATAGTTTTTATCAGATTTGAAAAATTTGTGGCATTTATTTCTGCAAATATTTTTGTTCCCTTCCTTTCAGGATTTCAATTGCACTTGGAATTACTCCACTTTTAAAATTACTTTTACTTTGTTCATTTTGTTTTGAATAAATTCTATTGCCACATATTCAGATTCACTCATCTTTTCTTCTATAATGTCTGATCTGCCATCATCTTATCCACTGAAATTTTCATCTCAGACGTTTTAGTTTCCATTTCTAAAAGTTTAGTCTTAATATTTTAATACTTTCTATGACTCCACTTAACTTTTCAAACACCTGGAATCCAGTTCAATAGCTATTTTAATGTCTATTAATCCTAACATCTTATTTCAGTTCTCTGTCAATATGAGTGATTTTTCTCATGGTTCGTTATATTCTGCTTTTTTTCTTTGAAAGTCAAACACTATGAACTGTACCCTGTTGAAGGATCAATATTTTTTACTTCTATAAATATTCTTGAGCTTTCCCCCCACTACTCTGGGATAATGCTAAATTAGGTGGAGACAATTTGATCCCTTTAGGTTTTGCTTTTGAGATTGTTAAAAATGATGGGAACCCTTTTTCGTCTAGTTTTAAATATCCTCCACTTTTGACGCAAGACTTTCTTGAATACTCCACCTTAGGGCCTTGAATTATGAGATTATTAAAGCCTGAGTGCAGAGCATTTTTGCTTCTTTTTATTTGGATGATTTTTTCCCCTAGTTCTGGATAGTTTCCTGTCATACATGCCCCAGTTGCTGCTGCTACGTAGTTGATTAGGATCCTCTGTAATTCTTCAGAATTCTTTTCGTGGGCACTTACTCTCCTTTGTTGGTCCAGCCTACACATTGTAGTGACTTGGTCTCCCTGGACTCAAATCTCCGTCTAATCTCCATCTCATCGATTAAGAGGGTATGCCAGGCACCCCTGGTTCCCCCTTTCTTAGGCCTGGGAACTATTTAGGGCAATAGCTTAAGGCAATTGTAGGGTTCATCACATTTGTTTCCTTTGTTTCAGGAAGCACTGTCCTTGGTTGACTGATATTCAGTGCCTTGCTAGCCACTCTTTTGTATTTTTGCCTGTTTTGTTGGTGGTACTGTTGCCTTGGGCGAGGGACTTAAATCTAGTAGTCCCTGTTACTCCATCTTGGTCAGAAATAGAAGCCTGTGTGTTTATTCTTAAATTATATTCATTTTAAACACAGTTGAGTCTTTATATTTTTAATCCAGTCTGACAATCTCACATTTAGTCGTATGTTTAGCCATATTATATTTAATTTTAGGTTTAATGCAATTATTTATATGTTTAGATTTAAGATTTCCATCTTTCTGTTTGGCTTCTCTTTGTGGCTCTTGATCCTTTCATGGCTTTATTTTTTGCCTAAATTGCTTTTTTTTCCTTTAGTATCTTTTTATTTCTCATCTATTTACTTGCAATGTTTTTTTTTTCCTTCTTGCTAACTTTTTAGAGTCTGCTATAAGCCTCATAAACTTTGTGTGGGGGGGCTTCCTGAAAAATGTAATTGTTGCAACAGTATTAGCCTTACAAAGCTGCATTTCCAATCCAATTTCAACACCCCCACCTTTGTGCTGTTCTGTCAGATATTTGACTTCTACATATACTATAACCCAGTGTTCCATTTTTATTATTTGGGGTTTAAACAATTAATAGTCTTGAAATGGTTTTACTTATAAATACTCAGAAAATTGCTTTGTAGATACTGTCTGCTCTTTCTGGAGTTTTCTGTTCCTTCCTGCAAACCAGTCTTCTGCTTAGTATCAGTTTTCCTGCAAACTAAATAACTTTTTTGATAGTGAACTCCTGGAAATAAATTTTTACACTATTTGTCTTTTTGAAACATTCTTACTTTTTTTTTCCTTGAGTAGATTTCTAAGTTGGTAATTTTCTTCTTTCAGCACATTAAAGGTGTCACTTCTTTGCCTTCTGGTCTTCATTGTATCTTATGAGAAGTCAACCATCTATTGCATTATTGTTACCTGAATGTCATATATCTTTATCTGAATGCTCTCAAGGTGTTTTTATTTTCTTTGTTTTTTTTTTGTGTGTGTGTGTGGTTCAACTTTGATATTCCTCAGTTTTCCTTTCTGTTTACTCTTTTTGGAGTATGATGAGTTGCTTGGATTTGTGGGTTTATGTTTTTCATTCATATAGAAAATCTTGGCCCTTCTCTCTTCAAATGTTAATTCTGCGCTATTACATCTGTCTTCTCCTTAAACTCCCATCTCACATATGTTACACCATTTGATATTATCCCACCAACTTCAGAATGCTCTGTTCCATTTTCTTCTTCACACTATCTTTTTTGGTTTCTGTTTTTATAGTTTTTCTTGGTCTGGTTTCAAGGTAAATGAATTTTCCCATCCTGTATACAGTCTGTTAAGTTGAATTCTTCATCTCCAATATCATAGATTTAATTTCTAGAATTTACATTTGATTTCATACCTTTGCAGAAATTCCCAGCTGGTTCATATTGTTCATATTTCTTGTTCACCATTTCCTCTCAATCCTTTAACATGTTTATTTTAGCCAAAAATAAATTAAATGACACATTTATCATATTTTATGGTCTCTTTCTGAAAATTATAATATTGAAGTACTCTCTTTGTCTGATTCTATTGATTATTTCCTCTCTTGATAATAAATAATACATTCTTGTCTCTTTTTAACATGTCTAGTGATTTTTTATTGAATATTAAACAATATGTACAAAATTCTACTGTAAGTAATATTTAAGTATGGAAAAGGGAATGGCTCTTTTGCCAGGTGTTTGGTTGGTACACTTGAGTCAAACAAGTCTATAGTGGACTGGTTCTTGGTATTATTGTGCTTCATCTACATTCAGTTTACAACAATATTCAAATTATTTGAGGCAGAGTTACACCTTTTCTTTAGCAGCAGTTGAGACCTGAGCCACTAGAGGATTGACTCATTTCTTTCCCACCATTAACCATCAATAGACCTCAGAGATATCACTCTCAGGTCCCCTTTATTTCTGCAGTGGTAGAAGGGTTTGATGCCAGGGACTTGCTACAAAGTCTTAGTGCCTTTGAGGTTCCCTTTAGTTATCTTCCCTGCTGATGCTTCATCTGAGTCTAACTAACAAAGCTTCTCTTTTAACTCTCTTGTGTCTTCAACAATAGCAGGTACTTGCTGCCTGGTTCCAGTATATGGCCCAATTGCCTGTGAATTTACTTTCAGAACCTTCCTGCTCTCATTCTTTAGTGGATTACATATGCCTGTGATCTAGAATGGGCAGCTCCTGCCTTTCTCAGAGTACTAAATACAGAAGTGTGCACTTTACCTATCACAAATAAATGTTGATAACCCCTGATGTATTTTTATTTGTCTGAGTTAGATTATTCAAGAGAATTTTTATTTAAAACATTTTTCCCCTGGAAGCATAAGGAATTTGCTGTGTAATAGACATAATCTTGAAATCTGTTATCACACAGATTCAGTTTTAATCACTTATGTGATTTGGATATATTACTTACCTATAAACCTCAGTTTCCTATCTGGCAAAATTTTGAAAATAATGGCACTAGTATCAGGTTTTCTGTGAAAATGAAATAAACATATAAAATCATTTAGCTTAATGCATGGAGATATTAATCACACAACAAATTAGGTAATATTATCATTAGTATTATAACTCTAATATATGTAATAAAAATTGTAGATACTACAGATATCCAGAAATTATTACATAATAAAAGCAACATATAGTAACCTTCATCGGTGGACTATATGTTTCAAGGTAGAGATTTTCACTGTATGCTGAACACTCATAAGTTGGGAATGAAATGATTTTACCATGTACCATATACCACATGACCTCCAATGAGACTTCTCATCCTTTGGGGATATAAGTTTTATTTCTTAGAGAAGATCATTCCTGAAATATATACTTATGCAATATTGTTATCTATTTACAAATGATGGTTAAAGAAAAGAAGGAAGGTGAGTTTAATGTGAGACATGAGTTTCTCCCCCTCCCTCCATTTTCTTGGCAACTCAATCAAATGACAAAAATAAAATATCTAAATAATTTGAGGCACATAATAGGTGATCAATAAATGGTCCATCCCTTCACCTTGTTTGTATGCATATTACACATAATAAACAAATTATATATCTTGTTAGACAGTACTGTGTGAAAGCAAAAGGACCCTATCCTGTGTGTGTGTGTGTGTGTGTGAATAAATGTTTATAGCAGCTTTATTTGTAATAGTCTAAAACTAGGAACAATGCAAAAGTCCATCAGCAGGTGAATAGAAAAACAAACTTCAGGATATCCATACAATAGACTACTCGGTAATAATAAGAAATGAACTATTGGCACATAAAATGGATGAATCTCAGAATAATTATGGTGAGTGAAAGAAGCCAGAAAAAAAGAGTAATACTGTAAGATTCCATTTATATAAAATTCTACAAGATAGAAATAAACTGATAGTTGTTTGACAAAGCAGATCAGTGGTTGCTGGAGGATGAGGGCAGGGGGCTGGCAGGGAAAGGCAAGAGGAAATTTCTGGAGGTGATGGATATGTTCATTTTCGAACTTGTGATGGTTTCCTGGGTATCTACATACATCAGAACTTTCAGTATATTTAGTATACACTTTAATTATATGCAGTTTGTTTTATATCAGCCACATCTTAATGGTCTTGTTTTAAAAAGGACCCTATCTTGTAGATCAGAGGATTTATCCCAATAATTTGCATAGAAGAAATGGTCCATATTATTTTGAAAACCAGAATATTGATAAATAATTTTTTCAAATGAATGGATCTTCTCATTTAAGTATGTGGATTCTCAGAAGAGGTATTTAATGAAATTAAATTATTTTAGATAAGGATATTTGTATGAGGTGGGCTGATACCTCCTCTTAAGTACATCTCAGATTCAGTGATTCCTTTCTGAGTATTAGATTGGCCCACTGTGTTACTGGGTGGATTTCTTACTACTCATTATCTCTGAACTGGCTTGATTACTTTGAAAGTTGAGTTGATTATGATTGGGCTATGACTACTTCCTATGCTTCCTAATCAGATTTTGCTCGTGTTCACCATGATTCTTTTACTATCTTTCCTTCATCCCTCAGATTTCTTCTCATCCAAGGTAATCTCTAGAAAGTCATAGGCTGATTGTTAAGGATGAGACTTCTTTAAGTCACAGAGAGATACTTTCTCTTTGGCTTTATTCTTATTCTGAATGTGCTGGCAAATACAATTATTCTGGAATGTAGTATGTTCCAGGTGAATGTATAAAATCCTGAGGCCGGAGTCAGACCAAAAAAATGTGTTAATTTGCATCACTTTATATTCTGGACATTTATTTTTCGAGAAACAACATGAAGAATGGTTTGTGTAGAATAGGTGTCTACTACTAATGGGTTCTAAAACCATTCATTCTCAACACTGTCTAACTAGAAAATTGTAGAATAAGCTATGAGAGAACATATTTTATCCTATACATTAATTCTTTCCAATTATTGGCACTGTGGTATTGGTGTGGCCTTATAGCTATAACCTGATATACTTATCAAGCCAGAACAATAGGAATCATACTGGGAATGTAGTATCTGCTGTTAGGAAAGATTAAAGATGATTTTATTGTTTTTTTTTTTTATGAGTAAGTGTACAAATTTAATGGAATAAACTATACTTCCACTATTCAAAAGACCTGTAAGATGCCTAGCTATGCAGTCATCAATAGCAAATCTCTTTAAACCATCACTGCCTTGCTTTCTCTTTTGCTTTAATCTTCTCCATATGTAGATGTTATTAAAATTCATCATTATAAGCAACCTTACATTTTTACCAGTTGAAACTTCCTGATCCCTCCCTAAAGAAAGACATATGTATTTTATTACTTAGTATTCTTGGTATTCTCTCTTAAAGGTGGCATGTACTGCAAAATCTTACTTTTACTACAAAAATACATAAATTTATCAAATGAATTTGTGTTTCCTCTTACAAATTGACAATTTTTTGTTGTGTTTTGATTGTGTTTTCAGATAAACCCACCTATTACATTGAAATGAACATTAATTGCTTTATGTAATATTCCTGTAAATAAAATACATTCCAAGACATAGTCCATCGATAGGTGATAAAATTACTTTATATTGCCATATTCTTGGGAATTATTATTGTCTGAAACAGTATTAAGTAGGTATCTTCAATACATTTAGCTCTGACTATCCATTTAGAGTCAGAATAAATATTTTTTTACATAAAATGAAACAAAAATGGATAACTGGGAATTTAATTGTAGAATTTTTCATCTGTATATTTCTGGTTTTAGTTATAATGTGGTGGGATTTTTTCCCCTCAGTTTTTTTTTCCATTAGCCCACACTTAAATTTAAGTCACAGCATGCAATTGAGCTAGAAAATTATGAAATCATTGTAAACACAGTATGAATCCTTTAAAGAAAATATTTGTGAAAATTGGGAGTAATGCACTCTTTTACCCAACAGGACATGAGATGGCTCTTTCTATTTCAGAAATGCATAAGCAGGTGTTGCCATTCATCTTTAATGTTCCTGTTGACTCAGAGGCAGGCCATTAATGTATTTATTTATAGGAGCCACAGTTTGTTTTGATTTCATTTGTTTCAACTGACATTTTAGAGGTCAAATACATGACTTGATTATTCCATTGTTGACTTATACAGTAAAGGTTTCATTCCTACTTACCAAATAATAATCTGATTCATTTTCTTCTCTTTATTTTAGTTAACAACTGTTCACATCAGACCAGTAAAACAACAGAAATAAAAATCATTAAAATTATCACTAACTAAAATTAGTTGTGTTGTGGGAGTAACAGTAGGCTAACGGTGATTTATAGAGACCAATTTAGAAATTTCTATTACTTATTATTCTTATTTCTATTATTCAGAGATGTCTATTACTTAGTATAGTAAAGATTTTTGTATTATAAAGCAATAACATTTCAGTGGGAAATTAATTGTGGTAGATAATATTTTATCCCATTCTTGTTCCTAATTTTCTCCCAAATCCTATCATAACCAAAATAAAAAATATAGAAGACATTTTTGAGTATTTTTGAGTGTTGTAACAATGTGGGGGGTACTTATAATACACCTTTGGTTATACTGATTATACAATTGTGTTACTCCTTTGGTTACCCTCAATGAACCACAGATACTCAGCATTCATGCCCCTGTATAACCTTTTCCCTAGAATCTGTGATGGACTGGTGACTTCCTTTAGCCAAGTGAATGTACCAGATTGTACAATGCGTCAGTTCTGGGCTGAAGCCTTATGAAGGCTAAGCAGCTTCTTTGATCCTCTAGTACAAAGTTAGCTATTCTGTTGGAGCTTCCAAATAGAAAGACCAGGTGGAGGGACCATATTGAGAAAGAGATGCTTCAAAACTACTTGGAGTAAGAGGGAAATCCAGCTGTCTCACTGTCCCAGATGAACAATGGTTGCAGAAGACTTGCCAGCTAAACATAGCTACTCTCATAACCACCAGCAAGAAGTGGAAAAGAACCACCTACTGAGCCTAGCATAGGTTGATGATTTCTGAGAAGTAAGATCATTGTTTCATTAAGCCACTAATTTTGATGTTGGCTTGTTACAGAGGAATCATTAACTGAAATAGAAATAGCTAACAAAAATGAACCACTGTTGCGACAAACATGTGGCCTTGACTTTGGGATCAGGCATTTAGCAACAGAGGGCACTTAAGATGAAACTGTTAGTGAAGGTAGGAAAAGCAGTGATGAGTTGCTATGAGAGACTGGAGAAAAGAGGGTAGAGTTCTATTCCGGCACTAAATGAATGATATTATCTTCTAGGGTAACCATGGCAAATAGTTCCTTTTAGCTCCCTTTGATTAAGAATGTGAGGAGACGTGAGATTAAGAAGGAAATGTGGAGTTTTCAGGGTAGAGAAAACATATACATTTCACATTCTTTTATTATTCTTTTTTGACTCAAGGGTATTTAAATAATTTTGTAGTGACTATAGTTATTGTTTTCTTATACTTAACAAAGAAAGCTATGCAGAGGTGACTAATGAAATTCAGGTAGTATGTGTGAATGGCCCTTAACCCTTTGATCAACAAATTATATGCTTTTAAAATTCACATTTGCATTGTTTAACTCTGCACAGAGATGTGTGCGCATAGCTCTTATCTCAGCTCTGAATGTCAAGCATAAATTCACTAAATGATTATACTTCTTCAAATTATTTGACTCCATTCTTGTCACCCAGGCAAGCAAAGTAAACTGCTTGGTTTTCTTAATGTCATCTCCATTATTTTCTCTTAATTATAAGCAGTGCTGTAACAAATATTTTTCTATTTAAATTTTTAAGCATAACACTGCTTCGTTCTATTTGATTATTGCCCCTCGTAATTTCTTTTCTTTAAAAAAAGAAAAATGGTGAGACATCATTGGGATGCAGTCCTTTAGTTCTTTAGGCACAGTTTTCTTTACTTTGAGCATATGTAAAATCACTATATTAATGTCTTTGTGTATCAAGTCCAACATCTGCACCCCCTCAGGGGTAGTTTCTATTCACTTTGTTTTTCTCTGCATATATGCATATTGTTCTTTGTATGCCTCATAACTTTGTGCCAAAACTGTACATCTTCGATAATATAACGGGGCAGCTCTGGAAATGAGATTTCCCTTACTTAGAGTTTGTTGGTGGTGCTGCTGCTGCTTTTCATTTTTGTTGTTTACCAACTTTCCTGGAGTTTCTGCATTTAGTGGCTTTCCTGGAGCCACTAAAGTCTGGGTTCAGTTAGCTTACTTGTCAGATGAGTGGTCAGAATTTTCCTTAAATGACTGAAACAATATATCTCCTGCCCTTTGCTGAGTGCTATGTGTGTTTGGGGGCACGGTTGCAGTGCTCAGGCAGTTTGCAAATCTGCCTTAAGCTTTCACATCCTGCTTGTGTGGGACTTTAAGTCAGCCAGGAGTGGGACCTTGGTACCCTCTAAGGTCTTTCTTGACCATGTGCACAGCTCTGCATATGTGTTCCTCTTGCGCAGCCTTCTAAATTCTCATGTGTTCAAACTTTTCAGAATCCCTGATGTACATTTAATTCTCCAGCTGTGTTTGGCCAGGATCTTGTTTTAACCAACTGGTATCACAGCTTCACAATGGAAATACTTGCTACTGATTTGTTTTAAGATCTTATTTTTTTTTTTTAAGATTTTATTTATTTATTTAACAGAGAGAGAACACAAGCAGGCAGAGAGGCAGGCAGAGGTAGAGAGAGGAGCAGGCTCCCTGAGGAGCAAGGAGCCTGATGCGGGACTTGATCCCAAGACGCTGGTATCATGACCTGAGCCAAAGGCAGCTGCTTAACCAACTGAGCCACCCAGGGGTCCCTAAGATCTTATTTTTAAGTAATCTCTACTACCCAATGTGGGGCTCAAACTTACAACCCTAAGATCAGGAGTTCCACAGCTCCACAAACAGAGCCATCCAGGCACCTGCCACTGATTATTTTTGACAAATACTCTGAAGATAAAGCTTTTCCAGTAGAATTCCAGACAAATCAAATAAGGGAAACATCTGGGGAATGGGTTTTTCCAGAGGGCTGTGAGACAGATTCAAGTAGTGATAGTACTCTCAGGCAGGAGTTTTTGAAGGATTTCAGTACGAGTCTGCCTCTTCCAAGGCGTGCAGTGAAAGGCTGCTGGTTTTCAAGGGTGCCAAAAGATACACATATGAAGATGGGAGTAGGCCACAGACCCTGCTGCTCTGAGCATGGCATTTTTCTAAAGGAAACACTCCTCAGATTGTCGAAAGCCTTTGTTTAATTTCTAGAGTCCTGAAAATACTGATTTTGAACAACTCGTGCCAGTATTTTTGTTGTTTTTCTGGAGAAGTAGATTTATGGCGATCCTCACTCTGCCGCTGTGGAAGTCCAGCCAACACTACTTCTTGCTTAGAATAGTTTTCTAGAAGGGTATCATTTGATGTAAGTATCTTTACATAGCTTGCTTAATTTATTTCCAAAATGGCTATAACAATATTTCCACCAGAGGAGAATGAAAGCGATCATCTTGTGCCATACAGACAGATTGGAGTAATATTGTTAATGTTTGCCAATATGACAGACCATAAATACAACTGATTATTGGTTCTTTGCATTTCTTTTTAATTGATAATGTAATTAACAGACACAATGTGCACATGCACATGTAAAAACTGATCTTGCTTAGTTAATGTAGAAATTTATGTTAGTCATGTCTATAATGAGTTTCTGAGAATATTTTTAGAAAGACTTGGCGAGTCAGAAAGTGTGCTCTGCCTCCAAGAATGATGTGAAATCAAAAGTACCATCCCTGTGAGACTATCTTTGTGAGTCACAGAAAATAAGCCTGATCAAGTTATTTAGTTCCAGATTTTGTTGCCTTCATGTACATCCACACTTAGAGGGACATTTTTTTTTTTTTTTATGGTAGTGTCTTGCATGTTTCTGTCTCTTATTCTCTTAAGTTTTTCATTGGTTGCCATGATTTTTCTGGGACAAAGAAGGTTTGACAAGGTCTAGTAGATGAATATCTTTCTTTTTTTTAAGATTTTATTTATTTGTTTGACAGAGAGATCACAAGTAGGCAGAGAGGCAAGCAGGGAGAGAGAGAGGGAAGCAGGCTCCCTGCTGAGCAGAGAGCCCAATGCAGGGCTCCAACCCAAGACCCTGATATCATGACCTGAGCCGAAGGCAGAGGCTTTAACCCACTGAGCCATTCAGGCGCCCCTAGTAGATGAATTTCTAATGGGGGTGTGAATGGGAATTTGGATAGAGATAGGCAATTTGAAGGGGAAAATGATGAAAGATGTAATAAAAATGTTAATAAATTATTTTCCAAATGTACTACAATTTTCTGTTAATTCTGAGACCCCAAAAGTTTTCTGGGAACCATATATTTACTTGTTTTTTTCATATGGATAAACCATAAATGAATACATAGCATTTTCAATTATATTTCTGGACCTATTATTAATTTTCTGTATAATTCTGAAAGAGCCTATTAGCTCTTTTGTAACAGTTGTTTTGATTGTAAAATTAGAACTAAATAACTTGACTCATGGTTTATCATATGACTAAATAAGGGTGATTGGAAAGTTTGCAAATATTGCCTACATATAAACTAGAATTTCTGCCCCAGGTTGGAAGTGTAGGCTCTTTATAACCATCAACCAACGTGTACTTTTGGAATGGAAGCAATATGTACTTCTAACATTTGTGTATCGGTGAAAACCCTGGGTATCCCATTGTTTTGAGTTCTACTTTTTAAAAATATGAACATTCTACCTCCTCAAGTTTTTTGGAGCAAACTTTCTTAAATCCATTTTTTTGCTTCTTTTGAAGAGATTTGGTAGCAATGCATAAAGTAACTTGCTTTTGTCAACATACTGTAATTAGTCACTTATTTTTAGAGCTGAATGTTAATGAGTCATTTCATGTTCTTAATTAAAAATGTTTCAGAATGGCATTGAGCTATAGAACAAATGGACAAATTAAGTCTATTCTGCATGATAGTTCATTTACCCTTTTAAATACATAATATATTTTTAAATGTTGAAATTAAGTACCAAGATTAATGCTATAATAATAATAAAGAAATAAAACTACTACTCAAGTGCATTTTTTTTCATGACAGCAATCACTTTAAGGTCATACTTCTCCATCTAATAACCTTTTAAAAAATTCTGGTTAAACACACTCAGTTATCATTCCCTTTTCATCTCTCATCTGTTCTTTTCAATCACCTGGCTACTCAATGCTTCTCATTCTCACCCTCCTCAACCTTCTATCACTAAGCAACTTATTTATTTATTACCATTTATTATTGTTTACCACTCAGTTTACCCTATTTAATATTTCAAATCCATTGTATCTCATTTACACATGCAGTTTAGTTTTCTACTTATTATTTTTTGTTTCCTTTTAATTAAACTATTACTCTAAAATTCTATATAAAATGTAACAATTTTAATGATTTTTATTGGGGGAAATTTTCAAAAGATAAACCGTGGTAGGATCTAAAATTCAGAATCAATGCTAAAAGAAGCTATACTATTACTTCTCAAACTTTAGGATCATTTTCTAGTACTTCTAAGGTTTTCCTCAAAATGTCAGGAAGGCATATTTATTTTATTATTGATGTTATAGTTGTTTTACTGGAAGCTAAAGGTGTTATAGGAAACCTAGTGTTTTCAATTATATTTCTGCACCTATACAGTATCTGTTTTGTAATTATTGTATGTCTATGATAAGAGACACAACACACTGGCAAATGCATTTATCTGAGTATTGTGTGTGTGTATTGCTAGGGGGAGTGCAGTTGTCAAGGATAGCTGACTATATATGGGTATGGTATTCTAGAGTTTTGTACAGGGTTTTTTGTTTTGTTTTGTTTACGTCAGTTCCACGCCCAACACAGAGCCCAGCCCAGCCCAGCCCAGTTGAATTCTTGAATCTCAGAATTCAAGACCCTGAGGTCAAGTCCTGAGCTGATATCAAGAGTCAGATGCTTAACTGACTGGACGACCCAAGTGTCCCTAGAATTTTGTGTGTGTGTGTGTGTGTGTGTGTGTGTGTGTGTGTGTGTGTGTGTGTGTGTTTTAAATGCCATAGTTCTATTATGAGGTTTTCATTGGGTTGGAAGTTAGTCTGCAAGTGTGTATTGTAAAATGTTATAAACATGGGTTTTAGAGTATCTGTTTTTCATTTTGTGTAAGTTTGTGTTTGTAATGTAGATTTGTTCCTTTGATACTATCTACTCTCTCTGATAAAATATGTCCCAGTTCAGTTTCTTCTGCCTTGGAGCCATTTCTCATTCCTTTTCTCTCCTCTCTATGACTACTCTCACAGTTCTTTAGTTCTAGCTCTCATACTTCTCACCTGCCTCATTATCACAGAAGCCCCTTGAAGAAGGACTGTGTATTGCTTCTGTGACCACATCTCACTCCTTCCTTCGTAGATAGTAACCCTGACACCTCACAGCTGTTTTGCCACTTCCTAATCTCCTTAATAGCTTGAAGTGGTAAGTGTTACTAAGTTCTTTTAACAAGAATATCTCCTAATAGTTGAAAAAGTCACCATGGCAGGATCCAATAGAAAAGACCCAGACCAAATAACTCTTAAAAATACTAACTGAAGAAGTAGATTTCACATTCTGCCTCACTTGCATGCTTTGCAATCTGATCTAAATACCTGATGTAGCCTCTCAACTGAACATGTCCTAGCAGGAAATTTGGCCTGTGTTCCTGTGATGTCAAGGAATTTGTGCTGTATTTCCTTTTCCTTTTATTGTAGACAATCTCAACATTTTTATCACTAAGTTCCACCACACATTACTACATGTTTTCAATAAAGGAACTGTGGAAGTGTGTAGGAGAAAAGAAATGAGGCAGCTGAGATTTGCTGTGAAATCAATATACTCTCTCTGTTATCTTATCTCTGTTTCTATAATATTTTATTTTATTTTTAATTAATATATAATGTATTATTTGCCCCAAGGTACATGTCTGTGAATCATCATGTTTCCATAGTATTTTAAAATATATCCCTCATGAGGCTCCTATCACTTACCATTTTAAAAAATATTTCTTGACACTCCTCTTCTCCATCCTTAACATTACTGACATAGTTTAAATATTCATTACTTTTAATATATACTATTGTAGAAGGCTTATAAGCTGCTCTATGTCTCTACAGTAGATTCTTTTGTTTTTTTAAAGATTTTATTTATTTATTTATTTGACAGAGAGAGAGAGACCACAAGTGGGCAGAGGCAGGCAGAGAGGGGGAAGGAGGCTCCCTGCTGAGCAGAGAGCCCAATGCGGGGCTCGATCCCAGGACCCTGAGATCATGACCTGAGCTGAAGGCAGAGGCTTAACCCACTGAGCCACTCAGGCGCCCCACTACAGTAGATTCTTAATACTTATGCCATATTGATCTTTCTAAAAACAGATTTGATCATAAAATTCCCCAGTTTAAAAGGCATGCTAATTCTCTACATCCTATGCTGATGTATATGGCTCAGAATATATATTAGTAAACAAGCATTTATTTAGGACCCATTATTTAGAACATTGGAGAATAAGATCAACTGGGGTCCTTCTTTCAAAGAACTTACATTCTAGTGGAAAATAAAGTAGTGGTGCCAAAAAAAATACAAATAAATAAAACATAAATATGATAATTTCACTTAAAAATAAGGAGGGTAATTTGACATAGTGCAGGTAAGAATGGTCCTTAAGACAGTGTGGTCATGGGTGAATGAAGCTGAATGAAAAAAAAAATCAACAAGCCAATAATGTAGGACCAGAGCTGCAGAGGCAAAGAGAACAGCAACAAGGCTTTGACATATGAACACATTTCCTGAATGGAAGTCTGTATGACTGAAAGTTAATGACCTGGGAATAACATATTACAGAATGAGTTCAGTTTGTTGGAATCCTGAACAGGTGGGAATCTATCTGTAGGCTAGTTATTGTTTGAATTTTCATGCTAACTGCAATGAGAAAGAATTGGAGAATTTAAGTAGAGAAGTGATGTGAGTTGATTTGATTTAAGGAAATCATGTGGCTACTCTGAGGAGAACTGAGAGGGTTTCCTGTGGAGTCAGGGAGACCACTGCAGGAGCTCAGGTCAGAAGTGCCAACTTCTTGGGCTTGGATACCACTGAGGAAATGGAGCCAAGTAAACAGATTTGGAGTATACTTCGTAGTTAGATCTGAGCGAATGCTAATGGCTGACAGACTGATTTACTGCAATGGGCATTACCGGAGCCACAGATGATTTGTGGGAGGAGGAGTCAAAGTTCTGTTTTGGAGATGTTGGATTTGCCCTATCTTTTAAGGGTCAAATAGCCAGTGTAATTCTGGAACAAAGGAAGATAACAGTACTGTAAATATTATTTGAGAACTTGCTAACAAAAAAGTAACATTTGAAACTTTATTTGCCCTTATGATACGTCAGAGTAGTTATCACTATCTGGCATTGTATTGCATATTCTTTTGTTTTCTGTGTATCCTCCCTACAATATAGAGTCCATAAAGCCAGGGGCTTTCTCTGTTTTTTGTTACACTTGTCTACTTAGCCCTCAGAATGCATATAATATACCGTAGTCATGAAGTATTCACTGAGTGAATGAAATAAATGAATAATTATTTCTTTCTGCCCATTCGTCAAGGCTGTCCTTGATGGAAGAAACACCCATGACAAATAATCTGTAATAGATACTTGAGATATGTATGTGTAATCTAATTTAAAAAGTTATTGGTGTAACTGACTGAGGTTTGTTTGTCTTCTTTAAGGCACAATGATCTTTGTGTCCTTCCATGTTGCTTCAGCCTCACTGTTTAGTGATAAACTTAAACCATTATTTAGACTGCACTAGTGCCACATGCATTTTTATTATCACTATAGTTTTCACTTTCTTTCTTACTACTTTTCTTTTTTTTTTTTTTGCTCACTAAAAATCATTTTCCTTTGGAAAAAAGTATTACCCGTAACAGCCTTATACAGAACTGTGTGTGTTCAAGGGGACATTTTCCAACTTTCAAGAGCTACCTAATGGAAATATGTTGTTTGATAACTCTAGCCTCTGAATATCACAGAATTATTTTTAAAAAGAAATAAACTATAGACAAAATTTAATTCATTTCCTTTACATTATAGAAGTGAAAACAAAGAGCTAGAAATAAAAAAGGACATTGCTATTTTGTGAGATAAATATGACTAAATTTTATAGAGAGTTAAATTTTAGGCCCTCTTTTTAAACTTTTATTTGTACTATTTTAATTCTCATCATAGTTTTATGCTATAAATGCCCACTCTCTCATCATCATTTCCTGGTAAGGAAATAGAAGCTAAGTAACATTCCTGAGACCACTCTATTTATAAGAGACAAAGCGAGATTCTAAACCAGTGCCAATAGAGATCAGGAAAGATTTATTGAATAAACTATTGTCATAAATTCATTTCACATTCATCTTTAGGTTGAATTATAAAATTACCAATTTTTATTTTTTATCAACTTTTATTTTTGACATGGTATTAGTTATCCTATGTTATAATTTTATTACTTATGAGGAAAAGACAAGATTTCTTCTTTGGGCCATGAAAGAGGAAGTGGTGTTATCCTTGGCAGACTGTCATAAACAAGTATGACATGGAACAAAATATAGGAGGTTAGTGTTTCTATGCATTGACTGCAAGACCACTTGCCGCTATGATCTTGCGAGAAGGGAAAGATAAAAGATGAAGCCCACACATGGCCCAGCTTTCTGCCGAGCACAGGGATTCCTACAGCACAGAGGAAAAGTGCTGGCCAAGAAGATCAGAAATCTGTCTGAACTCAAGAGAAAGAGTTCCAAGTGGCAGAAAAACTGAAATTTACAGAGCAGGGTACTGGGAGCAGGGAACTGTGTTGAGGACACATACCAAGTACCTGCCTGGGGATTCCCTGAGAGTGGTTAGTGGAGTTTGGGCTCTGCAAGCATATGGAGAGACTTGGTGAGGCCCACCAGAAATCTCCTGCTGCAGAGATAAGAACTGAATGGAGATACCAGAGGTGGAGCAAAGCTCGAAGTCAGAGTTCTAGACCAAACAAGTGACATGACCCCAAAATCTTGAGCATTCAAGGTAGCCCACAGAAGGCCATACTTTATAGTGGCCTTACTAAACTACGGGTTATACTAGAAGATGAAGTTCAAAACCAGAAGGAATCTGCTCTACCAGATAATAAAAAGCTAAGTCTGAGAGTAGCAAAAACTGCCACACAGACTCGGACACATAATTTAAAATCTACTAAAGATGAAAGGAAAATATTTCAAATAATATAATAATTTGAAACTTGATAAAATTTATGGAATGTAATTATTGAGGTACTTAAAGGGAAATTTATAGTTTTAAATGTGTATATTAGAAAGAATAAAATTATAAAATCAATGATCTGAGTTGCTTTCTCAATAATATAGAAAAAAAGAACAAATTAACACCTCAAAAAATGGAAGAATAATAATGACAAAAACATAAATTGATGTAATAGTAAAAAAGAACACAATAAAGAAAATTAATAAAGTCAAATAATCACTATCAGGAAAGAAAAGGAAAATCACTACAAATACTATATTAATTAAAAGAATAATAAGGAAATATTATGAAGACCTTTCATAGCAGTACATTTGACAACTTACATGGAATGCAAAAATTCTTTGAAAACCATAGTATAAGGGGAGGGGAAAATGTGGTGGAGGAGTAAGGGACCCTATTTCAACAGGTTTCCTGAATTGAGCTGGATATCTACCAGACCATTCTGGACAACCATGAAATCAGCCTGAGATGTAAGAAGATATATCTGGATCTGCACAAACAGAATTTCTCTGGTGATTGGTCTCAAGGTATGAAGCAGGGAGCTGTGATTCCGTGGGCAGAGACCAGAAGATAAACGGAAGGGGGAGGGAGCTGCCATAAGCACTGGATCTGGGAAGGTGAAATAACATAAGAGTGCAAAAGCCTCCCAAGCTAGGGATGGGGCACAGACTTGAAGACCAGGTAGCAGCAGGAACAGGACTTTAGGGCAGGCTTCCAGACTGAAACCTGGAGCTTCAGGGGCACCTGGCCAAACCAGGGGCACCTTGCAGATTTAGAAGCACGAAGAGTAGAGAAATGGCCATTCCTGGAAACGAGGACTGGGAGTGCTGCTCTGGAGCACAAAACCCGGGACGCTGTGTTTTTTAGCAGCACAGACAGAAATGGAGACAGTGTGGCGTGGAGAGCTCAGTGAAGATCAGACTGTTATCTCTCTATTCTGAGACAGGTTTGGATATAGTTGCTTTTGCTCTGACTCTCAGAAGAGATGCAGAAAGCTGTCAAAAGACCCAAAAAAAAAAAACAGTTTTCACTGAGCCCATTCCCCCAAAAAGGGTTGCCTGAGTAACAGCGTGGCTGGACCCTCCCCCAGAAGACAGGCTGGAAGAACAAGAGGCTGACAACCCTAAGGTCCCTATAAAACAGGTGCATCCTTCTTGGGTTTTGGTCAATAATTTGGACTCTGTACATTCCCTTAACCACCCCTCAATAGAATGACTAAGAGGAGGAACCCCTAACAAAAGAAAGATTCAGAGACTGTGACCTCTGCCACAGAACTAATGGATATGGATATAACCAAGATGTCAGAAAATGACTCCAGAGTGACAATTATCAAGGCGATATCTAGGCTTGAGAAACAATATAGAATTTCTATGGGCAGAAATGAGATCTAATCATGCCAAACTTAAAAATGCTATGAATGAAATGCAGTCTAAGCTGGATACACTGACTGACAGGGTAAATGAGGCAGAAGAATGAATTAGTGAGACAGAGGATAAGATGATAGAAAAGAAGGAAATCAAGGTGGCATGGGAAAAACAAATTAAAACCCAAGGAATCAAACTGAAAGAGATTAGTGACTCAATGAAACATTCCAATATCAGAATTATTGGGATCCCTGAAGGGGTAGAAAGAGAGAGGTCTAGAAGATATATTTGAGCAATCGTAGCTGAGAAATTTGCTAATTTGGGGAAGGAAACAAGTATTCGTGTCTAAGAGGCAGAGAGGACCCCTCCAAGATCAAAGAGAACAGACTGACACCGGGACTTATAATAGGACAGTTTGCAAATCTTAGCTCCAAGGAAATAATCTTGAAAGCAGTGAGAAGGAAGAGATTTCTTACATACAGAGGGAGGAATATCAGAATAATGTCAGACCTGTCCACAGAGACCTGACAAGCCAGAAAGGGGCTGGCAAGACATATTCAGGGTACTAAATGAGAACATGCAGCCAAAGAATACTTTATCCAGCAAGGTTGTCATTCAGAATGGATGGAGAGACAAAGAGCTGCCAAGACTGGCAGAAACTGAAAGAATATGTGACCACCAAGCCGGCCTTGCAAGAAATATTAAGAGGGGGTTCTATAAAAGGAGAAAGACCACAAAAATGATATAGAACAGAAATTTACAGAGACTATCTGTAGGAACAAGGACTTCACAGGCAACATGATGACAATAAAAACATATCTTTCAATAATCACTGTCAACGTCAATGGCCTAAATTCTCCCATGAAATGGTGCAGGGGTGCAGATTGGATAAAAAGACATGACCCATCCATATGCTGTCTAAAAGAGATTCATTTTGAACCTAAAGATACATCCAGACCGAAAGTAAATGGATGTAGAACCACTTTTCATGCAACAGACCTCAAAAGAAAGCTGGGGTAGCAATTCTCATATCAGACAACTTAGATTTTAAGCTAAAGACTGTGGTTAGAGATACAGAAGGACACTACATCATTCTTAAAGGGTCTATCCAAGAGTATCTAATAATTGTAAATATATATGATCCCCCAACATGGGAGCAGCCAACTACATAAGCCAACTGTTAACCAAAATAAAAAGACATATTTATAATCATACTCTAATAGTACAAGACCTCAACACTCCACTCTCAGCAATAGCAGATTATCTAAGCAGGAAATCAACAGAGAAACAAGAGCTTTGAATGACACACTGAACCAGATGGACCTCATAGGTATATACAGAATATTCCACCCTAAAACAACAGAATACTCATTCTTCTCTAACGCACATGGAACTTCTTCCAGAATAGACCACATACTGGGTCACAAATCAGGTCTCAACCAATACCAAAAGATTGAGATTATTCCCTGCATATTCTCAGACCATAATGCTTTGAAACTGGAACTCAATCACAGGAAAAAATTGGAAGAAATTCAAACACTTGGAAGCTAAAGACTATCTTGCTTAGGAACGTTTGGGTCAACCAGGAAATCAAAGAAGAACTTAAAAAATTCATGGAAACCAATAAGAATGAAAACACATCAGTCCAAAACTTATGGGATACTACAAAGACTGTCCTAAGGGGGAAATACATAGCCATCCAAGCCTCACTCAGAAAAAAAAAAAAAAAAATTCTGAATACACAAATTAACTTTACACCTTAAAGAACTAGATAAAGAACAACAAATAAAGCCTAAGCCATGCATGAGAAGAGAAATAATTAAGATTAGAGCAGAGATCAATGAATTAAAAACCAGAAATATAGTAGAGCAGATCAACAAAACTAGAAGCTGGTTCTTTGAAAGAATTAATAAGATCAATAAACCACTGGCCAAACTAATCCAAAAGAAAAGAGAAAGGACCCAAATTAATAAAGTTATGAATGAAAGGGGTGAGATCACGACTAACACCAAGGAAGTAGAAACAATTATTAAAAATTATTATCAACAACTATATGCCAATAAATTAAGCAACCTGGAAGAAACGGATGCCTTCCTGGAAACCTGTAAACTGCCAAGACTGAAACAGGAAGAAATTGACAACCTGAATGTAATGAGATTGAAGCAGTAATCAAAAACTTCTAAAAAAAATAGGAGTCCAGGGCCTGATGGATTCCCTGGGGAATTCTGCCAAACATTCAAAGAAGAAATAATACCTATTCTCCTGAAGCTGTTCCAAAAAATAGAAGGAAAACTTCTAAACTCATTCTATGAGGCAGCATTACCTTGATCCCAAAACCAGGTAAAGACCCCATAAAAAAGGATAATTAAAGAACAATATCCCTAATGAATGTGGATGCCAAAATTCTCAACAAGATCCTAGCTAATAAGATCTAGCAATACATTAAAAGAATTATCCATCATGACCAGGTGGGATTTATCCTTGGGACGCAAGTGTGGTTCAACATCGACAAATCAATTAATGTGATAGAACACATTAATAAGAGAAGAGACAAGAACCACATGGTCATCTCAATTGGTGCAGAAAAAAAGCATTTGACAAAAAACAGCATCCTTTCCTGATTAAAACTTTTCAGAGTGTAAGGATAGAAGGAACATTCCTCAATTTCATAAAAACCATCTATGAAAAACCCACAGTGAATATCATTCTCAATGGGGAAAAGCTGAGAGCCTTTTCCTTAAGATCAGGAACACAACAAGGATGCTCACTCTCACCACTATTGTTTAACATAGTACTGGAAGTCCTAGCAACAGCAATAAAACAACAAAAAGAAATAAAAGATATTCAAACTGTCAAAGAAGAAGTCAAACTCTTTGTCTTCACAGTTGACATGATACTTTTTTTTTTAATGTGGAAAATCCAAATTACTAGAACTCATACAGCAATTCAGTAATGTAGCAAGATACAAAATCAAAGCACAGAAATCAGTTGCTTTCCTATACACTAATGATGAAACTGTAGGAAGAGAAATTAGGGAATCAATTCCATTTACAATAGCACCAAAAATGTTAGAATACCTGGGAATAAATCTAACCAAAGAGGTAAAGGATCTATACTCTAGAAACTACAGAACACTTATGAGAGCAATTGAAGAACACACAAAAAGATGGAAAAACATTCTATGCTATGGATTGGAAGAATAAACATTGTTAAAATGTCTATGCTGCCCAGAGTAATCTATACATTCAATGCCATCCCAATTAAAATACCAATGGCATTTTTCAAAGTGCTGGAACGAACAATTCTAAAATTTGTATGGAACCAGAAAAGACCCCACGTCGCCAAGAAAGTGTTGAAAAGAAAAACAAATCTGGGGGCATCACGTTGCCTGATTTCAAGCTGTACTACAAAACTATGATCCCGAGACAGCATGGTGCTGGCACAAAAACAGACACATATATTAATGGAACAGAACAGAGAGCCTAGATATAGATCCTCAACTCCATGGTCAACTAATCTTTGACAAAGCCGAAAAAAATATCCAGTGACAGTCTCTTCAATAAATGGTGATGGAAAAATTGGGCAATTATATAGAGAAGAATGAAACTCAACCATTCTCTTACACCATAAACAAAGATAAGCTCTAAATGGACGAATGACCTCCATGTGAGACAGGAATCCATCAAAATCCAAGAGGAGAACATAGGCAGTAATCCTTTTGCCATCAGCCACAGAAACTTCTTTCAAAATATGTCTCCAAAGGCAAAGTAAACAAAAGTGAAAATGAACTTTTGGGACTTCATCAAGATAAAAGACTTTTGCACAGCAAAGAAAGCAGTCAACAAGACAGAGATAACCCATGGAATGGGAAAAGATATTTGCAAATGACACTACAGATAAAGGGCTGGTATCCAAGATCTATAAAGAACTTCTCAAACTTAACACTCACAAAACAAATAATCAAGTCAAAAAATGGGCAGAAGACATGAACAGACACTTCTCGAAAGAACACATACAAATGGGTAACAGACACATGAAAAAATGTTCAACATCATTAGCCATCAGGGAAATTCAAATCAAAACCACATTGAGATACCACCTTACACCAGTTAGAATGGCAAATATTGACAAGACAAGAAATAACAAATGTTGGAAAGTTTGTGGGGGAAAGGGGTAGAATGGCAAAAATTGACAAGACAAGAAATAACAAATGTTGGAAAGGTTATGCGGGAAAGGGGTACCCTCATACTGTTGGTAGGAGTGCAAGCTGATACAGGCACTTTGGAAAACAGTATGGATGTTCATCAAAATTTTAAAAATAGAGCACTGTATGATCTAGCAACTGCACTATGGGATATTTACCCCAAAGATACAGATGTAGTGAAAAGAAGGGCCATATGCACCCCAATGTTCATAGCAAGAATGTCCACAATAGCCAAGCTTTGGAAGGAGCCAAGATGCCCTTCAGCAGATGAATTGATTTTCAAAATCAATTGATTGGTTTTGTTAAATCAAACTTACAGATGAATGGATAAAGAATGGATAAAGATGATATGGTCCGTATATAAAAAAAAAAAGAAGATATGGTCTGTATATGCAATGGAATATTACTCAACTGTCAGAAAAGATGAGTACCCAACATTTGCATCAACATGGATGGAACTGGAGGAGATTATGCTAAGTGAAATAAGTCAAACACAGGAAGAAAATTATCATATAGTTTCACCTATTTGGGGAGCATAAGGAGTAGCATGGAGGACATTAGGAGAAGGAAAGGAAAAATGCAGTGGGGGGGGAGTCAGATGGGGAGAAAAACCATGGGAGACTATGGACTCCAAGAATCAAGCTGAGGGTTTTAGAGGAGAGGGGGGTGGGGGATGAGTGAGCTCAGTGATGGGTATTAAAGAGGGCATGTATTGCATGGAGCACTGGGTGTTATACACAAACAATGACTCGTGGAACACTCCATCAAAAACTAATGATATACTGTATGATGACTAATATAATGTAATTTAAAAAATTATTTAAAAAAAGGAAAACCACAATGTAATAAAAAGGACACAAGAAGAAATAAAATTGTGAATAGTTCTTTTCTATTAATTTTTGGATTAATAATAAATACTCTTACTCAAAATAAACCTTGTTACCCAGATGGTTTGATGGGAAATTTTATCAAAAATTAAAGGAAGAGTGATGTGGTGCCTATGTGGCTCAGTTAGTTGAGCTCCAACTCTTGATTTTGACTCATCGTGATCTCAGGTTGTGAGATCAAGCCCCGTGTCAAACTTCGTGTTCAACACAGTGTCTACTTAAGATTGTCTTCCTCTACCTCTGCCCCTTCTCACCCCTGCTTACAATCTTTCATTCTCTTTCTGAAGAAAAAAGTGTAATTTAATAATAGTCAGACTGTTTTTCAGAAAGCTGAAGAGGGGAAATTCTTACATAGTTTTATAATCCAGCATAATCATGATATAAAAATTTGACAGATATATAAAAAAAATTGAACCACACATTTCTTACAAGTATGGGACACACACACACACACACAAACTTGGACACAAAATTCCAACCAAAGAGTGTCAAATCATATCCAGTAATGACAAAAAAACTATCATTACCAAGTGACTTCTATGGCTGGGATGTAAGTTGATTTAACAAAATCAATCAGTTGATTTTTGAAAATCAATCAAAGTAATCACTACATTAACAAAATAAAGATTAAAAAGAATACCTATGATAATCATAAGTAAAAAAAAAAATCACTTGACACATTCAATACTCAGCAAAATAAGAAAGTAACTGTAGTCCCTTAAACAGATCTATTAAAAACTTACTTAATAGTAAAATTCCAAGCACTTCACCTCTATAATTAACAACAACATGAGGTCTGTGACCACTAGGGCAAGCAAGGGAAATGAAAGAATACAGTTTTGAAATAAAGTAAAATTCTCTTTGTCAACAAAATACATTATTGTATGCCAAGAAAACTAAAGAGTACTTAAAGAAAAATGATAACTAATGAGTGGCTTCATAGAGCTTGAAGGCTACAAAGTCAGCATTCTAAAATCCTATTTCTATATGCTACTTGTAAACAATTGGAAAGTAAATTTTACAATTAATTTTTAAATACCAAGAATAAATTAAACAAAATAAATAAATGTATGTTTTCTGAACTGTAAAGATTCAAAGCATTTTTGAAAGAAATTAAAATATCTAAATAATCTATGTTCATTAATTATTTTAAATTTATTCCCTAAATGTTAATGTATTTATTTAAAACATCCTATTCATAATGTAGATAAGCTTTTGTTGTAGAAATTGATAAGCTGATCATAAGTGTTTTTTGGAAAATATAAAGACCCAGACTATCCAAACAATCTTGAAAAAGAAAATGTAATAAAGAACTCACATTGGGGCACCTGGGTGGCTCAGTGGGTTAAAGCCTCTGCCTTCGGCTCAGGTCATGATCTCAGGGTCCTGGGATCGAGCCCCACGTCGGGCTGTCCGCTCAGGGAGGCTGCTTCCCCCTCTCTCTGTCTGCCTGCCTCTCTGCCTACTTGTGATCTCTCTCTCTCTGTCAAATAAATAAAATTAAAAAAAAAAAAACCCTCACATTATCTTATTTGACGAACTCATAAGTAATCAAATGAGTAATCAAGACATAGTGGTATTGGCATGAGGATTGACAGGAAGAAGAAAGTGCCAAGATACAGACCCACATGTGTGTGTGTGTGTGTGTGTGTGTGTGTGTGTGTGTGTGTGTGTGTGTCTATATATCTATCTATCTATATATATATATCTCCAGTTGCTCTTAAACAAAAGCACTATGACAATTCAAAGGAAAGTTATTTTCAACAAATAATGCTAGAACAGCTGGACAGACAGGTAAAAAAAATTACATTATTTCCCAACTCGCACCATACAAAAACATTCATTTGAGATCAATCACATTCCTAACATAAAAACCAAGACTAAGGAGCTTCTGGACGACATGACAGGAGAATATCTTTACAGCCTTGTGGTAGGCAACAATTTATTTAACTTTTTAAAAATAGCTTAAATAATTAAAAGCCAAATTTTATAAACTTCAATTCATCAGGAAGACTGCTCATCAAAAGTCCATATTAGGAAAATGTAAATTCAAGCTACACTTGGGGAGAAAATATTCATAATAAATGTATCTGATAAAAAATGTGTGAGAAGAATACATAAAGAACATGTACAAATCAATAATAAGACAAACAATATTTTAAATAGATGAAGATTTCAACACAGTAAGACAAGATATACAAAATGTTGGTAAACATACAAAAAGTGTTTATTGAGAAATATCAGTGAAAGATATAGGGTGCTCTTCAGGGAAAAACAAATTAAAGATACCACTTTAGACACAGCTTTAGATAGAATTAAAGAGATTTAATTTCTAGGAGAATATGAAGCAACTAAAATTTTCATGCATTGCTGCCAGTGGTGTAACATAGTACAGCCACTTTGGAAAACTGAAATTGTCTTATAAATTTAAAAGTGAAACTAGCTAAGGATACATTAGTTTTACTAATATTTTACTCATAGTTACTAAGTAAATATTTTACTAATATTTATAGCTATCTTATTTATGATAAAAATGATTAGAAAGGTTGAAATGTCCATTAAAAGAAGAACGGATAAACATTATGACATTCATAGACTAGATGATGATTCATTTATAAAAATTAGAGTATAAGCAACACATAGATACATTTTTAAATGTCAAAACTGCTATGTTGAAAAAAGAACCCAGTGTAAAAGAATGTATAATACATGATACCACTTACATGACATACAGGAATAATCAAAATTAATGCACAGAGATGAAAATATGGAAGAGTTGTGACCTACAGAAGATTAAAATAACCATAAGAAGGCCACAGGGTAAAGTTTAGCTAGTGGAAATATATTATACTTTGATAGAAGCATAAACAAGAAGTGTAAAAACTTCTTGAAGTGCACATTTTAAGTCTGTACATTTCAGTGTGTGTTAATTTTACTTCAGTTACTTTTAAAAGGTATTATGAAAGTACTTCATCCTGTGATTTAAAATTGGGCCAAAAAGTAAGTGAAAACTTTGCCTGAACTTATTCATCATTTCTAATTATTTTCTAATTACATATATCTGAAATGGCATTTATAGCATTTCTTTTCTTTTTTTTTTAAAGATTTATTTATTTTAGAGACTGAGAGAGATAGCATGAACAGGGGAGGGAAGAGGGAGAAGGAGAGAGCAAATCCCAAGCAGACTCCACACTGAGCATAGAACCTGATATGGGGCTTGAAATCCTTACCCTGGATCATGACCTAAGCTGACACCCAAGAGTCCCATGCTCAATCAACTGAGCCACCCAAGTGTCACTATACCATTTGTTTTCAAAGAATATGTTCTTTAACAAACAAATTTTGGTTGTTAATGAGAAGTTGGAAAACAGACTAGCACTTAGTGATAAGGAATATGAACAGTGTCAAAGCCTACAGAAAATATTTCTCTTTTAGAAAGGTTTTACAAAACTCCTGAATAAAAACCCCTATTTTATGAACTATGGGAATTCTGAAGACAAAAGCTACCTATTAAAATTTTGGTTTTCACTACTAATGTTTTCTTGTTTCTGGCTGCAATTATGTATAGGCTAGAGTAATATAATTTCAGACCTTCCTGTTTTCAGGTGGATATGATATTTGTATTTGATTTTTAAAGAATTAAAATTAATTTCATTTTATTTTCTCTCCTGATATTGCAATTACATTAAAGGATTATCTTTTTAATTCCATTAAAATGATACTTTTGTGGATAGCATTTTTTTAAGAATTTGAATTTATAGTTACATAATTCTTGGAAGGAAATATGTAAGTTTATAAAGAAAGTACAGCTCATGTTTTATGAAGTACAGAAACATTTAATGATAATCATGTAAAATTTTACCAAGATATTTGTCTGTTTTTGCTATAGAAGTTGATCAGGTGATTATAAAATTTATTTGGAAATGCAAAGGACAAATAACTAAAGTATTTCAGTTTAAAATTCATGTACTCCCTCCTTTTAGTGTGGTTTATATAGTCTTTATTTCCTATGCTCTTTTACCCACTTTTTAAAAAAAGAAATGTCATTTAAAATTAAGACAGAGAGTGGTAATTTGCTTCACAGGCTTTTAGCAGCGATAACCCTATATTAGGAGCTAAAAGAATGTTTTGTAAGGCAGTAAACATGCAAAGTCTTGATGTACGTTGGACATAAAAAAGGCCATTTAGGTGAACATTGGACGTGTTAATCCTTAAATAAACAAATTATTTCTTAGATGGAAGATGAAAAAAAGGTAGAGTGAAATCATTCACATTAAGCTACAGATCCTTTTTATATGTCTACTTTAAAAAAAAAAAAGCACTTTCACATATTAGACTCTGGTTTTATATTTAAATAGAAGACATGCAACCTTCTATGATTAGAAAATAGCAATTATCTCAAATATCTCATGAACACCTTATAATTTTGTTTCAAAATCTTAATTTTATAAAAAGGAAAATATTAAATTTTACCATTAATAAAACATTCCATTTGTTTTTAACATAAAGATTTTTTTTTTCTGTAGCACTTGAAGGATTTATTTTAGTTGAAGATAATAATGCTGAGAATATGCTTGCACTGAAGGAAGAGTGTTGACCTAGTGTTTCACCATCAGTAGTCACTATTTGGAGGTGCTGATTATTTCATTTTTGAATACTTAATAACACCTTTGATGATTAACCTCTTTTATGTATTCATAACAGTATTATTCCAGCAAGTAAAATAAACCAATGAGAATACATAAAATAAATTAGTTATTACCATGTGTGTTACACATTTTTAGGTAACAATTATTCGGGGAAATAGAACACACTGAATTATCAATAGTGGTTAATCCTAATTTTTCTACTTTGGGTAAACTGTTTAAAAACAAATTGACATTATTTAATTTTTTTTATTTTAAAACCCAGAATAAAAGAAGCTTGATAAATCAATAATACAATTTTCAATGAAAGAAGCATTTTATATTTATTAGTAGTAAATCTGTAACATTTCTTGATATAGATTGGGATTTTTGAAGTCTCATGGCCTATTTGTGTCCCTTAGACACTAAGGACAATAAAATGTCATCAAATAGGAAAACAAAGACAAAATGCTTTATAATTATACATTGTAGTTACTATTTAAAAATTGTAAATGTCACTCAAATTTCCCTTAAAATATTGCACTTTTTTTCTTAATGTAGGAAAGACAGGAGGAATTATTGAAAGGAATGCTTTTTTATTATTTTATTTTAATTTTAAGTTCCCCTTAAAATTAAAGATTGTCCCAAGTATGACAAAATATGTCCATGGTAGTGATAATTGCCGTGTAAAATTTATTTAATATCAGAATCTCCAGAAGAGAGGGAAGGCATTCATCCTGAAGTTCAAGGTACACTCCAAACTCATGAATGCTTTTGCTTATTCTGTAGGGGGCAGCAAAATCTAAACTAAATAAATATTGAAGGCCTACTGACAGGAACCGTTTAGCAGCTGGTTTGTACTATGAGCAAGGGGGTGGAATATACCTGAATTGCTGCAAAATTATCATCATACTAATTAAAATTCTTTAGGTTCGCAACAGGGGTTGCTTGTATTCCCCTTTATCTAATCTCTGCTTTTATATACACAACTACTGAAGCTGAACAAAACCAGTGAGATAAAATTAACACACAAATTGTTTTTCCTCCCTTTGGGCAGGAAACATTCTGTTTACAAGGAAAATGATATTATACATAAATATTTATGAAAAACAACAAAGAGTCAAACCAAATCATTGAGTTTTTGTAGAAACTAGCAAAAATAACAAGAGGTAGAATACTTGTTACTTTTATGAATGGTTCCACAGTGTTCTGAAATAAAAACCTATTTGGAAAATGGAGCAGTTTCTAACATTTGCTATCAATAATTAGTTTTAGGTTGTGCCTCGTGAAACTGAAGACTTAATTAACTAATATCATAAATTAATTCAAGTCTCCTGTCCATCATACACACAATACTTTCATTTAAGTGAATTGTCAAAGGTGAACACTTCATTTTCTTCACCCTCAAAAAAGTTTTGTAAAGAAGGAATTAAGAAAGTCAGTAGATGCATTATCTTCATTAAGATTCTAGGGGGGAAATTGAATCTGATCAGAGGTATAGGAGGAATGAGTTAAAGTAAAGGGCAACATTCTTCATTTAATGAGACACTACATTAACCTATAAAATCATATGATTTTCGAGAGTGCAGAATTCATTATCTTTCAGAATTAAATTCCAGTCTTTAATAAAAAACTTACGTAAGAAACTGCTGGATTGAATCCTTATCTCATGTTCCTTGGCTTTACTTCTCAGTTCTTGATTGTGTCCTAGACCTAATTAAACACATAATGTGTGTGTTGATATCCAACATTGAACAGAGTATTTCTTAAATATTTATTAAAATATGTAGATGGTAAATTAAAGATGGTAAATTAAAGAAGCACAACAATTTGTGACAAATGGTAGGTATATTCTTAAGATATTAAAGTGAAAAATTTAAATGGCAAAAACTCAAATAATACCAAATAAAAAATTAAAATTTCATTTATTTTTTCTCTATTTGAAAGCATAGTAAATGTCTTAGTTTCCTCTTTCTAAATTTCCAACACGAATTCTTTTCCTTCCTGTTTGATGTCCCTTATTCAAAATCTTTTCCCATTGGTACATTATATGAAGAATGTTATTTGGTATCCAGCATATGATTAAATCCCAAATTATTATTTTCTAACATTGCAAGAAAGTGAAAAATTGAGAAGTGGATACTGTTATTAAGTTGAGAAAAAGGATTGATTTATGTTGATTCTCCTACTATTTAAGATATTTTTTAGATGCAGTTTTCTCATTCCATTAGTGATGAACTAATGATTTATTAATATTATGTATAGTATTTTTCTTAATGTGACAGAACAAATTGTAGGTAACATAGAGACCACACAAAAAAAGTTTTTTATTTGTGAAGTATTGTGCATCATTTTGTAAAAATTATATTTCGAGGGAAGGAAAACCTCCTATCGTTCAAGGAACTAGAATTTTTTCAGACAGTACTGATGTATTTTACAGTGCAGGAGTAATTGTAATGGACCTAAAAGACTATCTAGTATATTTTAAAAACAACTAAAATATGGAACATAACTGTTAAATTACGAAAAAATGAATTCATTGTGATATACTTACAGCCCTTTTATTTGTAAAGTTTTATTTTCTTTTATATTATTGCAAATCTGCATCTTAGGATCAAATGACTTATTTAAGTCAACAATTTACAAATCATAGTTGTCTCGGAATTTGTTATTTTAGCAATCAGAAACTGCTTGCCAATAGTGATGATGCTTAACCAAACTTTTGTCAAAATGTAAAGAATAAGGTCACTGCAGAAACTTTTTCATAAAGCCAAATGCCAGATGTCCTTTGCTACCCAGACAGTCTCAATCCAATCTCTGGAGATGAGGTCATATAAATAAATTGTTATGGAATTATTTTAAGGAAACCCTCTCTCTGGCATTCTGATGTCACTGTCCTAACTTAGGAGTCAAATGAATTTGTACACTGAGTGATACATGCTTTGATTTGAAATTACATCCTTTCTATATGTCACATATTGATGGACATTTGGGCTGCTTCCATAACTTGGGTACTGTAAATAATCCTACTCTAAACATTGGGGTGCGTGTATCTCTTTGAATTAGTGTTTTTGTATTTTGGGGGTAAATAGTAGCTCAGTTACTGGATCCTAGGGTAGTTCTATTTTTAACTTTTTGAGGAACCTCTATACTCTTTTCCTCGGTGGCTGCATCAGTTTGCATTCCCACCAATAGTGCAGGAGGGGCTGGAAGGTGGGGAAAATGGGGAGATTTGGGTCAAAGGGTACAAACTTCTAGTTAGAAGATGAATAAGTTCTGGGGATCTAACGTACAGCATTGGTATTATAGTTAACAATATTGTATTACATACTTTAAAAAGTTGCTAAGAGACTGATTCTTAAATGTTCTCACTTCCAAAATAAATGCTAATTATGTAGTATGATAGAGGCGTTAGCTAATACTAATGTGGCCATAATATGGCAATGTATGTGTATCAAACCAACATGTTGTACATCTTGAACTTACACAATATTATAGGTCAATTATATCTCAATTAAAAGATAGTGGTAGTACCTACCTGATAATACATGTAGAGCTTTCAGTACAGTGCCTTTCACTTGGTAAATATGCCAGAACCATTTATTACTGTTACTCCAACTATTAGCACTATTACTGTTTTCAGCTTGTCTTACATAATTTTCTGGAGTAATTACCCTCTTCACAACACTAGTACTTTATTTTTTTATCTAAATCTAGAAAACGTCATTTCTTTTTATGTATACATTCTCTTCACTATGGGTATATATGATTATGTATATATGGTTACATAAAATGAGCCCACACCAAAACTTTAGGGTTAAATTTATTGTCAGTTTTTTTTTAATACTAAACTAAATCGATCAGTTTCTCTACAGTTTCCTGTGAAGTTCTTGGAATCATTAGTTTAAAATATCTCTATTATATGTGCTGCCCTTTGTTTGATCTGTCACTTTGATAGATGGCACTTTCTTACAGGGGACATCTATGTGTTGTAATGGTTTGAAAAGAGAAACTTCTCTGAGGTCCTTTAGTAATCATGGGTAGGCTTCAAAGGTTGGCAAGTCAGATAAATGTCACTTATTCTATTTTCAGATCTTCCATTTGAATAATTTAAGCTTCTTTATTTTGTGGTCCTTAGAGATCTGTGAAACTCCATTTGAATTAGGTGCTGTCAAAATTATTAAATCTGTCAAGAATTGAAATTCTTTGCAATTCAATATTAAATTTTACTTGTCATTTAAAAAATACTGAAGACAGTTTTCTCTAAATGGGGGTAGAAATGTCAAAAACTCAGCTCTAGCATTTTTATACTAGATTAATGAGTGTCAATCAATAATCTTATATCAGGTCATCTTTACTCCATGAAGTGGATTTAGAAATAAAAATATCCTGCTATCCTGTGTCATTACTTTTGTAAATATTTGCATTTGAGAAAGGCTCTACTCTGTTGAGTGGAGGACCAGGAATGTATGTGCTGTTGGACAACTTTCTAGCAGCAATGGAAAAAAAAAATGTAAGCTGAAAAGAGGAGCAGGTGATCATTTATGTAAGAATCCAAGCTGGTATTTTAGGAAACTCTGCATAGCATCATTCTAAAAATTTTCTGTAATGAAGATCTAAAAAAATGACAGGAAATTCAAACTTCTAATCTTAGATTCAGAAGTCCTACTCCTGTCTTTCAACTTCTCCTATCCCTATTCTACAAAATACCTTTTTTTTCCTCCATAGTCAAAAATAGACAAACTCTCAACTCCAGCTGTATCAGCTCCCCCATCTCCATTTTGTGAGGTCTAGCTAGTAAAAAGTTTTAAAAATAATGACAGGGGCACCTAGATAGCTCAGATGGTTAAGTGTCTGCCTTTGGCTCAGGTCATGATCCCAGCCTCCTGGGACTGAGCCCCACATCTGGCTCCTGGCTTAGCAGGGAGTCTGGTTCTCTCTTTCTCTTTGCCTCTCCCCTGCTCATGCTCTCTCTCTCTCTCTCTCTCAGTTTCAGCTCTCGAATAAATAAATAAATAAAATCCTTTAAAAATTGTTTTTAAAAATGACATTACAGTTTTTTTTCCCCAGGTACGTTTATTTTATTTTTTCAGTGTTCCAAGATTCATTGTTCATGCACCACACCCAGTGCTCCATGCAATACGTGCCCTCCTCAATACCCACCACCAGGCTTGCCCAAACCCCCATCCCC
This sequence comes from Nasua narica, assembly GCA_028533885.1. NCBI lineage: Eukaryota > Metazoa > Chordata > Mammalia > Carnivora > Procyonidae > Nasua > Nasua narica. The sequence continues at coordinate 51,036,933 of CM052802.1, forward strand.
TCCCCTCCAAAACCCTCACTTTGTTGCTTAGAGTCCACAGTTTCTCATGATTCATCGCCCCCTCCGATTTCCCCCCATTCACCCTTCCTTCACATTACAGTTTTATTTTTCTTATCCCAGCTGTGATTCAGGGCTATTATAATATTTCATGTCCTTTCTTAGCCATGCCTCTTTCTATCCTCAGCACTGCTTAACTACATGTTTCCTTTTGGATTCAGGTTCTGCAGTCCAGGGCTACCCAAACTGTGTTTGACAGGACAGAAAATGTCTATGAACTCTTTGTCACCACTCATTGTGAGAAAGGGGCAGTCGAAAGTACTTAGAAACTTGGCAGACTAATTTGGAAGACTAATATTATGTCAATTAAATGTAATAGTGATATAAAATTGGGTGGGTTTTTTTTTAATAATTCACATTTTATTGTATTTTTTTATAAATGAGAGTTTGCATCACATAAGATATTTGTTCAAAATAAATTACTAGTTCCTTACCATAGATGGTTTGGAAACTGTTCTAATTCATCTCCAGTTCACTGACTCTCAAATAATGACATTGGATATTTTATTTATTTTATTTTGTTCTGTTTTTACTTGGCGATAAAGGAGAGGCCTGTGTGTCAATGCTACAATGAAGTATATCAGTAAGCTAGGTCAGATCATACTTTTTCCTGGACTTGAGAGCCTCGAACCAAATGGGTAAATAAAATTTCTGGTCTCACCATTCTGATTAGAGAAAAACCTAGTTCAAATTAATGCCCAGAGCCAGAGTAGAAGAAGGCAAAGCAAATTGTGATTGAGAGGAACCACATTTCCTTATAATGTATAAGGTGGAACCAGATCGGGACAACTGCCCTAGACCTTCTTGAATTGATGCAGTAATTCTGTGCTTTTCTTTTTAAAACCCTAGCCCATCAGTATATGAGGATTAATATCATGTCCATCTACCAAGCCTACAAAAGAGATTTTGTAGTTGCCCTCTATTTCTCCTTCCCACTCCCAGTTACCAAAAGGTCTCCAGGTCCAATCCACTTTTTAACTATTTATTTTTCTTTTCTCTGCCCTTTATCTCCAATTTGAGTCCAGACTCTCACTTAGAGCATTGCCATATGCCCCACTCATCTCATTACCATTACCTTGGTGCAATTTCTGATACAAAACATCAGAATACAAATGTTTCTGCCCTGATTCTCTCGCATTATGGAGCTTACTAAAATCACTGGTTTCTGCTTGTTAAAAGACCACTTCAGATGATTGTATCAAAGGTTGTAAAAGTCAGAACAAGACACCCTGCACATTTTTGGAAGCTTTTAGATGGAGTTTAGTGTCAACATGACATCAAGCCATCTACCCTAATAATGTGACATCAGTGACAGCTTTAAATCTCATACTAAGTAATAGGTTGAGAGGTACCAAGTGCTTTATGAACCTTTATTTTGAATTGCTGAGGAAAGCAGAATTCAGTGACAGTTTCAGCTCTGTAATTGTTCTTGGGAAGTAGTATGCCTATAGAAAGGGATTTAATCTCTCCCTAGTTAAGAATTGTGTAAATGAAATGCAAGGAAGTCCTACGATTTCTTATTACAGTATAAATTTGGAAGATCCTACGTGCAATTATTATTTTGCTTAATGACTCTTAATAATAGATTACTCTGTCTTATTTTAAATTACCACCTGCAGTATATCCATACAATAATAGCTACCAAGTCCTTTTGAGAAAGATAAACTATTTCCGTATTCTACTAACCTATTATCATCAAGGATCAAAGACTAAAATGACAATATGGGTGGAGAGGTAGGATGGGGATTTGATTCAGGACACGTAAACCAATGGTTTTCTAGCTAGTGAATATCCTTAGCATTCTGAAGAGTATGTGCTACAGTGGATTGCATTCTGGAAAATCTGAAACCATTACTTATATAGTGTTTATTGGTTTTAAACCAAAAAGCCTCCATATTTTCTGACGATATGAATAGATATTTTTATTCCAGACTCTTGTGAAAAATAGCCTAGAACCTAACTTTTATATTTTAGTGAAATAATTCTAATTTTCTAAATTTCATTTCCTTCTGCTGTTTACATTTTGTTAAATCGATTAAAGTAAGGGTTATACAGAATTCCTGAGCTTTTATTGATTAATTTCACTGAGACTTTCAAGTCAGAATAGTGGCTTGGGATAAAATAGAAGGAGCTTCTTCTGGACCTGATTTCTTTCTTTTTAATTTTTTTTTTTCTTTTTAGAGAAAGAGAGAGAGAACAGTGAGCATGGGCGGGACAGTGGGAGAGGGAGAGAAAATCTTAAGCAGGCTCCATGCTCAGCACAGTGCCTGGCATGGAGCTCCATCTCACGACCCTGAGATCACGACCTGAACCAAAACCTAGAATCAGACACTTAACCAATGGAGCCAGCCAGGTGCCCCACCTGAACCTGATATTTTAACTAATATATTATCATATAGTTCTGAATTAAAGTAGATGCCATAGCTTAATTTTAAGTATGGAAAATATTTTACTATCATAGATTAAAGGATGTCTTTTTATTTATTTTGTTTCAAATTTTTATTTAAATACCATTTAGTTAACATATAGTATAATATTAGTTTCAGGAGTATAATTTAGTGATTCATGACTTACATATAGCACCCTGTGCTCATCACAAATGACCTCTTTAATTGCTCATTTAACTCTATAGTTAAGAGTCTGTTTTATGGTTTGCCTCCCTTTTTTCTCCCATATTCATTTGTTTTATTTCTTAAATTTCCACATGTGAATGAAATCATATGGTGTTTGTCTTTCTCTAACTGACTTATTTAACTTAGAATAATACACTCTAGCTCCATCCAAACCATTGCAAGTAGCAGGATTTCATTCTTTTTATGGTTGAGTAATATTCCATCCATATAGATATAAATAGATATAGATTAGATATAGATGTAGATACCACATCTTTATTCATTCATCAGACATGGACATTTGGGCTCTTTCTATAATTTGGTTGTTGATGATAATGCTGCTATAAACACCAGGGTGCATGCCCTTTCAAATCTGTACTTTTGTAACCTTTGGTAAATACCTACTAGTGTAATTGCTGGGTCATAGAGTAGCTCTCTTTTTAACCTTTTGGGGAAAGTCCATACTGTTTTCCAGAGTGGCTGCACCAGTTTGTGTTCCCATCAACAGTGTAGGAGAGTTCCCCTTTCTCCACATCCTTGCCAACATCTGTAGTTTCCTGTGTTGTTGATCTTAGCCATCTGACGGGTATAAGATGATATCTCATTGTAGTTTTGATTTGTATTTCCCTGATGATGAGTGATGTTGAGCATCTTTTTATGTGTCTGTTAGTTATCTGTATGTCTTTGGAAAAATGTCTATTCATGTCTTCTGCCCATTTTAACTGGATTATTTGTTTTTTGGATGTTGACATTGATATATACTGAGATAATTATTTTTTGGATGTTGAGATTGATATATACTGAGATAGATTATTTCAGTATAGTGTGCAGAATTTCATGATGAAAGTTAGAAAATTATTAATGAAACTTCAACAAAGATGCCTAAAAAAGTCACTTTACTCAATAATAATAAACATTTATTGAACATTATGTGCTGACATAATCACATTTTCTTTACATCCATTAACATATTTAATCTTCACAATAACACTGAATAATAATACTATTTTATTTTTTACAGATAAAGACATTGACACAAGGAAAGACTAAATTATTTCCCACGGTCTCATAACTAGAAAAAGTCAGTACTGAAATGGGACAAAGCCTATTTGGGTTTTTATGTTCTGATATGCTTGCTCTGATGATCCCAATTACTATCCTACTTTGTAAATATTTACACATTTAAAATACATTGTTAATTAACATGGTTTCATTCATTCAAAACTTGCTTACTAAGAGCAAAGAATGCTTTTACATGGCCTAATTTAAAGTAGTAGGTGGGGCACTGGGTGGCTCATTCTGTTGAGTGTCGGACTACCTTGATCTCAAGATGAATGAGTTCAAGCCCTACGTTGGGCTCCACATGGTGTGGGACCTACTTAAAAAATAAAAAAAACAAAATACTAGGTAAACCAGTGAAGCTATCTCCTCTTATGAGGTTTGCAGACATATCAAAAGGCAATCCAATTAAAGATTTAGGCATAATGAAATTATTTCAGGAAATGAATGCACTGGAAGGATTTGGGAAATCAAAATCACTTGTGTTGTGGTCCCAAGAGGTACAGAGCATATTGGGAGAATAATTTCTTGAAGATAAGTGGCTTGGGAAAGGCATTGTGACAATAATTAAGCAAACAAATGAGAGGTATACCGGATTTAGATGATATAATCTCTGTAAAACAATTTCAGAGGTCTTGATACTCTTGTGGAGGTTTTATTAGGTACTTGTAGACGTTGAACACAAACCTTGCAGCAATGTTCAACATCTCTAACTTCTCTGATTTGGCCTGAGAATTATTGGTAAAACGTGTGTAGTATCATTTTATTTTAATTTAGCATGAGGTTTCATCTTTTGGAGGGACTTAATTGGAGTCCCATGGTTAATATAAAAATTATTTTAGCTGAAGACATTTGAGATTCAACAGATATAAGAAAGAAGGCTTCTTGGATCTTTCCTAATCTGACTAAAAGCAGCAACTTCTAGGAAATGAGGCTGTCATAAATTCCCTCTTTGGAGTAGGTCTTCTCTCAGGAGGAAGACCTCAAGTAAACAAACCATAAATTTCTTCTCAGGACTTTCTTGGCTATGAAGAGGGAAAGACCACTCTCACCTATATAAACGGAGCTCAAAAACTCTTATCTCCTGTTGGTTCTTCCAAAAATCCTTTTGTTTTTCCCAAGAGACCCATTTATTTTTCTCATAGAAGCCTTTTCTATCTCTTTTTTTCCCTACTAATTTAGGTATATTACATCTCTAAATTTAACCATTTAGTGAGCTAGCTACTTCTGTTATTAGCTTTCATCTGCGTACAAATAAACCTTTTGTTTACCTGTTAATTTGACCTTTGTAACTTTAATTCACAAGCCCTTAACATTGAAGCTAAGATGATAGAGGAAAAGTTTTCCCTCCTTGACAATCCTTTTACAGCCAACCGAGTATAGACCAGCTTCCAGAGACAAATATGTCCACATACATATGGTTTCACATGCTGCATTTGGTGTCTATTGGCTCTTAGCCCTGCTCGAGATGCTAATTTTCCCTAGAACTAGACTCTACATTTAGTATTTTATTAGTCTGGGTAAAACCTGAGCATTAGTACATTTTTTTCAGAGTTTCCCAGTTAAAACTTACGTTCAGTTAGAGTGGAGAATGGAGATCCTAAAGAAAACCACCTGAAGTTTTCTCTGTTCTAGAGGCTTCTCTCTTAATAAGTGAGAGTTGCAGAGGTCTTATTTATTTTTTGTTTTATTTTTCATTACTTTTATTTTTTAAATTTAAATTCAATAGCCAACCTATAGTACATCATTAGTTTTTGACATAGTGTGTAATGATTCATTAGTTGCATATTACACTCAGTGCTCATCACATGCCCTCCCTAATGCAGAGATCTTATAATGGGCAGTTTTGGGTCACCTGGGATGAATGATATTGGTGACAGACGAAAGATAATAATCTGTCTGGCACTTTGCCAAGTGATAAAGTTATAAATATGCTTAAATGATAGTCACCAACCTTATGGAGTTTCCAGTCTACTTGGGAATAGTTTTACATACAACAAAGTCTACATTTGTGAGAAGGGCTATGATAGGGATATATACAAATTACCAAATAATAAATGAGATCATTTATTCTGTCAGGATGGATGAGAGGCATATAGAAAGGAACACTTGACCCAGGACTAAAAAAGTAGAAACTTGACAGGTTATAAAGAAGAGGAAAAAATAAAAGTTTTAGAAACTAAGGATAACATGTGTAAGAAAGAGACATAAATAAAGCATATTTTAAATGACCTTCAGTTTAGTGTGGATGAAGCATAAAGTGGAATATGGAAACAACAACAGCTCAAGTTGATAAGGCTGGTTCAGGCTAGATTGTGGGATTTGGATTCTACTGCAGTAGTTAAACCAGAATGAGACAATATCTTTGTCCTAGAAAATCAGCATAGAAAATATTTTTTTAAATTTTCTATGCTTTTTAAGATTTATTTGAAATGTCAACAACCTAAAAAAACGCACACATTTTAATCTTCATAAATGTGAAATATATTGAACTGACATGTCATATGTCGTTTAATAAAGCCATTTCATGTGAACTCATGGCTCACATTTATTTTGAGCCATTTAGCAAACTTTAAGTTACATGGATTGTATAAAATATTGTAAATTTGAGTATCAATAAGTTCTTAGTTTAATAAATAGAAATTATCAAAGATGAAAAAATACAATTCTGGCATTGCATAAGGAGTCTGTAAATAAGTATTCTGATGAATGTTTATCATATTAATTCAATTGAATGATACTTTTAAACTGGCTGACAATAGATGGCTAGTAACTAAAGGTGACAAATAAATAAGAAAATTTAAATAAAAACTGCTTTCTCTTATTGTGTATCTGGAAGCAAATGTTCAGCATTTGTAGAATGAGGTTTATGAGATTTATTAAATTATGTTACATTTCAGTAGAGCAAAGCCTGGTAATGGCCTTTCCATACATAGAATACAGTTTCTGTGTAGATGTCTGCCCTATACATAAGTGGCTATGTCTACATAACAGTTAGGTAAATATACATAAAAATAACTATATTCAAAAAGCATAATTATTTGAAAGTAACAATTTTGACTTGAAAGGAAACTGAATTGTTAGTCATCTTGCCTTTTCCAACTGTTAAGTTTGAAGTACTATATGCTTCAGAGTGGTAAAATTAAATTGATAAAGTGAAAGCAATAAAAGGTAAATTAATGGGGTGGGAAGGGTACTGTGTACTATAATGGAAGAATCTCATACAAAAAAGGAAATGATTATTCCTATGAAAAAGACTTATATGAATGTAGTCTAAGTCCTAGCTATTCATAGTAAAGGAAAATAAACTTCAAAAGGTTCTATATGCACACATACATATACACAGACCTACATGAGCATCAGCCTTGTCCTGGGGTCTTGTGATATTTCTCCAGTCTTATTAAAATACTGAAAGATACATTTTACACAAATCCATGTGGAAACACTATAATTTTTTCCCCAAATCATGGAATTCCAATATGTGCTTTCTGATTCTCTTTTGCGTTCAAATGGGAAAGGAAAGGAGGAAGTAAGGGAGAAGAAGAAGTAACAAGAGAGATAAATTAGTTTTTTCCCTGCAAAATTCATTGAACCTTATGTTATTTTACAAACCAAACATAGTATTATATAATAATATTATAGTGTATAAAAAGTTTAAGACAATTTTGAAAAGAGATTTTTATCTATAATTATCTTTACTTAAGATGAATAAGTACGGGGGCTCCAGGGTGGTTCAGTCCGTTAAATATCTGACTCTTGGTTTTGGTTCAGGTCAGGATCTCAGGGCCTTGAGATCCAGCCCCACATGAGGCTCCACACTCATCACAGAGTCTGCTTGAGATTCTTTCTTTCCCTTTCCCTCTGTTCCAACCCCTGCTCACTTGCATGCATGCACTCTCTATCTCTCTAAAATAAATGAATAGAATCTTTTTTTAAAAAGTCTGTTTAAGGGCGCCTAGGTGGCTCAGTTGGTTAAGCAACTGCCTTCGGCTCAGGTCATGATCCCGGAGTCCCGGGATCGAGTCCCATATCGGACTCCCGACTCTGCGGGAAGTCTGCTTCTCCCTCTGACCTTCTCCCCTCTCATTCTCAGTCTCTCGCTCTCTAATAAATAAATAAATAAATAAATCTTTAAAAAAAAAAGTCTGTTTAAAAAGAAGAAGAATAGTTACATGTGTTGATCTTGTAAGTGAATAGAATGTTGAATAATGGAAAGAAGACATTGTTCAGTATTAGAAAAACTTAGAACATGAGAGTAAGATTCTGGGACATACTGTGGACTATATATTCTATATTACCAACCAGACCATGTTAAGGAGAACAGATATGACATTAGCAAAGAGAACACACACACACACACACACACACACACACAGTTAAATTGCAGAATGATACCATGTACTAGGATCAAAGAATTTTTTGCAAAAGGAGTGCATAATTTTAACTATGTAAGATGACTTTTATATCTAGCCCATGTGCTAGTCTTGAGAGGAAGGCAGGGCAAGAGAAGTTAAATTAAGCAGAAATTCTAATATTTAGCAGCCACTTAGATATGTCAGGAAAAAGATTGATATGAGTTGAAAATTACTCAGAACTTCTCTATTTCAGTTTTAAAAAAGTAGCAGTGTGTTGTATTGGAAAGAAGATTAAGTAAAGCAGACCCATTACTACCATATTTAATGATGTCGGTCTAATATTCGGTCAGATATTTAGAGAAGGACAGATCATGAGAACAACTCAGAGGTTAAGAAAATTGAGTTCAGTGTTTGCCTGTTAGCAAATAACTTTACTTAGAATCTAATGTAGACATAATAGGCTAAAAACAAAGTGAACTCAGAAAAACAACAGTACATTTAGCGACATGGTAAAAGTGTCCAGAAAAAAATACAAAAAAACAAGAAAGGTATTTGGAAAGCTTGGCTTGAAGATGGTTTGAGCATTATATCCATTAAATTGTATTATAGAACTGAATGGTGATGGTGCTGTTTCATGCCATTACTTGGTGAATGGAATCAAATAGCTCAAATGGGTTTTGAGAAATCTTCTGTTCAAACCCCTTGCCTCAAGACAGATGGATGTGTAAACTCTGCAAGCTAGGTGCTTTTTTGTTCTTGAATATTTGAAAAATGTATCCTAATAACTTACTACAGTCTTTTGTCCTTCTTGGGTTACCTTTTCTTTCTTTCTAGTCAAAAATCATGCCTGCTGAGAGTTAGGAAACAATGTTAGATACAATCAAACAAAGAAAAAGAAATAATGAAATTTGGCACCATTTGTGATACTTACAATCTAGTACCTTCTACTTAAATTTGAGGCACTTTGTACAATCGTTTTAATAATTAAGAAAGAGAACTTAGAATGTAAATTTGTTGGGTGCCTGAGTGGCTGAGTTGGTTAAGCAACTGCCTTCAGCTCAGGTCATCAAGTCCCTGGATAGAGTCCCGCACTGGGCTCCTAACCCCACGGGGAGTCTGCCTCTCCCTCTGACCTTCTCCCCTCTCATGCTCTCTCTCTCTCAAATAAATAAATAAAATTAAAAAAAAAAAAAAAAGAATGTAAATTTGTCATTATTTTAGTCCTCATTGCTTAGGTTAAAGAAGAAGAAGCTGCCCCTATATTTGATAACTCTCCTAGTATTCTGTGCTCTTCTTTGTTTCAACAGTCAATTGTAAGTGCAGTTCTCTAAATTTAGGCACAAATCCTTAATAGGACTTGATGAACATAAACTATGTTAGAAAATTTCGATTAATTTCAAGTGAATTTCTTTTCTATTCTATTCCAATGGTTTACATTATTTCTTGAAGATGGTAAATAAATGTGTCTTTAAAAAAAAAGATTTATTTTATTTAATTGAGACAGAGAGAGAGAGAGAATGAAAGGGGAGAGGTCAGAGGGAAAAGCAGGCTCCTCTCAGAGCAGGGAGCCCGATGTGGGACTCGATCCCGGGACTCCAGGATCATGATCCAAGCCGAAGGCAGTCGCTCAACCAACTGAGCCACCCAGGCGCCCCAAATAAATGTGTCTTAAATAAATAAAAAAGAAACATTATTTCTAGAACTTTTTGGTTTTTTTTTTTTGTACTTCTCGGAGCATCGAGATGAATCCTGTCCACGTTGTTTAGTGATGCAGCTATAAACGTGGCCTCACAAAACAAATAAGCAAACGAAAAATAATTTTGCCATTTTTATTATGTATCACATACACACATGCACACACTCACACTCACAAAATACACGTAATGTGTAGGAATGAAACAATCATCCCAACCGAACAAAATTTGGGTTTATTGTTGACTTCCTGCCTGGGGGAGATTGGGGCTTAGTCTTGAAGTATTAGAATGAAGTTAGAATTTTTTTTTTTTGTACAGATAATTCTGTCTTCTGGAAGGAGGCTAAAAATCATGTACTTGAATTTCTGAAAATTTAATTTTGTTGTTTTAACTGTAAAACTGTACTTGGAATTTTGAATTTTGATCTTTTCCTGGTCCGGTAGTTTAAAGTACGATCTTCTCTCATGATGCTGCTGGTCGATGGCAGTGAGCCTCGGCTCCTAGTCAGCCATGCAATCGTGACGGTGAAAAATCAATTCATGTACAACCATTCTGCACCCATACAGCTATTCAGATTTTCAGCTTCAGTACAGTATTCAATACATTACATGAGATATTCAACACTTTGTTATAAAATAGACTTTGTATTAAATGATTGTGCCTAATTTATAGGTTAATGTAAGTGTTCTGAGCAAGTTTAAGGTGGTCCAGGCTAAGGTATTGATGTTGCTCAGATTAGGTGTATTAAATGCATTTCTGACTTACTTTATTTTCAACTTACAATGGGCTTCTCAGGACATAATCCTGTCGTATGTGAGGAAAATCTCTATCATTATTGTGAAACATAATATATTTATACATGTTATTAGAAAAGTGCATAGCACATTATAAATGCTCAAAGGTGAGAACAATAATAATATTTAGATAGAGTTACTGTTATTGTTAATTTTCAGAAAATATATAGATATTTTCTATTTATTAAATATATTATGTGTTCTATTTGACAACTTAGAGATTAGATACTCTATTAGATTATAAAAAAAATTCCAAAAAAATTTTAAAACACAATAGAAATATAAAATATACTGGTGCTGGATATAAAGATAAATATTATGTCTCCTACACAATATTTGCTAGAAAAAAAATGTTCCCTCTTCAGAGAGTCCTTCTCTATTTAAAATATTATGTCTATTCATTTATCCAGCTTTGTTTCAAACCCTTTACAAACTACTTGAAATGATATTTAATTTGCTTTTACCCAGTACCCTCCTCAATTAAATTGTAAGCTCAAAGTACAGAGACTGTCATTTTAAAAGATGTAATGTCAACAAATTTACAATGAGTAGTAACTGATTCCTGGAGATCTAATGCACAGTTTGGTGACTATAGACAATAATATTGAATTAAAATCATCAAGTTTGTTAAGAGACTAGATCATAATTATTCCAACCACTAAAAATAAATGATAATTACATGCTATGATAGACGTGCTAATTATTGCTACAATGGCAATCATATTACAACATATAAATGTATCAAATTAACATGTTGTACACCTTAAATTTACACAGTGTTACATGTCAAATGTATTTCAATAAAAAATAAGAGCATCACAAGTGGTAGATGCTTAATTAATGTTAGGTGTGGGTTAAATATTGAATTAATTGAGGGATTACTTTTAAAAAGAATACAGTAGCTGAGATATTGTTTGATTCTGGGACATATTTACCTGGAATGCAAAGAGACAGCTTTGCTTTATTATTATCAATTTATGCAAGCTTTATAAAATTACTTAGTTTCTCCTACCTGGCTTTCTCATATTTAAGAGGAGAATTTAAGTGCATGATTCTGTTTACTCTCTAGAGAACATCTTTCTAAAATGGGGTTATACAAAACCAGAAAACTGAAAGCCTAAATTCTAATCCCACCTTTACTTACTAAACCCAGTTTTTCTAACTGTAAAAAGACGATTATTAGACCTATCCAACTGGATTGTGAAAGCACATAAACATAATGCCTAATCTCTGCATATTCTCCATATGGTTTGTTTGTTTGTTTGTTTGTTTGTTTGTTTGTTTTAAGGTGCTTTCCAGTTCCAATAATTAACAATTTAATCATATCATTCTAGCACTAAGGTAAGCATGAGCAAACTGGGCATTATCAAATCACACCATTTTGGAAGCTTTAAATTCCTCTGTTGGAAGCTAGACTATACTCAAGACCCCACAGGCCAGATTATAATCTCAAATAATGAAAATGCCAAACATAGATCTACTTCAGTGAAATACTCATTACAACTTCTTAAAATCAAACTTGTTAGTGCATCTCTGAAGACAGCTGATCCAGAAAAAGTCCAAACCCGGCTTTTAGCACTGACTAACTCAGAATGACTAAAAAAGGATAGCGTTGGATTATATTGGCTGGTAACATGTGACTAGTGAGCTGTCAGTGACCTAGCAGTAAGGTGCTGTGACAGGTGTATTGGAGCTGTAAGCGGTATCAAATATATCCAGGACATTATGCAATAATAAAGCAGTAAAAAGGTCTTCTCTCTGAATGCAATATTCACTTCTGCCTAAAATCAGAAAATATACACATGTGAATTTCAGCATACTGACAGTGACATGACAGATGTTGGTTAAGTTTGTGCTAAGGCAGCTCCTGGCATGACTCTAAATTTAGTCATCTCTGGCTGTAAGAGACTGCTGATGAAACTCTCAACTTAGTTTGTATAGCCATCTGAATATTATCTCAAGGAAGCTTCTAAATAAATATTTAAGCCAATTTTCACCAACGTGAACTGTCTTGTTCAACATCCCTATTGACACCAACTTATAATTGTTATAACGTGGTTAAAATTAATTCTAAGTTCGTGTGTGCGTACTGCTAGGACAAACATGATCTTATTTTAATAATACACTCGATACTGGAATTAGAGACAAAGTTGAAAAAATCAAATACATTTCAGTAAACTAAATTTGGTGAAAGGTTCCAAAGGGACAATATGTAGGAGTGTACCATCCTCTTTTCTACACAAGAATGTCTCTTATCCTGTATACATTAGCTCAATTGAGTGTTCATGTTTCCTTGCTATTCAATATGAAGTATTCCTCTGACTTAATAAAGTGTTCCAGTTGATAATATTGATGAATATTTTTTTTCTCTTTACTTCTGGGCACAATGGTTACATTCTCTAGTCCCTTACTATTAGATGTGGCCATATAACTTGCTTTGGTAATGAAATGTGAGCACAAGTGATGTGTGTCACTTTTGGGTTAAATCTTTAAGAGCCAGAGTACCATTCATCATACAGTTTCTTTTCTGCTCTTTTTAAAATCTGTCTACAGTGACAGATTAGTTTTCATATTAAATATGCTAATATAAATAAGATCATATAGCATGCATTCTTTGGTCTAGCTTCTTCCATTCTGATATCCATCCATTTTGTTGGATATCTCAATAGTACATTTTTTGTTGAGTAGTATTATATGGTACAGACATAACACTTTTTATTTACCCATTCACCTGTTGATTGACATTGACATTGGGTTGTTTCTACTTTTGTCTATTAGCAATAAATCTTGTAGTAACTTTTACGTACACATTTTTGGATGGGCATCTGCTTTCATTTGTCTTGAGTAAAAACCTTAGAAACTGCTGTTCTATTTTCCAGAGTGGTTGTACTACTTCACATTGCAGCCAACAGTGTATGAGAGTTTCAATTCTTCCATATCCTCACTAAAAATCATACTGTTTTTAGTTTGCACTTCCCTAATTGTTAGTGATATTGAACATATTCACATGTGTTTGGCTTCTGCGTATCTTCTCTCATGAAGTTTCTGTCCAAATTTTCACCCTATTTTTTATGTCAGTTGTTTGTTTTCTTCTTAACTAATATGAGAATCCTTAGACATTCTTGATGAAGTTTGTCTGATACAAGATTTGCAAATATTGTATTCTAGTCAGTGATTTGTCTTTTCTTCTCATAACTGTGATTTTTTAAGAGCTGGACCTTTTTTTTTTATTTTGAAAATGTTCAATTTATCAATTTTTTTAATGGATCATGCTTTTGGTGATGTATCTAAGAAATTTTTGTTGCTAACCCCAAGGTAACAAGATTTTAGTCTATTTTTTTCCTAGCATTTTGCAAAGGGTTATGATCCTTTGAGTCAACATTTGTTTACTATCCAAGGCGTGTATCATTTTTTTTTTTGCATATAGATATCTAATTGTTTTAGGAAAATTTGTTGAAAAGACTCGTCTTTCTCCAGAATCATGCCTTTGAGCCTTTGTGAAAAATGAGTTGGCCCTTTCCCTCCACTGCTTTCCATTGGCAGCAGCAGACTGTGCAGACATAACCAAGATTAAGACTCCAGACCTTCTCAGCTTCTCTTCCAGCTGGTTAAGCAGCTCCTTGAGCTGAAGGTGGAGCTGTCCCAGCTGTGTGTCCCTGAAGTGACAGGAGGCAGGGCTTCCAAGATCTCCAAGATTTGAGTTGTTGTCAAATCCATGCCTGTTTTCTCACAGTCATCAACCAGACGCAGAAAGAGAAGCTCAGGAAATTCTACAAGAGTAAGGAATACAGGCCCCTGGATTTGCAGCCCTAGGACACACATGTCATGTGCTGCCAGCTTAGCAAGCTTGAGGAAAATCTGAAGGGCAAGAAACCGCAGCAAGTACGGGGTCAAGGCCTGAGCATCGGCATCAATAATACACAAACAAACTGAGAAAAATAAATACATAAAAATAAAAATAAATAAATAAAAATGAGTTGTCCTTATACATGTCGGTCTGTTTCTTGACTCTATATGCTATCCCATTGATCTGTTTGTCTATCTTTATGAAAATACCACATAGTCCTGATTATAGTAGCTTTAGAATATGTTTTTTTCCCTCAAATACTTGTATTTTATTTTTTCAGGGTTACAAGATTCATTGTTCATGTACCACACCCAGGGCTCCATGCAATACCTGCCCTCCTCGATACCCACCAAGGCTAGAACCGTGAGAGACTGTGGACTCTGAACAAACTGAGGGTTTTGGAGGGAAGGGGGTGAGGGGTTGGGCGAGCCTAGAATATGCTTTTAAAACATTAATCCTCAACGTTATTCTTATTTTCAAGGTTTTTTGAATAGTCTCAGCTTTTTAAATTTTCATATAAATTTTAGAATCAGCTTGTCAATTTCTATAAAAAAAACTAATAGAATACTGACTGGAATTATATTAAATCCACAGATCAATGTGGGAAGGATTGACTCTTAAATATATGGAGTTTTCCTACATATTAACTCAGTATTATCTCTCTATTTTTGCGTATTATTTTGATATATTTATTTATTATTGAAGTTTAATTTGAGGACTTTTTAGATATTTTAGTTCTCTACTTTTAGAATATAAGAAGTAAAATTATAATTACTGTTTTAAAGTACTTTTCCTTTAATTCTAATCATGGAGTCACTTCTGAGTGCTTTTATTTTATTGATTTTTTTCTCTTATTATGGACCATGTTTCCTTGTTTATTTCCATGCTTGTTAATTTTTAAAATTTGTGCCAGACATTCCAAATATTACATCATCATACATTGGACATTTTCATATTTCTAAAAATGTTCTGGATCTTTGTTCTGGGATTCAGTTGAGTTACTTAGACATAGTTTATTCCTTTCGGGTCTTGATTTTATGATTGGTTAGGTCACTGCAGAGCTGTTCCCAGGAAGCTAATTATCTCCCATCAATGAAATATGACTTTCCCGAGTTTTCCACATATTGCCTCATGAGTTATGAATTTTCCATCTTACTGGTGGGAACACACACTATTCATGGCCCTAGTGAGCACCAGACACTTTACTCTCTCATCCTTTTGGATAGCTGTTTACCCAGCCCCAGGACATTTTCTCATTTACATACACTGATCAGTATTCTGCTGGCCATTTGTGGGATGTTCCACAGCTCTCTGGCATTTACTCTGTGTGCAGCTTTCTTCCCTGCAGTACTTGGGCTGTGAACTTTAATGGCTTAAGTCTCCAGGAACTTTAAGCTCTATCTCCTCAACTCTTGGAGTCTGGCAGGCTCCTCTGTGCAGTTTGTGAGAAAACTCTTTCTCAAATGTTAAAATGATACTGTCATTTCCTTCACCTGAAATCTACTTTATATGGCTTGGCATAACTTATAGGAGTCCTCATGATTAGATTCTTGCCTACTCCTTCAATCTAACACTGTTAAACTCTGACACATAGAGCAAAGAAACCTAACCATGGCTTATAACAAAATCTCCTGAGTGGATTTTTATGTAATTTGTTATTTTTATATATTTTTAGACATACAGAAAAGTTTCAAGAAATATAGAGACTTCCCATCATCCTTTCACCAAACTTTCCCTAATGTTAACATTTTATATAACCCAACTATAGTCATCAATACCAGGAAATTAACATTGTCACAAGACTATTCGCTAAGCCAAAATTTTATTCAGATTTTATCACCCTTTCCACTAATGCCCTTTTTTCTGTTATAGATTCCCATAGAGCATATACTTATTATTTTTCCTTGGTTTTATTTAATTTAAATATTTTTATAGTCGTCATATGTTTACTTTTCTTTCATGACCTTGACACTTTTGAAAAGTACTGATCAGTTATTTGGAGAACTTTTCCTAATCTGATTTTGATTGATGTTTTTTTCCCATTTTTAAAATGAGGTTGTGCATTTTGGAGAAGAATACTACAAAAATTATATTAGGCTTTTTTTAGTGGCTTAGGTCAGCTACTTCATGATGTCAAAATATCTTAAGACTGGTGGTATTAACCTTGATCACTTGCTTATGTTGGTATTGGCCAGATGTATCCTTTTTAAGATTATTCTATTTCCTTTTATAATTAATACATATCTTGGGGTAAAGACTTGGAGACTAAGCAAATATCCTATTTCTCCTCAAACTTCCACCTATTAATTTTAACAACTCTCTGCACCTCTTGTCTGGAACAATTGTTGCTGTGGTGTTTGCCTAATGTTTGGCTTCCTTTTTCCCCTTACCTTTTAAATTTTTAAATTGGAATTTTTCTGGGAGAAAATGTTCTCCTTTCTCTCCTATTTATTTATTAAGTAAACATTTCGTTATATCAGTATGAACTCATGTATATTGAATTCTATGGATTATAATTCAACGCTATCAATATTTTATTGTTCACATCATTTGACCAATAAGTTCTACTTTAGGTGGATTCCTGTATCCTTTTGTCAGGCTTCCATCCTTCTATGAAAGCTTTCTTACTTTCTGGCACTCCAAAATGTTTTAGGCCAATCTTGGCAATTCCCTTGCCCCAGCCCTGGACTCAACAGTGTATTTCAACATGGAAACTTTTTTTTTTTTTTCAATCTTTTAATTGAAGAATGACATTTAGAAGGGAAAAAATGGTTTTAGCACTAGTTGTGCTCATTACTTCTGGGGTGTTACTAACACCAGGCCTTTTTGGTGGACAGAACTAGGAAGTATATGTATGAATACCAATCCATGAATACACACAAGTTAAATATCTGTATCTATATATTTTTTTTTATTTTTAAAGATTTATTTATTTATTTGAGAGAGGCAGAGAGCAGGGGAAGGGGCAGAGGGAGAGGGAGAGACAATCTTCAAGTTTACTCCTTGCTGAGCCCTGAGCCCTACGCAGGTCTCGATGCCAGGACCCTGAGGTCATGACCCTAGCCTAAATCAAGAGACAGCCACTTAACTGAGCCACCCAAGCAGCCCTAATAACTGTATTTATATTTAATCTCTCAATCAACCATCTATCTAATCTGTTGCCATGTGTTTCTACTGACACTTCAATAGCATTATTTGAGCTTTCTCCTTTTTTAAAAAAAAAAAATTATTTATTTTTGTGGGAGAGAGAGCATGCCTGAGCAGAGTGGGTAGCGGGGACTTGATCCCAGGACCCTGGAATCATGACCTGAGCCAAAGGCAGATATTAACCCACTGAGCCCCTCAGGCGACCCTTCTTTCCTTATTTACAACTTCTTTCTTGGGCAATTATATAATCAGCTTTTTATCAGTATTGTATCTATATGTTCCTTTAATGCCGGTATATAAATATTTCATAAATACTTATTCATTCCCTGGGTGTCTATTTTAATAACATTATTATGTAGATCACAGTATTTATTTATAGTTTCTTTACTTTTAAAAGGTTTCTTAGGTTATATGTTGCTTTCCCCATTCCCTTCTGTAGAGTTACGTTATTGATTTGTAGTTCAGTTAGGTTAACTTTTTACCCTTGTATTCTGTTTTGGGTTTCTCACCACAGACTGGTAGGTTTTAATTCTGGGTTAAGACTCAGAGATATATAAAGAATCTATTCACTGAAATGTCATCGCCTCCTCATCCCTACTAACTATACCCATTCTTTTCCTCTTTCCACCTTTTCCACCCACTCCTTTTTGAAACATTTTTCATTTCACCTCTTTCTATGTCTCTTTCTCATTATGTTTAGTAATTATTTTTAAAATTTATTGGGCCTAGAACTGTGCTAATAAGGATTCTATATCATGTTGTTTGATCTTCACAAAAAGCCCTATGAAATTGTTAATATTCATATCTCAACTTTATAGGAAACAAAAGCTGTGAGTGTAAATTGTCAGGGCTGGCTACACAGGTAGTTAAATGGTGAGCCAAGGTTTATTTGATTCAGATCCGTTTGATTCAGATCTCTCAAATCTTTTTTAAGACCCACAGATGTGTTTACATTGAGGCCTTCAATGACCTCCCAGAGCAGCTAGCTCTCCCTCATCATCCTTCCCTTCAGCTTTCACAAAATCCTGCTTATACTATTCATATAATATTTCTGCCACCTAGTATTTTTATGTAAGTGGCCATAGTTCTTCCATGTACTATTTTTATGACCATGTGTAATATTAATGACTCTCCATTTTGAATCTGTTGTAATAACTTCTTCACATGGTTGGGGTGAATAATAATTTTTTTTAAACACTTATATCTCATATAGATCATAAAATCCAATAATTGCAAAGTATTTAAAACTTAGCCCAGGTCCTCTTAATTAGTTAATTAAAAATATATTTTTTGTTTCCAATTTCTCCTTTTTCTTTCAACTAGGCTATGTGGAATTTGGGGATTATTCAATTATCTCTGCTGCCTAAAAATTGCCTAGGAGACAGAGCAATGCTTGGTATGTGTTTGAGAAAAAAATTACTGCATAAAAGAATTAAACTGCATAAAGAACTACAGCACTCCAAACGTTAAAAAAAAAATGAAATATAATTGTTAACCCACGAATTATTTGAAATTCAAATTTAAAATGAATATGGAATTAAATATCTGCATTAATATATAAATATTTCTTGGGAAAATAGCATCTTTTTTTTTTTTGAAGATAGGGGGCAGTGTAAAGGAAATTTCAGTAACAAAACAACTTTTCCAGAGCAACATGCATTTTTTTTTCCTCCTAAATTTAGAAAAAGAGCCTTTTGGATAAAGATTTGGCGGTAAATCGTTACATGTGGCAGGCTCCCTTTCCTCTGGCATCGATGAACCAATAAAGCTCTTTGGTGTTGGGATTCCCAGGGACAGCCACAGACTAAACTTGGCTCCCTTCTCAAAACTCTGCAGTTCAAGCTTTTAAATAAAGGGAGTAAAAGCATCTCTCTTCACCAGAATTCTTGATTTCATAAGGAATCATTACTGTGTAGGTATTTAACTGTCGACACAAATTAAACTGTTACCTTCCATGGGTTGTTTTAGAACCTTTACCTCCCTGTACGGGCGGGGGGGAGAGGGGGCAAAGACAAAACGAACCTTTCTACATATTTAATGCTATTATGAGATAGGGAAATGAAATGAAATGACATTTAAGTAGATTTAGTGTACCCTGGGTCTGTCATTTATTTATCATTTTGCAGGAGTAAAAGAACCCATAGTCTAGCTATCAATGCTTCTTTCTTTTCCTCCTCTTTTAATTTTTATTCTAAATCAACACATCAGGCCACTAGAGTAGTTATAAATAATCAAGATCCCGCATTGTAGGAGATACTGACAAGAGCTGTGGCTGCGAAGGGGGCCAGCCTTGCTTAGCAAGTCCTGCCTCAGAGAAGGACACCGTGATTCTCCATGGGTTGCAGAGTCCATTCAGGTTTATGCGTGTGGCTCCTTGCTTCTTAAGACAGGCTGGGCTGTGTTTACTGCCAAGTCTCATGGGAACAAAACAAAAACTGTTTACTGAACAAACAATCTGGTGTGCAGCTATTTGGAAATGTGCTCCTAATTCTAGTAAAGTCAGTGCGGTTACTATTGGCTAAAGTGACTTGGGGGATTCATTTCAATTGAAATTTCAGTTTATTCATAATGCTGCTTGTTCATAGACAGACATTTAGCCATGGTACCATTCTAATTCTTAAATGGCAAGGGTAATTGTAGCATCAAGTTCTTATACGTGCAAGAGATGCTACCTGGTGTTCCCAAAACCAAAATTACACCTGATTCAAAGTACTAAATTAAGTATAAATAATGTAAAATTTCCTCCCAGTTACCAGTGGGGTTTTATTTCAATTCCCAGATCATGCAAAAACTGTCTTGGGTACCACGAGGGGAGGTCTCTCGGGTCCACACAGGTTACCACAGGGGCTTTAAGGTGAGACCTCAAATTCAGGTGGTTTTGCAGTTTCTGTGCCAACTCACTTCTACACAGCAGAAGTCTGAGACCAAAGCAACCTAGCTCTCCAAATATACTGGGAGGCCAGCCAGGCCTTTGGAAGGCCTGTTGCCCACAAACTTTAGGTGATCCCATTGTGGAGTTGGTAGATGCCCCTGCTCTTCACATGCAAAGCATCCTGTTGGTTTTGCTCTTTGCAGAGTTTCTCTTTGCTTTGTGTGTGTTTTTCTTCTTGCTTATTTTTTGCTTCATTTTGCTTTTGGTTGTTAGCTTGTTTTTCTTTTGTTTCCTCAATTTTTCAAGTACTTCCATGAAAAATTTTAGTTTCAGAGAAATTTTATAAAGTAACTATGATTACATAATTTCAACATATATAAAACATTGGAGAGGCGCCTGGGTGGCTCAGTGGGTTAAAGCCTCTACCTTTGGCTCGGGTCATGGTCTCGGGGTCCTGGGATCCAGCCCCGCATCGGGCTCTCTGCTCCGTGGGGAACCTGCTTCCCGCTCTCTCTCTGCCTGCCTTTCTGCCTACTTGTGATCTCTCTCTCTCTCTCTCTTTCTCTGTCAAATAAATAAATAAATAAATAAAATCTTTAAAAAATAAAAAAAATTGGAAAATTGATTAGTTCATGAAATGTGTGTGTGAGACTATGAATAGAACTGTGCCATAAACATATTAATTTTGAAATAAACATAATGGGGTGCACTCATTTATATAGGTAGTATTGTTCTTCCCAAAGTGGAGATAAAGGAGGGATGCTGGAAGAGAGCTACCGATGAAGCAATGATCATTCCTTAAAACTGTGTCCCTTTTATAACACAAAGCAGGCAGTAAATTAAATAAGGTGGAATATGTGTAGTAATTTACTCAAGACAAGAAATATAAAACTAGTGAAATATTTTATATCATATATATGTTCAGTATAAAGCCTTTTGAGTATGGACTTTGCACTAATTACTGGAATAATAAGAATAAAATATTATGGAATCCTTCTCACTGACCATAGTTTATGAGTAAGGAAACAATTGAAACATTAGATGTGTAAATTTAACTTCACTTCTCTTACTGGTGAAAAGGGAGAGTTTAAATGTTTGGCCAGATTTTATATATGTTACATGTCCTATTAAGAGAAGGTTGATAACGATAAACTTTCCATTCAGCAGTCTACCTCTAATGCTGAAGGAATTCAGAATTCAAAGAATGTGTTCACGTATGCACCATTAAAATCATATTTTCAAAGCTTTAGGACAAATTATATGCACTAAAATACAAGATAAAACAGAATATAAATCACTCATCTCTTCAATTCATTTAGACACTCACATTATTTTTTATGAACATCAATCGCCTTTGTATTACACTTTAGTCATATACAGAGAAAGAGAGAAGGTGAATGTGTTCTATTTTTTTTGTTATCTATTTTTTATTCACATTGTAGTTAGTTAACATATAGTATAATATTGGCTTCAGGAGTAGAATTTAGTGATTCATCACTTCTATACAATACCCAGTGCTCATCCCAACAAGTGAATGTACTTTAGTCCTATGTGGAAATTTGGGCCGTTTTTATTTTAAAGTTCTTATGTTAAGTAAGGCACTATATTTTTTATTAAGTTTTTGCTGTAGGGGCGCCTGGGTGGCTAAGTTTAGGGTTAAAGCCTCTACCTTCAGCTCAGGTCATGATCTCAGGGTCCTGGGATCGAGCCCCGCATCGGGCTCTCTGCTCAGTGGAGAGCCTGCTTCCCCCTCTCTCTCTGCCTGCCTCTCTGCCTACTTGTGATCTCTCTCTCTCTGTCAAATAAATAAATAAAATCTTCATAAAAAAAGATCTTGCTGTAATTTCATGATGTATCACAAATAAAACTCATTAAAATTTTGTATTGTTTTTCTGAAATTTCTAGTTCATCTGCATATTAATATACAGTATTTCAATACCCTGTTCCTTTCCGAATAGACTTTTAAGCTAATGACAAAAGATAGCTTGTGTATTCACTCTCATTCTAAATACTAATTGGAGGTCAATTCCTAGCAATACTGCTCAACGTGAGATAATATAACTATCTCTAAAATTCTTCCTCTTCCTAGACTTGTTCCCAGATTTACTATAGAATTTGACTGACTCCTCTTTCCCTACTGAGTCTGTCCATTTTTCTCCAGTTAGTTTTTTCAGATTCATTCCAAACTTACACTTAACACTCACCAAATCCCAGATGTTTGAATTATTATTTTTTTTTAAAAGAGTAAGGCTTGCAATATTATTTGTGTTAGGCTATGAAGGTATAAATCACAGAGGTACAGGTCAACTTTTTTGGCAAAATACTCGGGGCAATGACACATATATGTGTACTTAATGAAAACTTTTTGATGCTGATGAGAATGCTGATGCCTTTAGTGTGCCTAAATATACATAAAAATGTAATCATGTCACAACTTATATTCTGAGGTATTTTATACGAACGGTAAATTTGTTATTTTTTTAAGTTTTAAAATGGTGAGTATATAACTAAGACGTGTAATAACCCAGCTGACACTGAATTCCTAAACTATTTCCTCTCCAGTGGAAGCAGCATTTTTATAAGAACTCTGCCTGCGAGCACAGGCCGCAGCGTTGGTTCTAACGTCTGCTCCTAGGGAGAGGAAAAAAAAGGTGGGGGATTCATTTTTTTTAAAAAATGTGACACAATAGGAAGCACGATAGATAGTTCACTTGGTTATGAAACATACTCTTAGAATTTCAGATTTCTGGAACTTGTCACAGACCTCAGTAATTATTTCCACTTTCCCCCAAAACTGTCAAAACAATTTTTTTAAAAAATTCATTTACTCTGTATTAACAGGCTTCAGATTTCATCTTATTCAATAGTACCATAGACCTAGTGACAGATTATATTGTTACATTTTAAGTATTTTATCTCTTCTTTCATCTTCCTGTCTTCTTCTCTCCTAATCCTCATCTTTGTTAATAGCATTGCCTTCCTTTCTGTCATTGGAATAAAAACCGTCAAGTCAGGTTTGACCTCTCACTCACCTTGTAACCTTTATATAAGCAAGTGCCAAGAGCTGATGATTCTACTTCTTTACCCTCTTTCTACTTCAGCTTCTTTCTGTCACTACTGCCACACTCCAATCCTTCAATAAATTTTACCTGGATTGTTCACATTGTCTTAAATATTTTCCATGGTTCAAAACTATACTTCCTTATGCTGCATGCAGGTTTTTTTTCTTAAATTACATCTTTGATCAAGTAATACTCCTTTTCAAAACGTAGAATTGCTCTCTGCATAATGTCAAATAAAATGCACAGTTCTCAACCTTTTATTTAAGCTATTCGAGAGCCTAATTCCAGCCCAGCTTTCATTGTTCCTATTTTTTTTATAGTTACATTTACTGGATGTTTTATTGTAAGCAAAATACTTGTTAAAGAAATTTGAAAACACAAAAATACAGAAAAGAAAATAACCTTGACTTATAATTCTACTGTGAAGAGATACCATAACTCATACTTCTAGTACTTGATGATGACTGTGTAAAATATATCACCATAAAAAAAAAAACAATTTTCCTGCTCACCTCATTTATATTATATTGTTTTTCTTAGAAATTGAATGTTGTAGTCTATGTAATGATCATAAATTATAAGATGCACATAATAAGTCTTTTCTTATATTATTTTAATTTTGCAAATCACATTTTCCAAAATTATGTTTTATGTTCAGATTTATTACCATAAGGAAAAGAGTTTAGTAATTGTATGTTGAATTATTAATACTCATATACCTGACCTACTGTTTCTTTTTTTAAGTTTTTATTTATTTCCAGTTATCATAAACTGTTATATTAGTTTCAGGTATATGATATAGTGATCTGACACTTTTGTACGTTACTCAGTGCTCACCAGAGTAAGTATAGTCACCATCTGTCACTGTACAACATTATTGCAATATTGAGTATATTCCGTATGCTGTGCTTTTTATCTCTTGACTTACTCAGTTCTTATAATAGTCCAGTTTTCACAGCAATACTCAACTTAAAAGTTTTTCCAAATAATTTTTTATAGAAAAGAAAATAAGTGTTTTGTTTTTTAAACTCCTATATATTATATTTATGTTGATTATCTATACAGTTAAACAAAATTGTATTTGTACATAAAAATACCTTGGAGTTAAAAAACTGAAACCTAAAACGTTTATCAGTAATAGTCATTGTGTTCTGTTATTTATAGATAGGAGCCTAAAGTCCTGAATTATTTTTGTCTCTGTGTATAACATTTCATATGAGTTTTGCTTCTTTGCTTCTTGTTTTGTGTGCCTTATGTATATTTTTCTTTTTGTTTTCTGATTGCCTGAAATTTGATAAAGGTATCTGGTCATGTGTCACTTTAATTATAATTTGTATGAATCACTGGAAGTTTCCAATTTCCTGTATCTCTTCTTTCTTGTTTTTATTTCTTTCCTTTTTTCCTTCTGCCTATTCATAGATGCCTCAATTTTTTCTTCTACAAAAATAACTGATAGGACACCTGGCGATGTAGTTGGTTAAGTGTCTGACTTGATTTCAGCTCTGGTCATGATCACAGGGTTGTGAGATCAAGCCCTGGACCATGGAACCCTCTTGAGATTCTGTCTCTCCCTCTTTTTCTGCTCCTCTCTCCCCTCTTTCTTTATCCCTCTCTATAACAAAACAAAATAAAACAAAACAAAACTGGTAAGTACTTGAAGGTTAGTATATAAGAGACACCCTACATCTGAGATGCATTTGTATATAACATGAAAAGCAATATGCTTACTCATTTTCTATTGCGTTATTATAATGAATAACTAGATCCACATAACGTAGTATTGTGTATGTGAAAGCCCTCCATAAATATTTATGTAATTTCAATCCCCTTTCATTTGAGTAGAATATATCTGAGAGTATTTTTATTCAAAATACTAGAGATTTTCAAAATATTTTTGTGTATGTGAAGATTTTCTAATTATTAGATGAGAAAAGTCTCAGCATACCTTGGAAGTCTCTACATTAAGAAAACAAGGGAAAAAAAAAGAAAACAAGGAATACTCCCTTAGCTAACCAATATTTTAAAATAATACCTATAACAAACTTTCTTAATATGGAGCATGAGTGGATGCTTGAAGGTTGCCATACCTGGAAATTGGCCCCTTGTTTCAAAAGCTGACTCTGTCACTACTCTTTACATGCTGCTCTTTATCCACTCAATGTAACTGAATTTCAGAGTTCTCACCTTTAAAATTAACATCAAAGATGTTGCAAGAATCTTATTGCTCTAAACAATTTCAATTATAATAAATAATTTCAAATATTAAGATTTAACCCAGAAGTTTCTTTGGATTTTTAGATTAATTTTAACTTCCTGTTACCTTCATTCTTTATGTTTTCTGCTTTCTGCCATTGAGACATGCCATATTTTTCCCCAAGATAATTAGCCCATTCAGTTCCTTCCAAAATTTATTTCATTCATCTCAGATATGTGATTTTAGCTGCTGGCCATCTCTAAAAAATTCTGTTTTTAAGTTCAAATTTTAGAGTTGGCTTCATTCACTAAATAATGAGCTACCCTCTTGACGCTAAGTTACCTTGCAATATTATAAAATACACATAGGCTGGAAAATGACATGGGCCAAGATACTACACACAACAGTGAATGAGGAAAAAAAGTTGGAGTAAATGGTCCTCTAAGCTCTTAGAATGGGGATATCATATATTTTTATAAATTGAATTTATCTTCTTTGTTCTTCACTCTTGCAAAAATTTCCTATAGACATGTAGATTTCAGCATTCCCTATTTTGACATCTGACTGTTTTATCCAGTCAGTAAAATGTTAAGCAGACACTAAATATTTCTCTGTCACTCTGTTTTTGTCAAATAAAAAATAACTACCCACTGCCTTACTTAAGTTTGGATATGTTCCTTTCTGTAAATACTGCTAACCCTGATCTTGTTGAGACAACATTGTCATACACTACAATTATCCATGCAAAATTTATGAATGTTTCATAAGAAGAATCATTGTATTCAATATTCACATGTAAGTTACTCTTTTTCTGGCAAGGCATATTCTTAGTGAATATTGAATAAGAACTTGTCCTACAACTTTATATCAAGGAATTTTGTGAACTGAAAAAAAATGGATGCTAAATATATAAAAAAATAGAAACAGTAAAAAATCATTCACTTTTCTTGGTTGAGTTATGATACAAAACTTTGTCACCTAAAACTTTGGAAGACATGACAAACGGTTTCCTTGGGGGACACAGAGCTTGGTAAAATCTGCTTATTTTGATTTTCTAATTAAAATTGGTATAAAAATAACACTGCAAGTGCTAGCCATTTTTCTATGTGCCTACATTAAAATCTGCTCTATTTTATGCTCATGATGAATCTGAATCTGCTGTAAAGTAGAATGTTCAGCTGGACTCTGGGAAAGGAATTATTGTTAGATATCTGGAAGTCTAATGATTGATGAACTTGACACTCTACCCTGAACTGTTAGATCTGAATTTATGGCTCTGCTCCTGGGGCAAACGCCTTAGTGCAGAGATGGCACTTTCTCTCCGAAGTTTCTGCATATTAGGAATAATGTACAATCTGTCATTTACAGAAGAGAAAGATTTCCCTATCCTCCCTAATCAAACTATGGTACTATGATAGCATCTTTATAAATTATCAACAAATTACATTCTCATATCTATACTTTTATTATTATGCAATCCTTTTCACAACAGAATTAAACTCCAAAGAGTTCTTTCTAAAGAGTGGCCCAGAGTGCTTTTTTAAAAAAAAGTTTCATGTGATTTAGTTATATAATGTGATTCACATGGGTTATTTATAAAAATTGTTCCCGCACTTGACTACACAGGATAATGTGTTTGATGGGAAAAATGCATAGGCTAGTTCACAACATTTTCAGTATCCAGTTGAAAATTGATAATGACCATAATTTTTAAAAAAAATCTATCAACTCTAAAACTTTTTAAAATATAGCTTTCTAACAATTGTTGAACCAAAGCAAAATAAAACATAAAGTTAAAATTATTCAGAGATTCTGAAAAAAATTAGATGAAATATGATACATAGACAAAACTCTATTCACAGGAAAATGTATAGTATTTTTTTCAAAGGACAAATGAAAGGGTATAATGGATGTGCATACTTCAATAAATAGTTTAAATAATCTTAAGCATTAAATTTAAGCATAAAAGGATTGTAAAATAATAAAACGTCAAGAATTTTGTGATAATTAACTGAAAAACAGGAAAAATAGAATATAAAATAAAATCAAAAGCAGGCTCTGGTCAGTCTGGTCATCTACAATGGTTCTCGTTGTTGGTAGGCTTTGGTCCCTAGGCTCCATCCCAGGACCCTGAGATCATGACCTGAGCTGAAGGCAGAGGCTTTAACCCACTGAGCCACCCAGGCGCCCCACTCTCTGGTAATTCTTTTTAAGATCCTGATTAAGATACAACTCATATACTGCACAGTTCTTTTATTCAAAATGTAAAATCCCGGTCACCTGGCTGGTACAGTCAGTAGAGCATGTAACTTTTGATCTTGGGATAGTGAGTTTGAACTTCACGTTGGACGTAGAATTTACTTAAAATAAAAAAAACTAAAGTATAAAATTCATTTTTAATATATTCATGAGGCTGTGCAGCAATCACCACAGTCCAGTTTAGGACATTTCATTTTCTTTTTTTTTTTTTGTCTTTCTTTTTTTTTTTTCCCCAAATTTGTTTATTTTAATTTTTCAGTGTTACAAGATTGATTGTTCATGCACCACACCCAGTGCTCCATGCAGTACGTGATTTTCTTTAAAAGAAACTTCATATATACTATTGGTCACCTCCCATTCTGCCCTCTCCTCCAGTCCTAAAAAAACACTAATCTACTTTCTATCTCTGCAGATTTGCCTATTTAGGGCATTTACTGTAAATGGAATCATACAATATGCAGTCTTTTGTAACTAGCTTCTTTCACTTAAATAATGTGTTCAAGGGTCACCTATTGGTATAATCATAAGATTTTTATTCCTTAGTCTGCTGATTTGATGGAGCACATTACTTGATTTTCAAGTTTTGATCCAGCCTACATATTTCTCCTACTTAGCCATTGTATATAATTATTTTTATTCACTCTGGAATCAGTTTGCTGATATTCTGTTGAAGAGTTTTGCATCTATATTCTTGAAAGATACTGGGTTTTGGTTCTCCTTTCTTGTAATGTCTTTGTTTGGTGTTGGTATTCAGGTAATACTGGCCTCATAGAAGTGTTCTCTCTGCTACTGCTTTCTGGAAGAGATTGTAGAAAATTTATATATTTCTTTCTCTTTTGAAAGTTTTTTTTGTTTAAGAGAGAAGAGAGGGCAAAATGGGAGGGGCAGAGGGAGAGGAAGAGAGACTCTTGAGCAAACTATACTGAGCTCAGAGCCTAAGGGAGGGGCTGACCTTATGACCTGAGCCAAACCCATGAGTCACATGTTTAACCAACTGTGCTATCTGGGCACCCCTATAATTTCTTAAGTGTTTGGTAGAATTCACTAGTTAACCCATTTGGACCTGGTGCTTTCTGTTTTATAGGTAATTGATTATTGATTCAATTTCTTTTTTTTCCCCCAAATACTTTTATTTTTTCAGTGTTACAAGATTAATTGTTCATGCACCAATTTCTTTCAATTCTTTCATGATTCAATTTCTTTAATAGATATAGGGCTTATTCAGATACTCTGTTTTTCTATATGAGTTTTGATAGATGATTGTGTCTTTGAAGGAATTGGTCCTTTTCAGCTAGATTTACCAAATTTGTGGACATAGAATTCTTCCAATATTCCTTTATTATCCTTTTAATATCCATGGGATCTGTAGTAATAGTCCCTCTTTCATTTTTAATATTAGTAATTTGTGTCTTTTCTCTTGTTCTCTTAGTTAACCTGGCTTATTGATTTTATCCATCTTTTCAAAGAACCATCTTTTGGTTTTGTTGAATTTCTTTATTGATTTCTTGTTTTCAATTTCATTGGTCTGGTCTAATTTTTATTATGTGTTTTGTTCTGTTTAATTTGGATTTAATTTGCTCTTTTTCTTCTAAAACTGCTTTAAATCTTTCTTCTTTTCTAATATATGTATTCAGTAATTGACATACATTTCTCTTTGAGCACTATTTTGGCTACATCTTACAAATTTTGATAAGTGGTATTTTCATTTTTATTTAGTTCAAATTACTTTTAATTTCTCTCTCTTTTTTTGAAGATTTTATTTATTTATTTGACAGAGAGAGAGAGATCACAGGCAGGCAGAGAAGCAGGCAGAGAGAGAGGCAGAAGCAGGCTCCCTGCTGAGCAGAGAGCCCAATGCGGCGCTCCATCCCAGGACCCTAAGATCATGACCTGAGCTGAAGGCAGAGGCTTTAACCCACTGAGCCACCCAGGCGCCCCTAATTTCTCTTGATTGTTTATTTAGTAACTTGAAGGAATAATTTTTTGTGAAGTATATTTTCCCTGTAGTGTGCAGCTTCTGATGTTCTTCCTTCAATTTTTCTCCTTGTTTTTACTTCTTAGTCTGGATATATAGTGCTCATCTCTGTATCATCATAATCCCCTTTTTGGCCAAAGACTGCACTTAAGCCCCTTTAGCCTGTTAGATTTTTACCTTTATATTGGATGTGTGTCCTTGGAGTTTTTAGTCATAGGGAATTAGTTTTTTTGTTTTGTTTTGTTTTGTTTTGCCCCAAACTACTTTTTTTAAGGAGCTTAAATGTTCTGTTTTGATTATTCCCAAAAGGATACAAGTTCAAGCTTGCACACAGTCTCCCAGGCTACCAGGAATGACAATATGATTATTAATCCTGGCTTCCATAGAGTCACCTCTAAGTCAGAATAGTTTATGTTCACACGGTGTTTGGTCAGAAGTTATTTTCAAGTCCCTTGTGCCATGAGATCCCAGCCCTAAATGGATTGGTCTGTGTGTAGATTAAGAAGAAGTTCCCTTGAAGACAGTAGCAAATCTCTTCAGAGGTCTCTGCTGAATGACATCCTGGTCTGTGTGTAGATTAAGAAGAAGTTCCCTTGAAGACAGTAGCAAATCTCTTCAGAGGTCTCTGCTGAATGACATCCTCTGCCCTTTCCTTAAGCAGTCCCTACTGAAGCTATGGAGATTACTTTTGGACCTCACAGTTCCAATAACATCTTTGTCGCAAATCTGTAGAATTAAAATGCAGACAGATACATGATTGTCAAACGTTTCATTGTTGTAATAGTTTTATATATATATATACCTATAACAAAGTGCCATTATTTCCTCATAACTATCATTTCCCAAAAGAACAAGCACTTAATTACTACAAAGAATGAAAAGACTATAATGTTATAATAAAATAGGGTCTTAAACTGTATAAAGATGGAGAATTCTATATATTTCCTGTATCTTTTTCATTCCCTCTTGATTGGGGGGAATCTTACAGCAGCAGCCAATAGATAAGACATTTTGAACCTTTACCAACTACCTACAGGAAGCTTGCATTTTATGATGGGGGCGCCTGGGTGGTTCAGTGGGTTAAAGCCTCTGCCTTGGGCTTAGGTCGTGATCTCAGGGTCCTGGGATGGAGCCCCGCATCAGGCTCTCTGCTGAGCGGGGAGCCTGCTTCCCCCTCTCTCTCTGCCTGCCTCTCTGCCTGCTTGTGATCTCTCTCTCTCTCTGTCAAATAAATTAAAACCAAAACAAACAAACAAACAAAAAACAAAACAAACAAACAGAAAAACCCCTGGCTTTCTAAAATGAAACAGGAGGCTGCTGGGGGCGATGGAAGGTTTCAGAGAAGGGCTAGGCCTTTGGAATGCCAGGACCAGTGTAACCACTCCGAGGCCTCAGGCTTTCTTCGCCCAAACAGCCGTCCTGTGATCTAAGAGATGTATGCATTGTCTTTTAGGCTATGGTTAGCAGAACTCCTAGAACTCGCAGATTAGCATATTGTATCCTTGCTCTAAACAGATCCTCCCTGTTTCAGTAAGACCCCTTGTCACACATCACGTGCTTGAGAAACAGTGATAAGGATTTGTGATTACCCTGAAGGACCAATAAAAGGGGGAGCAAAGAAGAGCAAAGGGTCTTCCTCTCTGAGTGTTGACCCCCTCGCCATTTCCCCTCTTTCACCGCAAAGTTTGAAGTCATCTTTGATCCCTCAGTACAGGGATTGCTGGCCATTCCTGGCAATATATGTTTTAACTTACTCGATTCTGCTTCCTGAAGGATTTACACATAAAGTTAGTGCTTGCTTTGAATTTTTTTTAATCCAAATATCTGTCTCATTTTGTTAACAAGAAAAAGTGAAGCATTTCCCTAATAGGAAATTACCATTATGTTTTATCTGTAAAGTGTCATATTAAAATAAGTATCACAGGATTATCTTTGTTGAATTGTGTTGGCCACAGAGCCGTTATTGGAACACATTAAGTTAGGGCTTCATTCTGTTTTTTAATGAATATAGGAAATACCTTATATATTAAATATTTCAATTGTTTATATTTAGCAGGATTGATCACTCCTTTAATGACCTCTAGGGCCAGGTGGGAAGGAAACATCTGATAGAATCTCTTAGTGATATTTTATATTATGTGATCCCCGATATGCCTGAAGAATCACAAAATGTATCAGCCTATACCTGATGCAAACAGCTTTGCATAGAGAATTCACCATTCACCATGATTCTCAAGTCCTCTCCCACCAAATCCATTGTTTTCCTATTACAATACTGTAACTACTCATATCTATTTTAATAAGAAGTTGGTCACCCCCAAAGGTCCATTTAATCTGCAGACACCTGACTCACTATGTGCTGTTTTATTTATTGCTGAAGACTTAATGTCTGAAATTTTAATAGTATAAACAGATCTTGACCTGAATCCTTTCCTCCCCATGCCATACAACAAATATCCTAAATAATCTTCACCATTGCTTATCTATAGACCTGTTGATAGCGACTGTAGTAAACCCTAAGGATCTGGGTATCCTGTTCTTAATATAGATAATCTTTCTAAATTAGCTGGGAAAAGAAAAAACAAGGGCATTATGTTGATATTTGGACATGCAAAATTGTTTTTAAATAAAAAATATCTCTTGACAAATAAGAATTTCGAAATGTATTCTATCTCCTGAGCTTAATGTTAAAACCATTTTAAGTCTAATAATTAGATAATATTATAAATAATATTGTTCCTTAATCTATTCCTCATATCCCAACAAAAAATTAAATAAAACTATAACGTAAATATCTTCTCAATGCATGGTAATCAGTACTAAGTTCTGATAAAATGTTCTCCTACAATGGATATTAAGGATAGTGACTTACAGGGTCATTCAATATATGTAGTCCCTGGAAATACTGTGTTTTGAGTCTTCGTCTGTGTAATGAAGAGTATTTTGAAAATCATTAAATTATCTGCAAAAGCATTGCATTAATATCACATGCATCCTGGAATGAGGAATATCATAAGATGATGATGATAGAAGGCTGTCAGTGTGAATTTATGTTGTGCTTTCTACCTCAGAGAAGTTAGCACTGAAAATAAGGAAATCTTAAGAATTTATTTTTATTTATTTTATTTATTTGACAGAGATCACAAGTAGGCAGAGAGGCAGGCAGAGAGAGAGGGGGAAGCAGGCTCCCTGCTGAGCAGAGAGCCTGATGGGGGCTCAATCCCAGGACCCTGAGATCATGACATGAGCCATAGGCAGAGGCTTTAACCCACTGAGCCACCCAAGCAACCCTGAAAATAAGCAAATCTTAATCAATGTTCATATCAAAGTGTTGTGGTAGCTTTTTGTATACACTGAATTTTTACTTATGAGTCCATGATGAAAATCACAGGAAAAATGATAGTAACAGAAAAAGATATAAATAAGAATAAGAGCATATCTAATATAGTAACGAAATGAAACGGTCATATTTGTTTTTCTCCTGCAATGAAAGTACTGGAATTTTCCAAATAACTATCATTAATAGTTTATAGCTAAAGGACACTATTCCATCAGTAGAAGCCTTCTGAATTCACTACAGTGGTTGATGATAATTTACTACATTCATTTTTAGAAACTATAAGCATAAATTTAATTATTGCATCTGAATATGCCTAAATGTTTATTATCATAAGCTATACATTTTAGCATATTATTGAAAATATTTTCCCCTTCAATGAATTTTATGCATGACTGGGAATATTTCTGTAATTCTGATTTATGGACAAAACACATTTAGAGTAAAATAGCTTTAAAATAAGATTAACTTTTAATCTGTAATAGCTATATGTTATCCTGTTTGTATTTTGAATTTTTCATAGTGTTGGAAAGTGCATTAGAAATTATCCGTTTGGGGGCACCTAGATGGTGCAGTCAGTTAAATGTCTGATGCTTGGTTTAAGCTCAGGTCATGATCTCAAGGTCTTGAGATGGAGCCCTGTGTCAGACTTCACACTTAGCATGGAGCCTGCTTAAGTTTCTCTCTCCCTTTCTCTCTGCCCTTCCCCACTGTGTGCTCTCTCTTTAAAATAAATAAATAAATAAATAAATAAATAAATAAATAAATAAATAAATAAATTCTCTGTTCGAGTGAAGTATTTAATCCCATCTCTACCATCTCTAGGGGAAAAATACCCCCAAATCTCAATTTTGTTGTAAAAACAAATAAGAAAGATATTTGCTATGCCAAAGTATTACTATATAATAATATGTAGTACACTTTTGTATATTTTACATACATGTATGTATAGTATATTATGTATACTGTACATGTAAATAAATATGTAAAATAACTACTATGGTAGTAAAATAGCAGTATATAATATACAGTGTCATTAGGTAATTTTTTTTCAAAGTCTCTTGTCCAGCTTATTATAAAACCTATGATTCTTGACTCTTGGTTCAGAACCCAAAGAACTGATCCTTTTATTTTTTTAAATTTAGTATTTCATTAGGTTTCCATGCACCAACAATTACTATTTCCCCTGAACTCTCAACAACTATATAGACAACTTAATTCAAACCCATTTGTAGTCCAGTGGTGCTTTCTTCTTCCTTTTGCTGACCTCCATGAAGCCATATGTCTCGTTGTCCTCATGCTTCAGGTTAAACCAAGACACAGATTGTCTATTGTGCCAGCCTTCCAGGTCATTTCAGGACCTCCCCATGCCATCAGCCTAGAATTTCCCCTCATAGATTTTTCTCACTGCTTTCTTGTTCTGGTTCTACATTTACTTCATTTTGGAGGGGAACATCCATCCTCTTAACAGTTTTCTGTGGGTACATGGGGAACAACATTTTGAGACCTTGCACACCTCACAAAAGTTTTTTTTTATCTTCAAATTTCATAAATAGTTTTGTTGGACATAGAATTGGAATTGCTGGATATAGTTGGAATTCATTTCCCTCTGAAATTTAAAGACTTGCCTGCTCTCTTTTGTCTTTGAGCTTGCATGATTGCTATTGCAAAGTCCAGTGATGTTCTGACTGTTAATTATATGTGTAGAACCTGTTTGGTCTGTTTGGAAGTTTTTAGAACCATCTCTTTAAATGTTCAGGATAATTTATTTTGGTGCAGAATACTTTTCATTTATTGGTTAATATGTGGATAGTTTTTTAAAACTATACTTCTGCACTAATATTCTTGGATATTTTCTTGTCTAATTTTTAAATATTATTTTCTTTCCTGAATTTCCTTTTATTTCTGTAAATTTCTACTAATCACATAGGCTACCCTTAATTTGACTGTATATTTTTCTTATCTTTTTTCTGTTTTATACAATTTCTTCGATTTTATTTATTTATTTATTTATTTATTTATTTATTTATTTTTAAAGATTTTATTTATTTATTTGACAGAGAGGAGAGAGATCACAAGTAGGCAGAGAGGCAGGCAGAAAGAGAGGGGAAACAGGCTCCCCGCTGAGCAGAGAGCCAGATGCGGGGCTCAATCCCAGGACCCTGAGATCATGACCTGAGCCGAAGGCAGAGGCTTTAACCCACTGAGCCACCCAGGTGCCCCAATTTCTTCAATTTTAATCTTATAATTTCTACATTAATTTCTCATAAAGTCATATGTTTAATTGACAATTTCTTGGGGTTTTTTGGAAATTCTTTTGTATAGAACTCAGTATTGTTTAATAAATGCAATATCTTTTATCTACCTAATGAATATGAATTTTACTTTATATGAAATTTTCTTTTGTTCATTTTCCCTGTTTCCCTCTGAAATATATTTTTATCTTTGTCTTTCATGCTAGTGAATTTTCTCTGTTTCTGGTGATCCTTGCCTATTTTTTTCATATAGTTTTAGTCAGATTCCAATGAGAATTTAAGTATTTTAAACAGATGGAATTCGTTCAGGGAATCAGTTATAAATATAGCAGAATATCTGATAATGCATTCATAGGACAATATATCACTTAAACTGAATCTGGCTGAGTCACCAGCATGGGTACCTAGAAAATGTACTCTATGAGGATGACAGTATGAGACCCAGCAGAGTGGGAAATGGTGAGGAAAGAATTTGAGGACAAAGAGTCCTACGAGTATGTATTAGGGTTCTCCAGAGAAATAAAACAATGGGCTATATCTCTATAGATCTATATATAGATAGACTATATATAGATATGTAGATATATACACAGATATAGATAGAAGAGTTTTATTATGAGAGATTGGCTCAAGTGATTATGGAGATTGAGACATCACATGATCTGCATCAACAAGCTGGAAAATTAGGAAAGATGATGGTATCGGTCTGAGTCCAAAGATTCAAGAATTGGGGAGGTGTGTGTGCAATGCTGTAAATCCTGGTCTGTTTCCAAAGGCCCAAGAACCAGGACTGATGATATCCAAGGACAAGAGAAGATAGGTGTCTAAGCTCAAGCAAAGAGAGCACATTTGCCCTTTCTCTGCCTCCTTGTTTTACCTTGGCCCTCAGTGGATTGGATGTTACACTCCCACATTAGTGAAGGTAGTGTCCTTTTCTTTTCTTTTCTTTTCTTTTCTTTTCTTTTCTTTTCTTTTCTTTTCTTTTCTTTCTTTTCTTTTCTTTCTTTTTTTTTCTCTTCTCTTCTCTTCTTTTTTTCTTCTCTTTTCTCCCCCTGCTTATGCTCTCTCTGACAAAAAAATAAGATCTTTAAAAAAAATTTAAAAAAAATTATTTAAAGGTGGACCAGTTTGAAAATATCAATTCAATATTTGAAGAAAAAAAAATAGTTGATGAGAGCACCTGGGTGTCTCAGCCATTAAGTGTCTGCCTTCGGCTCAGGTCATGATCCCAGGGTGCTGACATTGAGCCCCACATTGGGCTCCCTGCTCCACGGGAAGCCTGCTTTTCCCTCTCCCACTCCCCCAGCTTGTGTTCCCTCTCTTGCTGTGTCTCTCTCTGCCAAATAAATAAATAAATAAATAAATAAATAGTTGGTGCATACTTTCTAAAACTTGAATATGCATAAGTTCCTCATTTAAGCATTGTTTATCATCTAAATTTTATTGGAGTGGAGGTGGTTACAGAAGTGGAAACAATATTAGCTTGCATAAGCTTTTTTTTAATTACTATTGTTACTCCTTTGGTATAGTTTGTGAATACTGAATTGGTGTAAATTTGAGTGAGAAGTTAACACATATGTCCAGGGTGCCTGTCTAGATTGGAGAACCAGAATAATTTTCTATATCAAGGAATCCTTCCTCTATAATACAAATAACATTACTATTTTGTCAGCATGGGGACAGAAAGCTTGGTCAAGCTCTGCTCTGTTTGTGTGTGGTCCACTGTCCTTTCCTCCAGTTCACTGATTTTATTTTCTGCTTCATCTAGTCTGCTGTCGATCCTCTCAGTGTAATTTTCAGTTTTGTTAATGTATTCTTCAGTTCTGTGACTTCTATCTCATACTTTCTTATATTTTCTTTTTGTTTTTGAAGCTATCACTGGGTTCATCCGTTTTTCTATCAAGTTTTTTGAGCATCTTTACGATAATTACTTTGAACTCTTTATCTTGTAAATTATTTATCCCTGTTTCATTAAAGATTTTCTCTAAGTTTTATCTTGGTCTTCTGTTTGAAACATATTCCTCTCCCTCCTCATTTTGCTTGAATCTCTGTTTGTTTCTCTGTATTGGGAAAAATGGCTCTCTCCCAGTCTTATAGATGTGGCTTTGTGTAGAAGATTAACCTCATCGTTTAACCTTGCCCTAGCTCTTAGTTGTCACTCAGACTTTTCTCATTGTCTAAGCAGCATATATTTTTCTTGGTGGGTCACAGTTGTGATGGGTATGTCAAGAGTTGTGAGTGTTGCAGAGAGGGACCTAGTTTCAGGCTGACTGGAAGCTAGACTCTCAGCCCCCAGCTTTTAAGGTTTGCATTATATAAATCCTGTGGGACTGCAATTGCAAATTTTTCTGGCCTCCAGACCAAGTGATCTGGAAGTGTTTCCTTAGCTACGGTCACAAAATTAGGAGTTCCAGGTCAAAGTATGAGCTTCTTTCTGGAAGGTATTGTTGAACTCTCATGAAGCCAACTGTGAGTTCAAAGATGGTATCCCCTAACTTACACTTCCATAGTCTCAGTATCTGTGGTCATTCTGAAGCATGTTTTTCAGGCTAAAGCTTAAGCCAAGTAGACAGGTATTTTTTGTTTTTGTTTTTTTCCACAGGAAGAATGGGGTTGTGTTTCACTGTTGTCTATACTGTGCCTTGGAGGTATTAGCCTCCAATTGTTTCAGACCTATAGGGAACAGAAACACAATTCTGCTTGGCCATCTGAGCCAGGTGCTCAAGAGATATCTACTGTGTGGGTTTTGAATGATGGCCAGCTTAGGCAGAGGTATGGTGGAGTGTTATTTTTGGGAAAGGTGTGCTCACCATTGCTTCAGGTTAGAGAGAGATTTCCAAAATTACGCCCAACAGTGCCTTTTTAGCAGGGTAGAGGGAGTTCCCCCAGGGTCTCCATCCCTGGAGAGAGTCAATCTCCTGCCCTTCTAGTAGATTCTTTAAGAAAAACAAATGAAATCTCTTTTATGTATGGTTTGGCACTTTTCAAACTACTACTGCTTTTGAGCTGGGTTCTGGAGTGAGTGAATCTGTGCATGAACCTTTTAAGTGTGGAACCTCCATTCCATATAGCCCTGTGGCTTTCCTGGACAACACCACCGCTGGTTTCAAAATCAGACATTTTCCTTCTCCTCAGTGTAGGTCCACAAGGAAGGGTTGGAGAGCCTGAAGTAGGGCATAAACCCTCTACTTCCCAGAAAGAAGTTCTGTATTTCTGAGATCCCTCCTGACTGTGGTTTGCTGTGCTGGGGACTTTTTTTTTTTTTTTTTCCACCACATCTCTGCCTCTCCTGCCCATCTCTATCCTTTGTTGTGGAGGAACTGTTCAGCTAATTTTCAGGTCTTTTTCAGAGGGAATATAGCTGTAGATTTGTTTTGTCTGTGGTAGGAAGTAAGTTCAGGGCCTTCCTAAATGACCATCTTGAACTGTCACTCTATTGTGTTTTTAATGAACTATTTTGTAGCAGAGGAAGGCGAAGGATAAGAGAAAAGTAAAGCATGCTTATTGCATTACATCAAGAACAGATTACAGTTGAAAGATCCTTATTATCCCTTGGAATCAGAACATTCACTCTGGTAACACAGAACAAATGATACAAAACAGAACAGTTCAATAATGTTATTTTTAATTCTTAAGATAAGGAGCTGATTTGCCACAAAAGCAAGTAGTTTCATCGGAGTCCTAAAATGTTAAGAGACTATACTGGGGTTCGAGTCCCTTTATGGCAGTATCTGAGATATGTTGCAAATGCTCCTTTACTTTTTGAAACCAAAGTTTCTCATCATTAAATGGGAAATAAAAGTGAAGCTTTCACTCCAGCAGAGTTTTTATAAGGATCAAAGACAAATGTATGTCAAAGTGTTTGCAAATTATAGACTGAAGAGATAGCTCATGAATATTAATATCAATTCCATATAAAGTATTTTACAATGTATATTTAATAATTTCAATTTATATTTTTTCAAATACTCTCTCACATACGTGCCCACAATAATAATGTAATAGGTTTTATTACTCCCATTTCTTAGACAAAGAAAGGGATAACTTTTTAAAATAACAAATGACAGAAATAGACCCAGTGTTAAAATTAATATTGTCATTTACTGCTACATTTTTCTCAATAGCATCATGTTCTGTAAAAAGTTTTATTATAGTCTTGCTTAGAAACCTTATGAAAAAAGTATTTTATACACACACATATGAAAAGGGAAATAATATTTAGCGAGCTATAATGCATGAGCCATTTATGTATTTTATAACATCCAGTGTCCCTAAAAGTTCTATGAGTCCATGTTTTTAAAAAATATACATTGTAAAGATGAAATTAAACATAAGAATATTTAAATGACTGTGCAAAGTCACACATATACTTCCATCATAGAACAAAAATACAGCCTCAAGTCCTAGACTATGAAAGAACCATCACTTTTGCCTATATAAAATGTACTCCATAAATGCTACAACCACTGGCAGGTGGATGATGGTGTTTTTGTTTCTTTGTTTTGTTTTGGTTTTTAGCCCCTGGAAATTCACTTAAGCACTCTGAGCTCTATGTTCTTGCTCCTTTTCTCACTTCTCGGTGTTTTTTGTTTGCTTGTTTTGAGATAATATGAGGTCATAAAAAGCATTTTGTAAACCACAAAGTGTATAAATATCCTTTTGTGCCTTGTAAACGTTGGCTCATGGAATGATATCAGAAAATGATAATCTGCTTTTATTTTCAATTCTGTATTCATGCTAATTTCATGTGAAGCACATATTTCATATGACTTGGTGAGGACTTAGTTTTTATTGAAATAAATTTGACATATAATATTATATAAGTTTCGGGTATATAACATACGGATTTGATACATTTTTATATTTCAATATAACTGCAATTGTTAGTATTACCTGGCACCTCTATGATATTATGTTGTCATTTCTTTTTTGCGGTGAGAATAATTAAAATCTATTCTCTTAGTATGTTTGATTTTTAAAATACAATGTTGTGAGCGATAATCACTCTACTGTGTATTATATCTCCTGGACTTATTTATCTGCTAGTCTGTACTGGTAAACAGCATCTCTCCTATACCCCACCCACAGCCTTTAGCAGCCACCTTTTTCCTCTCTTTTATGAGTTTTACTTTTTTTAGATTTCTCATATAAGTGATTCATTGAAGCCACATTTGAGTTTAGATTGTTCTTTATAAAATAACACTTCTGCATAATTGTTTTTTTAAAAAAGGAAAATTACATATAACTAATGTAAATTCCCTCAAATGTTTTAATTTTCTTTTTATGACAGATTCAATTCAGACTTGAATATCAGCATGTTGTGAACTGCTATTTTAATTACCAATTAAATGAAATGCAATTCAATTAAATGTAATTAAATTAAACATACCTATTTTTGTTTTGAATATAAAACAACAGAAAGCAAAGGCATTTATTCCAAAGAGAAAGGTAAATAAAATATAAGCTTTTTAAACTAGTTTTGTATAAAAGAACGAATTTAGGCTACTTTGTTTAATTCAGTGAACTTCTAGTTTAATCTTACCCAGATCTATCCAGTTATTATTTAAAGAGTCCAGTGAAGGTTATTAA
Source organism: Nasua narica (assembly GCA_028533885.1). Taxonomy (NCBI): domain Eukaryota; kingdom Metazoa; phylum Chordata; class Mammalia; order Carnivora; family Procyonidae; genus Nasua; species Nasua narica. The sequence goes on from CM052802.1 coordinate 51,078,041, forward strand.
ATACTAGGTAGGTTAATAAATCCTGGTCTTTAAACATCTGGTATTTAAATTACAAAATAAAATGGCATATTGTGGTTAATCAAAATTAATTGATGTTGGAGAAAGCATGCCTATCTGTAACGGTTTCTTGAAAAATGTAAACCCAAAAATAACTAAGACTAATACATTTTAAAATTATTTTCAGGGGTACAACTATTTTCCTTCATCTCTAAAATATCACAGATCCTAAAGTTAAATTAGATAGCAGTTAGAGGGACGCCTGGGTGGCTCAGTTGGTTGGGCAGCTGCCTTTGGCTCAGGTCATGATCCCAGCGTCTTGGGATCGAGTCCCACATCGGGCTCCTTGCTCTGCAGGGAGCCTGCTCTTCTCTCTGCTTCTGCCTGCCTCTCTGCCTGCTTGTGTTCTCTCTCTATTAAATAAATAAATAAAATCTTAAAAAAAAAAGATAGCAGTTAGATTTGTATAACAGTATACATTGTGGAATATATCAAAACGATATTGTTATAAACTTTATTCATTTAGAAAATCCAACAGGAAGTTAGAGAATGATTCCTATCCCCCACATTCAGCAATTTCAACATTTAATTCACATTGTGCCTTTCAAATGAAAATGCATGCACCTGTGCACACACACGCTTACACAAACTAATTTAGCAGTTGCAGGATTTCTACCCAATAGTTGTTGATATCTTTCCTTTAGGCTTGGACATGTATCACAAATTTATTCCCCCCTGATTTGTGTCCATGCAGTATTCCTTAAAATTGCCAGTTGTTCTCCTAAGATAATATAGATACATAGATGATGATAAATAGATAGATGATAGATAGATAAGCAAGTTCAAAATGATAGCCATTTTTTAAATTTTTCAAATAATAATTTCAGTCTTTTTGGACTGCTATGACAAATTATCATAGACTGGGTGGCTTTACAAACAACAGAAATGTATTTCTCATTTCTCTAGTTCTGGTGGCTAGAAGTGCAATAAGCACCTCCTGCCTGGTTTATAGATATTTTCTTCCTTATGTTCTTATGCTGCAGAAGGGGATGAAAGAGCTCTAGATCTCTTTTATAAGGGCTTAAACCCCATTCATGAATACTCTGCTGTCATGACCTAATCACTTCTCAAAGGCCCCACCTCCAAATACTATCACAATGGAGATTAGGTTTCAACATATTTCAACATACAAATTTGGGGAGAGGGGTACAAGCACTTAGTCTATAGCAAGCACTCTGTTAATAATAAGAAACACAAATTGAATATTTACTATATCCCAGGAACTTTTCAGATAGCTTTACATTTAAACCTTAAAATAATCCTTTGCAGAAGATTACTGTTATCCCCATTTATAGGACATGGGAACTTACAGCAGTTTGCTAACTTGTCCAAGGTCACAAAACCTTTATATGTTTGAGCTGATATTCAAACCCAGAACTCTTACCCTCCTAACTATGATACTCCTTTTCCAGCAGATGTTTCTTAGCTGGTAAGATGAGCACAAAAATATTGGAGAGAACAAAAGTTAAAAAGAAAAAATGTGGATGTCAATATTATTTCTTTGAACATCATAGCCATCTTTATTTTATTTTACTATTTTAAGAAATCAATTAGAAATGTCAAGCATAATTAACTTTTAAATAATATATTGAATATAATTTAAATTCCCCTGGTGTTTTTGCTCTTCTTCATAAGGAAATCTAAAAAAGTTTGCCTGAAAGGTATATTCTGACAGGTGAGGGTTAAAAGGTAATAAGAAGCTAGACAGTTTCTATAGCAAGATATTCCACCTATAGATATGTTCCAAGAAAATAATTGTATTAAGACAGAACATTGAGATCTTAGGGCAGGCTGTGAAGATATTTAAATGTAACAAGCACATACCATGCAATGTACAAATATAAACCTCATTTGCATTTTTCACACTGAAAGAGAGCTCTTGGGGAGAAATATATAGAAAGTATTGAATTGTGCAAAAAATATGTCTTATAAAAATGCCATTCACTCAACAGAAGGATCTCAGTTTTAAGATGACATCTTTCCTCCAAAAGTATATTAAACCCCTTCACACAGTTATTATGTTGGGATAGAAGCGAAGTTTTTACCAAGTCTTATCTGATCTTGCAAACCGATTCCAAAACCACTAAGCCATAAAAATAACCAAAGGAACAGCCTAATCCCTTTATTGCCTTTTTTTTTTAGTGGCCAAAGAATTAAAGAAATTGGAGCAAGTCCTTATTTCTAGAATCTTAAAACTGCCTTTTCTCTGAGGATGTGATTGGCACAACCAGCAAGACAGTACTAAGTCATATCATATGACTCAAGCTCCCAGCTACAGATGGTTCCCAGGTTTACAGCAGCACTACTCCTAGTGATTATTAGAAAGTAAGATAAAAGACAGTAGAAGAGTAAAGAAAATGCAAGTAACGGAAGCCAGAATCAAATTGAATAAAATATCTGTATTTCATTAATCAGTGAACTAAATATAAAATACACTCATACCCACGTCAAATAAAGCTAGCCTAGTACAGTATTAACATACTGTAAGGACATTTCAATCAACTTTGTAAAACAATTTTATTAATGCTCTTCTATTTGGTTATCATTTTCTTTTAAATCAGAAACTTTAGGGAAGCAAAAATAGACTTCTGAAGACAAATACGTGTGTGTGAGTGTGTGTTAGCAAAACTAAGAGAAATTAGAAATAGCTTTGTAGTTCATTGCTTTGTGATATTTATAGACAAATTCTTAAGTTCCACTTGAATAGTTTTAGGTAAAAAAAGGAATTTAGGAACTATATAGATGTAATTTCTTCTGTTTTAAAATTATATTGCATAAATAATTAAACAAGCATCATCCCTTTGTAAGATAAATATTGCAAACAACTTTCTCTTTCTTTCTTTCTTTCTTTCTTTCTTTCTTTCTTTCTTTCTTTTTCTTTCTTTCTTTCTTTCTTCTTTTTGTTACCAAAATATAGGACTTATGACTGTTCCCTTGTAGCAAATCCTTTTCCATTTTAATAGTTTGATTTCTATTCAATGTACTATGTTTGTTCTACATTTTCTGAAGAAGACGGAATACTGTAATGGATACTGTAATCACCTAATGGAAAGAAGTGAAGGGGTGCCTGGGTGGCTCAGTCAGCTCAGTCAGCTGAGTGTCTGTCTTCCGCTCAGGTCATGATCCCATCCCAGGGTCCTGGAATCTAGCCCCGCATTGGGCTCCTTCCTCATTTGAGAGTCTGCTTCTTCTTCTCCCTCTTCCTCTGCTGCTTCCTCCACTCCTGCTCTCTCTCTCTCTCTCAAATAAATAAATAAAATCTTAAAAAACAAAACAAACAAACGAAAAACAAAGAAAAGAAGTGGAAAGAGAACAGACATCCAGTTAGATAGAACTGGGCTTAAGGAGTGCCTGGGTGGTGTAGTCATTAAGTGTCTGCCTTCTGCTCAGGTCCTGATCTCTGGGTTCTGGGATCAAGTCCTGAATCGGGTTCCATGCTCGGCGGGAAGCCTGCTTCTCCTCCCACTCGCCCTGCTTGTGTTCCCTCTCTTGCTGTCTCTCTCTCTGTCAAATAAGTAAATAAATAAAATTAAAAAAAAAAAAGATAGAACCAGGCTTGAATCTGTGTATTTCTTAATGTATGACTATGCATAAAGTTCTAAACTACCCTGTGTCTCAAATTCCTGATTCTGTAAAATAAGAATAATAGAAGCTATATAAAAAAATGTTTACAGGATTTGAAATTCTGTTTATAATGCATTAAAATATTGTTGATGTTGTAAATCTGCACTCATCAATATGGTATACTCTTGCTAGAGGTGGCTATTAATAAAAGCACAACATGGATGGACCAAGAGGGTAATGTGCTAAGTGAAATAAGTTAGACTGAGAAGGACAAATACCAAATGATTCTACCATAGAATCTTAAAAAGAAACAAATGAATAAACAAAAAGCAGATCTATAAATATGGTGAGCAATTGATGCTTGCCAGAAGAGAGGGTGACAGAGCTTTGGGCAAAAAGAGTGAAAGGGAGTGGGAGATACAGGCGTCCAGTATAAAATGAATAAGTCACAGGCATAAAAGGTACAGCACATGGAATACAGTCAATGATATTGAAATAGTGATGTAGGGGATAGATGGTAGCTACACTTGAGGTGAATATAGAATAATGTATCAATTTGCCAAATCACTAAGTTTTACACCTGAAACTAATGTAAAATTATGGTCCAACTATATTAAAGAAAAAAAAGCAAATGAAATATGGCTATTGCAACTGAAGTACTGAATTTCTAAATTTATTTAATCAATTAATATTAATTTAATCTATGTAGTTGATTAATATTAACTGATTAACTCTATATTAGATTTTAATTAATATAAATTAATATGAATTGAGTTAATATAAATTTAAATTTAAAACTGATCATTATCATTTCAAAGTGTAACTATAAAATGATTGATGAAATGAAATGAAAACGATTGATGAAATGATTGATAGAATTTCTGATGGAAAATATAAGCATGCTTGGAACAACTTAGATATGTGAATCTAATTTTTCAATCAAATTTTATGAGATCTAGATAAAAATCAAGCAATGATGAATGTACTGCCTGATTTGAGAATTATTGCAAGTGTATATATATCTAATATGTATTATATATTTGTGTATATATATATAGTACATACCATATTTCAAAAATTGGTACAAAAATGAATGTAAAATATTTCTCTAATAAATTATTGCCTTGATTATATTTGAAATGAAAATACTCTGGCTATATTAGGGAGAATTATATATCTTATTAATAAGTTTAACATGTTTCTTTTCACTTTTTTAATGTGGCTATTAGAAAATTTTAGGGGTGTTTGGGTGGCTCAGTTGGTTAAAAGTTGGCCTTCAGCTCAGGTCATGATCCCAGGGTCCTGGGAGAGAGCCCACATTGGGCTTCCTAGAGAGAGCCTGCTTCTTCCTCTCCCTCTGCCTGTAGCTCCCCCTGCTTGTGCTATCTCTCTCTCTCTGTCTCTCTGTGTCAAATAAATAAATAAATAAATAAATAAATAAATAAATAAATAAATAAATAAATAAGCAAGCAAGCAAGCAAGCAAATAAATAAACTTAAAAAAAGAAAATTTTAAATTGCATATGCATCTTGCTGTATATTTCTATTGGTTATCATTGCTCTATAGATACTGTTTGTTATTAAACCTACTGAAAAATAACAAAGTTCTAATTCTAGGAAAAGAAAATACTAGTTTTTTATCTACTAATCAGTGGGTTTTGGTCTTGGTTTAATCGTAGGGTCATCTGGAAAATTTTTAAAAATCTCCTATGCCTAGATTGCACAATAGAATAATTTCATCCAGGACTGAGAACTACCCTTTTAGATTTCTTTTCTTTATTCATTATTATGTTCAATTAGCCAACATATAGTACATCATTAGTTTTTTTTTTAAGATTTTATTTATTTATTTGACAGACAGAGAGATCACAAGTAGGCAGAGAGGCAGGCAGAAAGAGAGGGGGAAGCAGGCTCCCCGCTGAGCAGAGAGCCTGATGCAGGGCTTGATCCCAAGACTCTGAGATCATGACCTGAGGTTAAGGCAGAGGCTTTAACCCACTGAACCACCCAGGCGCCCCCATCATTAGTTTTTGATGTAGTGTTCAACAATTCATTAGCACATATAACAGTAAGTGCTCATCACAGCATGTGCCCTCCTTCATACCCATCACCCAGTTACCTGATCCCCCCACCCACTCTCCCTTCTGTAACCCTTAGTTTGTTTCCTGGAGTCCAGAGTCTCTCATGGTTTGTCTCCCTCCCTGATTTCTTCCCATTCAGATTTCCCTTTCTTCCCCTGTGGTCCTCCATGCTATTCCTTATGTTCCACATATGAATGAAACCATATAATTGTCTTTCTCTGCTTGACTTATTTCACTTAGCATAATCCCCTTCAGTTATATCCATGTCAATGCAAATGGTAGATATTTATCTTTTCTGGTGATTGAGTAATATTCCATTGTAAATATGAGTTTTGGTCTTGCCTTCATCTTATGGTCACCTGGAAAGTTTTAAAAAATCTCTTATCCCTGGGTTGTATCATAGAATAATTGCATCTAAAATTGAGAAGTACTCTTTTAGATTTTTTTTTTAAGGTAGATCCTTACAGCTGGAAAGGGCCAGATCAGAGTCTCGTGTGAAAGATATTTAACTTTTTACTTTAGAATATATAGAAAATCAGCATCCAAGAAGAATTAACTATTCATTCTTACTCTCTTTTCTCAGTCTTCCACGGTGAAAAAACCTATGTTGTAGAATCATGTATGATTAAAGGTGGAAAGAACTTTGAAGTCAACCAGGGTAGTCTTTCAGCCATTGCAGACTACTTTCAACCCTTCCTAAGTTGTTACCCAGACTTTGCTTGAGCATTTCCAGTGAGAAGAAGGATGGGAGGAGCTGATGGTTCATGGTACTTTAGCCACATGAAATCACATGACCTTTCTCCACAAATTGGATCCTCTTTCAGTATCCAGTTCTCGATGATGGCACCACTCTCTATCCAGTTAAAGTAGGAATCATACTTGTTACCCCCATATTTCTCACCTCACATACCACCCAAACTCTCAATTCTTCCCATTCCCCTTGTTCTCTACTCCATCATCCTAGTCAAAGCTACCATGTCATCTGATCGGGACTCCTATTTACACCTTCTGCTGATTGACCTATATTGACTTACACATGCTGTGATCAATCCTTCACATTCTAGTTGACTTTAGTAAGTACACAGAATTACATGACTCTATACTTAAAGCTTTTAATTGTTTTCCATTTCTTGTAAGATAGAGTAACTTTCTTTTTTTTTTTTTAAGATTTTATTTATTCATTTAACAGAGAGAGAACACAAGCAGACAGAGAGGCAGGCAGAGGCAGAGAGAGGAGCAGGCTCCCTGCGGAGCAAGGAGTCTGATGCGGGACTCGATCCCAAGACGCTGGGATCATGACCTGAGCCAAAGGCAGCTGCGCAACCAGCTGAGCCACCCAGGCGTCCCGATAGGGTAACTTTCTGTAGAGCATTCACAAGCTTTGAATCATCTGGAATTGTCTAGCTGCATCCAGCACCACACACACTTTCCCTTCCTCTGCTGTAGCTAGCCTCTTTCAGTCTCTCATACTTCTCAGGCCCCTTTAAGACACAGGGAAGTTCAACTGGAATTTGACCCACTAAATGAATTTTTAATGAGGATACAAATGATTTTTTGGGTTTTACAGCAAACACACTACTCAAATCCTTTCTAGAGGTTTGTATTAACTTTATGTTTTTAGTTTCAATTCAATTAACACATAATGTATTATTGGTAAAGGTCAGTGATTCATCAGTTGTATATAACACCCAGTGCTTATTGCATCACATGCCCTCCTTAATGTCCATCACCCAGTTACCCCATCCCCACACATTCCCCTCCAGCAATCCTATTTGTTTCCTATGATTAAGAATCTCTTATGGTTTGTTTCACTCTCTGATTTCATCTTGTTTTATTTTTTCCTCTCTTCCCCTATGATCCTCTGTTTTTTTTCTGAAATTCCACCTATGAGTGAGATCATATGATACTTGTCTTTCTCTAATTGACTTATTTTGCTTAGAACTATACCCTCTAGTTCCATCCGCATCATTGCAAGTGGCAAGATTTCATTTTTGGTGTCCGAGTTGTATTCCATTGTGTATGCTTGTATGTGGGTGTATATATGTATGTATATAGGCATATATATATATATATATATATATATAATATATATATATACACATACCACATCTTCTTTAGAAATTCATCTGATGATGGACATCTGGGCTCTTACCATAGATGGGCTATTGTCAAGAGGTTTATATTAGCATTTAATGTAGTCAGCCTCTGGCCATTTTCAGAACTTCTGAGTCAAGGTAAATGTACTGGCTTTGTCCTGATTCCTCTCCTGGTTTTGTCATGGGATACTCTTTGTTCTTTCCTTCATCCTTTAGGCTCCAGTGTCTCTTCATCAGGGAAGCATCCAGCACCTTTAATTTCCCAAATGTGTTCTTCCACAGCATTTTGTATTTCTTCTGTGGTGCTTATCCCAACTACATTCATTTATGGTATTTCACTATTAGTCTTCTTTCTTATCATATAATGTGCTCTGTAAAGACAAGATAAGGATTATGTATATTTTTACTCATGAATATTTCTGCAAAACAGAACACCTAGTGATTTCAAGTATTTGTTAAATTAGTAAATATGTTAATGCATCAATCATATAAATTAATATATTATGTAAATTTATAATTTTCAGTTCCCAGGAAGTATGGGGAATTCTTGACCATATATAATTAGGCAGTTTTATCTATTTCTGACCATGTCAGTATTTTTGTATTATCTTCAGTTAGCCAACATATAGTACATCATTAGTTTTTGATGTAGTGTTCAGTGATTCATTTGCTGGCTATAACAACCAGTGCTCATCACAGAATGTGCCCACCTTAATACCCATCACCTAGTTACCCCTTCGCTTCTGTAACCCTCAGTTTGTTTCCTGGAGTCCAGAATCTCTCATGGTTTGTCTTCCTCTCTGATTTCTTCCCTTTCAGTTTTCCCTCCCTTCCCCTATGGTCCTCCATGCTATTCCTTATGTTCCACATATGAGTGAAACCATGTGATAATTGTTTTTCTCTGCTTGACTTATTTCACTTAGCATAATCTCCTTCAGTCCCATCCATGTCAATGCGAATTGTAGGTATTCATCCTTTCTGATGGCTAATATTCCACTGTAACTGTGGAAGGAGCAGAGATGTACTTCAAGAGATAAATGGATAAAGAAGATGTGATCATTTCAGTTTTTCATCATTGATTTGTGAATCCTGTTCTATTCTTGCTATATATAATATATAATATAAAGCTTTTAATGTATATTCATTCATTATAATACATATTATATATAAATAACTTTATTTTTAGAGCAGTTTTAGATTCACAGCAATATTAAAAGGAAGGGACAGAAATTTCCTGTGTATTCCTGTCATCACACATGCACACCCTCCCCCATTATCAACATTCTTCAGCAGAGCAATACATTTGTTGTAATTGATGAACATATAAAGTCACCTAAAGTCTATACTTTACATTAGGATTCACTCTTGGTGTTGTTTACTCTGTGGGCTTGTATAAATATATAAAGACGTCTCTCTGTCATAATAATACCATACAGAGTATTTTTGGTGCCTTAAAATCCTCTGTATTTGGGGCGCCTGGGTGGCTCAGGGGGCTAAAGCCTCTGCCGTCAGCTCAGGTCATGATCTCAGGGTCCTGGGATGGAGCCCCACATTGGGCTGCAAGGAGCCTGCTTCCCCTCTCTCTCTGCCTGCCTCTCTGCCTACTTGTGATCTTTCTCTCTCTGTCAAATAAATAAATAAATAATCTTAAAAAAATTCTCTGTATTCTACCTATTCATCCTTCTCCCCTGCCTCCCTAGCAACCACCGATCTTACTGTCTCCACAGTCTTGCCTTTTCCAGAATACCATATAATTAGAATCATATATTATGGAGACTTTTCAGACTGGCTTCTTTCACTTAGTAACATACATTTAAAGTATGTTGTCCCCATGTCTTTTTATGACTTGGGAGCGCATTCCTTTAAAAATTTTTTTATATGAGTAGATTTGATACACAATACATTCGTTTCAGACATACAACATAGTGGTTTAGCAACTCTATGGGTTATGCTATGCTCATCACAAGTATTGTAGCGACCATCTGTCACCATACAATGCTCATCACAAGTATTACAATACCATTGACTATATTCCCTGCTGTGCCTTTTATTTCTCTGCCTTCTCATTTCGTAACTGGAAGCCTATATCTCCCACTCCCCTGAAATAGCTCATTTCTTTTTAGTGCTAAATAATATCACATTATCTGTAGGTGTCACAGTTTATTTACTCATTCACCTACTGAAGGACATCTTGATTGCTTCCAAATTTTGGCAATTATGAATAAAGCTGTTATGAATATCAGTGGGCCCGTTTTTGTGTGGACATGTTTTAACGCCTATGAGTAAGGAGCAGGATTGCTGAATCATACAGTAAGACTATTGTAGGCGCCCCTTATTCAAAATTTCACTTTCTGCAATTTCAGTTACTGTGGTCAGCCACAGCCCAGAAATGGATGCTCCTCCTTCTGACATATTATCAGAAGGTCAACCATAGTCTAATGTCACATCACAATGCCCATGTCATTCATGGCACTTCCTCTCATCATGCAGGCATTTTATCATCTGACTCAACCACAAAAAGGGTGAGCATACTACAATAAGATATTTTTAGAGAGAAAACACCTTCACATAACTTCTATTATAGTATATTATTATAATTGTTCTATTTTATTGTTAATTTTTGTTAATCTCATGTTGTGCCTAACTTATAAATTAAACTTCATCATAGGTATGTACATTTAGAAAAAACATAGTTTATATAGGATTTAGTACTATCTGTGGTCTCAGGCATCCGCTGGTACCCCTGCAATGTACCCCACATGGATAATAGTGGACTGTTGTATATTTACTTTATAAAACTACCAAATTGTCTTCCAAAGGTGTTTGCACAATTTTGTATTCATATCCTTGTCAGCATTTGGCATTGACAGTGTTCAGATTTTGGCCATCCTAATACCTGTGTAGTGATATCCCATTGTTTTAATTTTCATTTCCCTAATGATGCATAATGTGGAGCTTCTTTTCATATGCTTATTGCCAACTGTCAATCTTCTTTGGTGAAGTGTCTTTTAAGGTTTTTGGCCTATTTTCAAATCAGATTGTTGTTTTCTTATTACTGAATTTTAAAAGTTCTTTGTATAGTTTGGAAAACAGTTCTTATCGGATGTGTCTTTTGCAAAGATTTTCTTCCAGTCTGTGGCTTGTCTTCTCATTCTCATGATATTATCCTGAACAGAAGTTTTTAATTTTAATGAAGATCTGCTTTGTGAATTGTGCCTTTGGTTTTGTATCTAAAAAAGCATCTCCATCCCCAAAGTCATTTAGGTTTTTCTCCCCTGTTATCCTCTAGGGATTTTAACAGTTTTACATTTTACATTTGGGTCTCTGATCCATTTTGAGTTAATTTTTGTAAAGGGTGTATGTAATGTCTGTGTCTAGATTCTTCTTCTTTTTTTTAATGTGATTGTCTAGTTTTTCAGCACAATTTGTTGAAAAGACTATCTTTGCTCTATTGTATTGCCTTTGCTACTATGTCAAAGATCAGTTGAATTTATATTTATGTGGCTCTATTTCTGGGCTCTCTTTCAATTGCATTTATCTATTCATCTATTCTTCTGCCAATACTACATTATCTTGATTATTGTTACTTTACAACAAGCCTTGAAGTTGAGTAGTGTTAGTCCTTTAACTTTGTCCTTCTCCCACCATATTGTGTTGGTTAGCTCATTTTGAATCAAGATTCATTACACATCTAAAAGAAACTTTAACTTTGTCTACCAATAAATGTAGACCTGAACCTTAAGAAAACTTTATTTTACACCAGAAGGAGCTGAAAAAGAATGTCACCACTTTTTTATTTCACATAAAATGGCACTTCTCTCTGTGTACAAGATGCCCCTCCAATGTACCATCTGCTCTGTGATTCTGTGCTCTTGGTCAGTTGCCTTTGTCTTTCTAGTCCTTTTACATAAAAATATTTTGTTCCATACTGTGATAACTATTTAGAGGATATCCTCATTAAGTAGAATGTTATGTTACCTATATACACCCAAGAAATGCCCGCCTTTATGAGAACAGATCGGTATCTAAGAAATTGTCATCCAATGACATGTATCTATTTAATGGTTTTTATTTTTTCCTAGCTTGTCTGAGTCTTAGATGTTTAGCTCATTCATTTTTATTCTGTCTTTTCTTAAAATAATAGCCCTAACAGCTATTAAATGTCCTTTTGTTTACCAAGTTTTATTATTTAGTATTTTTTTATTGAGGTAAAATTGACACTTAATATTTTATTAGTTTCGTTTATACAACTTCATGTTTCAGATATTTCCATTTATTATAAAATGATTACCACAGTAAGTCCAGGTAATTTTCATCCCCATACATAGTTACAATTTTTTTTTTCTTTTTGTGATGAGGGCTCTTAAAATCTACTATCTTAGCAACTTTCAAATATACAATATGGAATTATTAACTATATTTGCCATGCTTTACATAATATCTGTACGACTTATTTATATTATAACTGGAAGTTTGTACCTTTGACCCCCTTCATCCATTCCCCCCCCACGCCCCACTTCTGTTCTCTGTATCTATGAGCCTTTTTTTTTTAGATTCCACATTTAAATGAGATCACATACTTGTCTTTTGCTGTCTGATTGATTTCACTTAGCATAATGCCCTCAAGGTCCATCCATATTATTGCAAATAGTAATATTTCATTATTTTTATGGATGAATACATTCCATTGTATATATATGTATGAGTATTCAGATACATATATATCTATATACCAACAAATACCAATCTTCTTTATCCATTCATCCATCAATGGTTATTTAGATTGTTTTGATATCTTGGCTATTGTAAATAATGCTGCAATGGGTGCATACATCTTTTCAAATTAATGTTTTCATTTTCTTCTGGTAAATACCCAGAAGTGCAGTTGCTGAATCATATGGTAGTTGTTTTTAATTTTTTAAGGAAACTGCATATTGTTTTCCACAGTGACTATACCAGTTTACATTCCCACCAACAGTGTATAAGGGTCCTCTTTCCTCCGCATCCTCTCCAATACTTATTTTTTGTCTTTTTGATGATAGCTATTGTGACAAGTGTGAGGTAATACCCTATTACGGTTTTGATTTATATTTCCCTACTATTTAGTGATGCTGAGCATCTTTTCATGTGCCTATTGGCTATCTGTGTGTCTTCTTTGGGAAAAAGTCTGTTCAGATTCTCTGCCCATCTTTTAGTTGTTTTTTTGCTATTGATTTGTTATTTAGTATTCTTCATTATTTAACTGTGTTAACTGTTACTTTTTAGGTACATAAAAGATTAAAAAAATTTAATAGCTTTAAATTGAATTGAATCTTTTAGCAATATGTACACATATGCATGCACACAGACACACACATATTGCTATACATAATAAAGTTTTGTCTTGAAGTTTATTTGGTTGAATATAAATATAGTTATATCACCATCTTTTAATTAGTGCTTGCCCAGGACATATATATTTTTTTCATATATTCACTTTGAAGTGTATGTCCTTATATTTTAGCTGTTTTCATTTTATTTTTTTATTTAAATTCAATTTAGGTAACATATTGTATTGTATATTTTATTATTGGTATCTTTTATTGAGGAGGAGATGAATCATGAGAGATTGTGGACTCTGAGAAACAAACTGAGGGTTTTAGAGGGGAGGGGTGTGGGGGGGATTGGTGAGCCTGGTGGTGGGTATTAAGAAAAGCACGGATTGCATGGAGCACTGGGTGTTATACATAAACAATGAATCTTGAAACTCTGCATCAAAAACTAATGATATATTGTATGGTGACTAACATAATTAAAAACAACAACAGCAACAGCAACAAAAAACTCATGGCTGCATTCTTTTCTTTTACTGTTAACAATCTTCATCCTTTAACTGACATTGTAGTCCATTTCTATTTTACTAATGAATGAGAAACTTAGATTCATTTCTTAACACCACATTTTGAACTTTATACATTTTCTTTTAATATTATTACCGTTTCTTGCTTACTCTATACACCACTTTCTTAGCTACTTTTTTTTTTAATTTTATTTACTTATTTGACAGAGAGAGAGAGAGAGATTACAAGTAGGCAGAGAGGCAGGCAGAGAGAGGGGGGAAGCAGTGTCCCCACTGAGCAGAGAGCCCAATGCAGGGCTGGATCCCAGGACCCTGAGATCATGACCTGAGTAGAAGGCAGAGGCTTTAACTCACTGAGCCACCCAGGCGCCCCTTTTCTTAGCTACTTTATGCAGTTATTTATATCCCCAAATTGATTATTTCTTTTTTTTTTAGAAGTTTTTTAACCTTTCATTTTATTTTATTTTAATTCCAGTATGGTTAACATAGTATTATATTAGTTTCAAGTGTACAATGTTGTAATTCAACAATTCCATACATTTCTCAGTGTTCATCATGTTAAGTGTACCCTTTAATCCCTTTCACCTACTTCATCTGGCCTTCCACCCATTTCCCCTCTGGTAACTATTAGTTCTCTATGGTTAAGAGTTTATTTCTTTTCTTTTTTTTTATTTTAAAGATTTTATTTATTTATTTTTTTGATATTGATTTTTTTCCCAAATACTTTTATTTTATTTTTTCAGTTTGTTATAAGATTAATTGTTCATGTACACACCCAGTGCTCCACGCAATATGTGCCCTCCTCAATACCCACCACCAGACTTGCCCAACCTTCCACCCCCTTCCCCTCCAAACCCCTCAGTTTGTTGCTCAGAGTCCACAGTCACTCATGGTTCATCTCCCCCTCTGAATCCTCCCATTCACCCTTCCTTTCCTTCTCAAAATGCCCTCCATCTTTTTCCTTATGCTCCACACATGAGTGAGACCATAAGATAATTGACTCTCTCTGCTTGACTTATTTCACACCGCATAATCTCTTCTAGTCCTGTCCATGTTGATACAAAAGTTGGGTATTCATCTTTTCTGATGGAGGCATAATATTCCACTGTTTGGAAATTAACATTCTCTTTCAATTATTTTAAATTTGTGAATTTTCACATTCATATATAACTAAATTAAAAACAATATTTTCCGGGCGCCTGGGTGGCTCAGTTGTTGAGCGACTGCCTTCGGCTCAGGTCATGATCCTGGAGTCCTGGGATCGAGTCCCATATCGGACTCCCGGCTCTGTGGGAAGTCTGCTTCTCTCTCTGACCTTCTCCCCTCTCATTCTCAGTCTCTGTCTCTAATAAATAAATAAATAAATCTTTAAAAAATAAAATAAAATAAAATAAAAACAATATTTTCCATATTCTTTGGGATTTTGAGGTAAAATATTACTTTAACACACTTATTTTTCTACTCATACCTCATGTTTTATATTATCATTGTCCAATATTTTGGTCCTTTCTTAAATTTTTACACATAAAAAACTAATTTAAAAAGCGGTGGTCCAGGCTGCCTGGGTAGTTCAGTCCATTGAGCATCTGACTTGGTTTTGGCTGAGGTCATGATCTCAAGGTCATCAGATCAAATCCTCCATTGGCTCAGAACTCAGTGGGGAGTCTGCTTGAGATTCTCTCTTTCTCCCTTTCCCTCCATTTCTGTAACCACATTCTCTCTAATAAATAAATCATTCTTAAAACAAAACGAAACAAAAAAAGCTGTGGTCTGGTAATTCAGGTAAGTCAAGTACTTAACCTCAAGTGTAATGCTTTCTAATTTTTTTGAGAGCCAGACCACCTGTTAACATGCTCTTTCATCTTGAAATAAGCTTTTAAATATTTCATTAATGGGAGTTATTAATTAAGACAAATGATTTTTTTTTTTAAGATTTTAAGAGAGTGCACGAGAGTGGAGGAGGAGCAGAGGGAGAGCGATAGGGACAAGAAAACTCTGTACTGAGCGTGGAGCCTGAGATGGGGCTCTACCCCAGGACCCTGAAATCATGACCTCAGCCAAAACCAGGAGTCAGACACCTAACTGAGTCACCCAGATGCTCCAAAACATGATTTCTTTACCTAGAAATGTCTTCTGTTATTCTTGCTCTTGAGAAATATGTTTGTTAAATATAGAATTCTAGGTTGATAACATATTTTTTCTAACACTTTACATATTATTTCACTTACTTTCAGTTTCATTGTTGATTTTGAGAAGAATTTTTGCCAATTTAGTGTTATTTCTTTGCAATAACCTTTTTTTCTCTCTCTCTGATTGCCCTTTAGTTATTCTATTTGTATTTAATAATCTCAAGTTCCAATTATACTGCCAATGCATGAATTCTCTTTTATATATTCTCTTAGGGATTCATTTTGCCTCCCTAATCTGAGATTTTATATCTTTTAGCACAATTACTATTATATGTTTGAATATATTTTTTTCTATCATAATACAAAAATATTTCACCCAGCTAGTATCTCAATTATTCTTATATTAGACCTTTATAGTCTTTCACTTTTAAAATATACTCTCTCTTTGATACTGGGTGCTGTGTTACAGGTAACTTCACAGCTATTCTCCAATTCATTATGTCTGTTTTCAGTGGTGTTTTTCATTCCATCTATTTACTTTCAAAATTCTCTACTATATTTTCTTTCTCTAGGAGTTTTATTTACTTGTTTTTCTGAAATATCAATATTGAGGTCTCTAATCCTTTTATCAGATTTTCAATTCTTTTATTCTTTCAGAGTATTAGCAGTCTTATTTCTGAAACACACTAAACATCTTATAATTTCCAGTCATCTACATTAATGGAATATTTGATTATATAACTATTCTTTCTGTTGAATTTATTCAAACTCATTCATTCAACCATCCTGGTGATGGGTCTATAGTGATATATCATTTTTGTTTTAATTTCCATTTTTGTTATGCCTAATTGCAGCATAAAATTATTCTATTCATGTACTCACTATTTAAAAATACCCACACTTCAAGTTTTTATTCCCTTTCTATAAACAATGTCTTATTTTCTCATGTGTTTAGCAATTTTTGATTATGAGATAACAAAAATACTTGGAGGGCAAAATTAAAAGTTTCTTCATCTAAAGATGATATGTTGTATTTCACAGTTATTTTGTGTATTAACAACCTGAGATTATTTAAAACTTTCAGCTGTGGGTACCTGGGTGGCTCAGTCGATTGTGTTTGCCCTGGGCTCCGGTCATGATCCTGGGCTCCTGGGACGAAACCTCACATTGAACTCCCCTCTCAGAGGAGAGTCTGCTTCTCCCTCTCCCTCTGTCCCTCCACCCTGTTCTCATGCTTGCTCTCCCTCCCTCTCTCAAATAAATAAATACAGTCTTTTAAAAAAATTCAGCTGTATATTTTGTTTTTGTTGTTTTAAGTTTGAATCCCATCCACAAAAGTTTACATATGTGGGTTTGCATTTAGGAATTCTTTATGAAGAACACAACCTTTTCATTCTGTTCAGAACACAACGAAGTTAAAGATGGACATGTATCATTTCTGTCTGCATCCCTGGATAAGGTAGTTTTTTTGTTGTTTGTTTGGTTTGGTTTTTCCCTGGTTTACTCTTTGGAGAGAAAACAGTTTTGAAGAATAGGCAGGTATCCTGGCTCTACATCAGGTGTCCAGTCGTACTTCCAACCTTGTACTGGTTCTTGAATTTTACCAATAACTTATGGAAGCCCGTATGCTAAAAGACCTGAAATTTTATGTCACTTTTTTAAAAAGTTACTAATTCCAAATCTTTCTTCTTTCCTCCTGTTCTTAAAATCTCCTGTCCATAGTCACCTCCTCTGCCTCAGGTCTGAACAATTAAAATAATACTCAATGTATATAGTAATAAAACTATGTAATTCCATGGAGTACCCTTTTTAGAAATTTAATTGATAATTACTCATTGCTTGGCCTGTCGAAAACATGTACTTTCAGTTTTTCAATCGATGTCTAGGAAACCATCAGTAGATTTTTCAGATGTGTCTTTCCAAAGCTTTCATTAACATTCTTGTAATTGATTATATCAACTGCCTGAAGTCATACTATTTGTCTGAAATGGGTAGTAGACACAACATTGCCAAATTACAATTTTTCTCTTCTGTGAGGAAGTAGCTTAAGTTTTAGAGAGGTGAGTTAGCAAAATTTGTTTAAAGTTTCCTTAAGAATAATTTAGGATGGTAATAAATTATGGATAAAATTAACCATTTCACAATTAAAGCTTCATAGCAGCTTTTCTTTTAGGATTAGAAAAAAAATATATCATTGTTTATCAGGGTATCAGGTTAATAAATTGAACAGGAGTTTGAGGCGTTGATGGAATTTAATTATAATGCTGCCCGAGATTCTCCACAAATTGATGGGAATCTTGCACAAAGTGAGTTTATAGAGATTACAGGAGATTATGCAAATGTAGTGGAATTGAGTGATTGTTTCTTCTTTGGTTTTAATCTTTCATTTTGCTCTGTTTTGTTTTTATGCATTGCCTATGGTCAAAGTTGAATTCAGGAAAGCTAAGTGTTTATATAGTGTTTACCTGCTTTTAAACAGTACAGTCTATATTATACTTCTGTTTCCTTTTATGGTTCTTTCTCCAAAAATATAAATTCACTAAAGGTTATATGTAAGGCATGAATCCTTCATCTTGGTGTCTTACTACTTTCTCTCTATACTCAGTCCTTCAACTACCAGGTATCATGCCTAGAATCTAGGCAAATTAATATACTAAATAAGTGTACTAATATTCTAAACACTTATTTGTCTTTAACAAGCTCTTTCATGCAGTCTCATTCTATGTACCTACAGACATACTTCCAGATAATATTCAATACAAGCCTGATTATCAACTGATTTCACTCCCAAGTTCACACTCATGAAGTTTATGATTTCTCCAGATTATCTCAGTAAATTTTTCTTCTAAATTCTTAGATTACATATTTTTTGGTAGTTTTTGCTTTGGGCCATGTTTCTCTGTTTTCTTGAAGACCTTTAATTTAGTTGTTGAGGGGCGCCTGGATGGCTTAGTGGGTTAGGTGTCTGCCTTCAGCTCAGGTCATGATCCCAAGGTCCTGGGATCGAGTCCAGCATCAGGCTCCCTGCACAGCGGGGAGCCTGCTTCTCCCTCTTCCTTTGCCATTCCCCTGCTTGTGCTCTCTTTCACTCACTATCTCTCTCTCTCAAATAAATAAAATTTTTTAAAATTTAGTTTTTGAAAATTTCTATATACCATCTCTTTATCTAGGTTTTCTCCATAAACAATACCAGAGCTTCCTCATCATTTATTTGAACTATTTCAACATCATCTAACAGCCTTTTGTTTTGTTAGAAAAAGAAAAGATGATTTAAAATTCTTTAGAACTTTGAATTACAAGTTCGGCCACATGTACATTAATTAGTCTTTCTGGTTTCTTCAAAAAATATACTTCACACTTACTGCTTTTCACCTAAATTCACATTTAATTGTCATTGTTTCATAGTAACATGCACATAGTTATACAATTTATTAGAACTATCATTGTTTAAAGTCTCCTTTCGCAACATACAAAACACATGCTGAAAATACCTTGTACTTAAAACAGTGAATTATTCCACATACAAGTTAAAACTACCTATTTTATGGGATATCTTATTTTCACAGAAATAATTTTCCCTTGTCTGTCTTCACAAAAGCTTTAAACATATCTCTGTTCTTGTGTTTATTCTCTTTTATAATGGCTAGCTGGTTATGTGTCTGCGTTGCACAAGACTATTACTGCCTCAAGGACAGAGACCATGACTTATTCATCTTTATTTCCCTTTCATCTAATACAGTGCCCAGTAGATAGTATTTGGTAATTGCTTGTGAATCGAATTGAAATCGGTTTACAAGTGTTTCTCAAAATTAAAAAGCCAATAACACATGGCTCTCAAATGATTCTAGTAATTGGAACTGAATATGTTATATCTTTTTTCATAGATTATCATCTATTGTAACATAAATATTGACTTCTGCAGTATTTTAACAGGTGTTTGGATAGTACATGTTATTGCAATTTTCATTCATTGTAATCAGACACATTTTGTGTAACTTTTGCATAAACAAAAATATAGGAGCCATTAAAATTTCTATTTTTTACTATATTACATTAAGTATTGGGCACAATGCTGGATTAAATTTCTAATTGTTTTTGATGAAAGGAATATGAATTCTTTTACTCTGAGATTTTCTTAGGAAATATTATCCCTAATTTTAAATAAATAAAATATCTCCTAATATTTTTTCTTATTAACTTCTACAACTCAAGGAAAGAGGTTAAAAGAGGGGACAAGCACTCAACTAAAGTAATCTATGCTGATTAATAAGAAAAAGTTTGTACTCAATAATTCAGCAGATTTTAACAGATTCATATAATTAACAAAGTAATTTTTTAAATTGTTTTAAATAAAGCAATACATTATTGATGATAGGCACTTTGCCTATCATTTTTTAAAATCCAGTCACTTCTTTTTTTAAGATTTTATTTATTTATTTGACAGAGAGACACAGCAAAAGAGGGAACACAAGTGGGGGGAGTTGGAGAGGGAGAAGCAGGCTTCCTGCCGAGCAGGGAGCCCAATGCAGGGCTCTATATGGGGCTCGATCCTAGGACCCTTGGATCATGACCGCAACCTAAGGCAGATGCTTAACAACTGAGCCCCCCAGGTGCCAGACATTTTGCAATTTAAATATGTTTTAATGAAGCATACACTTTCTTTTTAAGTGAAGCAAATACAAACAAGGGTTTGGTTATACATTAAGTGTACCTGATTAAAAGTATTAGTTCAAAATGTTAGATACATTATTGAAATTTCTTTCTCCCCTCATCCTCCCTCCCTCTGTCTCTCTCTCTCATTCTTTAATAAAGCCTTAAAGTATAACAGACATTTCACAGAATACTTTGCTTTCTTCAATTTCCCTGTGACAGTAAGGAAGAGCCATTTCTTTTCTCTTGTTTCTATAAATGATGAGAAGTTGCTTATTAAAATATAGCTCAATTGATTAGAGATTATACTCTACTGACAGCCACTGCTTCCAAGCATGTTTCTGTCTCACTGCTATGATTTGTGCCTATCTTTAAATCTGTTATTCACTGTTTCCCTCTCTTGTTTCATGTGCCAGCATATGTATCTCTTAACAGATGCAGAAGTAGAGTAATTGACAGAACAAAGATACACTAGGTTTAGGAATGTCAAATTGCCCAATTTGTGAAAAGAGAGTAGATACAATTTGTATTAGTCCACAAAATGATCCCCTTGAAGTTTGAAACCTATAATCTGCATACCCAGCAGATGTTATGGGCCTTGCTGGGCTATACCATGGCTTTTTCCAGCTAAATTCAGATGAGTGAACACTTTAAATTATTATTTGCACACAGAGCTACTATGTTTAGAGTTAGGCTTATAAAGTGAAAGTTACACTTTTCGTGTTTATTGGTGATATTTGTATTTTCTGTTTTAAAATATGTAATAGCTGTTTTAAGATCAAACAATATGTTCCATCAGCAGTCTAACTAATGAATATGTTGTCTGAGTTTTATTTATAATGGATCCATCTATTTACTTGTATAGTACATGCTATTTTCCAGGCAATTTCTGTTGCCCTTGATCTTACCTTTCCTTTGCAATATCCATGCCAGGGAGTGGATTATTGTTTGCCTTCCTGAGCATTTTAGGATTAAACAATAAAAATAGGTCTCAGAATTCTTTTGGTGTGCCACGTATTGTGTGGAGCACTGGGTGTTACACGTAAACAATGAATCTTAGAACACACACATCAAAAACTAATGACGTACTGTATGGTAACATAACACAATAAAAAAAAGAGGGGAAAAAAAGTCTTTTGGTGTGCATAAAATTTGACTTCTGTACTCAAGAAAAGGTAGGGTAGGCAGTTTCTCTTCCTCACAAGTTCTGAGATGATTTCTGTATCCAAGGAAAGAAGGGATCCTGTTTGGTCCATTAATATATCTACCACTTGTGGTAATGATGGGTTTTCAGTGGTGAAAGATGTAGAGAACAGGGTATTCTTTTTTTTTTTTTAGGATTTTATTTATTTATTTGACAGAGAGAGAGACAGCAAGAGAGGAAACACAAGCAGGGGGAAATGGAGAGGGAGAAGCAGGCTTCCCACAGAGCAAGGAGCCCAATGCGGGCTTCAATTTCAGGACCCTGGGATCATCCCCTGAGCCGAAGGCAAAAGCTTAATGACTGAACCACCCAGGTGCCCCAAAAGGATATATTCTTTTTTATTTTTTAAAGATTTTATTTATTTATTTAACAGAGATCACAAGTAGGCAGAGAGGCATGCAGAGAGAAAGGGAAGCAGTCTCCCTGCGGAGTAGAGAGCCCAATGTGGGGCTTGATACCAGGACCCTGAGATCATGACCTGAGCCAAATGCAGAGGCTTAACCCACTGACCCACCCAGGTCCCCCAAACAGGATATATTCTTTAGCCTTCCTGAATATCACATGGGATCATGAGTCAGAAGGGAGGAAATTGGTTTCTGTTTCTAATGGTGAGGTCAAAGCAGAACTGACCATTGCGTAGGAAGTAAGCACTCTGAAATTAGGAGAGATAATGTATCTTGATAATTTGGATGGTAAGGTCTGAGTGCTTCATTTTGGGATGATAATCACTTGTCCACCAGACTGCGAAACAGGAAAATATAACATCTCTATTACATACCATATCTATTATTACATACCATTTCTATTATTACATACCATATCTATTAAAACGTTAATCCTTCTGGTTACTTCTTTACTCTGCTGTGTGTATTTAAGAAGCTGAAACTTCTTGGGCCCCCATGGGTAGTTCAGTCAGTTAAGAGCTGACTTAAGTTTGGCTAAGGTCATGATCTTAAGGTCCTGATCTCAGGGTCATGAGTTTGATTAGTGCATTGGCCCATGCTTAGCACAGAGTGTGCTTGAGATTCTCTCCTTCTCCCTCTGCCCCTCTCCTGGCTCGCTCTCTCGCTCTCTCTCAAATAAATAAATAATAAAATCTTAAAAAAAAAAAAAAAGGAAGCTGAAACTTCTTTTATCACATGAGAAAAATAGAGGCCAGAAAAATGAAGTTAGGTTCAAAACGATCACATAAAAATTCAAGGTACTTCAAAATCAGGCCTTGAATCCCAGACTCTTAGCTACTGATCCTTTGCTCAATGTGTAAAAATTATAGTAACTTTTAAGAGTCACACAGAGGTTGATGGAAAGTCCTAGTATCCCTGTATGAGGCAGTCAGAATAGTTTTTTAGAGACTGGATAGTGAGTCATCTCCCACACCTACAAGGGCATAATTGGATGAGATTTTATATCAGCACAAATACCATTTATTCCATGAATTTCCTAGATGGATAAATTTGTAGAATATTGAATTTACTAGCAGACTGACACTACTATATTTTCGGTGGGGGGAGAAGGTTACATAGGAAAGCTAGGGCCTGCAAAATCTTACATTTTTGATCTTGATGTCACTGGAAAAATTAACATAGAATATATATAACAAAAATCAGCTTGCTAAATTGTACTTGGAAAATTAAATTCCCTCTAGGTCCTGAATAGACTGGGAATATTCTCAGTGTGACTTTACCACTGACTTCTGTTGCATGTCATGAAACAGTTATGAATGGGTTTCAACTTCCCCAAGTGCAGACAATGCCACCAGCACTTCCAAGACATAAATGCACCATCCTTAATTCTGGAGATTCCTTTGATGTGTTTTTCACTCTCTGGTTTACTTTGAAATTTAATCAGTATTTCTCATAGCTTTAATAGTGGGTAAAAAGGAATAAATGTAACTTTTTTTCCTTTTAGTTTCAAGTTTTTATTGAAATTCCAGTTAGTTCACATACAGTGTAGTATTAGTTTCAGGTGTGAGAATATTGTGATTCAGGAATTATTAATAACCTGAAATATCTTATTTCAGTGTGTGCTATGAAATATTTCTTGACTCTTCTTAATGTATTTGACTCAGTATGAACATTCTCCTAACTTGGCTTAGAGTTTCTCAGTTGCATTAGATGTACAGACATACTTAGACATAGGAAGAGAGAATTTGCTCTGCACTTGTAAATTAAAAGGTCACAGACAGCAAAAAAATATATGTATATACACATATATAGTTTTTCATATTAATGGATGAGCGGGTAAATGCCACTCTTGCTATTTGGGATATGACACTTAACACTGTCATAGTATGATCTGAAACCTAAACACCCACCCTCATGTGTTCACTAACAGAGTCATCTCGATATCTCTAGCCCTGTATTTTTAAAACAAGGCTACCGTACTCAAATGTTAAACAAGTTTTGAATGATGCTACTACTGATAATGTAGACTTATACTGGTTAAAAGTAAGGGGAGGATTTCAAGGGTAAGGGTGCTTAGTTGTGAAAAAAGACTAATTAGCTTGTCAAACCCTGCCTTTCAGATATCATGAATGCAACAGATTATTGCATAATAAACTACAGATGTATAATTTTATTATTTTGTTACTTCTCTTAGTGTTACCACTTCAGGTTCCAGAATTAACACAATATTGCAAGGACATGTATAGTGACTCTAAAGCAATTTTCTTTTTCTTTTTTTTTTTCCTAAAGCAATTTTCTGTTAAACAACGTTACTCTTAAAATTTGAATATAGGTAAGTTTAGAAATAACACATGGAAAGTATGGTACTTATTCAATCACATTGGCAACTAGAAGGACATTGAATATTAGAACTGTGAATATTTTCAAAGAAATATTTAATATTTGGGACGCCTGGGTGGCTCAGTTGGTTAAGCAACTGCCTTTGGCTCAGGTCATGATCCCAGCGTCCTGGGATCGAGTCCCGCATCGGGCTCCTTGCTCCGCAGGGAGCCTGCTCCTCTCTCTGCCTCTGCCTGCCTCTGCCTGCTTGTGTTCTCTCTCTGTTAAATGAATAAATAAAAATCTTTAAAAAAAAAGAAATATTTAATATTTTAATAACTTTCAAATATTTGCATAAAATTTATTCTTGTTTAACTACTTGAGATTTGCAATTCAAATATCCACTAACAATAATTTGCTCCTTACGTTTGAGTTTTATTGGATAATATCAGATATTTAAAGTATTTGAACTTACTTTTTTTGCCATTTGTATTAATTTATATTTAATTAAATTAAATTTAATTAAATTTATTTACATTTTGGAACTTTTAGTGCAATTGTTTTTGTTTTTAGATCAGCACTATTCAGTTATATAGCCACTAGCCATATTCTTAGACTTAAAAATTGAAGCATGAAATTTTCTTTCCACTAAACATAACTTTATTATTTGGTAGAAATTTCATTTTGCTTTAAACATTGTATTGCATAATATATTACTGTTGTATTGTAACACATATGTCAAGAGTATGTGTAATTTCTAGAACTATACATAAACACCAGTCTAGTCAGCATCAACAGATTAATTCAATTTAAATAATTTATTCTACACACCAATATAACATTCTAATGTTTTTGAATATGTTATATAACATGGGTTAAAAGATACTAAGTAAATCATATTTTACTACTAACTTTTAAAATATATTAATGATAATGTAATAAAAATTTTTCTAATAAAAATGTATGGAAAATGTATGGAGAATTTTTTAAATTGAAAATTGGGTGAAGTTTTATTGGTAGTACTATAACTAGAACAGTAAGGAATAAAACAGTTAAGGGTAATATAAATAAATGACAAAAGTGTCAGAGATTACAATTCCATACCACTGTTGACAGCACATTATTATTTTTTTAATTATTTTTTTAATTTACTTAGAGAGAGAGTGAGGAGGGGCAGAGGGAGAGGGGGAGAGAGAGAAGCTCAAACAGTCTCTCCGCTGAACACAGAACCCTACACAGGGTTGGACCCTGGAACCCCAAGATCATGACCTGAGCCAAAATCAAGAGTTAGAGGCTCAACCGACTGAGCCACCCAGGGACCCCCTGAAGCACTTTATAACATGCCAGACCCCATCAGTAGCTGTATATATGGTTACAAATGGAAGTTGTGGAGAGAGCTGAGAAATTCACTCAAACTAAGAACAGTCCATTCTAAATGCATACTGTGTCGAAATATATATCATTTCTTCTAATGGTTTAGAATCTTAAAAAAAAATATTCACTTTAGGTTCCTTTATATTTTCAGCTTTGTTCATTTACTGTTACTCTATTAAGCATCTAATATGTTTTGAAATATTTTCTATTGTTTAAAATATGTATATATTCTGAAATATACTTTTATAATCCCCTGGGTTTTGGTCAATTTGAAAAATGTATGGAGAGTAAAATCTCAGAATTTGTTAAGGTCTTTTCTAGACTTCTGGATATTTTCTTTTTTTGGAGGGGAGTATTTTCTAATTTCTTTAACTTGCTTCTAAATTCCAAAGGATGAAATTCATATTTTTTTATGAAAATTGTCATTCAGTGTTAATGTTATATAAAGCAATGCACTCTTGATAGGAATGGAATTTACAATCATACATAGAGATTTCTAGGACTATTCAATGTTTTTTGTCCTGAAAAGAGACAACTAAGTCTTTCTTTCAATCTATCATGGTATGTATTCATCACTAGCGCAAAGGCCATTACGGGATAAGTTGCCTACATATTTAGCCAATTGAATAATATAATATGAAATTGTATAAGTTGATAATAAAGATCCCATAAGTATGTTTCCCATGAAATCACAAGAAATAACTCAAATTTATGAGACAAGAATTTTGAGGAAGGCCATAGATGATAGATGGCATATAGAACTGAACTATTAATGTGATATAATTTTCCTGTTTATTAATGTTTTATGATAAACATTCTATATACATAGAATCCAATACATTATAAATGTCAACATGTATAGCAGTTGCCTATCCTCCAGATATTTTCTACAGTGTCATATAGATTTAAAATTTGAGTCTTAAATTATGGTATATTTTTTGTATTTTGTGTTTTGCAACCAATTCCATATTTGTAGCACATTTTCTGTGTCATATCCAGTATGTATTAAAAATAATTTGTTTGAAGATAGCAAGCATCTTTTTTATTATAGAATTAATAATTATAGAATTTGGCATTTTATTTTGCATTTAAGATTGTTTTGAATATACTGATTCATTTTTCAAATATAGAAAATACTATAATTATGTATGGTATTAATCTTAGGAAATCCTTTGAATTTCTGTTTCCTGTGAATAATATTGATTGTTATTATTGACTAAAATAATGTCACAAATTATATATGTAGAGTAAGAAATACTTCTCATATATATTATACAATGTTTTTATAGTTTTCTAAAAAGTTACATGATTTCTAACTAATATAGATTAGCTACACATATGTGATATAGAGAAGAAAACCATTGTACCATAAATCTTTAATCAAATGTGAATTATTACTTGAAAATAATAGTTATATTAACTTCAACTTTATGCAGTAGATCAATTATAATCTCTAAGGAGCTTCACAATTAATATTCTTCAGATTGTTTTTTGTACTATGTGAGAAGTACATACTCACAACCCTGTGGTTTACCATGAGGGGAAAGTGCTCATTTTGTGCTTTCTCAAAATGCAATCTAAATTATGCTAAAGAAGATATAAAATTGTGTCATCTACATGTAAATTGGTTTTGGAGCCTGAGGGAGGGATGAGTTTTGTATATATTATGTTAAGATTCTATCATAGTATCTACTGGATTAGATTTTATTAAGTACAATAAAACAACATTTTTTTTGCAGAAACAAAATTGAACTGAAGTAGGTAATTAATTACTGAAATTCTTTAATTCCTTCACAATGCAGTTATAAAAATAGTAAAAGTGTAATTTTTTTGAATATTAAACTATATACCTTTCTTACCTAATGAAGCTTTTAACCCACTAGCTACTACAGAAATGAAGGTTTTTAAATTCAATTATACCTTAAAATACTTTTGAACCTGAAACAGCTATTGAAACAAGATTATTTTTACTGTTCTTTTGTCTAAGCAGAAAGAGCTTTGCTACTGATTCCTTGAAAAGGTCTCAATTTTAGAAGTCTTTAGGATTCTAACTGTAAAAACTTCAGCAAATAGGAGTGACTCACAAATTTCTTTGAAATAGAAAGGAAAGTATATTTGCTTATATTTGTTTGAAAGCATATTTTAGCTAAACCATTTCAAATATACTATCCTTGAATCATGAAGATAATACAGTCTACAAATATTTGTCATTGGGCTGAGATTTGAGGGTATAAAGATCTATATTTTAGAATATCATCATGTTGATAAATATAATTTTTAAAATCAATTTGTTT
This sequence comes from Nasua narica, assembly GCA_028533885.1. Taxonomy (NCBI): domain Eukaryota; kingdom Metazoa; phylum Chordata; class Mammalia; order Carnivora; family Procyonidae; genus Nasua; species Nasua narica. Next base: position 51,106,051 of record CM052802.1, read on the forward strand.
TATTTTTAATCCTTTATTAATAATGATGAAGCTATCACATGGTGATAGAAAATATATACCTACCCAGTTAGAATGTTTGCTGAAAAATGCTTATTTGTTGGGAGCCTGGGTGGCTCAGTTGGTTAAGCATCTGCCTTCAGCTCAGGTCATGATCCCAGAGTCCTGGGATTGAGACCCACATCAGGCTCTCTGCTTAGTGGGGAGTCTGCTTCTCCCTCTGCCCTTTACCCTACTTGTGCACTTGCTGTCTCCCTCTTTCAAATAATAAGTAATATCTTTTTTAAAAATGCTTATTTGTGACTACAGAGGTAAATAATTAAAAATTTAAATGTAAACTATTAAAAACTGGGAGATTATTTAGTCTAACATTTTCTTATTCATAAATTAGGAAACAAAGGCTACGGTCTGTTAAAAAAAATGTACACGGGGTTGCCTAACAAGTTAGTGACAGGACTAGGATTACAGCTTTGAACTTTTAATAACACAATAAGTCACACCCTGTTGCAGAAATAACCACTCCACCAAAATTTCTGCCCTCCTTCCATAGTATCTAGAGGCTATGGAGAAGTAGCTACTTACTCTCGAGTCACTATAACATCCAGATTTGGCCATTTGATTCTAGCAGTGCAGCTCAAGTGAAAATAATCTGTATTATTTCCTGATCAAAGCTTTTAAATACTTGATGTGTCTTTAATTCTCCCACTGACCCAGCTGGAAACAGACAACAATGAACCCCCTAATGGATGGCATAGCCACAAAATCAAAGATCCGGTTTCTGAATCACTACTGGGAGGAAAGCTGCCTTCTAACTTGTAGCTTCAACCTTGTTATCTTGAGGGAGAAACTTTTATTGTTAAGCCACTGAAATCTTGGGGCTTATTTGAAAATGCAGCTTGGTACACTAATATAATAGCTTTTCTTATGAAATAAGATGTTTAAATAGAATCAACTTTACAACCTTTAATTATTTTAACTTTTTCATATATGTTTTGCTTATAAAAAAGGAATAGTACCTGGATGAATTTTTAACTAATCTTTTTCCTGAACTATCTTTGTATCATGCCTTAAATTTTATAAAGTAATAAAAACCTACATATTCATTGTCTAGCAAATCTTAAATGTAGAGAACAAACTAATGGTTACCAGATGTGGGGGGGATGGGTAAAATAGATGATGGGTTTTAAAGAATGTGCTTTTGATGAGCACTGGGTGATGTATGAAATTGTTGAATCACTAAATTCTATACCTGAAACTAATATAACACCATATGTTAACTAACTAGAATTTATCTTTTTTAAGATTTTATTTATTTATTTGACAGAGAGAGATCACAAGTAGGCAGAGAGGCAGGCTGAGAGAGAGAGAGAGAGAGAGAGTGTAAGCAGGCCCCCTGCTGAGCAGAAAGCCCGATGTGGGGCTCAATCCCAAGATCCTGAGATCATGACCCAAGCTGAAGGCAGAGGCTTTAACCCACTGAGCCACCCAGGTGCCCCATCTAACTGGAATTCAGGAAAAGTTGGAAGAAAAAGTATGCATTAAAAAATTGAAAAAAATAATGGAATTTCTATTGCGATTATTTTGTTAATAAGTATTTTTGTCTTTAAAGTTGTGGTTTTTATTAATATTGATTAATATTTGTTTACCATTTGGGTCTTATTGTTCTTTCTGTGTTCAGATTTTTAATTATCAGATATGTGGTAAAATTTTCATAAAATATTACATTTAAGTAAGAGATGACAAGTTTATTTTTATAAAATGTAGTTATAAACAGATATATTATCTCCTTTAAATCTGTTAAACTTGGTGGAAGTTTTGACATTAAAATATTAAAAATAAATCTTGGTATTTCTGCATATTCTCTAACAACTGTTTCTAGTTACCATACCGAGATAAGAAAGGATTTGCTTGTCAAATCAAACTAAGATGAATCTGCTATCTCACAGAGTGTGAAGCTTTAATAATAATTACAACTTTACAAGCAATCAAGAGTCAGAGGTAAGGCAGAAAGAGATCTGGGACATTGAGAACAGCCCCCAGGACTTTCCTTTCTGTATCAGACATGTGCTCTTTGGCCCTGATGAATACTGGATGTTTCCCACTGAGTTTCTTTTTTTGGATCACCTTACACAGCAGATATTTTTTTAGTTCAAGAAAAATATCTCTTTCATACCCAAGATCCTCACCTAGTTTATATGATATTGTCTGGACAGCAGTGCATATAAATCAACAGATCCTAATTTTTTTTTTTTACCATAAGCAATCCTAAGTAAGAGTCATCCTGATAAGAATATTCTATAGATAAAAACTAACCTCCTAAAAGACATAATCAACCTACTTACCAGATGGCATTTTTATTAGTATGTTAGGGAGACTATTCCTGCTTTCTTCCCCAACCCCACTTCCAGGAACTTCTAGGAAAAATATGAAGAAATGGATCACAGGCCAACTATTTTTGCTTATCCCATCCTCTTCGATATCATTTTACTACATGTTAGGTATTTTTTTTATAATTTCCTTGCCACATTTTCTCCAATATAAAATAATAAACCAACAAATAGCCACAATGACCATGATTTGAACTTTCCAAAAGGAAGTACATATTTCATCTACAAATAATATTAGTTGTGATCATAACTCCTCACATATTTCTTGATATTCTTTTCAGCTTGCTCACTGATTTTCTTCTACCATCCAGAATTATTTAGAAGTTTTACTATGTGTTAACAATGATATTCAAGTATATACAATTTTAAGAACCAATTTACTTATTGGTTTCCATGGGTTTATATAAGTCAGAGTCTTTATTCAGTTTCCCAAAATATTTCTCATCTTGGGGATAGTCATGTACATAAATCTTGTTTTTACTTAATTTTTTTTTTATTAACATATAATGTATTATTTACCCCAGGGTACAAGTCTGTGAATCATCAGGCTTACACATTTCACAGCATTTGCCACAGCACATACCCTCCCCAGTGTCCATATCCCTATCCACCCCCCCCACCTCCCAACAACCCTAAGTTTGTTTTGTGAGTTTAGGAGCCTCTTATGGTTTGTCTCCTTCCCCATCCCATTTTGTTTCATTTCTCTTCCCCACCCCCCCCATAACCCCCTGCCCTGCCTCTCAAATTCTTCATATCAGAGCGATCATGTGATAATTGTCTTTCTCTGACTGACTTATTTCGCTTAGCATAATACCCTCTAGTTCCATCCACGTCGTTGCAAATGGCAAGATTTCGTTTCTCTTGATGGCTGCATAGTATTCCATTGAA
>CM052802.1:51109822-51155559 GCA_028533885.1 Nasua narica
ATCCTGAGACTTGACTGAATTCCTGTATGAGTTCTAGCAGTCTTGGAGTGGAGTCTTTTGGGTTTTCCACATAAAGTATCATATCATCTGCAAAGAGTGAGAGTTTGACTTCTTCTTTGCCAATTTGGATGCCTTTGTTTTTACTTAATTTTATCAATAAATGTGTACAGCTTTTGCTACACTTTATCATGCTCTATCAGAGGTATTTATGTAGTGGCATACTACATATCAGTTTAAATCAGAGTATCATTCTCTCTTTTTCACCCGGGAGGTAAAAAAGAAAAAAAATGTTTTCCCTTGTACCATGCATTCCTGATATTCTGTGTGCATAATAGGGGTTATTATTTAATTTAGTAAATTCTGGATTCTATTTGGTTTGTGTATGTAATCATATCCAGATATTCTATAAGCTTTTGTAGACACTTTTTGGGAATTGTTCTTTTATATCTCCAATCCCAATCATTTGTCACACAGTGAGAATAAATTCCCTTTTAACTCATGGTACCTGAGCCATTTGAGAACAATGAAAAGGACCAAATTATTCAGTTACACACTACCACAGGGGTAGTTGCCACAACTTGTTTCTTTGGCTTGATTCTCTAACATACTCGGGCACTGACCTTTAATAGCAGATTCCATAGTGATTAGATATCCAGTAATCTCCTGAGAAAGGGTAAAAGCGAGCTAAAAGCATCACTGATGGGAATGGTATGACATTGAAGTTATTATTTGGTGGTCATTTAATTGGATTGTTGCTATATCTCCAGTTGTCTGGAGCACCACTATAGCACCACTATCCTAGAATTGAATTTCATCAGATATCTATATTTGGTTAACAATAATGATTATTTGGGTCATGATGGTGAGCCTCTGAAAAAGTTATTTCCACCTGATACAAAATCATAAATCGAGATTATAATATTCCCCAAAGGACATTTGACATGGTAGAGGTAGTGCTGATTAAGCCAACACATATTTGCCACTGAACTTTGATGAAATTCATTATTCTATGTTGAGAAACCATTCTGTATTCAAAAACATAATGGGTCCCATGATGGCCAATTGGACATATTCAAACCCAAATACAGGTCTTTTTTGGGTAAACCATATATTTTCCATAAATATCCGTTGCTTACACCTGGAGTGGAGTTGTCTATAATTCTATGCCACCAAATCATACTTAAATTCATTTAACTTGGTGCTGTTTCCAGTTCACATTTTTCTTAAACGAACTCTGTCAACATCCACAGTTTGTCCATATCCACAGTTTATACATTTTCCTGAAATGTTTTTCATATTTTGCCAGTGAAATGGATGCCATTGTCTTCTATCTTTTTTCCTTAGTTAGCTGGTTTACAGGTTAATCAATTTTATCTATGTTCTCAATGAACCAGCTTTTGGTTCCATTGACTTTATTGTTTTTCTATTTTCAATTTTATTTATGTCTGCTCTAATTTTTGTTATTATTATTTTTCTTCTTGCTTTATATTTAAATTATTATCTATCTATTTACTAAAAGTAAAACTTAGGTTTTAAATTTTGGATTATTATTCTTTTATATGTTTTTGAGGCTATGTATTGTCCTCTGAACACTGTTTCCCTTGTCTCCCAGACATTTGAATAAGTTGTATCTAATTATCATTTAGTTCAAAATATTTTCTCTTGAAACTTCTTCTCTGACCTTTATGTTATTTAGACTCATGTTGTTTAATCTCCAAATATTTGGGTATTTTCTAGCTATCTTTTTATTATTGGTTTTTGGTTTAATTTCATTGTGGCTTGCAAACATATTTTATGTTTCCTATTCTTATAATTTGTAAAGGTTTGTTTTATGGCCCAGAATGTGGTCTATCTTGATGAATGCTCTGCGTGAGCTTGGGAAGAACATGTATTCTGCTCTGCTGGAAGGAGTATTGCATACATATTAATTAGATGAAGTTAATTGACAGGATTGTTATGTCATTTTGGTGAATTGACTCTTTTATCATTATGGAGCACCCTTCTCTATCCAAGATAATTATCCTTGTTCTGAAGTATGCCTTGTTTGAAATTAATGTAGCTACTCCAGATTTGTTTTGATTAGTGTTAACATGCTTAGTGTTTTGATTAGTGTTAACATGCTATATTTCTCCCTCTCTTTATTTTTAACCTTTCTTAGATTCCTTGTAGACAACTGTATGGGTTGAATGTTTTTGTCTCCCCTCTCCACGCTACTCCTCAGATTCATAAGTTGAAACCTTACTCTCCAATGTCAGAGTATCAGGCTGTGCAACCTTTGAGAGGTAATTAGGATTAGATAAAGTCACGGAGGGTGGAGTACTCAGGAATGGGATTAGTGCCCTTGTAAGAGAGCTTTCTTCCCCTCTCTCCTGTCTGCCCTGTGAGGATACAAAAAGTTGGCAATCTGTAGTCCCAAATTGGAGCCTCGCCAGAACTTGGTCATGCTGACACCCTGATCTCCAACTTTCAGCCCCTAGAATTGTGAGAAATGTATTTCTGTTGTTGGTAAGCCACTCTATTTATGGTATTTTGTTATATAGCAGCTTGAGGTGACAAAGACAACATATAGTTGAGTCTTCTTAAGTACATTAGGGCAATTTCTTTGTTTTATATGGTGTATTTAGATCACATTAGTATTCCTATTAATATAATTTGTTTATATCTACATGTTGTCATTGTAATTTGTTGATTTGTTTCTTATTTTTGTTTTCTCCCTTTTTTTCTGGCTTTGTTGGCTTTAATTGACCATTTTATATGATTTAATTTTATTGCCTCTCTTAGCGTATAATTATACTTTAAAAAAATGAGACATTGACCTGGAGGTGCAATATATATTTTTAATTTAATTTAGTTCAAGTTCATTTTCATCTCGCTCCACCTTCAAATAATTTAACCTTAACTTGTAACAGAGTGCTTCGAATTCTTCCTTCCTTTCCCTAAGGACATTGCTGTCATTTCATTTAACTTATCCATAACCTATAACCACTCAATACTTTATTGCTATTAACCTTTAAGCAAACATTTTTTAAGCTAATCAGGTCAGGAAAAATAAAATATTTCATTTTACATTTATTTATTGCTTTTCTGATATTCTTCCTTTGTTTATACAGATGAAATTTCTGCCATAGTATCTTAACATTTCTTACATGACAGGTCTACTAACTGCAAATTCTTTTAGTTTTTGTTTGTCTAAGAAAGTCTTTATTTATCCCTCACTGTTGAAAGATAATTTCAATGTATATAGGATTGGTGGGTTTTTTTTCTTTCAACACTTCAAATACTTCAGCCTGCTCTCTATAGTTTCTGATGAGAAGTCTGATGTAATTATTTTACTTGTTTTTGTGTGGATAATTTTCCCCCCTTTGACTCCTTTCAATATTTTCTCTTTGTGTTTTATTTTCTGGAATTTATATATAATATGATTAGGCAAGTATGTATGTAAGTATGTACATATATATGTATTTTCTTGTATCCACCCTATGTGACTTTTTTAAATTTTATTTTATTTTTTCAGTTTGTTCCAAGATTCATTGTTTATGCACCACACCCAGTGCTCCATGCAATACGTGCCCTCCTTAATACCCACCACCAGGCTCGCCCAATCTCCCACCCCCTCCCTTCCAAAACCTTCAATTTGTTTCTCAGAGTCCACGGTCTCTCATAGTTCATCTCCTCTTCCGATTTCCCCCAATTCACTTTTCCTTTCCTTCTCCTAATGTCCTCCATCTTACTCCTTGTGCTCTGCAAGTTAGTGAAGCCATATGATAATTGATTTTCTTTGCTTGACCTGTTTCACTCAGCATGATCTCCTCCAGAGCCGTCCATGTTGATACAAAAGGTGGGTATTCATCCTTTCTGATGGAGGCATTTTATTCCATCATACATATGAACTATATCTTTTTTATCCATTTGTCTGTTGCAGGGCATCTTGGCTCTTTCCACAGTTTGGCAATTGTAGCCATTGCTGCTATGAACATTGGGGTACATATGACCCTTCTTTTCACTGCATCTGTATCTTTGGGTTAAATACCCAGTAGTGCAATTGCAAGGTCATAGGGTAGCTCTATTTTTAATTTCTTGAGGAATCTCCACACTGTTTTCCAAAGTGGCTGTACCAACTTGCATTCCCACAACAGTGGAGGAGGGTTCCCCTTTCTCCACATCCTCTTCAACACTTGTCGTTTCTTGTCTTGTTAATCTTTGCCATTCTACCTGGTGTTAGGTGGTATCTCAATGTGGTTTTGATTTGAGTCTCCGTGATGGCTAAAGATGATGAACATTTTTTCATGTGTCTGTTAGCCATTTGTATGTCTTCTTTGGAGAAGTGTCTGTTCATGTCTTCTGCCCATTTTTTGACATGATTATCTGTTTTGTGAGTGTTGAGTTTGAGTTCTTTATAGATCTTAGATATCAGCCCTTAGTCTGTAGTGTCATTTGCAAATATCTTCTCCCATTCTGTGGGTTGCCTATTTGTTTTGTTGACTGTTTCCTTTGCTGTGCAGAAGCTTTTTATCTTGAAGTCTCAGAAGTTCATTTTCATTTTTGTTTCCTTTGCCTTTGGAGATATGTCTTGAAAAAAGTTTCTGTGGCTGATGTCAAAGAGGTTACTGCCTATGTTCTCCTCTAGGATTTTGATAGATTCCTGCCTCACGTTGAGGTCTTTTATCCATTTTGAGTTTATCTTTGTGTATGGTGTAAGAGAATGGTCAAGTTTCATTCTTCTATAGCTTATGTGACTTTATAGAGTTTCCTGGATCTATAGCTTATGTGACTTTATAGAGCTTCCGGGATCTGTTGTTTGGTGTCTGTCATTAATTTTAGAATTAATTTTTGGTATTATTTCTTCAAATGATTACTTCTAATGTTCTCCATTCTTTTTTTTCTCCTCTTTCTGATATTTCAGTCATGCATATGTTACAGGTTTTGCAATTGCTCCACAGCTCTTAAATGTCCAGCTCTTTTTTTTCTCTTTACACTTAAATATGGGATGTTTCATTGACCTATTTTAAACTACACTATTTCTTTCCTTTGTTGTGTCCTGTCTACTGACAAATCCATCAAAATAATTATTGAGGGGCACCTGGATGGCTCAATGGGTTAAAGCCTCTGCCTTTGGCTCAGGTCATGATCTCAGGGTCCTGGGATCGGGCCCCGCATCGGGCTCTCTGCTCAGCAGGGAGCCTGCTTCCTCCTCTCTCTCTGCCTGCCTCTCTGCCTATTTGTGATCTCCCTCTCTGTGTCAAATAAATAAATAAAAATCTTTAAATAAAAAAAAATAATTATTGATGTTATGGTTTTTTTTAAAGGTTTCTATTTAAAAAATTTTTTAGAGTTTTTGATCTCTGTGCTTAAATTTCTCATCTGATCTTGCATAATGTCTACTTTTATCCTTTAGAGCCCTTAACATGTTAATTGCAGTTATTTCAAGTTCCTCATCTGATATTTCCAAAATAAGAGTATAACCTGAATCTGGCTCTGTTTTCTTTAGTCTCTTCAGACTGTATTTTTCATTTTAGTATACCTTGTAATTTTGGGGGTCAAAGTCAGATGTGATGCATCAGGGAATGGAAACTAAAGTAAATAGGCTTTAGTGTGAGGATTTATATTAACCTGGTTAGGATCTGGACAGGGTTGAACCTTTATTGTAGTTATAAATGCCAGATGATTCAGGGCCCCTTAGTATTCCTGTTTCATCTCGACTGTTGTTTTTAGACTTCCTTTAGAACTTCTCCTTAGTGGGTCACCTGGGTGTCTTAGTTGATTATGTGTCCAACTCTTGATTTCAGCTTAAGTCATGATCTCAGGGTCTTGAGATTGAGCCCTGCTTTGGGCTCCATGCTGGGCACAGAGTCTGCTTGAGATTCTTTCCTTCCCCCTCTCAAAAATAAACTAATTAATTAAAAAAAAGAAAAATCTTCTTCTTAGATACAGTTTGGCCTAGCTGTTCTTTCAACTATAATTCAGTTATTTTACTGGAGCCCTGTTGGTTGGGCAGTAAGGTATGGGAGATAAGTATTCTGTAATCTTACAAATAGACCTCCATCTGTGTGCCTGGGCTGTGACCTTCACAACTGTGGCCTTCACAAGTTTTTTTCTCACCTTTTGGTGGGACAAGGTCATAGGGATTGGAATGGAACAAGTGTCTCCTTACCAAGTGGTATAAGGTTCTGATAAAGTCTTTTCCCTTTGAGAGTAAGCCTTTGCTATGGAGAACACTCACAGCACATTTCACAATGGTTCTTTTTTCCCTTTATCGGCACCATGAGATAATTTTTCTTCACTCTTCATCATGAGAACCTGGTGCAGTTTCTAGAGTTAAAACCCATTAAAGTATATGAGCCTCCTTAAAACTACAGCTCCCAGAAGTTTCTCACTGTCAAGCTAGTCCACACATAAACTGCTAATTCATCAATTTTACCATTTAATTGTTTCTACCAGTTTATGGCTATAGTGGCTCTCTTTGGGTAAGCATATCTTGGCTGCAACTTCTAGATTTGCCTGTCTCTCAGATTTCAGAGTAGTGTTTTGTTTTGTGACCTCAATTCTCTGATGGGTCCCAGAGAATCACTGATTTCAACTTTTTTAGCTTTTCCCTTAATATAAGGATAGGAATCATAACATTCACATTCTTTACATATCACAGCTTAAACTGGAAATCCTCATATCCAGGTTTTAGTACATATTCATTCAACCAACTAGTCCATGTTTTACCACCTGTTTTAAGAATAAAAGCTGTTTCAATTACCCACTCCAATTTTCAGTGAGAAAACTTCTCTGAGATTGATAAGCAGTATGGTTTGTCCATTAAATATTATTTCTTTATTCATGTCTGTACAATGATATCAATGAAATGCATACCTCAGTTAGAAGAAATATATGCAAGTAGGTCTAATGAATAAAAAATTTCTTTTTTAAACCTTTAAATTTATCTTCTAAAGTTTCTTTTTTTTTTTTTTGGCTTTAAAAACTTTATTTATTTATTTAATTTTTTTTCTCCCCAAATTTGTTTATTTTAATTTTTCAGTGTTACAAGATTGATTGTTCATGCACCACACCCAGTGCTCCATGCAGTACGTGTGCAGTACATCTTCTAAAGTTTCTTATTTTATAAGGCAAGCAAATCTTAGAATAGATTAATGAGGGTCCAAGTTAATGTTGACTTGTAGGGCTACTGGTAGATGCCCTGTGTAATCCACTTACCAGCTATGTGACAATACTTACATATGGTAATTTTAGTCATAGCCCTTTTTGAGAAAGTCATTGCCTTTTGACATTGGGTGTCAATGTCAAAAAACAAAATGTTTGTTTTTTTGTTGTATTGTCAATTTTATCAAGGTTAAGGGAAATATGTAGTCTTTCAGCTCATTGTACATAACATAACCAAATGCTTGCTTGCTTATTTCATGAATTCCAGGAGCTAATTCCAAAGATTTGATTTAGGTCTTTGCCTTAGCATTCCTATTTCCTTCTGAGGCTGCAGATGTTTTTGTTTGTTCGTTTGTTCATTGTTTAGTGGACTCATTCATTCTTACTCGGAATTCCCATAGAGATTCTCTATGTAAAAGTATAAATAATCTCTAAATAAACTTTTATAAATAGTAAGTATATTTATCTAGGATTAAAAAAAAAACAAAGAACAGGGCGCCTGGGTGGCTCAGTTGGTTGAGCAACTGCCTTCGGCTCAGGTCATGATCCCGGAGTTCCGGGATCGAGTCCCATATTGGACTCCCGGCTCTGCGGGAAGTCTGCTTCTCCCTCTGACCTTCTCCCTTCTCATTCTCAGTCTCTCGCTCTGTAATAAATAAATAAAAATCTTTAAAAAAAAAAAACAAAGAACAAAAACAAACAACCCCCCAAAACAAAACAACCATGTATTCTAGGAGGAGAATTTGTTCCCCTTGTAAGTATGCATGTAAATTGGGTTGAACAAATAATTGAATAAATTTAGACAATAAGATTCATATTTCTTACTGAGAAGTTATAAATAAGCAAGGAATCTGTCTCATATTAACCCTGTTACTTCTAATTAAAGGCAGAAGTAGTACAAACTCAAGTTTATTTTAACATATATCCAAACCAATTGATATGGAATACATATGGATATATGAGTATTCATGATTTAGTATACACATAAGTATTTCCTTGTGCAAGTTGCTGACATGGCTCAGAAACAATGACAGCCCAGTAGAAACAAGCACACCAAGCACTCAGATGAGGTTTCCAAATATTACTTTCTATAAAAGGAATCAGCTCCTAGGAGAAATGGTTGATTTTAGTGCTAGGGAAGAGATTATACAAACAATCATGGAGCATCTTGTAGTTCCAGAATGTAAGGGAGCTTAACAACAACAACAAAATTAATTAAATTAAATTAAATTAAATTAAATTAAATTAAATTAAATTAAAGGCATTTCAAAGTCTACACTAAAGCCAGCCTGGAAGTACTTCCAATGGTAACAGGCACAATCGAGAAGCAAAATGAATAATAATAGTGTTGAATTTTAACCCAAAGGATATGATAAATATCTGAGGCCATAATGATAGAAATAAATGACTGGAAAAATGAATTCAGAAGAAAAGACAAATGTTCTTTCATGAAATATTCCAAATAACAAATGTATATTGTTACTGTTCCAGAATTATTTACTCCTCCAAGATGCTTCCTCTTTCTTTGAGTATATGCTGGACTTTTTGACTTTCCGTCAAAGGATAAGTAGGCTCTGGCAAACTTTTTCTTTAAAGGGCAGACTGTAAATATTTTAGGCTTTGCAGGCCATAGATCTCTATAGAGACCACTATGTTATTATATAAATGTGTGAAAGCAGCCATAATTCATAATACATAAATGAATGGGTATGGCAACATTCCAATAAAACTTTATTTACAAAAATAGGTGGAAGGCCTAATTTTACCAGTGGGCTACAGTTCTTCAACCTTTGGAATAAAGCATGGAAGAGGAAAAATAGTAACTTTGTAGTGGAGAAGCCTGTCCAACACTACCTTAACCAAGTAATGAAAGTTCACATCAACAGTGATAAGGCATCTAGACATTATGTACCTCCAAGAAGGTGAGAAGGGCACTTCACTTTTGTGGTGTTCATTTCCCAAACATACAGCTCCAGTGTAATGATAAAATATTACATATTCAATTGAGACACTTTTTATAAAATACCTTTTATTATTCAAAACTATCAAGGTCATAAATAGCAAAGACCTAGAAGTACATCTTTGAAAGACCTAGAAGTATATCTTTGAAAGTTCCCTGTCAACATTGCTCTTTAAATTCCAATTTGAATAAATTTATATCTAATTATGGTTTTAATTTATAATTAAAAACCAATTGAATAGCAATTGGGTCTTTAAAAAGATTTTAAAAAGTAGAATAAGATTTATATTTCCTGTACTTGGAGTGGGGGAAATCCAAGGTTTTTGCAATAATATGGGCCAAATGGCTTCAGATTAGTGTGCAAAACGTTTTGTGATTATATTTTAGGCACTCTATATGACTCCAAGTTGAAACTTGAAAATGTTATGGTGCTACGGTCTGTTTATGTCCATTCAAGATTCACGTGTTAAAACTTGACCCCCAAGGTAGTTGTATTGGAAAGTGAGACCTTTAAGTAGTGATCAGGTCATGAGGGCAGATCCCTCATGAATGCTATTAGTGCCCTTATAAAAGCTGCCAAAGAAAACTTCCTTGCCTCTTCCAACATGTGAGGACAGAGGAAAAAAGTTTACATCTATAAATCTATAAGTGGATTCTTACCAGCCACTAAATCTGCTGGCAACTTGATCTTAGACATCTCAGCCTCTCTAGCTCTGAGAAATGTATTTCTGTTGTTTATAAGCTACCCATTCTCAGGCATTTTGTTATAGCAGCCTGAATGAACTAAGACACATGGTGATGGATAAAAGTCATTGGTACTATATGATTTGAAAATTGACTGTAATGAATCATTTTGGTGGTTTCATGATTACCTGCATGTATGATTGGAAAGGCTGGTATGTACAAATGAGACGATCTGCCTTTTCTACTGAATGCTAACTAAGTCTGCTTTTTGCCCAATTTTTCTTGTATATGATAAAGCCTTTTCCAGTTTTCTAGGTCTTAAGCTATAGTAAACATTAAGAAATATAAAATTTTATGATAGCAACAAAAGATCACTGCTCTGATTAAGGAAATGGTGGAAGCAGAAGCATTGATTTCCATTAACTCCTTTTTTAATATCCCTGATAGGCTAGTGCTGTATTTGTATTATTCATAGACACTGACAAAAAACTATCAGGTGGTTTCCCAGATCACCCTAACCAAATCCGATATGGTTAAGACCACACAGCAATTGCAATAACGAAACATGACTGATAGACCTTAATGCCTGGCCTAATGCTTAATTTTCAATTTCTACCCTAGAGTCCAGTCAGATAAAATTTGTGTTTTAAGTAATAGAATTCAATATTTAAGTTTTTCCCAAAGGATATTAAATGTGTCTGCATGCTGTCTGAATCTAGTGCAGTGGGACTTGGGCTTCATGACCTTCCAACGTAAGTTTATATACTACACTGCTGATACCATAATTCCTTAGAGGAAGAATCACAAGATTTAAGAACTTAGTCACCTATACTATAACTAGAGCATGGCTCACACACCCAGCTAAATTCAAAGTCCAAGCCAGCCTGTGAAATATTTGTCAACTACATGGGAAGGCATAACTTGGAATATCCTGTGTACTCCTATAAGAAATAATTATTTCCTATTTTAGTACCACTGACAAGGAGAGACTGGTGAGACTCTGGATTTGGACAAAATCACATTTCTCACTTAAGAATACTTCGGGCCTCTATTCACAAATTCACCAGAAAGAGATGTGAATTTAAATGGGGCTTTGGGCAGAAATAGGCATTAAATTCTTCATGAAGGTTTGTGTCCCAAGAATTCCCATTGGGATCTATGACCTGACTTTTCAAACTATTTTAAAAGTGTCTGCAACTAGAAAGCACAACATGAGCTTTTGGCAAAAATTGAATAATGCTACTCAGTGGAGACCACGGGGATTTTAGAATCAAAAGCTGCCTGATGCAACTGTTCATCATAGCTCTTTGAAAGATAATTGCTAGCTTTTTATTGAACAATTGTAAAACATGCCCCCACCATGGAAGGACATAAAATAATCCTGAAACAAGTAATAACCAGTTGATAATGGATGGGAAACATTCAAGTACAAAAGAAGTTGATCAGTGATTGATAAATCACTCATTGATAAAATGGAAATGTTGTATTCAAGATCATGAAACATAGAAAAGATTGGGATAAATTCACCATGCATATGAACAGATTGCCTGAAGGGTTATGACAGAGCCCTCTGAGGATCTTGCCCGTTACTCTATCTCTGAATCCTATGATCATCTCCTAGTCAATACAAAATAAGCTGCTGGATTCTCTGTTGGGAGTTCCCAGATGGAGGTTTGTCTTGCTTTTTTGAAATTGGCTTTGATATTTTCTGCCATTAATAAACTTTGGTAGAAGGAAGCAGCATCAGCTTTGCACAATGGACAGAGCTGTGAGCTCTTTGGTTAAGGATGGAAGAGATGCTAAGTTTGATTCCTCAGAGCAGTGTTTCAAGATTTACTTAAACTTGACCCTGTTTCAACAGCCTTGTGGAAAGGTAGAATGGTCAGGTATGTGGGCCCAGGATAACTATACAATGTTTTAAAATCCTCCAATGCTACTCTTGTTATGGAATTTAAAGAAAGATAGATTGCACTGAAATCCTAAAGATAGACTTTTGAAAATGCTGTTGACTGATATTTATAGTAAATTTAATCTAGGTTTTACTTATCATATGACAGAAGCAACCATAGAGAATGCAACCAAAATTATGAAACAATAAATTGTGTATCATGTTGACCTATCTGGTCATATTTCATTTGATAAAGCAATTCACTGCATATTTTTACTTTACTACTTCACCATATTACTTCTACAAATATACAAAAAAATTGACATGAAAGCATACTACATGGACATATCATATTCTTTATCATTCCAAGAACTGAAGTCTCATTTAAATTTAGAATGAGCAATTAAAATACCTGCTGCTAAATAGGCGGTGGAAAAGTTTGAAGGGGATGGATAACTTTTAAAAAATTTTTTATTTTTTTTTAAATTTAAATTCAGTTAGCCAACATACAGTACATTAGTTTCATATGTAGAGTTCGATAATTCATCAGTTAAGAATCTCCCATGGTTTGTCTCCTTCTCTGATTACTTCCCATTCAGTTTTCCCTCTCCTCCCCTATGATCCTCTGTGGTGTTTCTTATATTCCACATATTAGTGAAATCATATGATAATTCTCTTTCTCTGATTGATTTATTTCACTTAGCATAATACCCTCCAGGTCTATCCGTGTCAATGTAAATGGTAAGTATTCATCCTTTCTGATGACTAATACACACACACACACACACACCCCCCCCCACATCTTCTTTATCCATTCATCTATTGATAGATATATAGCATCTGTTCACTGTGATGGCGAATGTTGACGATGAGCTGCTCAGACAGACACCTGGGTATAATGGGAATCAGATTGCTACTGCACTTGCCCAGTGTGTCAGACCTTGATTTATTTATTCAAATCTATAAATTGTGAATGTGGGAGGAATGGCTACAAGGAATGCTATTTATAATTTACACAGGCCTGAGTGTAGTGGTCTGAAGAGTGGTATGGTGGCCACGTAACACTGACTCTACTTTGAAACTTCTGAGGAGCCACTTGTAGGAAGCCTCGTGACACACCCAAACTGAGTTGTACTTGAGACTATAATATCCCCAACTGACTGTTAGATGGAGTACACAGTAGTTTTTTGTGCACGTGGTATACTCAAACTATAGTTTTGTTTACACATGAAATAGTCAACCTGTGCTGAAGCCAGGGTTATACAATGTCAACAGTATATAACTGGGTCTAAACTTTTGACAGAATGAGACCTGATTTACACAGGTCTCACTGCTGATTTACACAGGTCTTATTCTGTCGGACGTTTAGACCCAGTCTCAGATTATATATCAAACAAAAATTACATTCCTTTTTTTCAAAGATTTGTCTATTTATTAGGGAGAAAGAGAAAGAGCATGTACATACAAGTGGGGGGAGGAACAGAGGGAGAGAATCTTCAAGAAGACTCTCTGCTGGGAGGGGATCCTCATGTGGGGCTTGATCTCATGACCCATGAGATCATGAGATCATGACCTGAGCTGAAACCAAGAGGCAGATTCTCAACAAACTGAGCCATTCAGGCACTCCCAAAAATTACATTCTTGAAGACAAGTTATCATAATTAGACTTGCTTAATTGAAAAGGTACACTCCCTGGTGTGGAAGTGATTTTTATATTAAGGAACAAATATTTATGCAGTGCTTTCTATTTGCCTGACACTAAACCAGTAGTTGGAGTAACAAAGTCATTGTAACAGAAGCTGTGATGTTCCTCCCGTATCCCAGGGTGATCATCAAGCATTCATTAGCTCTTTTCCAAGATTTTGACCACAGTTTGGAGGTCACCATGGGAGATTAATGAAATTCAAGAGGACTGAATGTATCCCCAACCTGACAGAGCACCACAACTGTCAAGAATTCCCTAAGAGGGATGCAAGCTCACCCAGAAAGAATGATTGGATATTTTGATCATTCTTGAATTTAATGTAGTTACAGGGTGGATTTACAGTTGAAGTGGGAATGCTCTGTCTTTATCTCTGGGGAAGCATGATATCTGTCTTTTGACTCAGCCAAGATAAGAGCAGAGGGATGTATGATTTGCTGTTTAAATCTGATATCCCACTGCTGATCCCCAAGGTTAGCTTCTTTACTGATGATTTATCTCTGGACTAGTTTGAAAACCCTGTCTTGGCTACTTGAGGCACCATTTGGATCTTTTTATGGCTGCTCTCTCCAAGTCAAGATTCCTGCCACAGACTATGGCAGCTCAAACCAGAGACCATGTGGTCCAGATGCACAAATTGTGTATGCGCATGGAGCTGTGGTGTGGGATATTTCTCAGATCTGTGATGTTTGCTTGCACTCTCTCTCACTGCACTGTATCCTTTACCTTTAAATGAAAGCCTTATGTGAATGTACTCTAGGATCTGGTGGGGCCTTTGAAATATTCAAACTTGGAAAACAATATAAATGCCCCTATAGATCAATGTTAGAAACCCAAACTATTGAGTACATTTATGGGGAGGATGCCACTGGACAGCATGGCCTCATTCTTGTTCTCTACTGACATGGACACCATGGATAAAATGGGAACATATCCCATCTCCTTGAGAAAAAACAAATATTTTTAATACAGGCTCTTCCTGTGGGGGTAAAGAGAATATTACATAATGACACAGAGAAGCTGATGTCACTAAAAATCTGTGTATGATATGTGGGGTATAATTATATCCATAAATTAAATAGGGCACAGAATTTAATAAATCATGTTCTCTACTTACTTCTGTCACTGAGGATGGGTGGTAGGTAAAGATATTTCTGTTGGAAGGAATGAAATTGATACCATAATTTAATTGATAGATGTTGTGTTAAACATTACTTTAATTGATGGGCTACCTGTTATAACAAAGAGTGTAGATTTATTATTAAGTAAAAATCAAATATTTGTAGCTAGTGATTCCTAGGACTAGAAAAGACTTCAGGGGGGTTGCAATTTGAAGCCTCCAGCTCATCTGCTAACTATGAAAAATAATAGGTCAGGAAAAAATGAAATGTTAACATGTCAACAACTGTAACAAGATCATTGTCTAAACATGCTACTGGTAATTAATAGAAGAAAATTCCAAGAGTCTCTATATGTACAGTATATGTAGCATGATATATCTGGTCTGTCTTGATTGCTTATTAAAAACAAAAACAAGAACAAACCTGGACTATATGGATTTATGTGGCGGGCTAACTGGATGATTAAGGGTAGTCATGTAGCTGTATAAATGGGGGAATATCAAATGGAATCAAATTAAACGGCCTTATTTGTGCCAGCGTTTTCTCATACATTGTTCAAATCTCTCCTATTAATTTAAAACAAAAAAGAATCCCAGTAGAGAAGAAATATAAATTTGGGGAAATTACATTCAGCAGTTCCTTGATCCTTTAGGAAAAGAACATTTCATTTGTTTCAGGGGCTTGCATCATCATTTGGATCTTTCATAAGGATTGGTGCTAGGTAAAATGTATGATTGCTATTAAGTCTGCTTTGATAATTCAACCATTTGAATTAGCACAAAGCTGATATTAACAGTATACTTTCACAATCCCACTCAAGAAACAAATTCAAAATATATAAATATAATACAACTCAAATGGAAGCATATCGAGAAAAATGAATTTATAGCTTAAAATACATACAAACACAAAAATAAACCTTTTTTCATGCATATTTTAAGAAAATATCAAGAAGGTACTTATACATATCTCATTAACAATCTTAAAAAATAAAAATAGGAAATATCTACAGTAAACACAATAAAAAGAAAAATATAAAGCAATTTTAATTAAGGTAAAATTAAAATCCTATAAATATCAGTGAGCTCATCCAATCAGTTTTAAACTCATACACATGGACACACAGAAACACAAACAAACACCATGCATCATTGGCCAGTAAAGTTTGAACAGTGAAATGAAGGGTTGGTTTCACATTAGAAAATATATTAATGCAGTATAGCATGTACTAAGTTAAAAGAGAAGATTACACGATCATATGAATAAATACATCACAGATCTTACAAGTCTTTAATACATTCAACATCTGTTTTATGAAAATAACTCTTAGAAAATGAGGGACGAAAGTGCATCTATAAAAAGAAGTATTAAAGAAAGCAAAGAGAAGGGGCGCTTGGGTGGCTCAGTGGGTTAAAGACTCTGCCTTGGCCTCAGGTCATGATCTCAGGGTCCTGGGATGGAGCCCCGCATCAGACTTTCTGCTCAGCAGGGAGCCTGCCTCCCTCTCTCTCTCTGTCTGCCTCTCTGACTACTTGTGATCTTTCCTTCTCTGTCAAATAGATAAATAAAATCTATTTTAAAAACCTAATTGATAATATACAACCCAATAAAAAAAATAAAAAAAAAAACCGGGGGGGGGTGGGGAAACACAGCCAACAAATAGTTGTAAAGAATTGGAAAGTTTACCTCCAAGAGTGTGAATGAGTCAAAGATGGCCATGATAGCCACTTCTCTTTAAATTATACAGATATTCCTTCTTTTTCTTTTACTTATTTATTTAACAGCTTAAAAATGGAGATATAACTGACATAGAGCTTTGTATTAATTTTAGATGTATGACACAATGATTCAACATCTGTATGTATTGCAAAATGATCACCACAATAAGCTTGGTGAACATCCATCACCACATACAGTTATAAATCTGTTATATTGTAATGAGCCTTTTAAGATCTACTATCTTACCCACTTTCTGACATACAGCATAGTATTGTTACCATGCTATACAGGTATTCCTGATTAGCACAGTAAAGTAAGAAAAAGAAGTTATAAGGATGTGAAATAAGGAAAAAAGACTGCTATAGTTCATAAATAAAAGTATAGTATATGTTGGACACTAAAAATAATCTACAGAGTAACTATTAACATTTCTAAAAAGAACATTTTAGCAAGTTTGAAAACAGTGTCAAATATTAACTCTCAGGATAAATCTAGGAGAAAGCTGCAAATCTTGAATAACATAAATGAACCTAAAAATGTTTATCATTAAAATAACTATAAATTATATGAATAATTCATATATTTAACTTATATATAATAATACAATTATGTCATGGGAAAAATGTAATTTAAAATATCACTACATTTTGGAGAAAAACATGATGATGCTTGTTAGGAGGTCTGATGCCCAAACTTTGCCATGACAATTCCATTGTTGGTTCTGTTCTAGAGGAACCACTGCACATATGATAAAGTTGTAAGTAAGCTTGTTCTGTGAAGCACTACCTATAAAGATAACACATTGTTTGAAAAAACTATTCTACAATTACGTAATGAGTCCATAATTTATCTCTAAGATGGAATTCTGTACAACACAGTGAATATTATAGATGGGCATGTATATAAATGGATAGATCCTACAAATATTATTTCATAAAAGTAATTGCAGAACATAATGCTACATCTGATGGAAATTATTTAATGTGCAAAGATGTACTACACGATAATATATTTTTATATGGATTAAAACATGTATAATAACATAAAGCATTCATAGGATGGATATACAGCAATTTCAGATAATGATTACCTCTAGGAGGGTAAGGGAAAAGTAGAACTGGAGGGTGGCATTGTTTTACTAATATTTGTGTTATTTGGGGTGCCTGAGTGGCTCAGTTGGTTGCTCTTCTGACTCTTGGTTTTGGCTCAGGTCATGATCTCAAGGTTGTTAGATGGAGTCCCTTGTTGGGCTCCATGGTGAGCATAGAGCCTGTTTAGGATTATCTCTCTCCCTCTCCCCCTGCACTCCCACCATCTCCTGGTCTCCACACTCACATGCTCTTTCTCTCTCTCTCTCAAAAATAGTGTTATTTAATTGCTTAAAGATATTGAGAGAACGAAATAAAGCAAATACATCCAAATGATTCATTTTAATGAAGAGTACATCTGTCATACCATATTTTGATTTTTCATTTTCTTTGAAATAATTTATGATGAAAAGAAAAAAAAACTATTTCTGAATTTGTGACTGGAAGTTAAAAGCTTCTTAATTTGTTTTTAAGGAGTAATGGATTGAAAATATTGATATAGTTGTTAACCTGTGCCTGGAAATTTTCTCTTACTAGAATTTTATGATGTTTTTCCCTTCTTTTAAAAATTAGATTTTATTATTTTAGCTCAAAATAACTTACAACTCCACAACATAAAAGTGACCAAAAATAATCATATATGCATAGTGCATATTTCTATATTTATGATGAATAAAGCCAAAGGTAATGAATCTTTCATTGTTTTCTCTGAGTCTTATGATAAGAGAACTGAGTGATTGAAATCAAATGTTTAAAGAAATGATTGCGTTGTTTTTCTTCTTAGAGTACCTTGCTATATACACTGAGCTATGTGGATGGGCTAGAATGAATTAAAAAAAAAAAACCTAGTCACAAATTCTTAATATTAGCTTATACTATGTTTCTGACTAACCCATAATTTTTATAGATTAAGTAAGCATTACTTTTCCTGAGCAAAAGCATGCAACAACAAAAGTAGATATTGCTGAATTATCAAACAGCAGCTCTCTCAGCAAACAATTTGTCTTCTTATTGCTGAGACTTCTTCCAGCTCTCTGAGTTCTTGCCCCTCCTGTGACTTTGTTGTGTATTCTACCCTTTGATACCCTGCAGTACTCCAATAGTGTTTTTGTTAATGCACTTATTTAATTATAGTTTCTTGTGATTCTTTTCCACATTCCTCTAACAAAAGCAATCTGTCTACTGATAAATTCCATAATGCATACATAGTACCTAGCACATAGTTTGTGCCCCCAAAATATTTGTTGAATGAAGGAATTGAATATAAATGTTATCAGCACGATGAATGCATTAATGAGACAGAGGGTACAGTTATCAATGATGGACATTCATGTGCCCACCCAGTATAATACTGTCTGGAAGTAAGCAGTTGTTGTCATAAACAAAGTTACAGGAAATGAAGAATGTAAGCACTGGAGATTAGGAAGACTACCTCAAAGTAACACTGATAATTTGAAGTATGGTAATAAAATTTTCATTTCAAAATTCATCAAAATACAAATGATATGCAAGATCTTTCTTGACTGGACAAGATAAAATTTACTCTTTGAGTGCTGAAAACTAAGCTCAGAAATTTAATTTGTGATACTGCATTATAACAGTTGAATATATGACTTTGCCTTATGTGACAGTAAATATATTGATAAGAAAATAATGTGTATCCAACAATTAGAATAACACATCTGAAAGTATTGCAGAGACTGAAAAAATACTAGACCGAGACTTCCAGTATCTTTAAAACATTTTCCTGTGTGTCTGCTTTCTAAAAAAGCTTTTCCTTCTCTACAGCAAAAATTAAAAAAAAATTTTTTTCTTTACCCTACACATTACTGTTTTAGCTTGTTAATCAGAATGCAAACTCAACCTAGCCAGGTGGTATAATGTGAAATTAATGTAAGAAGAGAGGAATTATACTCAAATAGAATTCCAAAGACTTACAAATTAAATCAATGGACATTTGGGAAATAATTGAGGGAGTTGATTTTAAGATACTTGGCCAAAAAAAATTAAAATAAGTTTTCTTAAATGGAACATATATAAATCTGAACCAAATCTGGCCTTTCATGAGAGGCCAGAAAGCCACTGGTACAATACAGAGGAGAAAAAATAGCATTTCAGTAAGAACTTCCATTCTCACTCCCTTGTAAACCCTTCACATAGTCCTAGTTATTTGCCTTCATTGATGACATTAAATACTAATATTTTTTTTAAGTTTTTATTTTAAATCTAGTATAGTTAGCATACAGTGTTACATTAATTTCAGGAGTACAATATAGTGACTCTACAATTCTCTGATCTACTCAGTGCTCATCATGATAAGTATATTCTTTAATCCTCTTCACCTATTTCACCCATCCCCTCTCCTGCCTCCACTCTGGTAACCACTGGTTTTTTCTCTCTGAAAAACTAGGATCTTCTTTTTTTTCTTTTTTTTAGAGATTTTATTTATTTATTTGACAGAGAGCGAGTGAGAAAGAGAGTAGGCAGAGCAGCAGACAGAGGGAAAAGTGAACTCTCTGTCAAGCAGGTAGCCAGATGCAGGGTTTGTTCCCAGGACCCGGGGATCATGACCTGAGCCAAAGGCAGCCACTTAACCAACTGAGCCACACAGGCACCCCATGAAATACTAAGATCTTATAACAACAATCACTTCTGTATGATTTTGCAGGATTTGGAGTGCTAGTTGGAAGAGCTGCAGATGTAATGGTATCATTAATATCAACAAGGATAAGGGGAGCTCAAGTCAATTAACCAAATCATCAAACGCCATCAGAAACTAGGACTATTTATCAAAATGAGCATCAAGGTGACATAAAAATAAGCTCAAAAAAAAAAATAAGCTCAAAAGTAATAGTCTAATCCAATGCTTCTCATTGCTTAGTAGGTAAATGAATCACCTGTGTATAATGTGTAAATGTAGATTCAGAGTGAATAGGTCTACATTTCTGATGCATTTCTGAGATCTTGCATTTCTAATAGGTGATGCTCATTTGCTTATCCATGGGACTACAGATTCGAGTACCATAGGTCTTGCCCAAGGAGATCTCTTTCTAAAGTTAATGAATCATAAGCTTCTGAGAATTAATATTGATAAGCAGCTCCTGAAAGCATTGTTTAATGTTATAATGAAAACTGAAAAAACTACTTATCAGGTCCAATGAACAAAATCTGGCATTATTCTCCATCATAATGTTAACATGTACAGTTTCATATTCAGTGATCCTGACCTCATCCAATTTCCAGAACTAATCAGTTTATGGAGGGTTGGAATCATGAATGAAAGGAAGGCAGAGTCCCTGGTATAATCTCCCAAGTTCATCAAATACATTCTCCTGGTTTCCCTTAATGATATCCATGCTTATTTACTGTGGAAAGAGAAATCTCCAACTTTTTAGAGACTACTAGATCTCTGTTTATGTGGACTTAATCTCTGAGGACCCAGAAGCATAGTCCAGTATTCACAGTGAGGGCCAGGCATGTAGGTGATTAATGTATTTTTATCTGAATTGACTTCACAGTAGGTCCACTGGGTCCCAGAACTCATCATGCAGTTATTTCCCCAGTTCCTGAGTCTAAGATTAGAATTGCTATCCTCAGCAACAGGAACAATTCCCACTATGCTTTTCTAAACTATAAAGTAAGAACTATCATTGTAGAAGACCCAACTGAAAGCTGTTTCACTCCCCATACTTCCTTGCCAAATAGGGCATCAAAAGCAAGTTTGAATCCCTGGGGAAACAGCAGAGAGCAGAGCTAAAATCAACTGTTTGAAATTGGGTTCTCAGTTGATACAGTACCAAAAAAAAATGCTGAAGGGTCTTGTAAAATGACATAGTGTTATTATGTATCTAATCGGATGGTGAACTTACTTGAAGCTACTATTCTAGATGTGATAAGTTTGCTAGAACAAATTAATACAAGTTTGGCACTGATGTGCAGCTATTGACATGAAGTAACTTTTCTCCATGCTAATTAGATATATGAAATCAAATGGCTTTCACTAAGAACAGGAGTATGACTACCATTTTCCCTCAAAGGGAGTCCAACGTCAATCTTTTTGCTTTAAACTTGTATAAGGATTTTGGTTATGTTGAGACAAGAAATTTGGACAGCCTGAAGTAGCAAAGACCCCAATGTCTTGTTAAGATGCTTGTGTAACTGGGGGAACCTGGGTGGCACAGTTGTCAGGCAGCAGATTCTTGATTTTGGCTCAGGTCATAGTCTCACGGTGGTGAAGTTGAGCCCTGCTTTGGGCTCTGCACTCAGCTAGGAGTCTGCTTGTCCTTCTCCCTCTGCTCCTCACCCTGCTCATGCTCTCTCTCTCCCTCTCTAAAATAAATAAATAATAAAATCTTAAAAAAAGATTCATGCATAACTGATGGCAAAGAGATACTTCGCTGAAACTGTTTGCCACACCAGTGAAGGATCTGGGAATCCAAACCTCTAGGGGTAAAATATTGCTTATAAACTGAAGGAAAAAATTATTCTGCTTTTAGCACTTCACCACTAATGATGAGAAGTAGCCTTTGATGGGTCACACAATTATTCTTGTGTGTGTGTATATATATATAACTTCATGATTATTCCCTATAACCAGTTGATGCATACAAACAGCACATAAAAAATTAGAAGTCCGAGGGGCGCTTGGGTGGCTCAGTGGATTAAAGCCTCTACCTTCGGCTCATGTCATGATCTCAGGGTCCTGGGATCGAGCCCCGCATTGGTCTCTCTGCTCAGCGGGGAGCCTGCTTCCCCCTCTCTCTCTGCCTGCCACTCTGCCTACTTGTGATCTCTCTCTCTCTGTCAAATAAATAAACAAAAGCTTAAAAAAAATTAGAAGTCCGAAATCTTATATAAAAATCTGTAAATAATTTCTATATACCAGAAAGAAATGGATCATTGTGACATTAATACCCACTTAGTATTGGCACTGAATGACCACAGAGAAAGAAAACTTCCTCAGGAGCCAACCCTGTAGGCAGTGAATCTAGTTTTCAAATTCACCCAGGAAGAGAAATAGATTGAAGTTAAAATGCACCTCTACTGATTCTTGGTCAGTTCCAATGCTCTGGTTAAGTTGGCAAAGATTATTAAGAAGCAAAATTGGAGGATGTTTGAAGAGGAATTTTGAGGAAGCTTTTGTGAGAGAACCTCTCCAATTACCCAAATCCAGAGGATATCATTTCTTATGTGAATGTCACAGAAGTCTTCCATAGCAGAAAGGCTTCTTAATAACCAGAATGCACAGTAACAAATTCTGTACCTGTCAAGCATCCATCTTCCAAGAGTATCCAATGATTATTTTGGGGGCTCACAAACAAAACCATTAATATGTCAAGTATAGAGATCATACAAGAGTTTAATAATGTGGAGTCCCATTATGAATCTAACCTGCTGCCAGCACTATTGAATGCTCGATTTGCCTGTGAAGCCTCTTTGCCTCAAGTTCCAATATGTTACCTCACCAGGAAAAGACTAGTCAGTTATCTGTTGGAGTAATATTTATAATGGACTCTATTTTAGGCAGAACTTTTCAGTTACAACTCACGATTACATATATGCAAAATAGAATTTATCAGCTCATGATACTGAAAATCCTGTGGATAAACCTAATATTAAGTATATCTGATTCCAGGTACTCATACAATGTCATCAGATATTTATATATTTTTATCTCACAGTTCTTTATTGATTTTATTGATTTCATTTTCAGTCTTCTCTTCTTTAGATAGAACTAAAAATGGTCAGTGGCAACTTACATAGTATTTAAATTTGAAGATCACTGAGACAGTCTTTCTACTGTGCCATTGTGTTTTTTCTTTCTTTTTTTATGGCTGGATTTTCTTGCTTTTGTCATGTTTTTACCCCTGAGTAAAATTCTATCCAGGAAAATGTGATTCCTTGATAGGCAAGCCTGAGAAGATCCATCATTGTAAGAGTGAATGTGTATTCAACTGATTGGTAAGCCTGACAAAACCACTGCTGTTGGGGAAGGGCAGTTATAAAATGAAAAAACAATGAGTCAAAAAATGTAATTATAAATATTAGAAATAGAGAAAGCAATTATTGGTCCATACTAGTACAGAAACTTATTTTCTGTTTAGATTTGCATCCTCAATCTGCTTTTCCTCAGAAATGACTTCAAGCTTACTAGAAGTCTTAGGTAATGTTCTCATATTTAATATAACATTGCTTTTGAGTTAGATATCCAGTTAAATGAAAGCAATTGAAATAATAAATCAATGAAGAAGACATGGAGATATGGATACCATCAATCACTCTCATCTGAAGTAACTAGCCTTATAGAACAGAAATTGCCCATTCGGATATGATCCCTTGTGAGTTTAGGATGCAGTCCTATAGAATGGAGTTTAGGAGTTGAACCAATGATCAATATATGGTTGTATTTCCCCTGCCAGTTGGAATGTGAGAGCTTGGGAAACTAAGGGTATAGTTGCAGTTGGTACCAATAATGATTATACCTAATGACCACACGGTAGGTATTTTGTTTCTTCTCATTTTATCTCTGTTGATTTAAGTCATGAATCAGCAAACTATACCTCCAGGGCCAAATCGAGCCATCTGCCTTTTTTTGTAAATAAAATTTTATTGGAACTCAGCCACACGCATTCATTTACATATTGACTGCTTTTTGCCCCACTACAAGTGGTTATGACAGAGACTACATGGCCTGCAAAGCCTAGCATATTTACTATCTGAATATTTACAGAAAAAGTTTGCCAAACCCTGATTCAAATATTTAGATAGTCAAAGAATGAGTGTACCCCATGAATCTTTAATTATTCCATTAAGGTGGAATCTAGGAATACCATATAGACTTTCTGGACATGATCAAAAGGGATTATATTGTTTTCTGTAGTAACTAACTAAATGTCAAGGGCAATGAAAATTTCAACTACACATAGGGGACCAGAAAAGGTACTGAGAAAATCCAGGGAACCTCAGGTGGAGATTAGCAAAGATCAGTACTAGAGTTTGATTGAAGGTAACTGCAGTTCTATGGAGGAGGGTATCTGAAATCTCACATATATACAAATCATGGAAAGAGAAAACTCACAAGAGCATAACACACCAGTGACCTGAGAAGCAGGCCAAAACAAAATATATGTGGAATAGGCATGGAGGAGGGAAGTCATAAATTTCAGCTACATGCTACTTTCTCAACAGGATGAAAATTATGTCTCTATATCTATGGCTTATCATCAATGTTCCTTTTGACAAAAATACAAACAGATTATTTTTTCTATTTCCTGACCTCATACTAGCATGTATATGTAGTAGTAATTATTAAATTCACTATTCATTTCAAAGTATTAGAATATAGACACAAGGCTATAATATCACTAAGGGAAACATGGAGAACTCCTGCACCAGAAGACTTCTTTTGTGTCTTACCTGGGAAAGTTTTTTTGTTTATACCTAGAAATTTATATTATGTTCAAGTTTTGCATTTTTAGAATTTCATCAGTGAAAATAGAGTATGGGTCTGTGAATCAAGAAGCCAATGGATGGATTCTGAGAGCAATCACATTTATTAACAGACCTCTATCTTCTTCCCTTCTGATAATCATTTAATTTTTGTGGAACTGCTTGTCCCCTGTGTTTACTACACTGTCTCTACTACTCTGCTCCCCCACAGACTTATTTTTTATAAGAAGAATTCAACTTTTGTTAGGTGACCTGAAGTAAAGCAAGGGTCAAAATCACTTAGTGGTGTGTCCTAGAAAATATCTCATAGATACTTTTTTTTCCCCAGATATCAAAGATTTTTATTTAACTCATTAATTAATCAGGAATCCAGTGAAATTTTTTAAAGGGGGAGAAAAAAGCTAACTAGTTCAAAGGCTAATACAAAGAGCAGACACAGATATAGACAATTAGGAATGCTAAAATCAATTAACTAATAGACACAAAACTGACCAATATCCACAGTACAAAAATCAATCATATCTCCGTCGGACAAAATTAATTTACATCTCTATTGACAAGAATAATTTTCATTACTACCAATTTTATTTAATTTAAAAAGTTGTGAAATAGCTCAAAGAGAATAAAAAGCCAAGATTAATTTATAGTCAGATTAACTCAGAGGATATACTAGACAATACCTAATATTCCACTGACAATGCCATCAGCAAGCTTTTGTCCACTTTAACATCCTTCATAATTTTTCCTGACCTTTCAGAGGGGGAGAAAAACTAACTTTTGAGCTATGTAAGTCCACATTTAACCCACATATTCTTATTGGTAAGATCTACAGAGCTACCCCTGGGACAAATAATACATTATAGGTTAAAAAAAAAATCTACGGAGCTAAACTGCTCCTTGCCTTTAACGAGAGTTTGTTACCCAGATTTTCGTGCAAACTTGTGAAGTTCACACTTTTTTAATTTGGAAATTAGCATGATTTAATTTCTGATACTTATAATTCTAATTGAGCCATAAAAATATATGCACAAATGAGACAGTGCCCTTGTCTTTAAAGAGATCACATTCCAATTGTGGAATAGATACAATAAATTCTATCACACCATTAATTTATAATTTTACCAAGTAATTAAAATCTAATAACTGGGGAATATTTATTTATCCATCCATTCAAGGGCATGACTAAATTACACCTTCATTATTTAGTTAAGAATGTCAATTTGCTTACTTTAGGCTAGGTTACCAAACACTGTGATAAACCACTAAAATTTAAATGTAAAAATAAATAAATATCAATTACGTCTATCTTTAAAATGTTTATAGCATGAAAAATAGAGATGCAATTCAACATTCACACTGAAGCGATAAATGCTATGAGATTATAACACTACTACTGACGTGCAGAAGGTAGCATATGCCAGCAAGACGGGTGAAGAAGGATTTTCTAGAAAAGATTATTATCTTGTTTTCAAACAATAAAGTACAGCTAGACAGAAAAGCAGAAAGCATGACAGTCCAAGACAAAAGAATTTTATTATTAAATAATTTGATTAAGTTAGAGAATTAAAAACATGCTGGAAGGGATTAAGCCTGCTCTTATTACTCTTAACAAACACGTTCATATTTAAAAGACTCTTTTAAAAGTGATGTCTAAAAATTCCTTACCTTGATTATATTTTATGAATTCTAAATTTATTTTTAGATTACCACTTACATTGCTCTATAATATAAGATACTCCCTTGTTTTGATGTAAGGGCATGACTAAATTACACACACACACACACACACACACACACACACACACACAGGTGACTCTGGGGCAATGCCAGGGTTTGGGTGCCAACCCCTGCCCAATCAAAAAATCACATAAAACTTTTGACTCTCCAAATTCTTGACCACTAGCAGCCTACTATTGATACTTACAGATAAAAGAAATGGTTGACCCATATTGTGTATATGTACTATAGACTGTACTCTTCTAATAAAAGAAGCTAGAGAAAAGAGAATACTATTAAGAAAATCCTAAGAGAAAATACATTTACAGTACTGTGCTGTATTTATTGAAAAGAAATCTGTGTGTAAATGGAACTACTCAGTTTAAACCTGTGTTGTTCAAAGGTTAACTATTTATTAAACCATGAGATAAGTAGCCATTTATTCTAACCCAGTTGTGTCAATAATGTAAAAGTTCAATCTAAAAGTTGTGGTAGGCTCAGTGGGTTAGAGCCTCTGCCTTCAGCTCAGGTCATGATCTCAGGGTCCTAGAGTAGAGCCCTGCATCCGGCTCTCTGCTCAGCGGGGAGCCTGCTTCCTCCACCCCCCACCTGCCTCTCTGCTTACTTGTGATCTCTCTCTCTGTCAAATAAATAAATAAAATCTTTAAAAAAAGTAAATAAAAGTTGTAGGTTAATTGGTAGCATAAATTATTGATACTGTAATCAAATTTTTCTTCTTATTCTTTATTTACTTTAAAAGCAAACCTTCATTCTTTTTGTTGCATATTCATATCTTTTGAGTATTTCTGTTGAATAATCATGTTCAACATTTTATGTTTTATTCAATACATCTGGTAAACCTGAAAGAGATTTTTACAGTTTTCTGTCAAATTTATGTGTTTGAGATCTTATTCTTCTTTATGCATTGTATTGTTGTGAACATTAATAAAATAAGACCTATATAGGAATTATTTGCAAAAAGCAAATTTTTCTTAAAAAATGCTATTTTATCTAGGCCTTTCAAATTAATGACTGTTTGATATTTTTGTCTTTTGAGGGAGGTGGCTCTTCATATTTTTGATGGAATTAGAAATTTAAATTTTCCCAATCATTTTGAGTTTCCATTATAAGCTCTGTTAATGGCTAATGAGTTGCCTGTTTATCTAACAACTTCAGTCTATGGAAGTTGCAATGATCATAGGAAATTTGATTATTTTTTTCTACACCAGGAAACTAAGGTGATAAAGAAGCATCTATAAGTATTATAAGATTTTTTTAAGTCCTTCGCTTATTTAATGAATTATACTGAGTGTCTATTTTTAGCTTTATAATTTAAAGCCTATTATTAGCAAATTGTGAACTAAATTGGATCATTTGATTAAATGAGAAGCTCCTTGATATTTCTATACCATTTTCTTAGCAGAGTAGCAGAATCAAAGCACTTAGTAAATACCTTTTGAAGGATCAGTTGAATAATTGTAATAATTTTCTCCTTTTGTACTGTTTAAATACTCAGTGAAACCCAGCTCTCAGGTGCCACCCTCAGTAGATCTTTAATGAATCCCAGGAGAAGCAATTGATTGTTGTTATGTGTGAATATAGAAAGAAAATGAAAATTACCTACTTGCTGGCAGCATCTTCTCAGATGATTCTATATTACTAATTAATGGTTCTTGGTTTGAAGGATTGTTGCTTCTTTTGCTCATTGTCATCTACCTGCAAGTATGCATTATCTTTTTTTTATTTGGTTTGTAACTTAAAACAAATGAAGAAAACAATAAACACAAAAACTCTCCTAGTTCCCATAGTCTTAGATGTCTTAAGCTAAGAGAGTCTATCTTTGTAAAATTAGTGTCTGTATGAACCAGTAAGTTGGACTATTTATTATTCACTTCCATTTAGTGATCGGGACTGCATTTCATTTTATCTTGAGGTGTGGAGTATTATAATTTAGATAAAGTTGGATGGACAGGAAATAGCCCTCTTGTAATCTCATATGTCCTGGAGAACAAGTGTCTAAAGGAGGGAGTGAATGTGAACAGCAATGTTGGGTGTTTCGTTAAATTTGTTTTCTTAAAATATGCTTTGGAGACCTATGACATTCTCTCAGATTCTTTGAAAGATTTCGAAGGTTAAAATTCTTTTCAAAAATAATCCTAAAATTTTACTTGTCTTTTCACTTTCACTGTTTCACTCTTTTAATTTACCTTCTCTCATGAGTGTAGAGTTTTCTAGAGATTGCAGGATATAAGAGATCGCAACAGATGAAATGTAGAAACAAATAGATATTCCAGATGTCTTCTCTTTAGATAGACATTAAAGAAAATTTCAAAAACATAAAACAATGTTATTTTTCTCATAATTTTTTTCTGGAAAATATTTTCATTTTTCATGTAAAATGTTATTTTTATTAACATGCAGTAAATATTATTTCAAATAAATTAATAAAATAATAGTTTGAAAGACCTCAGTTTTAATTTCTTCCCTTTTTTTTAAGATGCTACTTATTTGTCAGAAAGAAAAGACAGAAGCAAGGGGAGGGGCAGATGAGGGACAAGCAGCCTTCCCACTGAGCAACAAATTCTATGCAAGACTTGATCCCAGGACCCTGGGATTATGATCTGAGCTGAAGACAGACGCTAAACCTACTGAGCCACCCAGGCACCCCTCCATTTTAATTTCTAAATCATTAACTATCGATGGATATAACACACATGAACAAAAGCTCTTCTTGAGTAGTTTATACATGTGTAATAGGGTCTAAAAAATAGGGAGAGAATTGCTGCCAAGAAGTTGGAAACCAAGAGATATGGTCTTGAGTGTGGGAACAGAAAAAAAATAAAGTTGGAATAGCCTATCAGAAACCCAAGGGTATATAGTTTAAATTGCTTCAAAAAATAACCAACCTCCAACTTCTTATTCTGTAAGATTTTCATCTATGGTATACACAAAGTCCCTCTCTCCCCCACCACCTCAAATGCCTGTACTATCATTACATTTTTCCTGTTGAAAATCTCTCCTTTATTTTCCACTAAGAAGTAATATTATTCTTGGGGAAATGGAGGTCATGCAGGTTTAGGTTAAAACAGATTGAAACAGAATGTCATCATCTTGGGTATGGGGGAGGGAAGATGTTAGGGAGCAAAGCCTAGAGGGAGTCAATAAAGGAGCCATGAAGAGCTTTAAAAACTCCAGATGTTTTCCTCAAATTTGGAAGTAGGGAGTGAAGTCACTTGAAAAACACTTGGGGCTAAAATTACGTAAGTACTTTTAATGTAATATAATTAAATTTTATATTTCACTTAAATTTGAGATAGAAAATTTTACAGCTTCTATAGTATTTTTATGGGGTATTTTAGGAATTCAGCATTTCTGCTTGTTGCCATGTACTTGAAATATCCTAATTTTTATTGCTCATTATTACATTTTACTTTAGCTCCACATATTTATGTACTGTGAAAAGGTCATGCATATTGTGACATCTTAAATGTAAACTATTTCTCTAGCTCGTAGTAAAATAATTATGCTAGTGAACTAGACAATTTTGGATATATTCTTGGAAAATAAAGTTTACTTAAATGCCACATGTGATTTATTATCCGTTAACTTGAACCCTGAATTTTTAGAATTGGCAATTTGCTAATGGGATAATAAAGATTTATATATTAGTTTTGCTGACATCAATTTAAAATATTTTAAATAATATCAATCAACCTCGAGATTTTTTTAAGGGAGAAGTGCTCTAGCATGAATCATCAGCCAAATTGTTCTCCCCTTCCTGTGGGGCCCTAGGACATGATTGTGAAGGTATGGTGCCACCCATCACTTAGCATAGAATTCACAAGGAGTCTCAGGTGAAGAGTACTCACTATAGTAGTGCACCATGCAACCTACACTATTATGTGCAATAACCATGACTCCTTTTCCTACACTGTTGCTAGGTATAGTGAGGGGTGGCCCCTCATAATATGTATGTATATGCACCTGAAGTAGATATATGTATTTATGTATATAAAATAGTATTAAATAAAGTATTATATACATACATACCTATTACTCTATTGATTTTTGGCATAATCTGATTTTTCACCTTGTTAACTCTCCAATTTTGAGAATTTGGCTAGTATTACTTGTTCACCATTTCAATCGGTCTTTCTCCCAAGGAAGAAAAGCAGTCAGTCCCCCTATTCCTTGAAAATCTACCATTTTTCCACAATTGGAGGCACTTATGTCATAGCCATCTTGAATAATTCATTCAAAGTCTCCTACAGAGCCATGCACACAATATTAATTTACCTAAGAGTAAAGCTTGCAGCATGTCATTGACTCCCCTTGGGATTTAAGCCTGCCACTACATTCACTATGATTGTTGTGGTGAGATCAAGATCCCCTTAAATAATTTCTTCCAGCTTCAAAGCTCTTCTATCACTCAAAAATATACAGAGGAAGGAAAAACAAAGAGACAAAACCCAAACACCCTATTCTGGATTGGTTTGAAGCATTAAGTTCTTGATAAATTGATATCACAAGAGCTTTTGATAAGTAGAAATAGATCCTTTCTTAATGGTCAAAAATATGACGGAAACTTTTAATAAAAGTTTTTTTTAAGAACAGTGGACTGTAAGGAGCCTGCTTGGGCATTTTTTTTTTCATCTTATTACTTCCATTAAAGAATTGGTTGTTTAAAACCCCACCACACTGGGCGCCTGGGTGGCTCAGTTGGTTAAATGACTGCCTTCAGCTCAGGTCATGATCCCGGAGTCCCCGGATCGAGTCCCACATCGGACTCCCAGCTTCATGGGGAGTCTGCTTCTCCCTCTGACCTTCTTTCCTCTCATGTTCTCTCTCTCTGTCTCTCAAATAAATAAATAAAATCTTAAAAAAAAACCCATCACATCATGAGATAATTGAATACTGAAGACACTGTCTTCAGCTTAGATGTTGCTTGGCATTTCTGTCTGTGGTACGCAGTGAATTGGAAATAAGTAAAGGCTTATTTGAACTTATTCCCAAGGACTTACAAACATGGTTGTTTCACAAATAAACTTTCCCTAAGAAGTCACCATGAGGGACAAGTCTATGAAGATGGCAATTATTGAAAAAGTTTGTTTTGAGTCCTAGGTAGAATAAACAACTGATGATGAGTAAAGAGCTCTCATACACATGACAACGAGGACAGATTTTCTCTTTACACATATGTATGGGAATGGAAGTATAGGTGATAATCATTGGCTTATTTTATAAACAATAATTACTTCACGAAGCAACATAACTAAACTAAAATTAATTCTATTTTAGTGATTAAAGGTATACTGAGTGAGAATATCAGTGTAATTTGTAAATCGACCTTAGAACTATCTGGATACAACTTATTGCTTTATTATTTATCAGTCATGTGCTAACACTGTGTTTTTCCATCTTTGAAAGGAATAAAGAATAAAATCTACATTTTATGGGTTTTTTTTTAAGATTTTATTTATTTATTTGTCAGAGAGAGAGAGCACAAGCAGGCAGAGTGGCAGGCAGAGGCAGAGAGAGAAGCAGGCTCCCCACTGAGCAAGGAGCCCAATGAGGGACTCAATCTCAGGACCCTGGGATCATGACCTGGGCCGAAGGCAGCCACTTAACCAACTGAGCAACCCAAGCATCCCTATATTTTATGGTTCTTAAGAATAATACACACAAAAACATAGAGAGACAGAGATAGAGACAGAGAAACAGGAAAGGGGGGAGGAGATAAGGAAGGGAAAAGGAGAGAGAAAGATTTTGGCATAATAGTAGCAGTAGTGGAATTATAATTATTTTTGTTGTTAAGTATTCCACTAAAATTTGATACTATAACTGCCATTATAATAAATTTAATAAAGCAATGAATGGGAGGAACTGAATGAAATTATCTAGCAATATTCTTCACATATTATAAATGCTTAATATATATTTTTGAAGTGAGTTGGTGTATTTGAATTTCATTTTCCTGTTATGTTTAACAAATATGTACTATATATAAAATATATAAAATGGGTGTAATAATAAAACATAATAATGAAATTTACACAGTGTACCATACCTTGCTTAAAATGTAGAATTTTCAATATCTATGAAGACCTCTGAGTATTACTTTTGTATCTTCTCTGTCTCCTATCCAGAGGTAAAAATCACCCTGAATGTTATTATTTTCATGGTTTCCTTTATACTTTGACATATATTTAAACTTTATGGAAATGGAATTATACTATGTACATTTTATGACTTTAAACAACTGGCATTGTTCTTCGATGGTTCATTCAAATGTATAGTCATGCATGTTAATACATATAATTTATGAATATTCACTGTAGTGTAATATTACATTAAGTCACAATTTATCAATCATTTCCTTGTAATGAATTGCTTCTAGGGTTTTTGTTTGTTTGTTTTGTCATGGTATATTTGTCCTGGTGGACTTAATGATTATTTTTCTCATATACCCAGTACCAAAATGACTGTTGAGGCCATTTACCTATTCAGCTTCAATAAGTAATTCCAAATTACTATCCAATTAGTACCAAATAAGTGGTACCCATTTTCAGACCTACCAGTGATATAAATATTTTTCTTGCTTTGTATCCTCACTAATATTCAGTATTACAAGACATTTTGTTTTTGAATTTTCTTTTTTTTTAATTTTTTATTAACATATAATGTATTATTTACCCCAGGTTACATGTCTGTGAATCATCAGGCTTACACATTTCACAGCATTTACCATAGCACATACCCTCCCCAATGTCCATATCCCTATGTTTTCGAATTTTCTGAGTACAAAATAATATCTCATTACATTTAATATGCATCTCTTTACAACAAATTTAAGCCAAGGATGTGTTTACATGTTGTTAAGCCATTCATTTTTCATATTCTGTAAAAATATGTATTTTTTCACTAATTGTTGCTATTTAGGAGTTTTCCTTCTTGTACTTGGAAATGTGTTCTATTCTCCTGGAGACATATCTATTCTTTTACTATCATTTGAGCAATAGGGTTTTCACCAATATTAGTGTTTTCCTGTTTCTCCTCAAGAGTCATTTATAGAACTCTTCCTCACTCAGAAGTAAAAGTTTAGGATCCTCAGTCATTTTGTTTCTTTCCAAGTATATGATATTAAGAGAAGACATTCAAGATTGTGTCTTCTGACTAGTATAAATAGAAACGAGCAGGTGTGCAAGAGTTAAATCTTCTGCCCCAGTGCTTTACTCCAGAATCTATAGCTCTTTTCCTGGCCCAGTGAGTCTAAGTGTATTGTGTACGGGTATGCATCTTTTATTGTTTTTAGATGGGATATGGATAATAGTGAAAAATTATGTAATCCTGTTTCAATTTCTATGTTCTGTATATGTGTGTGGTATATACAAAACTTGAATATATACATATTTGTTAGAGGACTTGAATATATACACTGTCTAAATTGTCACAAGCCTTTTGAACTTATGACCAAATTAATATTATTTGTAATAAGATAGATTTAGCAATATAGTACTATGGGAATATACTCACAGGTTATTTTGGTCATTGTATGCCTATGAGGAGAGAAAAAAAATCATCGATTTAATAACAAAACACTATATTACACAAAATTTAAAACACAACACATATAAAGCATTGTTGCAAAACTGCTTTTCATTTTTTGCAAATTTCCAAACTATAGCAATGTTTAAAGAACAGTACAGTGATCATATCTATATTCTTCACCTAGCTTTAGCTTCAACCTTTGTTACTATCTAGTCAAAACTCTCTTTCTCCCTCTCAGTCCCTCTCTCTCTCCGTCTTTGATTTGTCTGGAGATGTATCTGTATTCTCACTTTGGGAGCTACCCATCACCTCCTTTTTTTTTTTTTTTTTTTTTGTGCAGCTTCTGCCTAACTTTCTACTAGGTTCTGGACCTGGCCAGAGCAGAACTGTGAATGTATTCCTAAATGCATACGTAATTTTAAATCCACTGTATTCTCTTTCTCCTGGTTATACTATAGGTAAAGAATAGACATTGCCTTATTTGTTCTTAATCTGTGTTGAAATTTGTCTTATGTGTTCATCACTATACTTTAGGAAACTAGCTGAAATGCCTCTCTCTCTCTCTCATTATTTTTATCTATATCCAAGATCTTCTTCTCTCTCAATCAAATCATTTACCTTAGCTGTAAAGAATATTTAAACTACAACAAAAAATCCCTCTCAGAGCCTCTTACACTCCTCCAGGTATTCCTCTTATTTTCTCTTATCATTTACAGCCAAATCTCTCATTTTCTTAATTTTCTTTCACGTCTTATTCTAACTTCTTTTGGCTTTATCTCAACTTACTTCACAGAAGTAGCTCATGCTCATTTCCCAGTACCTTCCATTTTGCATGAATTTCGTTCCCTTAATTTTTCAGCACCACTCAGTACTTTCAGTGACACTATCACTGTTAGTCTTTTTTTTTTTTAATCTTCTGTGAAACAACTGTCTTTTAATGTAATTTCTACCTTTCTGCCTATACCTTCTGCATCTCCTTTGGTGGTTTATTATCACCCATCTAGCTTTTAAATTTGTAGTTGTTTATGGTTTCATCTTAGATCCTCCTGTCTCCTCATACCATACAGTTTTTAAGAGATGACAATTGCCTAAACTTCTAACGTCTACTTTCCTAGAATTTACTTACAGTTAACATTGAGGATGAAATTCACCCTTCCCAGATCCCTCTGGATATTTAATAGTATTTTATTCTTTGGCTATTTTAAACAAATCTTTATTACCGTATTCCACCCACACTAAAATTAATTTTTCCAGTGTTCCCTATTGAGTGCACAATTCTCCGAATATTTATCAAGCTAGAAACACCAAAGGTGTCCATAATAGCATTCATATCTTTCATAGCATTGTGCAGTCCTTCATCAAACCCTATGATATTAGCATCCTAGGTCTTGCTCAAATTCATATATTTTCCATTTATTTATATCCCACCACTGTATTCCAAATGATCATAATCTCTTCTCTGGACTCTCACACTGCAGTCCTAATTGTTCTACTCACATGCAGTCTGGCATTCTCCTAATTTATTCTCTATATTGCTATCAGAATATTTTTCGTTATCTAAATTTGATTATTTCATCCCCTCACCACAAGATTACACAAATGAAAAGATGACCATTTAACTTTGGCTAAAGATGTTAGTCTGCTGGGCGCCTGGGTGGCTCAGTTGGTTGGGCGACTGCCTTCAGCTCAGGTCACGGTCCCGGAGTTCCAGGATCGAAATCGAAATTTAATATACACTCATTATAAATCGAGGAAAAGTATCTTGATGAAGAATATAGAAGGAATTATAGTTTCCATCCCACATTTGTGTTATCCTTAGTTGGCCAACTTCAGAACAAAACTTCAAAAGCCAAGGATGCTCACAAGTGTTGTGTGTGTGTATATTTGTATGTTTGTGTGTTGCTTTTATTCTTTAAGTTGTGAAAGAATAGGGTTGAATTCTAGAAATTCTGAAGTTCTCTTTCATTCTAAACTGTCATAGATCTGATATAACTTTTTACACCACTGCTAAATGTCCATAAAATATTTTGATGTTTTGCTTCTAGTGGCTGTTTTGGCTAACTGCCTAGAGAAGCTTTATAATGAACTTGAATGTGTGTGCATGTGTGTTTATTTTGTAATTTATATAATAATTACAAATAAAAGCTTAATTTCAAAAAATGGATTCAGCTATTTATGAAAGTTTTGACTTCCATTACAATGTTTATTATAGAGTTTAATCCCTCTCTTCATTTGAAGACTGAGAGACAAAATAATGGTATATATCCCAAGAAGGAATTAATCTTCTTTTTCTATAAACAAATAAAGACCTAGTATGACCAATGGGGAAGTACAGACACTCTGAACACAGATTTAGGAGAGTGGATTTTAAACACATTTTTAACTTGGTGAAGACTATTTGCTGGTATGTAGTTGCCATCAAATTGAGTAAGCTGACTAGAGGTTAACAAGATCATATAGCCATCTGAGAAGGATTTTTTTTTATATTTTTTATTTACTTTTTAAAGTCAGATTGCAACTCTCCTCCATTGATCTAAGATTTCTTTGAATGATTTGATGATCTGATTTCAGGGTTAATTGCTTGCCTGTTATCTTCATAAAGTTATTGCTTTGGTCATCCAGCATTGTGATTGTTGCTGTTTT
This sequence comes from Nasua narica, assembly GCA_028533885.1. Classification (NCBI taxonomy): domain Eukaryota; kingdom Metazoa; phylum Chordata; class Mammalia; order Carnivora; family Procyonidae; genus Nasua; species Nasua narica. Next base: position 51,146,487 of record CM052802.1, read on the forward strand.
GAATATGGAATTGCTGACATTTATTTCCTTCTTGAAAATAATTACATTTATATTTGATTTTTTTGACATGTGAACAAAAATGGAACAAAACAGTAGGATAATGAGCATCTATTCTAAGTTAATTGTGGTACTGTACATAATTTGTATACATGAATTCCATTTTAGCATGTAATTCAATTCCAGCTAAGCTTCACTAAATCTAAACTAGGTGTCTCAGAAAAAAAATCACCCCATTTTTATCCATTTATTCATTGTAAACATGACAATTTTTGAAGGTCTTTGAATAAATGTGCAGAAATAACAATATAAAATTGAAGTAAATTCAGTATGTAAAATTTTAAATTATTTTATAAAATAAAACATGTAGAATCATTTCTAAGCAAAGTTTGAAACATGAAAACAGGTTAAGTGTATCATTAAAATTAATATCCAAACTGTTGTACCAAAGCAAATGGACTGTATATAAGCACGAAAATACATACTAGATTCCATCAGCTCTCTGTCCCTCACCAAATCACCTGCATCTCTAAAAAAAAAAAAAAAAGATTACCTGCAATGCGTTGGTAGTGTATCCAAAATACCTACAACATTTATTTGGTCCAAAGTTGTCATTAACATTTACATGTTTTGCATATTGAAACAAGCAAATAAATATTGTCAAATGATATCAAATTAGCTATAAGAAAAATTGCCATTTTGTGTCAGTTCATTCTCATAAGCTCCTTGATTGTAAGAAATCTCACATATAAATATTAATGATAAGCTCCTCTCTGTCTTTACCAATAACTTGTGAGGCAGTGTGATATCATGGAGGAAACACATAAATTGGAAACAAAAATAGCCTTTTTTTAAATAAAAATTTTATTCATTTATTTGACAGAGATAGAGATCAAAAGCAGGCAGAGAGGCAGGCAGAGAGAGAGGGGGAAGCAGGCTCCCCACTGAGCAGAGAGCCCACCACGGGGCTCGATCCCAGGACCACCCAGGCGCCCAGACAGCAATGGCCTTGATGCCTCTCCTACTACAGCCTTCATCTTGGGTAGATTACTTAATCTTTCAGAGCCTCAAGTTTATCATATGTAAATTGGGATTGGCATTGTTAAGCAAACTTGAAATGTGTAAAGTATCTGAATTAGGCAAAATGCTTATTGCAATTGAAATTGCTCAAAATGCTTACTATTATTATTACACACAGTTAACTAAATAAAATAAAGCCAAGGAAGAATGTTAAAATATCACATTTTAAATATGTTTTGAAAAAAATTTGAAATATATTGAACTATACATTTAATATATATGCAAGGGAATAGTATGCAGCCATCAAAACCCCAGAAATCTTGCCATTTGCAACAACGTGGATGGAACTAGAGGGTATTATGCTAAGTGAAATAAGTCAATCAAAGAAAGACAATTACCATGATCTCTCTAATATGAGGAATTTGAGAGGCAGGGCAAGGGGTGTGGGGGAAAGGGAGGGAAAAATGAAACAAGATGGGACCAGGGAGGGAGACAAACCATAAGAGACTCTTACGGAAGAGAAGAGAATAAGAGAATCTCAGGAAACAAACTGAGGGTTGCTGGGGTGTCAGAGAGGGAGGGATAGGGTGGGTGGGTTATGGACACTGAGGAGGGTATGTGCTCTGGTGAATGCTATGAATTGTGTAAGACTAATGATTCACAGACCTATACCCCTGAAACAAAAAATACATTGTATGTTAATTAAAAAAAAAGTTAAAAAAAAACTGATAGCGAGACAGTAAGTAAGATATCCTAAAGAATGTACTTACTTATAATCCATTTTGGAAAACTTCCTAAATTATGAAAGTTGTAATGATACTTTAACAATATAATCTGCACTTATAAATTTATATAAATATGTAAATGAATATAAATTTAATATCTACTGCTAATATTTTAGGGAAACGTTTGAAGGTCTTTTTTGTTTAAACATTAGTCTGTCATTTATCCACATACAGGACAAAATTATATGATGTTGTATGTATACATTTTTAGCTGAAATATAATTAACATACAGTGTTATATTAGTTTAGTAGGTATCTATAACACCTAAAACCAATACCAGTGTTATATTAGTTTCAGGTATACAATATAGTGACTCAACAGTCCCATTCATTACTCAATGCTCATCACAATAAGTGTACACTTGATTCTCTTTTTTTATGTACACTTTATCCATTAGATGCACACTTTTATTTCAGATAATATTGTGGTATAAATTATTTTCAAACATCAATTTCAATAACCTCTTTATTATGTGGATATATGTATAAAATTAAATAAGTCTATTATGATGTCACTTTAGTATTTTGCAGTTACTTGCAAATGGATAAATTAGTATCAAATTATTTGTAGTTATCTCAGACTATTTCTTTAAAATAAATTTTTAAAGATATTATTGGCATATTAAAGTGCATAAACAATTGAAAACTCATATACAGACAGATTCCTCATCAGAAATGTGGCACCATTTTATACTAACATCAAATATCTTGTGATATAGCATATCTTTATCAAGGTCATTTTGTTGTTACTGCCATGTTTTTCATAAGCCTTTGCCACTTTCATAACATGAATTTTATTAGTACTTATTTTTTAGATAGTGAAGTATCTATACTGGGTATTTGGTTTTATAATTTTATGAATTTCATTTTCTTGTCTTTTTGTCTAGTTTTATAGTCAACTATAAGAGTTTCTTATAGATAAAGAAACAAACCTTATAGATAAGCTTTGTCATGCATGTATCCATAAGCAACTTTGAACAAAAGGGAATTCAAAAAAATATATGAAAACTATATTTTAAATAAAAACTTGAAAAAAGAAAATATAGAAAGATATATGATCATTAACTCAAATTCACCATGCATATAATGAAGTCGAAGATTTAGTACTGTTCACTTACATGGGACCTACTAAGGTCTTGAGATGGACACTGGCAATGTGTTCTATAGTTGTAAGATTTTGGAAAATATGCAAATATGAAACATTTTATTGCTGTATGTTAATACTTTTGCTACTATCTGTTGATCCACTCCTATTTCACTACAGCACATTATTCTACCTGTTGAGGGATTTTTCTGACTTGGCTAAGGAAAAGTTGCATTGTGGAATATTTTTAGTTTGGCTTTACTAGAATCCATTTATGTTGTTCACTATCAATTCTGTTTTAGTTTTTATTATATTTTTTATATAAATGTATGCTCTTTAAAAATCTTCTTGCATGGCCAGATATATAAACCTTAAAATCCATAAAAGGTGTATCCATCTTAGATGATATTTCTGTGTGTGATTAACAGGTTACCTAGAAGATAATTTTCAACAGGAAGGAAGCTCAGGGAAAAACATTATGCGAAGACGTGCAGTGCACTCCTTTTTAAATGCTTGAACAGCAGTCTCACTGAGCACTGAGACTATATAATGCTCTCAGTAATTCCTACTCCCACCCTCATCCCAGATCAACTAGGCCATTTTGGAGTGAAAGTTAAAAAGCATTATATATTACTCCCATATTCAGGAAGGCTTATCCTTGTCTTGCTACTTTTTACTAGGTTTATCCTCATGCTGTTACTGTTTATGGTCTTTGATTTCAGACTCCCATATGCTATAATAACAGTCATACTCCTACACTGAACATTGTACCCTTATCCAAAAGACTTTAAGTATAATTTCTTTCTAGGAAAGGCTAAACAGAGCAACTCTTTCTATTATGTGCATACACCATAGTGAGAGTAGGTGGAGTTAAAATAGAGGGAAGGCTTGCATTGGGCATTGTATTCAGGCTCATCTCTTCTGGTCAGATGACTCACTCTCTGTCACATGCATGGACTTCCTCACGTGGAGCACAGTCTCCTCCTGCAATCATGGAAATAGTGACACATCAAAGAAAAATATGTACGTTTTATAGAAATGTAGAAGAGTGATGAAAGGTGCACATGAATTAGAATAATATTTGAGAGAAAGGACAGGAAAAGGGTAATAGAAGAGAAAGGCCATTTGGCTAAAGATAACAATGTATGGATTGGTAACCAATTGGTGTATGACACAGTTCTGATGTTCTTATACATTAATTTCAAGGAGAGTACTTTTCAATTAAAGAATGGGAATATATGAGAAGATTGGCAACATTTATCTTACATTTATAAAACCACTGAGAAAGTAAAATGTATGCACATAACCAGTAGTGTTAATAACAACTAAGCATTGAGACCTAATTTGAAAATGTATTACTAGTGAATATGTAGAGTGGAGGAAATAAGAAAAACCGTCTGCTGTTGTGGAACTCATAACATATATGATTTTTTTGTGTGGCATAGTGATATCTAACTTTAGAAAGTTATACGAGAAATCTAATGAGATTGTAATGAAAATTTTCTTTACCTGACAGAAAACATGTAAATTTTATGGCATTATAGTAGGATATTTATTCAGAATATAAACATCCACACAAATAATAATGAAATACAAATTTCAGAGGCTTAATACAAGTGGTTGTTAGATACCTTGGCAGATATAATGAATTAAATCATTTGCTGATTATATAACTCAATTGTTTTAAGTATAATTCCAAAGAAAAGCTATGTAGGACAGATAACAATCACTATTGGATGTGTAATATTCTCAAATGTAAGTATTTTTATTAGTAAGTTTTTTGTAGAATACACAGGATTTGTCCAGAAGATGGTAAGATGGATGAGGTTAACATTCACCTTACAAATACTGACTTAGAATAATAGTTTGAGGGGTTACAGGTAAGCAAATGCCACAAATGTAAATGAAAATATCTCAGATTGCAACTGAAATCTTCCAAAAAATTCTAAGGATTTTGTATTCCTTGCAAGCATTTTTTAAGCATGGTACTCAGTGAAGCTACAATATTAATCTTTGAATGACCAAATTTTTCATAATCTTCTAAAACTTTATAACTATTTTTAAACACTTATGTTTATCAAAAATCAATTTGAGGGCCCCTGGGTAGCGCAGTTGGTTGAGCGACTGCCTTCGGCTCAGGTCATGATCCCGGAGTGCCGGGATCGAGTCCCACATCGGGCTCCCAGCTCCATGGGGAGTCCGCTTCTCACTCTGACCTTCTCTCTCTCTCTCTTTCCTAATAAATAAATAAATAAAATCTTTAAAAAAAATCAATTTGAAAGGACTGTTAAATCATCATGATAAATCATATATTGTAGAAGGCAGACATAAGTTTATTTTAGAAAGAATTTCATCTAAAATATACAAATTTCAGTAAAATTTTGTCATTCTATTGATGAATGTTTAAAGGAAAATAATAAAGTAACAATAATTCAGGGTATATCATAGCTTTTAAAGCACAATAAATGATTAAAATTTTTTTGAATAAAACTAAAGAGTGTTTATTTTAAAAAAATATGCTACTATTACTATTAAATTGAAGAATCTCTTGTCATTGATGACAACTTCCATTACAGAATACTATATTCCATTATAGTTGGCTAACAGACACATGAAAAAATGTTCATCATTTTTAGCCATCAGAGAGATTCAAATCAAAACCACGCTGAGATACCACCTTACACCAGTCAGAATGGCCAAAATCAACAAGACAGTAAACAACAAATGCTGGAGAGGATGTGGAGAAAGGGGAACCTGCCTCCGCTGTTGGTGGGAATTCAAGTTGGTGCAGCCACATTGGAAAACAGTGTGGAGATTCCTCAAGAATTTAAAAATAGAGCTACCCTGTGACTCTGCAGTTGCACTACTGGGTATTTACCCCAAAGAAGCAGATGCAGTACAAAGAAGGGCCACATGTACCCCAATGTTCATAGCAGCAATGGCCGCAATAGCCAAACTGTGGAAAGAACCAAAATGCCCTTCAACAGATGAGTGGATAAAGAAGATGTGGTACCTCTATACAATGGAATATTATGCCTCCATCAGAAAGGATGAATATCCAACTTTTGTATCAACATGGACAGGACTAGAAGAGATTATGCAGAGTGAAATAAGTCAAGCGGAGAGAGTCAATTACCTTATGGTCTCACTTACATGTGGAGCATAAAGAAAATCATAGAGGGCGTTGTGAGAAGGAAGGGAAGGGTGAATGAGGGGAAATCGGAGGGGGCGATGAACCATGAGAGACTGTGGACTCTGAGCAACAAACTGAGGGGTTTGGAGGGGAGAGGGTGGGGGTTGGGCGAGCCTGGTGGTGGGTGTGGAGAAGGGCACGTATTGCATGGAGCACTGGCTGTGGTGCATGAACAATCAATCTTGTAACACTGAAAAAATGAAACATATTTGGGGAAAAAAATTAAAAAATAAATTATAGAATCCTAGATAAACAATGAAGATGATTTTTATTGAACTACAAGTCTTATGATCAGGCTATCTCTTTTCCAAAATTACATTTCTAAATAATTTCTCTTCTTATAATTTTGGATACAGAAAAATTAAATTAAAAAACTTAAAAAGTATTTTGGCATCTTTATTGCTTTAGATGGTATATGTAACTTGCAGAATTATGCTGTGTATGGTAACTAAACTCTAGTAAAAATATAAAATAAGTTGATGTAAGCATAAATTGATAAAATATTTATTTACAAGAAATCAAAAGCATGAGGTATTTTCTTAAACCAAACATGTCTCTTACAAAAATATTACAGAATAGTTTCAACAATAATGTATCAGAGATGCTTGTGAATAAATCTGTAGCTATTCGGATGTGTTTTACTTTTCCAAGAATAACTGACAAAGTAGAAGGTAGGTCAGAACTGCTAACATTTATATTACTTTCTTTATTCTAATTATTTTCTCCAAAATGTACGGAGTCTCTCTTTGTCAAACCAAATGGAACATACAGTGCAATAAGGTGTAGTAGCAAAAAGTTCTTTAATAATGCATCTTTTGAAGAAAGAAGGTAAAACTACAGAGAATTAATTTATCCCCTGGCAATTGTGAAATCATAATGTATTGAAAACTGAATAAGGGACCACATGTATTAGTCTAGTGAAAAAGCTTGAAATGAAAAGAGAAAATGATTAGAAATTAATCTGCACTTGGAGCCTTAAGGTCTTCATCTTATAATCCCTCAAATGCTCTACATTAAAAATAATTCTAAGTTACACTCAATATATTGGATATACAGCTACAATTCTTACTGTTCTGGGAGAATAGTTTTTTTTTACTTTAGTTAATTTAGTGCTAGCACTAGTAAATATGAGCAAAGGTAAAATTCTTCATACTGATTTGTTTAGGATATATCATTATTACATTGGTTGTCAAGAAAAAAATTAGATTTATATGAATGTTTACAGAGCTGAAAAAAATCTGGAACTCAAATTCCATTTTCAACCAAGATGCTATATATTTAATGAAGAGATACAAAGGCTTACAATTTTATGTATATATAATATATATACATACATTAAACTATTTTATCCATTCATTTGAGAGAGAGAGAGTGTGCACAATTCGGGGCGGGTAAAGGGCAGAGGGAGAGGGAGAAGCAGACTCCCTGCTAAGTAGGGAGACAGAAGAGGGGCTTGATTCCAGGACCAATTCCAGGACTGATCCCAGGACCCTGGGATCATGACCTGAGCTGAAGGCAGAGGCTTAACCAACTGAGCCACGCAAGGTCCCAATTTTATGTATAGATTCAGAAAGATGTGTAGATAGAATTTTTCATATTTCAAAATTGTTCCAGAGATTTTGAAAGATGAGTGATTTTAAAACCAGGAAGAAATACACACACACACACACACACACACACACGTTATTCTACCATGGGTAAAAAATAAATGACCTACAAAACACATTACTTTTCATAAAACACTTTAATATTTATATTTTTATTATGCGAAAGAAATAATTATATTTAAAATAGGGCAAAGAATTAATTAAGAGTTGTTTTTCCATGTAATTTCTATAGGAGCACAAGAACATATATGTGTGTTAAGACATGCCATTTATCTCTACTACCCCAATGTACAATGTTAGTTGCAATTTTGGCTTTCCCATGCAGAAAAATTAAACTTTGAAAAAATTACCGCTGAAACATTCATTAAAATATATTCAAAAGCTGGGGCACCTGGGTGGCGCAGTTGGTTGAGCGACTGCCTTTGGCTCAGGTCATGAACCCGGAGTCCCGAGATCGAGTCCCACATGGGGCTCCCAGCTCCATGGGGAGTCCACTTCTCACTCTGACCTCCCTTCTCATGTTCTCTCTCTCTTTTTGCTAATAAATAAATAAATAAAATCTTTAAATATATATATTCAAAAGCATCCTCTTTTATAAATGTAGAAACTATGTTAGGGAACTCAATATAGTATTCAATAAATCTTTAATATTTTTATTGTTTTATTAAATTTTAGATTCATATTTATTCATTGTGAAAATTCTAAACTATATGGATGAATATGGAGTAAAACACTAAAGTCCATCTACAAAAAACAAAAAATCACCGATTTACTCCTATCCCCAGAAGTAATATTACACATATTAAAATTACTCTGTATATTAAGTTCTCTTAGAGATCTTTATCATCTGAAAACTTCATTCTTTTTTTTCTCCCCAAATATGTTTATTTTAATTTTTCAGTGTTACAAGATTGATTGTTCATGCACCACACCCAGTGCTCCATGCAGTAAGTGCCCTTCTCGATACCCAACAACAGGCTCACCCCCCCACCCCCGCCCCTCCAAAACCCTCAGTTTGTTGCTCAGAGTCAACAGTCTCTCCTGGTTCATCACCCCCTCTGATTTCCCCCCATTCACCCTTCCCTTCCTTCTCACGATGCCCTCCATGATTTTCTTTATACTCCACACGTGAGACCATAAGATAATTGACTCTCTCTGCTTAGCTTATTTCACTCCGCATAATCTCTTCTAGTTCTGTCCATGTTGATACAAAAGTTGGATATTCATTCTTTCTGATGGAGGCATATATTCCATTGTATAGAGGTACCACATCTTCCTTATCCATTCATCTGTTGAAGGACATTTTGGTTCTTTCCACAGTTTGGCTATTGTGGCCATTGCAGCTATGAACATTGGGGTACATGTGGCCCTTCTTTGTACTGCACCT
>CM052802.1:51156059-51194108 GCA_028533885.1 Nasua narica
AGGATGTGGAGAAAGGGGAACCCTCCTCCACTGTTGGTGGGGATGCAAGTTGGTGCAGCCACTTTGGAAAACAGTATGGAGATTCCTCAGGAAATTAAATATACAGCTACCCTACGACCCTGCAATTGCACTACTCGGTGTTTACTTATTTTTTTCCACTTAAGAGTTTACTCTTCTTAAAAAAAAATAAAAGTTTACTCTTCTTCCTCTTCGCTCAATAACTCTCAGCTCATACAGTTGATGTTTGTCTAAAGGTTTTGCTAATGTGTAAAAAGCAGAGAGCTGCATTCTCCCAAATCACCTTTCAAGAATGGATTCTACTTTGATTTGGCCAAAAGGGGAACTTGTGTGAAATTTGGAAATTGAAAGAAAATCCTTCGAAAGTTGTCCTGGTCAGACCCTGTGATGGACAGAGGTGGGTCTTGGCTTGTCTCTTTGTGCTCTGTTCCATGTCCAGCATGTCTCCACAACTGTGGGCCCTGCTTGCCAGCAGCATTCCCTGGCCCACCATCAAGTACTCAGTTGGGGCCTACAAAAGCCGCAGATGAAATACAGATGAAATAATCATTTTCACTGATCTCTCCATGAGCTCTCACTTAGTAGTCCCCTTCACCAGTCAGATCAGCTTCTTAGATTTTCCTATAAACTAACTTGTTCATCCATGCCATGGCTGCAAGTGGAAAGTAAGGGATTTTTCTCTCATCCTCCAATTTAATCCCTTCCAGACTTTAACCTCTTCAGCATCTGCCAAGTTTCTGTTATTGAATTTCTATAAAAGATTGTTCATTCCCAAAATACTTGTGGTAGTGAGCATTCTTGACCCTCAGGGTGTAAAAAATATCTACTGCTCATGGAGTGCACACTATGCTGTAACCCATAGATAGACTTTATACTAAACTTAGCCTGCTGGATAAGCATTCTCATCCTTGTTAAATGGATGAAAGAACTGGAACTAAGAGAAGTCACAGATTTTCTTAAGCACACAAAGATCATAGGTCATAATGCTAGGATTAGAACCTGTCTCTGAGTGTGCTTTTCTATCAACTAATTAATTCTGTATGTAAAAATGTGGAATGGCAAATGGCAAAGTAAACTAAAAGTCAGATATTTTAACGGTATAAGGTAGATGGGTGCCTGATAAAAATGGCGTCTAATACATCATAAAAGTTGGCAGTCATTTTGCTATAAAAATTGAACTATCTCAAAAAGGCATGAAGCAAATTATCTCAGTAAAACAGCAATTTCCACTCTATACTTAGCTTGCCCAATGTCACCCAAGAATAGAGTACAAAATATATTTCCTAAAATGCTTGCTTCTTCTAACCTTTTGGGGGACAGCTGGCGCTTAGCATTGTGCCATATTCTGCCTTGTGTTATGCACTGACAGATCTAATCCCCACTAGAGCAGTATTTCCCATCAACAGATATTTAGAAAGTGTTTTCAGTCCGAGGATACTTGAGTCTTAAGTTACTGACCTTTGTCCTGATGCAGACTCAAAAGCGTTTCCATACTGTTGTCTCCTTGAGTCATCTCAATTATAACAAAACAAAATAAATCTTCAGGACAGAAATGCACTGAGGATAGCTGATTTACTATTGTTCTAAGCTAACAAAAGTCTGTTTCTTTCTTCCTAGTGCATTTCAGATGTGATAATAACAAAATAAATCTCTTAGAAACAAACAAATCTCTTTGGGAGCTAGAGAAAAGCTCTTAAAAGAGTCATTTTGAGGTATCCAATTTCCTCTCTTCCACAGTCGGATGTTCAGATATGTTTTGGAGAGGAAGACACTAACAGACTAGATGTCAGACACCTTGTCTCCTTTTTGGGACACTTTGTGAAAAACAAACCACTTAAATGTGCTGCCTTGTAGCTCATTTTATATTTATAACTTCCATTCCTTCCAAAGTGTCAAACGTGTTCTAATGGACTCATATTTAGACTAACATTTATATATAATGAAAGGAAATGACTGAAAAAAAATAGTAGTGTTTACTCCATACAACTCCAGAGAGAACTAGATTAATCTGTTTCTCTCCACATTGCTTTTTCATTTTTTTGGATTGCACTTTACCCATCATCACCTCCACACTGTGATATTACCACTGTCCTATGAAAACTTACTGTGGTAGAAACAAGACTCCTTACTCCCCACCCAGGCTCCAAAAGCTCTCTTCAAAGTCATCCTTGTCCTAGCTAACAAATGGTAGTGAGTTCCCTGAATCTCCTTGCTATTTCCCATACATCTCAACAGGGTGTTGGAGAAGCTTGCTGTTCTGAACTGCCCACAGGCACAGACAAGAAGCTCCAAGTAAAACCTTCTCCTTCCCCTGGCCAAAGGCCTAGCAAAACAGGGTGACTTCACGACATAAAACCTTTTTGGCAATACTCTGTACCAGCCAAACACCAACGGAAAGACTGTATCCCTCCCCCACATCCTTCATCCCTTCAGCTTCTGCAGGGTCTAATGAAAAGCTGACCTTCAAACTCCACCCCCAACCATGGAAGCAGGAGGCAGGGTGCTATGAATTAGACCCAGCAAGGATCTGATTTTTCACTCCTCAGAAAACAGAGGCAGGTGGCACTCTGATTTCATGCCCAGGTAGTGTCAGTGGAGTCTAGGAGCTGAGCCTTCCCAACTGATGGTCAGAGCTGAAATGCAACAAGGAGTTCAAACAAGGCTAGTAACCATCCTGTTACTCACAAAGCACCATTTCTATCACAAGCATAAGGGGGCTGATCCTCCATAACCACCTGATGTCTCTGAGACAGAACACAGTCTTGGGGTAGAGCTAGCCAATATTCTCAGCTTCTCCCTTTTCTGTCAGCAGTGCCTTGCCAGGAACTGATTCAGAAGGAAGGGGTACAACATTTTCAAGTACTGAAAGAAAAGAAGGGTCAACCACAAAATCTATATCCAATAAAAGATATCAGGAATGAAAGATGCATTAAGAATGAGAGAGAAACATAGACACGTTTAGATGAAGGAAAACAATTTGTTGCTAGCAGACCTATTCTTGAAGAATGGCTAAACAAATTCTCTGAACAGAGAAAAAATGGTAACAGAAGAAGACTTGGAACTTCAGAAAAGGAAATAACAAAATGGTTAAAAGATGAGAGAACAACAAAATGACTATCCTTTATCTCATGTGTTTCTTATACTATATTTGATGGTTGAAGTAAAAATTATGATACCATCTGATGTGATGCTCAAGGTATGTAGAGGAAATACTTAAGAGAATTATATTTAAAAAGTTGGGGAGAAAATAACTTTATGCAATTAAATACAGATCTAGTCATGTGACTCCCGTACATCAACACTTTCCATAATTAAAATTGCACTTAGGATAAATTTCCAAATTCTTAATGAACTTGAGAGGACTTGCATACTCTGGTGACAACTACATCTTTTACCTTCACATTAAACCACTTTCATCCTCCCTTACCGTGCTCCTTCTGCTCTGACGTTCCTTCACGTCCCTTTCCAGGACTTTTGTACATGTGTTCCAGTTTCTGAAATGCTTTCATGTAGCCCACTCCTATCCATTCTTTAGGTTGAAAGTCAAAGGTCACAATTATAACGAAGATTTCTCTGACTCCAACCCAATCACATTAGATACTAGATTATGTTTTTTCAATCTCTTTTCATTTGACTCTTTAGCCCATATGGGCAGAGAACAAATGCTTTTCACCACTGTACTCTCCCTGCCAGCACAGAGCCTGGCCCACAAAAGAAGTTCAGTAGGATTTGTTCAACAAATAAATGAAGTAGGAGTTGATTTTTCTCAAGGATTTTGCTTTAAATACTCTTCACATATAGGCACAATATCTGATGTTTAAATATTTATGTATATTAAGGGCTTATAAAAATATATATTAAGGGCTTATAAAAATGTTTAAAACCCAGAATAAACATGATTAATCCAGTAATATGTAACAAAATACATTGCAAAATTAAGGCTGAGGAAATATTTCAGAATAAAGAAAACTCTCGTTTCATGATAATTGATTGCAACTTATAATTTTGAATTGAATTATGGACAAGACATTTTAAAACCTATTGAGAATATTATTGAGACATTCAACAACATTTGAGAATGAATCAAGGATTAGCCAATAGTTGAATTATTAGTAAAATGGGGTATGATGTCAAAGTGCTCTCAAATTATTTAGAGGTAACCAGAAAATAAACTATGTATGTGGGGTGGGGAGAAGCATGAATAAGGGAGTGACTAAATGATGAAAAAAATGGGAAAATATGAACAATGGGTAAATGGGTAGCTGAGAGCCCTTTGTAGAATTCTTCCAACTTCGTAAATGTGAAATCATATCAAAGTACAAAGTCTCAAAAACAGAGAATTATTTAAACCTATGGAAAACCACTGTCTAATATACTTGGAATTATATATTCACATACAATTCTTTTTGAAAATTTTTCTTGGTATTATGGTCTCACTGGTAAAAAGGTCAATTAACATTAAAAACTCAATGATAATCAGAAAATAAATATTACATAAAATATAAGCATTTGAATTGACTTAACATAATGATCATGAACCTATAGAGAATGAATCAAATTATATTTCATTGCATATTTGCAAGTACAGAGTATTATTTTCCACCCATGCCATTAGATACATCAACAATGAAATACAAAAATATTTAAGTATTTTAAAAGATGTTGAAAGGAGATCAGGGAAATACAGATCAAAACCACAATGAGATACCACCTCACACCTGCCAGAATGGCTAAAATTAACAACTCAGAAACAACATATGATGATGAGGATGTGGAGAAAGGGAAAACTTGCACTGTTAGTAGGACTGCAAACTGGTTCAGCCACTCTGGAAAACAGCAAGGAGGTTCCACAAGAAGTCAAAAATGGAGCTACTCTATGACCTTTGAGTTGCGCTATTGGGTATTTATCCACAGGATACAAACATAGTGATTCAGAGGGGCACATGCACCCCCTTAGTTATAGCAGCATTGTCCACAATAGCCAAAATACAGAAAGAGCCCAGATGTCCACTGTCAGATGAATGGATAAAGAAGATGTGATACATAGTCATCAAAATATTACTCAGCCATCAAAAAGAATGAAATCCTGCCATTTGCAACAATATGGATGGTACTAGAGGATATTATGCTAAGCTGAATAAGTCAATCAGAGAAAGACAAGTATATGATTTCAACCATATGTGAAATTTAAGAAACAAAACATATGAAAATAGGAGAAGGAAAGGAAAAATAAGATGAGAACCGAGAGGGAGACAAACCATAAGAGAATTTGGAATACCAAAATGAGAAGAGACAGAGAACAGGGTAGAGAAATATTTGATGAAATAATGGCCATATTTTTTCTCAAAATTAATGACAAATTCTTATGGTTTTAGAAACTCAAAGAATGGGATGCCTGGGTGACTCAGTTGGTCAAGCATCTGCCTTTGGCTCAGGTCATGATCCCAGAGTCCTGGGATCAAGTCCCTCGGTGGGATCCTTGCTCAACTGGGAGCCTGCTTCTCTACCTGCCACTCTCTGTCTGCTGCTCCCCTTGCTTGTGCTCTCTCTCTCTCTCTGACAAATAAGTAAGTAAAATATATTTAAGAGAAGAAGATCAAAGAATAAAAAACAGGATAAATACCAAACATACACACATACAGAGTCATATTATATTAAGACAAAGAGAAAGACTTCATTTCAGCCAAAACAAACAAACTCATTTTGTAAGGGGAACATAGAGAACTATTAAAACAGACTTCTTATCAGAAACTATACAAGCCAGAATACAATGGAATGACATTTTTTAAATGCTTGAAGAATAAACAAAACAAAACTTTGAAAACAGTATTCTAAACCCAAGCAAATATATGTCAAAAATGAAGAGACAAATAAAGACTTTACCAGGTAACCAAATATTGGGAGAATTGATTGGTAATGTATCTGTAATTCAATAAAAGTTAACAAAAGCCTTTAGGCAGAAAGAATATGTTATTAGATAAAACGTAAATCTATTTCTTTCTACACAAAAAAACTAAGTGCTATAACTGATATAAAGGTAAATGTCAAATTCATTTTTTTCTGATCTTTAGTAACACTAAGTGACAACTGTCTAAAACAGAGATAGTGACAATATATTGTGTGTTTAAACATATGTAAATATTAAATTTATGACAAAGAAATGTAAAGGAGAAATGGGAGTGGGCTGCTGTAAGTTCCTGAGCCAACAGAAAAGCGTAAGAATTAATAATTGAGATTGGTAAGGTTGTAAGATAAAAATCAATATGTAAAAATAAATTTGGTATCTATGCATTAGCAATGAAAAATTAGATATTGGATTTTTAAATATACCATTTACAATAGTACTAAAAAAGGAGTTGTAGGTGTAAAGGTTTGCTATTGATTTTGTTATAATTCCAAAAATGCAGGTACAGTCAAGCCCAACTTCCTCTTGGGAATATGTTTATTTTGCTTTTAACATCAGGTAAGGAATGGCTTTTTCTGAGTTTTTGCTTAAGGATGTAGAAAATTAAATTTTAACTGCTGAAAACAGAATAATCACACATTAGGGAATTAGGGATTTAAAGGTTTCAGGTGTTTCCGAAAAGCCTTAGTAATCTGAAGTTTCACATACTTATTTATATAACACATGAGTTCTGAGACTTTTGAGGTTCACTTATTCTACACACTGAACTCTAAAAGCAGCATGTGCATATTTTTGAGATATCAAGTGTATAATCTTGGAACGGTATTTGAAGTACAAAATGCATTTAATGAACTAAAATGATTCAAGAAGAACATATTGCACTTACAACACATACTCTATACTATGGGCTTCTAAGAGAGGTGGGTATGATGCTGTGAAGAAAAGCAATTGCATTCTCAGTAGGTTATCACAGTGTATTTTCAGAAGTTTCTAATTGAAGGCATGCTTCATTTGCCTTGGCTATAAAAAAACCTACATTTGCTCATGATTATGTCTGAAAATGCCCTCGTAAAATGTACTCTAGCAAACATACCCGCACACTTGCATATGTGCACACACATCCACATAGACACAAACATTTTACAATTTACTAAGAAATCTTTTCATATAGATTACTTCTTGTTCCTTTTATGGTTTTTCTGAGATCTGTAAGAATATAGAAAAGTTAGGTATTAATATATATAATTTAAATGTATTGAAACATATTAAATAGCCCTGCATTTTATTTAGTAAATTAAATTATTTTTTCATTTTTTAAAAGATTTATTTATTTGAGAGACAGAGAGAGAGAGAAAGAGCAGAGCCCACAAGCAAGGAGAGGGGCGGGGAGGTGGAGAAACAGCTCCCCACTGAGTGCATAGCTCAGTCCAAGGCTGGATCCCCAGAACCCTGAAATCATGACCCAGTCTGTGACTCAAGGTGAATAAAGAGTCAAATGTTTAACCATTGTGCTAGGCACCATAGGCACCTCTTTTCAATTTAAAATGGGAAAATGTCAGGACGGATTTCTTAAATTATGTATTCCATACCTTGATTTTTAAAACCAATAATTTTATGTTTTTCTTTAAAGCATTTTGCTTTGTCTAAATTTTCTTTAAAACATTAATACATGGACACACACATATACAAAAACAGATAATATATATCTACTATCAATATTTCACTTCATCTTGTCACATTCTAGTTCCTTGTTCATGTTTTATTGAGGAAAAAGGATGTTTCACAATATGCTAATCATAAGCTTTTAAGATAGTTGCATAGGATTATAATTATTATTATAGAAAAATAAGGACTGAATTGGGAATTGAATATTAGTAGTGCCTTCCAGAAGAAAGTCCACGTCAATCACGAAGGTATTCAGGTTTGTCTCTCCTGCTCTCCAGCCAGAAGAGATTAGAGATCACTGGACACCAAAATAATCTCCATTCGGAATCTCATTATCATTTACAGGATAGGTTATTTTAATTCCTGAGAATCTCTACCTAACAAATTCTACTTTTAGGAATCCTACTCACTTTAAGATCTGCGACTTAATATAAGCTTATGACTTTGAACAAATTACCTAATCTGGGAACTTCAGATACTTCAGAGTTAAAACTCTAAGGCCTGATTCATAAAATGAATAGGAGTAGCAAAATACTAAGAGTAGTATTCTTGGTCCATAGTAAGACTTCACCAATGATAAATATTGTGATTTTTATTAGAGAGGAAATAGTATATTATTGGAAAGAGAGAATGAAAGATCTGTGTTAGAACACAAGTTTTATATTGTGATGCAAAAAATTATAGTTTACAGATCATTACTAATGTTTTCAAAATACAGAGATATACAAAATCAAGTGCAAGAAAGTCTTCAATCCTTATAACTACAGGCAATGAGCATAACCACATCTAGACATTATAAATTATCATAATATGTCTGTGAAGTGAGAGATGGAACATTCATGACCACAACACAGTCAATTAATAATAGTTATAGAGCTTTAGTGCTAAATCCTTATATTTCTCTCATCTGAGACTAAGGTTGACAATAGAGTTAGATAGAGTGAAGTTCTATCCTCTCAAGATCATTCAAACTTATCCAGGTGTAAGGAAGAGGAAGATGCACATCATATGGGAAGAAATGCCAAGAGATTTCAAATTGAAACCCAAGACAAGGATGGTCTCCACCAACACCTAAATTAGTCACTTATTTGTTTCTTTATTCAATAACTAATTATTGAATATGGGCCTTGGTACTGGCATCATGCTTGACAGACTTTGGAGATACTATGGTGAGCAAGACAGAAGCCTCTGCTCTTATAAAATAAACATCTATCTGCAGAAATAAATTACTTTATTGAAATTATTTTATTTAGTGACTACTACTCTAAGCAATAAAGAGATAAACGTAAGTTCAGAAAATCATAAAGGTTATGAAGAAAGTGAAGCAGGGAGATGTCTTGGGTCATCAAGATCAACTTTGGTTTCGATAGTCAGGAAAGCCCTTTCTGAAGAAGAGATACTGGATCTGAGAATTTCATGGAGCAGAATTGAACTTTCAATGACTTAAAGAAGTAGCTCTGAAGCTAGGATGCTTTCCCTTATCCTGAACCCCACGTTTATTTTATTATAAATTCTAAAGATTATGGTGGTTTGAGGTGAGACCCTTGCAGATGGGCAATATCTCGGGTCAAATCCTAAACTACAGAGAATACCTGAACATGACATAGGAAGCTAAAGTTAGTTTAAGGAAATGAGATTCAGAAAGATGAGGAAATGAACTAAATAAAAGGGGGCACATAAACACAAGAGACTCAATCAGATACCGAAAATAAAGATTAAGGGGAAAGTAGGACTTAAGATTAAGAAAAGATGGCTAAATATGTGAATGAATAGCTCTGATGTATTTATGTGTGCATTTGCAATACTTTTCTTAAATTAGAAGAGCTGGAGATGAGAAGTTTGAGGGGACTCTAAAGTGCAGATTTTAATAATTTTAAATTATTTTGGCTCATAGTTTGTAATGGGAAATGAACTGGTTTTGACATATATAATAGAGCATGGTTCACATAATATATCTAGTCTGAGATTAAAATCCCAAAGCAGAGGTTGTCATATATATATATATATATATATATATATATATATATATATATATTCATATATATATATAATATATCATACACAAATACACACACACGCATGCATACACGTTTGAAGTATAAATGAGAAACTTAGATGTCTTAGAGCCTCTAATACAACTCTAGTATATGAGTAAGGAATAATAAAATGTCACCATATATAGTCTTAAAGTATCTTTGTTCAAGACACATTATGCAGAAGGAAGTTCACCATCAGTACAAATACTGTATCATATAAAACAGCAGGGACAATGCCAGTTTTGAGATTATTTAGAAATTCTTGGGAAGGGGGGTGTCTGCCTGGCTCAGTTGGTGGCGTGTGCAACTCATGATCTTGGGGTTGTGGGTTTGGGCCCCATGTTGAGTGTAGAGATTAGTTAAAAGACTAAAATCTTAAAAAATATTCTTGGGAAGGAATAATCATCATTTAAGCTACAATTTAGCAAGAATATGGTGCTGCTACACCACCTAACAAGCAAGACTTCCCCCAAGGATTGTCACTATTCATCTCAGAACAGAGTGGCTATGCCGAGACTATGGCATCATAGAGGGTCGTGCCTTAAGGAACCAATCAGTATTAGTAGGCGAAGTTGACTTAGAAATTGTAAAATTAGTTGAATAAAACCTGGCTTGACAGGGCTATTTTTTTTCTAACCTTCTCACTAAACTCCCTTAGGTTGCACTAAGGGAGTTTACCTTACCCTCTGTTCTTGTCACTGATAGCATTGGTGGTGGTCGTCTAACAATGATCCCTGGAGAAATGGAAGAGGAACATGTTATCTTCAGCCTCATTATTCTAGTGCTCATAAAGACAGCCTGTTCCCACAAGATCCCGCTTTACTAGTCGCTATTAAACCATACCAACATAACTATGATGATGAGGATACTTGATGTTCTTTCCCTGGAAGACTGTGTAGATCTCAAGCATGTAGTACCATGTGAAAGGAAGAAATATTCTAACTTCCTTTAGAGAATTCCTTGTATCATGTAAAGCAGACATCACTAGATTATAACCATCTTGTGGAAGATGAAAGGTGCTCTGTGGAAGCCAACTACCTCTTAAGATCTCTTTGCTTTGTCCAGAACTTCAACTTTTCTTTCCTTCTGCCCCTGCTCCATTCTTAATATTTTTTCAGCCATCTGAATTCACTCCTGCCCTCTAGATACTATATTTCTCCTTAATGAAAATATATATTTTGTCTCTCATTTCTTTTAGCATCATGACCTAGAACAGAGCTTTAGCCTTAAGTTAATGAGGTTTGCCTTGGTTCCAACTGGCAGACTTCATCAGGGGAAGATAGGGTCCAGTCCAATGAAGGTGCAAATGGATGGTTCAACTTTAGTTCAATCTTCCCTCCAGAGAGAGCATGCCTGTTTTCTTTGTAAGTCACATAAAAAAAAGAAAATAAAACACAGCTCAGCTCTCCAAGACAAGTTTTTTTTCCCTTGTCGTTGTAGTAACCCTTGTCACTAAATGTTAAGAAATATTGACACAGTTTTCTTTTTCTTTCTCATAAGACAAAAGAAAACTTTTTAACTACAAATGCCTTTTTTTTTTTGGTATCCAAGGTGATACCAGTGCCAAGGATTATTTAAAATATCCTCTTCCTTTGACAAACAATATTGTTTGTAGCAATACTGGTGATGTAGCTTATGTAAAATTTGATATTAAACATGAGCAAATACCCATGGCATACTGCATGGACAGCCAATAGACGTCAAAGTACGTGGGTGGCTCAGTTGATTAAGTGTCTGCCTTTAGCTCAAGTGATGATTCTGGACTCCCAGGATCAAGCCCCATATTGGACTCTGTGCTCAGCAGGAAGTCTGTTTCTCCTTCCACCCATCACCCAGCTTTCGTGCTCTCTCTCACTCTCTCCCTCTCTCAAATAAATAAATAAAAATCTAAAAAAAAAAGCATCAAAGTGTTGAATCATCACCCAACCAATATATATAGATATATAAGACTACTTACTTCATGAAGCCATGTGAGAGTTAAATATAATATAAAACAAAAATCTATTGATATTGTGCCAGGCATCAAGAGCTTATTTAAATCTGTCAATTATTATTATTACAATAATGATGGAAATGATTATGGAAATGATCAATAAACAGGATTATTCTACATTTGAAGTGTATCACACATGCTTAAAGTCATATATTAATCTATTTATATATTTGCTCTATGTTAACTTCAAAACAAAATAAAAAATGGATACCTTGGTCCTGTGTGCCAAAATGTCTCTAAAGGTAGATCCTATACTAAGGAATACTCTAGGAGCAGTGAGGAGTCATACACGAAATTGTAAGCTAGCCTCAGCGAGATGAGTGCTTCTGAGAAATTATTTTTACTACAAATTTCTGCAGAATCCCACCTTAAAATCTAGTGGGTCAGGACATATCTAATATGTTAGTATAATTTAGAAAAACTAGGGGAACATAGGTGGCTCAATTGGTTGTGTGTTTGCCTTAGGTTCAGGTCATGATCCTGTGGTCCCCAGGTTAAGCCCCACATTCGGCTCCCTGCTCAGTGGGGAGTCTGCTTCTCCCTCTCTCTCTGCCCTTCCCCCTGCTCATGCTCTCTCTCAAATAAATAAATAAAATCTTAAAAAAAAAGAAAGAAAAACCAGGTTTTATAGATTTTTTCCCCCTAGAATTTGACTGTATATATAGGAAAATGTTCATCAGAAATAACCTATTACCTGGAACCTATATAACAATTGATATGTACACATGATCCATTTCTATATTTTATAATATGTAACTGACTGATTTGAAAACAGTTTACTACATTAGGAGATTTATTTCATATTTGACTCCAAGGAAAATTAAGTTTGTCAAGTCATGGAGTTTAAGAGCATGTTGATTAATCCCAGGCAATTATGGCTACCAACAGTACAACATATGCAACTTAACGATGCAATTTACCAAAAATGACAAAAAATGGAATCCCTGCTGACCACTTTTAAGTGGGGTACCTATCTTCAGATGCTCTTAGTTTACATAATGGCTTCTCAGATGAAATAACATAGCAAGAAGCAGAAAAAAGCTTACTAGTAATGCTTGACTTATTCCAATCGCTTGTGAATTAAAAGCAGCTGTGGACAGTAGGAGATTAGTCTCTCCTTAAATACCATGTCTGTAACATGGATAAAGATATTATCTTTTGCTTTGATACAGAATGTTAAGAATCATGGAAAAAGGAGCAAAAGGCCTATAAATGTTATCAAACATTTTCAGTGAGATAATTATATTTTAGAGATATTTTAAATATTTTTAATCCTTTATTTTCATCCTATTTATTAGTTTACCTTTTCCAAACCACTTTTAAATCATTACAAATATCACCCAAATTGGAGCTTTTTTTTTTCATTTGCAGATTTGAACTGTGATTAATATAGATAGCATTATATAATTGTATAACAATAGGGGATATTTGTGTACTACTCATCTTATAGGGCCAATATTTTCGGGAGTCAGATCTTAAAAAATATGCTTTATCATTTCAAAAGTAATACATAACACAATTGTATCTATTATGATTGTATTTATTACTAACATTTTGAATAGCTTTTTCTTTTTTGGCAGGTGTGTGCATATTAAATACAGATATTATTAATAACATTCATGGTTCATGGAAACTGTAACATAGCTTACAAATAAGATGTTGCTTTGTTTCTGGAATATAACACTGAAATAGAGGATAGCATTTTGCAAACTGAAACAAGAGAACATTTTTAAGGGATTAATAGTAGTAGCAAGTTTTATGATTTAATAATGTGTGTTCATAAACAAAAAGTACCATTTTGGGTGTGTTACTTTTTTTCCTCCTGAGTTGTTACACATATACTCATGAAAAATATAACTTATCTTCTGGAACTTTTTTTATTCTGTTGTAGTATATGTGTGCTATGAAAATTTAGTAGTCTTGGAAAGGAAAGGTAACAGTGTAATCAATAAAGAGCCTGGTGGCTGTTCACTGACTTAAGTTCAGTTTGAAAGAGACAGAATTGTAGGCACTGAATTAGACTAGAGTTAGGTACCTCATTAGCTGTGGTTAATTATTGTCACTTACCTGTTCCCAGATCTTGGAAAATCTCTTTAAAATTGTGTTTCCTCAATAAGAATTTGACATCAAAATGTGGAATTTAAGAATTTTAGGAGTCTATGAACTAAATTAGAACTAAGAACTAAGAACTAAATTAGTTCTTCAAAACACTTACTTTAAAAGAAATATTACCCATCAGAAAGCTCTATCAACAACTAAAACAAAGAATCTTTGCTTTAGGTGGGGGGTAGATTATGTCAATTCGTCTAGCATTTCTTAATTTATTTAAAGTTTAATTGACAAGATACATACTCATACAGACACACATATACATATGTGTGTATGTGTATGCATACATATATTATGATACTATGAATATATGCATGTATATACTAAATACTAAGCATAAAAATATAATATATTTTTGTATTTTTATGCATCACAATATCTCTACCTGGAATTCATGGGTCAGAAAAGTGGAAGGCAGAGATGTTTTAAATTAGACATTTGGAACCATTGAAAAGAATTATCATATATTCCTTATATTTTACTTCTAAAACCACTTCCTTTTCACCACATCCTGATTTCAATTATCATCTCAATGCTAACATACCCTAAATATATATCTCTCTTCTTTACTTTCTATCTCATATTTCAGACTGTATACTGCAATTTCAAATCTGTCATTTATTATCATTTCAAATATATCTACTCTATTTTATTTCCTGGTTTCCCTTTCTTTTTTTCTTTCATAGAAAGACTACTATCTTACCAGTTGTGCTGACTCAAAGTTTAGCATTCATTTTTAATGTTTTCTGATGTGAGTATAAAATATCCACATAATTTTACAAGTTGACTAATACAATGTGAAAAGAGCATATAATTTTCACCCAATAGGCACAAAGCAGTGGGTTTTATGAAGGCTCTGAGAGCCAAAGAGCCCAGAAATTTAGTAACTACTACATAACTGCCCCCGTACTGATTGATAATCACTCTGCTTAGAAAGATTGGCCCATCAGTCTAAGAACAGCAAAGAAAACTCTGAAAGGACTTCACGATTGAAAGTGAGATTCACAGTTTGAAGGTGAGTAAAAGGTGACCCCAGTGAGAGGTAGACTGGACCATACAACCAACTGAGAGCAACTTTATCAGGACAAAGACTCACATCAGTGAAAAACTGCTGAGAACGGAATTTACATCAGTTAGGACAGAGACATTAGGGTCAAGGAAAGAGAACATTCAGATATAAAGTGGGGAGATCTGCAGAGAAAGGAGACCTCGGAAAATATAAAGTCAGATTTTTTTTTACCATTTCCTGATGACAATAAAGAGGGATTTCTGTCTGAGCTAAATAACACCCCATTTCTGCCTGAACTAAATAACAGTACTCTTGAAAGTGAAACATGCTGGAAACACAAGCCTATATAAAGCAGGTGAACATTTTTGCCTCACAGTTCCATACGAAATAAAGTGAAATTAGGAAAACGATAGAACTATGAAAAAACAGAGTAAGGGTTACTGAACTGTGGTCTCTCAGCTTCACACCCAGCCTCCTACACTCTGCTTTTTGATGCTGGAGCAGGGAGTCTACCTTTTTCTTTGACACGCACCTCCTTGTTGTGCTTGACCATAGAAAGTTCAGTACTACCAGGGAGGCTGCAGGAGAGAGAAATCTGTCGTGATGTTTAGCCCCCATTCCCAATTTTAATTCCAACTTCTGTTAGTATGACTCTACTAATGTCTTCACTTTGAGCTCACTGTGAGTGAAGTGAAGTGAATTTCACTTAAGTTCACTCTAGTAGTAGCTCTTGATTCTTGTTTGCAGATTTTTCAACCCTTACAAAACAGGTTTTACTGCACCCCTTAGAGATTTTAGCACTAGACCATTGGTGTTCTTTTCTCAGAGGTCTGTGTTCCAGTCTCATGGGATCCCTCATCTGAGCTCAGAGAAACTGACACCAATCAAGTAGTGCAATCCCCTCAGAAATCCGAGTTTTAGCTCTGTAGGGACCCTCCTTCAATCTTTAAATCTTTGGTAATTCCAATCTCTCCATTTTGTTACCTGAGAGCTAGGGTTATAACTTCTTTCTGCAATACCTATCTCTTTTATAATTCCACAGTTTCTTTAAAAATATTAGTTCTTGAATATCTAGTTAATATGTTTGTATTAAATTATTTTGTTGAAATAACTAGTGTGTTTCTGTCTCCTACCGGGCCCAGACAGATGCAGATTGAAGAAATCAGAATTATAACTCAGAAATTAAGGTGATAAAATGAACAGAAGATGTGAATGAAATGCTGAGAGAACTGATAGAATTAGCAATAACAGAAAAAAAAATTCAAGACAAAACTAGGAAGAAAAATACCGGCTAATTAAAATAATGGAAATAAAAAAATAAATAAAATAATGGAAAATGCCTTAGTAATAGCAACATGGATAGGAGGAAATCTGGGAAAAACTGCACAAAAAGAGAAAGATAAACTGGACTAGAAAGATAAAACATTGAACATAAGTGGAACAGGAAACTCTAAAAAATAAAATCCAAACAGAACAGATGGATATGCAAAATAATTAAATGAAAAATTTCCGAATATAAAAGAAAACTTGAAATTGCATGCTGAATGGCACATTAGATTTTTGAAAAATTCGACAGGCATAATCTAGTAAAATTATTGGGGTTTATGAAAGGTAAACATTTCTATGATATGCAGAAAAATGTAAATAATTTATTTTTAAAAAGATAATTAGATTGACATAAGATATTCAGCAAAGCCATGGGTAGAAAACAATGTAGAACTGTATTTTAAATACCAAACAAAAGACAATGTGAGACCAGTATTTTATATCCACCCAAACTGACCCTCAAATTTACTTCTGCGGAAAAGTTCTTTCGTCTGCAAGAATGCAGAGAATATTGTTCCCTTGAGTCCTTCCTGAGAAAACAATTAGAGTATGGGCTTCAGATAGACAAAATCCTAGAAAAGCCTGAACATATTTACTGGTAGTGCACGGTGAAAATATTTCTATATTTATCTGTTGAACTAATTATAAATGGTAGATGAAAGGGATTATAGATTATGTAATGCTTATAGATGTTGACAGTGTAATTATGAAAAAAATAATTTAAAAGTTCAAGAAAAAGGGAAAAGCAAATGAAAGCACAATAAGATCCCAGATGTTTTGCACAGATATTTTCTGAAGGTAGAAAAAGTATTACTTCTATTAGATGCTGATGAGAGCAAAGGGAAGAACAAGAAGGGGTTACTAGCATTATTGTTTATAATAGGGAATTAATAGCAAATATTAAAGTTAGAAACACACACACATACACACACATACCCTACACAAAAAAAATTAAGAAAGGGAACAAACTGTATATAAAATTATGTATATTTAAATAAAATATAAAACAATATCTGAACTAAGTCCAAATTCCTGTTCATATCAATAAAAGTAAATTAGATTTAGTCATATGAAATGCAGTGCTTAAATTGGTTAACAAAACAGAAACCAAACAGGCTTCAAGAAAGATGAAAACTTAAAGATATTCACAAAGTTTCAAAATAATAGATGGAGATTTCCTATTTAAGATCACATAGGTAAGGATCTGGAAAGTTGCCAGTCTTGTCCTTACAGCAAGAAGAAAATGGGTAACCTAAAAAGCAAAGACCTTTTCTCTGGATCCATCATAGAACAGTCATAGGACACTCCACCACTTCCAAATCTGGAGAGACGAGTAAATCCAGAGTCTCAGCCAAGATCTGCTTACCAAGAACAGAAACCACTAGATCCCATAAATTGATAGGTAAAATTAAATGGTAATTTTCATGAATGGCTAGAGGCTCAATTTTGACTAGTATGTTAGTGAATCACTGCTGGCAGCTGTAGTATTAGGGGACTTCTATCACTTCTGTGTACTTTTCATCCAGTAACCAAAGAAGATATTATGGTGAGGATCTGAGAAAGATTTCCTTATGACCTTGGCAGGGATAGCCATCATAAAACCCACCCAAACTCTTGTTGCTAACAAAGACCTCAGTATCTGGGAAGAAAGACACCACCAGAAAGTAATTTTCAGACATTATCCCAGTTAGGGAAGATCATTCCTTCCCATTTCAGCCCACACCTGCCTTCTAGTCTCAACTTAAGTAGGAAAAATACGTAGTTAACAAGAGACAAGGCTTAGAGAAAGTAAATGAAAATGCAGTTTTCAGGGAAAGAAGTAGAAGGTAAAAGAGAGAACGCCTGGAAAAGGAATAGAAGGGACTGTGAAGGCCACACCCCAAAAGAAAGTCTCACTAGTGGATTGAGAATTATCAGATTTTAGAATGATGCCCCTCCCAGATAACATGCCAATACTGCAGTTATAACACTATAAAATAAAAGTGTACTAAAAGTTATAAGAGTTGCAAGACACAGACTCTCTCTAAGACTACAAATTGGAGCCCTAAAGCCAAGTAAGGAGACAAAAACAAGGCCACTAAAGGAATCTGAATTCTCCAGCACCTACAACTACAACAAGCTTTAAATATAGTCCGGCTTCTAGCCAGATTAATACATATTTTTAGCAAAGTCTTATATAGTTTAATGTTAATTATCTGATACAACATGTCCAAAAGCTATAAGAGAGCCCAAAAAAGCAGGGAAAAAAAAGAATTTCTCAGAAGACAAAATCTTGGGGAATTCATTGCTAGCAGATATATTCCACAAAAAGTGTCAACAGTTCTTCAGGTAAAACGAAAGTGGTACAGTCAAAAATTTGGATCTGCATAAAGGAAGGAAGAGTGTCAAAGAATAAATAAAACCAAAATAAAATCTTTATGTTTTTATTGTTCTTAATTGATATAAAAGATGAATGTTTATTTAAAGCAATAATGGTAACAATGTATGGATAACTATAGTTATGTTTAGATAAAATGATTGTCAGCAATGTCACAAGGAACTAGAGAGAGGCAATGGGAATATTCTGCTACACTTTCCCTGTTGTACACATTAAGTGCTATATTGTTAAAGTGGACTGAGATTATTTTCAAATGTATATTGTAAACCCCAGAGCACATACAAAAAGGGAAAATGACATCATTAAAAGTTAAATTAAGAGCAGAGAAGAAGGGCTCCTTGGTGGCTCAGTAGGTTAAGCATCTGACTTAATCATTCATTAATGTGAATGATCTAAAGCAACTACTTACAAGACATAGAACATCATATTAAATTTAAAATTTGGATTTCTGCTCAGGTCATGATCTCAGAGTTGTGAGATTGAGCCCCACCTTGGGCTCCATGTTGGGTGTGGAGCCTGCAGAAGATTCTCTCTTTCCCTCCTCTCACTGCCCTTCCTTATGAGCCCAGCTCTCACATGCTCTCTCTCTCTCTCTCTAAAAATAAATAAAAGCAGAGAAGTCATAAAGATAGGGGTAGGGGCACAGGGATGGAATCAAAGAATAAATGCATAATAGAAACCAGTTACAAAGAGGATATTTTAACCCAGTATGTCAATGAGCACTTTAATGTGAATGATCTAAAGCAACTACTTACAAGACATAGAACATCAGATTAAATTTAAAAGTAAGAACTCTAATTATATGATGTCTACACAACACCAACTTTAAGTATAAAGACTCAAATATGTTAAAGGTAGAGGACTGGAGAAAGATGTGCCATTAATAAAAAGGAAGCTCTAGTGTCTATATTAATTTCAGGCAAAGTGGAACTTCAGATAAAGAAAATTATCAGTGATAAAGAAGGATATTATCTAATTAAACAGAAGTTAATTTTCCAAAAGCCGTAACAATTTTAAATTTGCTTCTAACAGGATGTGATTAGTGATAAGATACATGAAGCAAAAACTGACAGAACTAAAGTGAAATAAGCAAATCCACTGTTACAGTTGGATAATATCCCTCTGTCCATAATTGATAGATCAAATTGGTAGAAAATCAATAAGAATATAGTTGAAATGAACATCACAATCAATCAACTTTTCTGATTGACATGTATAGAATACTCCAACTAACAGTTGGGGCACATCAAACATTTGCAATGATAAATCATATCTTCCACCATAAAGCAGACATTATTTGAATTTATAGTTCCAGAAATCTTACAAACTATGATCTCAAAATTCAGCAGGATTAAACTAGAAACCAATAAACCAAAGATAGCTGAAAAAGTCCTAGATGTGTACATTCAACAACACATTATTAAATAATCCATCATTCAAGGAAGAGGCCTCAAGAGAAATTGATTGCATAAAATACATGTATCAGAAAGCAAAAGATCTCATCTCAATAACCTAAGCCCCTACCTTAGAAAACTAGAGAAAGAAAAGCTAAATAAGAAAAAGAACCAATGTAGAATATAAATATTCAACTATCACAAATTAAGCTTAAAATTTTAAGAAACATCATTATATGTGTAGGTGAGGATGTGAAGTGAGAGGAGCTCACATATGCTACTGGTGGTACAGTCAGTTGATGCAACCATATTTGAAAAGCTAACATGTACATACTCTACAAGACAGAAGTGATACTTCTATGAACTTAACCTAGAGAGATTCTTGTGTTTGCACCAGGAGGCATGTATAAGGCTAGTCACAGATTTGCTCATAAATCTTTTTAAAAAATGAAAAGAAAAGTGTAAATGTTCTACAACCATAGAGTGGATAAATAGAAATTAATTGTAATAATACAAATGAGTTTTATTTGCATTGAAAATTAATGAACTACAACTAGACTCATCAAAATGGATGAGGTTCAAAGCAAATATGGAGCAAAAAATGCAGAAATGTAAAATTGTCTTTTAAATATATTTAGGGCGCCTGGGTGGCTCAGTTGGTTAAGCGACTGCCTTCGGCTCAGGTCATGATCCCGGAGTCCCGGGATCGAGTCCCATATCGGACTCCCGGCTCTGCGGGAGATCTGCTTCTCCCTCTGACCTTCTTCTCCCCTCTCATTCTCAGTCTCTCTCTCTCTAACAAATAAATAAAATCTTTAAATATATTTAAAACATGGAAAATAAATATTGATACTTATGCCTAATATATATACATATGGAAATTCTATTCGAGAATAAAAGGAATATTTCACACAGTGGAGAAGGAAGTGGGTGAATCAATACTTGGATGCTGATAACACTGTTAATGTTTTCTTTTAAGTTAAGTTAGAAAGCATCCACACAAGGCTTTGTTTTATTTCTCTTTAAATTGTATATCTCCATTATACGCGGCATTTAAGCATTTGTTATATTTCTCAATAAAAATGATTTAAAAACTGTTTTTAGCTAAGATTTCTGTAATCAAATACATCTAAGGTTTTATTAAAACCCAGACAACCTAATGAATAAGACAGCGTGGGAAGTTAGAGAGTCTGTACCTTTCAGAATAAATAGAAAAACAGTGGGTAACAATTAAGACTGTAGATTACCCATTTAGGTTTATAAATAACATTATCAAAATGGTTTTTCCTTTTCTTTCACATCTTTGATATGGTTTAGTTTTACCCTTTCATTTGATTGGGAGATAAAAGTGCCTGGCAGACGGTTAATTGGAAAGTTCAACTCTTATTCCATTGAGCCCAAATTCTTTTAGTATTTATGTATTTTAATGTATTTCCTGTAATTTTTTAAATGTCTGAAGAACTTTATAAAGCTCAATTAGTGTCATAGTTATAAAATCTTTGTTAACCACTAAAACTGTTATTTGATGTATTCTTTGATAAATTTTCTTCTAAGTTATATCCATTTAAACTTTCAACTAATCATATGTAAATGAGGTGAAGTTTAGACTTAACTGGGAATGCTGTGTAAAATTAGAGTTTGAAAAAGAATTATGACTTTTATTACTTTTTACAATGTATTAATGTCAGTGTTGTGAGAGAAGTTACTTAATGTGCTGTATAATTCAGACCAGAAATATTTCTTCTTATTCGATTAAAAAAAAAAACCCTTAATTCGTATTAGCTTTATATGTATAGGGGTTTGAGGATTCTAATATATAAATTGGAAACATTTTGAAACCTTACCAAAATATTTCCAGAAATTCAAGTATTTTGCCCTTAGTAAATATTCTCTGCAAAGTACCATATAGTATTTTATGTTTTACATGTCTCTTGGTCTTTGTCTCAATCACTCAGCTCTGCCCTTGTATCACAAGCAGCCTTAGACAACACATAAACCAATGGGTGTGGTTGTTTTCCAATAAAACTTTATTTACAAGAACAAGTGGCCAACTAGTAAGCTTTAGTTTGCCAAAATCTGCTATAGACTTTAATTAGCAGATTCAGACTTTTACAAAATTAGGAAGAGGATAAAGTTTACTTACGTGTTCCCAGTAGCCCTTCTTTCCTTCATTCATATTTTTGTATTTCTCCCTCAAAATCATTTTCACCTTTTTCTGTAAACTCTTCCACTTTAGGTCATATTAAACTCACTCTGATTTCTTACCCCATTAACCCTAATTCACTGTCCCTGACTTCAGGTCTATACTTCTATTCATTTTCCTTCTTTCAGCTAGAGAAATATTTCCAAAACACAAGGTTCACTGTGTATTTATACACCTTAATTTACTTTAATGGCATCCCATTGCTCTTATAACAATGTCTTATATTTAAAATAATAATAATTATTATTACTCTCAAATGCAATGCTCATGTAATATCTTGATGTTAATATAAAACTTATTTAAACTTTAATTGTAAGAGATTTAAAATAAAGACCTACTGAATTATTAACATTTAATGGATAAAATTTTAATATCTAATAATGAAATTACATATTACATAAGCTATTTCTTTTGTCAGCAAACTATCTTTTTTCATAAAACAAAAACCAGAAGTTTTGTCTCTAAAATACTCCCTCTATTAACTCTGTCCTTGGAATAATACATATTTTGGGGTCACTCATATTACTAGAATTGATGACTTATGATATAAGAATATGATAATTAACTCAAGATTTTTTTTAAGATTTTATTTATTTATTTGACAGAGAGAGAGAGAGAGAGAGATCACAAGTAGGTAGAGAGGCAGGCAGAGAGAGAGGGGGAAGCAGGCTCCCCACTGAGCAGAGAGCCCGATGCAGGGCTTGATCCCAGGACCCTGAGATCATGGCCTGAGGTGAAGACAGAGGCTTTAACCCACTGAGCCACCCAGGTCCCCCATAACTCAAGATATTTTTAAGGAGAGTAAAGATTAAGGAGAATTTTTTAGAAAATTTATCAATTCCATATTTGGAATCTCTATTCCATAATTTTCATATAGTTCTTTCATCCTATTTAGAATGAGGAAATAAACTGTGAAATATCACAAATAATAATTCTACCACTTCTTTCCCTCTCTCTTTTCTCATTCATATCTGGGAAATAGGAGCTCTATGAATGAAACACAACAGAAAATGTCTAGGAATTACACATTGATATAAAGCATGTCATGAAAATGTAATTTATTTTTCTTTCATATAGAGTATAAAGATTTCACCACTTCAAATATTTTGGCATACTCACAAGATTCCACAGGGCATATTTATATTCATTAATTTAAAAGCAAAGAAACAGTGAAGCAAGAGAAACAGAGCACGGGCAAGTAGTTGGTGTCCGAGAGATATCAGGGTACATGCTCCTCAGGTCCGTATTCACAGATGGCCTCGCTTATTTCCAAATTGAACAGCTAAGATCTATGTGAAGAATCGTGCTTCAGGAGCAGTCAAGACAGTGTTTCCCAGCAAGTGTGTTTTTGGTTCTAGGGATCACCAGGAGAGCTTTGTAATCTAAAGTATACATCATAAATTCCATTGCTTTTATCTTGGCCAAAGAAGGTCGCAAGAGGTAAGGACAGAGTCTTGTCAGTATGGCTGTATATAAACTCTATCCTACACTCTGATATAAAAGTCATATAAACATTTTATTATTTTATTTCATTATTTGGTTATTAAGATCTGTGTCGGCTTCCCTACATTAATAATGAATAATTTATTAAAAGCAAGGTTCCCTAATACCATTAGAGACTTAGTTCTGCAAAAAAGATTTTGCAATTTTTTTTTTTTTTAGATTTTATTTATTTATTTAACAGAGAGATAGAGATCACAAGTTAGCAGAGAGGGCGGGTTTTGGGGGGGGAAGGAGGCTCCCTGCTGAGCCGAGAGCCTGAGGTGGGACTGGATCCCAGAACCCTGAGATCATGACCTGAGTGGAAGGCAGAGGCTTTAATCCACTGAACCACCCATGCGCCCCAAAATTCTTATTTTTTTGGAGAAGAATAGAATTCATCTCCTATAACCAATTAAGAAATTATTCCTAAAGAGGTCATGTGATTTTTTTTTAGAATTTGTAAATAAATACCCATCCAGAAATAGACACCCAATCGAAGCACCTATCAAAACAGTATGTTTTTCTTTCTAATTTTTTATCATATTTAAGAAAATGTGATATATACATACGAATATTCAATCTTTAACAAGAAGGGAATCCTGCTATTTGGAACAACATGGATGAACCCGAAGAACACTAAGTGCAATAAGTCAGAGGTAGAATGACAAATGGTACATGATATCACTGATCTGAAGAATCTAAGATAGTTAAAGTCAGAGAAGTAGAAAATAGAACAGGGGGTTTTAGGAGGCAGAGGAGTGAGAAATGGAGAAGTACTAGTCAATGTGTACAAAGTTATGGTGATATAAGATGACTAAGTCCTAGAGGTCTACTACACAGCATAATACCTGTGGTTAAACAATATTGTGTTGTATATTTAATTTTTTTTAAAAGAGCAGATCACATATTAAGTGTTCTTAAGATGCAAAAATAATAATTAAAAAAGTGGAAGGAAACTTGGAGGGATGAATTTGTTTAAGGCATAGATTGTAGTGATGGTTTCACGGGTATATACTTATCTCCAAACTCACTAGGTTTTGTACATTAAATATGTACAGCTTTTTATATGTCAATTATACCCCAATAAACTGTTTTTAAAAATGTAAAATATGTTTTGTTTCAAACTGAAGGATTTTCATTATTGATAAATGATGCATCCAAGACAGGTGTTTATATTTTAAAAAGGAGAAGAAGAGGAAGAGGAAGATGAAGGAAAAGAGAAATAGGAAGAAGACAAGAAGAAGGAGAAAGAGAAGAAGAAAAAGAGGAAGAAGGAGATTTGACCTTCACTTAATGAAGATATGTCAGGGATTGTTTAATTTTAGAGAAAATTGAGTTTGCCAGAGAAAAATATATTGCTTCATGTGACAAACTGATGTTTAACACTGCCGATCCCACAAATAATTTTGAAGTAATCTTGTCAAAATATTGCATTAATCTGAAAGTATAATGTGTGTTGGATGCTAGAGACAGCTTAGAAAGCAGAGCAATGTGTTGCTAGTTAATAAGATATGGATTCTATTTTTTATTGAAAGAGTATTTGGTCTGAATATCATTCAGATAGAAATTTTGTTAAACTCATAATCTTTAGGAGTCTGATCATTTTGATTGCTATATATTACTCTATTATTAAAATATACCAAAGTTTATTAATCAAAGTTACTATTGCTGGAAGTAAAGTTTTCTCCACTTGGGGCCATAATGATTATAGTTGCCATAAATATCTTAGTGCATGCTTTTAATGTATATATATGGGCACATCTATTGGATATATGCACAATAGTGAAATTATTAAGTGCAGAATATACATATCCTCTACTTACTGTTAAAAAAGTTTCCCACAGTAATTGTACCAACTGCCTCAGAAGAACATGAGCATCTAGGTGCTCCACATCCTTGCCAATACTTGTACTGTCAGTCTTTCCACCTTTGAGCATTATAAGAAGTATGTAGTAGAGTGTCACAATGCCTTCAATTGGTACTTCTCTGATGAGTAATAAGGTTTAGTATCTTTCTCAATGGCTATTGAGCATTTCAATATTTTTCCTGTGATATGCCATTTCAAGTGTTTGGATCATTTTTTTTTTAAAGATTTTATTTATTCATTTAACAGAGAGAGAACACAAGCAGGCAGAGAGGCAGGCAGAGGCAGAGAGAGGAGCAGGCTCCCTGCGGAGCAAGGAGCCCGATGTGGGACTCGATCCCAAGATGCTGGGATCATGACCTGAGCCAAAGGCAGTTGCTCAACCAACTGAGCCACCCAGGTGTCCGTGGATCATTTTTTAATAGTATGAATTTTTGATGCTTTTTGAGGGTCTTTTATATTTTCAGGACACAACCATTATATGTATTGCATATCTCTCCCATTCAATGTCTTGCCTTTTTAATATCTTGATGGTGTTTTTGGATAGAGCTTTTAATGTTTAATGTAGTCAACTTTATTGATATTTTTAAATTATTTCTATTACTTAAAACATGTTGGATATTCTTACTTGTTATAAAGAAAATCAGTATAGTCAATTTCACTTTAATTATTACATTTCTTTTTTTAAAACACAAAGTACATATTTCTAAATTTTTAAGACATTATAACTGAAAGAGATACAGATGAAACAAATTTATGACTATTTAGGATCTATAGATTAGACACTTTGAAGACATTTACACAAATTTTAAATTTGAGTCTTTGTTTTTAATTTTTACATATGTGGTTTTTAAATGACCATGTCTTTTACAACAAAAAGTCTTTAAAAATACACCAAAAATTGAAATGAGCATCAATAGTTCAAATTACTATGAGATACATTTGATGTCAAATTTGCGAACAATTTGTTGAAATTGCTTTGAAGAATTCTAAGTAATAAATTCTTAGTCTTGATTTGGTTTTGTTATTTTAAGTATTTACTGTTTCTAAAGCCTAATGGAAGTCCTAAAGTGCTCTTTGTTACACTAGTCAAGTCTTAAGAAATCTAAATTTGGAATAACATAAAAAGTATAAAGTGTAGAATAATTGAGCTAGTAAATATCTTTCCAGGGAAATATAATTAAGCAGTCTTTTCCTCTTTTCATTCCTGGAAATGACTATAACATTGGTTATTACCTTTATTGTCTTGAATCGATCAAATCCAATGAATATCTGAAGGCCTAACTATAGTTTAGTTATTATTACTTGCTTTTTGACATTTTCATTTGCATTTACAATAATAAAGAACTTGAAGTTTTATTTATTTATTTTCTGTTTCTGTGTGTTGGGGATTTGTTGGCTACCCAGTAAGAGGGAAACACATTTATACTGGAAAATAAATTGTTCCTTTGACATAACTAGTATTTTGAGGATTTGCGTACACTCTTCAGAAGAGTATCTTAGTCCACTCTTGTTCCTCAAAGTAGGAAGAGTAGTTTGTAGCAGTAGGCATTCCCTGAAATCTTATGGAATTAAATAAATTGAATATGCCTAAATTCTTTTCTTCAGGTGAGTCTGTATTATATTCTTACATAGTAAAGTACATTACAGTGTGAAAATCTCTGGAGAAATTCATTCAGTTCTTATTTCTTCAGAAGGAAGTAATGCTTCTTCCAGATAAATTAAGATGGGTAGTTTTTCCTAGGGAATAATTTAATTCTGTGCCATGGGTTACAATATAAAAATAAAAATGCTTTTAATCTCATTAAATGGAAACTCATTTTATTAACTGAGTTTACATCGGAAATATACAGTATTAGAAAATATTATTGTATTTAATTGAACAATTACTTATCAAATGTTTCTTGTATATTAGATTATTAGAAAAGCAGTATATCTGAGGTTACTATTACATACACATATATATATAACCACTTACATTGATAATATTTGTGTTATAACCATTAAAATATATAATGCATTGTTTTTGCCCTAAAGAAGTAGTATT
Organism: Nasua narica; assembly: GCA_028533885.1. Lineage (NCBI taxonomy): Eukaryota > Metazoa > Chordata > Mammalia > Carnivora > Procyonidae > Nasua > Nasua narica. Next base: position 51,183,488 of record CM052802.1, read on the forward strand.
TAATTAATTCATATTTAGAATATTTAGGTTTTTTGCATATTAAAAAGGCCTCTGTATTAAGCAACTACTACATACAACTACTCAACTACTATATATACAGCATATATATATGTATGTGTATATATACATAAACACATATGTACACATATATATATATATATACTATACACACACAGACACACACACACACACACTAATTCCTGATCCACAAAATAGATATAAAAGCTGGAACAAGCAGTGCACAAGAGGATACAACACCTGAAATGAAGCCATGTTAATGACCTTAGGGAAAAAAAAATGTGTGAAATATGTTTTGACAAGAGGAAGAATGTCTGATTGCTGGAGAGACAGCTGTTTTACTCAGGATACAACAAGAAGTGAAGGTTTTAGATTTAAGTTGATACTTCAGATACTTTTGTACTTTTGAAAAACATTCTTTCTTTCCACTTTTATTTTTGTTTTATTAATTTCTCCCAGAAGAGTAAATTATCTTAACCTAATTTGGTATCTTTTTTAGAACTGTATGTTTCAATTACATGCAAAATACATTCTTTGCAACATACAATGGAGTTTATATCTATTTCCGTGTTTTCCAAAGTTATAAAATTAAATTAGCAAAGCTGAATAACTCAATTATTTTTTCATTTTAATTATTATTTAGCTATTACTTTATTATAAGAATCCAAAAGTCGGTCCAATGTGTATTTCTTTTACATAAATGTAAAAGAGCAATGCTTTGTAAATAAATGCTAATTAGCTGTAGAGCATTTCTGTCTAAACAGCGCTTTTGGGAGGCATGGAGGCTTAGAAAGCTAAATGATAAATGATAAAACAAGGAAACATTGATAACAGCCCTTTCTTTTCTTTCTTTCATTTTTTAGTAACCTTTTTAAAAAAGATTTTTTAAAAATGTATTCACTTAAGAGGGAGAGGGAGTGTGAGTGAGAGCATGACAGAGGGGGAGAAGCAGATCCCTGCTGAGCAGGGATTCTGGGCTCAATGCCAGGCTTGATATGGGGCTAGATCCCAGCATGATCCTCTAGGATCATGACCTGAGCAAAAGCCAGATGCTTAACCAACTGAGTCACCCAGATGACCTTTTAATAGCCCTTTCTTCAGAGTTTTGTCCTCTTGCATAATTTCTCTCAAATAATCCAGTGCTCTTTATTTTCCATTTTATTTATTTATTTTTTGTTTGTTATGGTAAAAACATGAAATCTAGCACTTTTAATGAATTTTTAAGTGCACAATGCAGTATAGTTAACAGGTACTATGTTGTATAGCAGATCTTTAAATTTTACTCATTTTGCAAAATTGAAACTTTATATCCCTTGAAGAGCAAGACCCCTCAAAAGCAACATTGTCGATTAAATTGTGGTACCTGGTGCTATTGTGGAATTAATAGTGCAAAATTTATTCAGATTAAAAGTAAATAATTTACCTTTAAATTTGTTCAGTAAAATTTTACTTCTGTCAAATATACTATCTATAATATAAAATAAATATGTTTCTAAATCATCTATCATGTCATATTGGCTCTGAAAAACAGTTTGAATTAACCTGTTCCTCTCATTTGAATTTGTTAAAGATTTCCAGACACTAAAAAGTTGAGGCTGCTTTAATGACACAGTAGTGTAGGCAAAATGTGTTGCTACACATGCAATCACTACCAAAGAGTTAAAGATTTTTTTCCATGAAAATATCTCTTAAAGAAAACTGTATTAAGTAACTAACATTAGATAAAAATTTGACTCTATTATATGAACACATATTAACCACATAAGAAAACTTCCCAAAATTATATAAAAACCAGATACTTCTAAGTAAATCTGCTATGTGTTGAAGTCTTATAATATGAAACATATAATCTATCAACTGTTTAAATATACCTACAACATAATGTCAAAATAATTACATTTTTAAAAGATTTTATTTATTTGACACACAGAGAGAGAGAGAGAGATCATAAGTAGGCAGAGAGGGAGGCAGAGAGAGAGTGGGAAGCAGGCTCCCTACTGAGCAGAGAGCCTGATACAGGGCTCCATCCCAGGACCCTGAGATCATGACCTGAGGTGAAGGCAGAGGCTTTAACCCACTGAGCCACTCAGGTGCCCTGAAATAATTACATTTTGTAGAGGTTGTCTTAGTCAACTAGGGCTGCTATAATAAAATGCCCTGAACTGGGTGACTTAAACAATAAAATATTTCTCAAGCTTCTGGAGGCTGGAAAGTCAGAGACCAAGATACCTGCAGATTTGGTTTCAGGTGAGGGTCCATCTCCTCATTTGCAGAAAGCTGCTTTCTTTTTGTCTCCTCAAAGACAGGCAGAGAGACAGTGAGCTCTGGTCTCTTCCTCATCTTCTGAGGTCACTAATTTGATGGTCACGAGGGCTTCACCTTTATGACCTCGTCGACACTTACATATGTCCCAAACCCCTCATCTCCTAATAACATTACATTGGGAGTTAGAGTTCCAAAATGTAAATTTGGGTGGCCATGAACATTCAGTTCCTAACATTTTTTTTTCCTATGAACATCATTGTCTTGAGGATCACTATTTATATTCTAAGAAGATGAACAAGAAGTACCACAGTCTGGTGGGTGGGAGAGGTGGAGAAATGTTACTCAAAGAGTAAAAGTACTCAGTAATGCAGGATGAATAAATTCTGGAAGTCTACTATAGAGCAGGGTGACTATACTTAATAATACTCTATTGCATACTTTTTAAATATTTTATTTATTTATTTGACAGGGAGAGATCACAAGTAGACAGAGAGGCAGGCAGAGAGAGAGGAGGAAGCAGGCTCCCTGCTGAGCAGAGAGCCTGATGTGGGGCTCAATCCCGGGACCCTGAGATCATGACCTGAGCCAAAGGCAGAGGCTCAACCCACTGAGCCACCCAGGCGCCCCTCTATTGCATACTTCAAATTTCATAAGACAGTTGATCTTAAATGTTCGTACCTCAAAAAAAGCATATAATTGGGATGCCTGGGTATACAAACCAAATTTTAAAATGACAGATAAGCTGGATTTCTTAGTCTTTCCCATTGGAGATACTTGTAATTTAGAGCATATCAATCTCAATGACAAGATATATAAAATAAATATACGCAATTATATACGAAGTTAAATATATGAAGTTGTTATAAATGAGGATTTCTACAAAAAAACTTACATGTAAAAATAAATTTAACTTCAAGAAAAAAACTATTCTTTTTTATTTTTTATATTTTCCTCTTCAGGCTCTCCTTTAAAATTCTCAGGAATAAACTGCTACCTACAACTTCTTTGAATCAAAGATTTTTTGAAAGGAGAAGGTGTAAAGGAAATCAGCCTATTTTGTAGAGCAAAAAAAAATGCTGATAATATTTTCTACTTGCATATGTGCAGTTATTCTTTCTTGTATTTCAACCATTAAGGAAGAGCTGAACAGAAAATAAGTTCTCAAGCTCAGATTGTTTTTATATATTTACCTCATGTGTTTACCACTTAATTTGTACGCATTCAACTACAGAGTTAACACGCAATGCTTCTGTTTTCTCATAGCACCTATATTATCTAATATATTTATTATAAGCCCAGATATTTTTTAAAAGATGTTAATATAGTGAAACAAAAGGCAGTATGGGAAAAATGATTTGATCAGAAGTTAGGTACATTTTATATAGTTTTAGAAATACTGAAAGAGGGGTGCCTGGGTGACTCAGTAGGTTAAAGCCTCTGCCTTCGGCTCAGGTCATGATCTCAGGGTCCTGGGATCCAGCCCCACATTGGGCACTCTCTGCTCAGCAGGGAGCCTGCTTCCCCCACTCTCTCTGCTTGCCTCTCTGCCTACTTGTGATCTCTCTCTCTCAAATATATAAATAAAATCTTTTTTTTTAAATAAAAGAAATACTGAAAGATTTGAAATAAAAATGTCTCTAAAAATTTGTTTTGATATTTGCTTCTTTTGAAGGCTTCATAAAGGATCTTTATTGTTTCAAGTTTTTATTTAAATTCCAGTTAGTTAACATACAGTGTTATATTAGTTTCAGATGTACAGTATAATGATTCAGTACTTCCATACATCACCTGGTGCTTATCACAAGTGTGTGCCTTAATCCTTGTAATTTATTTAATCTATTCACCATCCACCTCCCCTACAGCAACCCTCAGTTTGTTCTCTATTAGCTAAGAGTCTATTTTCTGGTTTGCCTCTCTCTTTTTCTTCACCCGTGCTCATTTGTTTTTTTCTTAAATTCCACATATGAGTAAAATCATATGGTACTGCGTTCCTCTGACTGATTTAGCTTGGCATAGTACTCTCTAGCTCCATCCACGTCGTTGCAAATGGCAAGATTTCAAGGGATAACAATCCCTGTCTTGTTCTTGATGGTAGAGGAAAAGCAATCATTTTTTCTCCGTTGAAAATGACATTAACCATGGGTCTTTTGTAAATGGCCTTTATGATGCTAAGGTATGTTCCCTCTAATGTTGCTTTGTTGAGGTTTTTTTTTTTTTTTTTTTTTATCAAGAATGGATCCTGTACTTTGTCAAATGCTTTTTCTGCATCTTTGAGAGGATCATATAATTCTTACCTTTTCTTTTATTAATGTGGTGTATAACATTGATTTGGGGATATTGAACCACCCTGCCAACTTACGAATAAATTCCACTAGATTTTGGGAAATAATTGTTTTAATGTACAGTTGGATTCAATTTGCTAGTATTCTGCTAAGAATTTTTATAGCCATGTTCATCAGGGATATTAGCCTGTAGTTCTCTTTTTAAGTGGTCTTTGGTTTTGGAATCGGTGTGATTTTGGTCTCACAGAATGAGTTTGGAAATTTTCCTTCTCTTTCTATTTTTTGGAACAGTTTCAGAAGAATTAGTATAACTCTTCTTTAAATGTTTGGTAGAATTCCCCTGTGAAGCCATCAGGCCCTGGATTTGTTTATTGGGAGATTTTTGATTACTAATTCAATTTCTTTGCTGGTTATGGGACTATTCAATTTTCTATTTTTTCCTGTTTCAGTTTTGGGAGCCTATATGTTTCCAGAAATTTATCCACTTCTTCCAGATTGCTCAATTTGTTTGGATATAATTTTCATAATATTCTCTTATAATTATTTGTATTTCTGTGGTGGTGGTGATTTATCCTCTCTCATTGGTGATTTTATTTATTTGGGTCCTTTCTTTCTTTTTTTTTTTGATAAGTCTCGCTAGGAGTTTATCAATTTTATTAATTTTTTCAAAGAACCAGCTCCTGATTTCATTGATCTGTTCTACTGGGTTTTGTTGTTGTTGTTTCTGTATCATTTATTTCTGCTCTAATCTTTGTTATTTCCCTTCTTTTGTTGGCTTTATACTTTGTTTGTTTCTTTTTTTCAAACTTACACCTAAAGGGGGTTTAGGTGTAAGTTTGGTTGTGTATTTGAGATTTTTCTTGCTTCTTGAGGTAGGCCTGTATGGCTATATACTTCCTTATTATGACTGCTTTTGCTGCATCCCAAAGGTTTTGGACCATCATGTTTTCACTTTCATTTGTTTCCATGCATTTTTTTAAAATGTCATCTTTAATTTCCTGGTTGACCCATTCATTCTTTAGTAGGATGTTCTTTATTCTCCATGTATTTGTGGTTTTTCCAAATTATTTCTTCCAATTGACTTCAAGTTTCATAGTATTGTGAAAATATATATGCATGGTATGATCTCTCTTTTTATACTTGATGAGGCCTGATTTATGACCTAGTATGTAATCTATTCTGGAGAATGTCCCATGTGCACTTGAAAAGAATGTGTTTTATGCTTCTTTAAGATGAAATGTTCTGAATATACCTGTTAAGTCTCTCTTGTCCATTGTGTCATTCAAAGCCATCGTTTCCTTGTTGAGTTTTGGCTCAGATGATCTGTACATTGATGTAAGTGGGGTGTTAAAGTCCCCTACTAGTATTGTATTAACAAGGAGTTCCTTTATGTTCGTTATTAATGGCTTTATATATTTGGGTGCTCTCAAGTTGGGGGCCTAAATATTTACAATTGTTAGAGCTTCCTATTTAATAGACCCCTTTATTATGATATAGCACCCTTCATCTTGTGTTAGTCTTTGGTTAAAAATCTAGTTTGTCTGATATAAGTATTGCTATTCTGGCTTTCTTTTGACATCCATTTGCATGGTATATTTTTCTCCATACCCTCACTATCAATCTACAGGTGTCTTTAGGTCTAAAATGAGTCTCTTGTAGGCAGTATATCCATGGGTCTTATTTTTTTAATCCATCCTGACATCTTATGTCTTTTGATTGGAGCATTTAGCCCAATTACATTCAGAGTAATTATTGATAGATATGGATTTAGTGTCATTTTATTACTTGTTTTGTCATTGTTTCTGGAGATTTTCTCTGTTCCTTTCTAGTCTGTCACTTTTGGTCTTTCTTTAATACTTTTTGAAGGGTTAGTTTAGTGGTCATGAACTCCTTTAGTTTTTGTTTCTCTGGGAAACTCTATCTCTCCTTCTATTCCGAATGATAGCCTTGCCGGATAGGCTATTCCTGGCTATACATCTTTCTCATTGAGCATGTTGAATATACTATGCCACTCTCTTCTGGCCTGCCAAGTTTCTGTGGAGAGATCTGCTTTAAACTTATTTGTATTCTCTTATAAATTAGGGACTTCTTTTGTGTTACTGCTTTTAAGATTTTTTTCTTTATTTCTATATTTTGCCGATTTAAGTACATGTCTTGGTGTTGGCCTGCTTTTTTTGATTTTGATGGGAGTTCTCTGTGCCTCCTGGATTTGGATGTTTGTTTCCTTCTCCAGATTAGGGAAGTTTTCAGCTATCATTTTCTCAAATAAACCTTCTGCCCTTTTTTTTCTCTTTTCTTCTGGGACTCCTATGATATAAACATTATTATCATTTATGGAGTCACTGAGTTCCCAAAGTCTATTTTCATGGTCCATGAGTTTTCTTTCCTTCTTTTACACAGCTTCATTATTTTCCATAATTCCTTTTTTTTATTTTTTATTCTTTTAGAGAGAGAGAGGGAGAGAATGAGTAGGGAGGTGTGCAGAGTTCCATCTTACAAGCTTAAGATCATGACCCGAGCCAAAATGAAGCATCAAATGTTTAACTGACTGAGCCCTCTAGGTGACCCTATTTTCCATAACTCTACTAATATATCACTTATTCATTCCTCTGCTTCTTCCATTCTTGTGCCCACTGCATCCAGTTGCCTTTGAATTTTGGTATTGTATTGTATTTTTCATTTTGGCCTGATTGATTTTTAGTTCTTCTATCTCTGTGGTAAGGGTCTCCTTGATGTCTTCTATGCTTTTCTCAAGTCCAGCTAGTACCCTTGTGATTGTTTCTTTAAATTCTGAATCAGGAATATTACTTACATCTATTTTTATTAGATATCTGGCCATTACTTTTTCTTGTTCTTTCTTTTGGGATGAATTCCTCTGTCTTGACATTTTTCCTAAGTCTCTGTCTTCTCCTCTGTATTAGGAAAGCCTGTTATGTTTCCTATTCCTGAGAGTAACTGGTTTATGAAAAAGAGGTCATATACCATCCAGGCTCAGTCCTTTAAGAAGTGTCTCTGGTGTATGCTCTATGCACTTCACTGCTTTGTTTTGGCTGCTCTATCCTTCAGGTCAGTCCTTTGCCAAGTTTCTCCTTGCCTGCAGTGGGAAGTGTTTGGACCTTAGTCAGAATGTGGTGAGTTTTAACTAGGTGTGTTCTGGTCTGTTTTTAAAGAGCCTTGATGCTATTTCCACTAGAACTGAAGTTTTGTTGAAGTCTATGGTCAGTAGATGTGGTGCATGCAGGGGGCTTGTGCTGGTCTTCTTGGGGAAGGGTCCCCAGTGCTGGTCCTAGGGCACATTTGTCTGAGAAAAACAGTACCAGCAAAGCACAGGGGGGCAGAGCTTGTTGTCAGCAGTTTAGGCCACCACTGTTGGTGCTGTGCTGTTTACTGAAGTTTGTATGGGCTGAAAGGCAGAGGAAGGAAATGACAAGCCAGCTTCCTACTCCCCAGAGAGAAGAGTGTGCCCATGTGGCTTTCCAATAAATCCTCCAAGAACAGCAAACAATCTCACCTCCTGCATTACAGATACCCTCAGATCTGCCTTCATAAGGTCTAGGTCCAGGTTGCTGCCCACCCACCTGGAGCAGCACAATGAACCTTGGACTCTCTCCCAGCCAGACCTGCTGAGTTTTAAAATCCTAAACTTTAGGGACGTGGCATGGTGGATACCCATGCTAGTTCTCTGGGGAGTTATCACTGTGCTCAGACTGATGCAGGTTTGATCTAGGACAGTCACACCAAAGCACAGGTGCATGGGATTTGGACTAAAGCATAGCAAAGTAGAGGTACCTAGGTTATCCACTTTCACCAGGTGTCTCTGCACCTATGCTGAGGGGCAGGGGAGGGAAATGGTGCCTGCTGGCTTTTGTTTCCCCAGAGAGGCAATGTCATCTCTCTAGATGTGCTCCAAAAAGGGGAAACTATGTCTCTCAGTGTGTCCCAGAGGATCCTCAGATCACACCATCTGCCCTGCCCTGGGGTAACTGCCTACTCTCTCCACAGAAGCATTGCAGCAATTTCTGGGCTCCACAGCAACCACACTGTGGACTCCTAAAACTCCAGTCTTTGAGTCCCCACTGTTATAAAAACTCATGAGACTCAGCCCCTCTACTTTTCCAAATCAATGGTTCTGGGGGAGTGTTTTCCTTTTGTACTTCTCTCTCTCTCTCTCTCTCTCTCTCTCCCCCTCCTCTCTCTCTCTCCCTCCTCTCTCTCTCTCTCTCTCCCTCTTCTCTCTCTCTCTCTCTCCTCTCTCTCTCTCTCTCTCCCTCTGTCTCATTCTCTTATCTCTCCATGACCAGGGCTCATTCTGTAGCACCTGCTATCTGTTTCTCCCAAAAACTATGTCTTCACACTTCCTACCTTCCACTATGTGACCTCTTCCCTTCCTAATTGGGCAGTGTGTTCTGTCAGTGCTCAGATTGATTTCTTGGGTATTCAGAATGATGTTATATTTATCTAGATGTGTTCCAGGGACAAGGCAAGCTTAGAGTCTTCTTACTGCTCTGCCAACTTAGTTCCATATCTGGAAAGAACTTAAATTCATAATCTGTTATATGAATGTTTAACAGAAGGAATTACGTGCTTTGCAATAAAATCTATGGAGCAAATAAAATATATACCTAACTGTATTTACATGTTAGTATGTCAAACCATACTATAAAAATAGGAGTATCATCACTTACATTTGGAAAGAGAAGAATGAGGTTGAGAAGAAATATTCAAAGTTTGGGTATAGACATAGTAAGTAGCAGTAGCTGATAAGACATTCTAAAAGAACTATGCAATATGGAGTTCCATGATTTGTAAACTCCAGAAAAAAAATCCAAAATGAATATTATCTTGAAAATCAGACTATAATATGTTATAAAGATAAGGTTATGGTTGAGATTGCGCATGAAGTCTATTAGATTAATGATTAAATTTTAGGGCAGATTTTTAGAAAATACATAATTATAAGGAATATGTATAGAAAGGAAATTCTCAAAAAGGACTGGAAGTAGTATTCAAAAATTAAGAGACAAACTATATTAAAAAACAATCTGCCCAATGATACCAAATAGACCTCAGAGTTTAAATATCATAGAAGTATCCATTTGATTTAGTCAAAAGGAAGACAGTGGTAATCTTGATGAGATATAGTCCTCTGGAAAGTGTTCAAATGACAGAAGGTTGAGGTAAGAACATGGACAAGATTTATGGACATCAAGGATTGAAGGTTAAATCTTTCATAAAGTTATCTATACATGTAGGAAAGAAGTAATGGAGACAATGTACTGCTAGCAGAAACCAGTTGGTATGTTAATGAAAGAGATTTAAATTTGTATAAATGATCAGAACCAGTAAATAGGCAGAGTTTAAAAATAAGTGAAATTCGATGATCAATTAATCATGGTGTCTTTCTATAACAAGAAAGGATGAATTCAGATTCAACACTTTTAGATTTAGTATCAAGGCATTGAGTAATGCATCTGATTGCATCTATGTGCTATGTGTAAGGAAGAAATGCAATCTTTTCAAAATAAAGGGAAATAGGTATGAATAGAATTGAGATGACTGGAGAAGTTTGAAATAGACATTGTGTAAGATAGAAGGCTGATGTAAGAAAATAGAAGGATGGATGCTTTGAGACACAAATGTCAAGATATGAGATAACGTTATTTTCTCTAAAAATGTTTTGCTACCTGAGTGCAGGTATAGAGAAGGCAGAGGACATGCGCTGATTCTTGATTGGATTGTAGTAGTTGTGTGTGACTAAATTACATTCTTTTTTTAAAAATTACATTCTTAAATACACTTTTTTGGGGATGCTTATACTAGAAGGTACTAGCAGTGTTTTCTGCACTCAGTTCAGTTCTATGAGACATTGCCGCATTTGCATTTGTTGAAGGACAAACCCTAATTGATTCCTTAAGATTTCTCTTGGGTGCAACTTTATTTTTTTTTTTTTCCCCAAATTTATTTTAATTTTTCAGTGTTACAAGATTGATTGTTCACGCACCACACCCAGTGCTCCATGCAGTACGTGCCCCTCTCGATACCCACCACCAGGCTAT
>CM052802.1:51202718-51263608 GCA_028533885.1 Nasua narica
AAAAATTTATTTTATTTTATTTAGTTTTACATGTTTATATGGCTTCCTTTCATGCCATATCCAAAATAAAAGTTTGTGTGTCCTATCTCTCCTTGAAGGAGCTTGTCATTTTTGAGAAATTATGGTTGCTTCATAACCTGAGTGTTTTAATGGGTCAGGTTTGTTTGTTTGTTTTTAGCTCTTCAGGCTCTTACCTATTGTTTTATTGGGAACAAAGTTCTCATGTGGCTTTCTACACGGTAAGAAAAAGCAAAGCTACTCATTTTTCTTTCTAATTAAGTGGATAACAAAAGTAATTGACTATTGGAGAAAAGACTTAAACTGCAAGATGAATAGTTATGGATGAGAAGGAACTGGAAGATATAATGTGTTATCCCACACTGGCTGCTTTAGGGTCAATGGACACTCAGTGCAAAACAGACAGGACTTCCTTTATACTCTTCTGTTTCCTTTTTAATGACATTAAAGACACACTTAGGAAGCAAAGACAAAAAGAACTTTCTCCTCCCACAGCTTCAGGGAGAATCAATTTCAATAAGGGATGGGAAAATGTAGCATTTGATTTGATTTAAAGCAGAGCCTGAGGGGCTAACTTCAAGCCTAGTTTGAAGCCTCAAGTGATAAAGATTTAGAGGGAAACCAGGAAGGTTATGAATACGCATCCAGGCTATGAGAAAGGGCGCAGATTATTTTAAAGTTTCAGCCAGTGTCATGCTGATGTTGGTCCAATGCTCTGCAGAAGCACAGCAGGAAATTAGATAGTACATATGCATGAGACATATCCTAAATCTGAAAAGGATCAAGCTTTTATTAATTTGCTTTGGACGATGATCCAAAAGTTGCTTTAATTTAATGGGATTAATAAAGTGAGCCAGTGCTTGAAAGTAGGGGTAGAAATATGTCAAGTATTTCCGCCTAGCATTTCTGCTACTATAAGACTTGTTATAGTTTATATGCATATATATAAAATATATATTTCATATATGTGATATATATATTTCACATATATATGAAAAAGCAAAGCTACTCATTTTTTCTAATTACATATACATAATTTACATATATATGTAAAATAATGGTATTGGTTTAGAAACAAATTTGTTGAATTAGCAACTTTAGTAAAAAGAATAGTTTCTATAGAAATAATTGTCTGGCTTCCCTATATGCACAATATGCATGCCAGGACAGGAAACTAGAGCTACAGGCTTCATTTCAGGGTAAAGAGGGTTAACTCTACCCAGTATCCTCTATGTGAGTCATGCAAAATGTTAGGATGAAAAGGAGGACAGATGAGTAGCTCCTTTGCTAACATGGTGGTAGCAGGTCAGTGAAGAACCACCATCAAAATGACACTAGTACACTGAACCCAGGAGTAGTGGGAGGGCTTAGAATCATTCTATTACATCCTGTGAAGGGCCTTTCATGAGCATTTCAAGGCAGCTGGATATTAGTGGGGTCCAGATCCTGTCCCAGACTTCCTGGTAGTTTCTACTATGGGCTGGTGCCTGTCGCGTGATGGGATCTCATCATATCCTGGTTTACCTCCAAGCACGGGAATTCTTTTGGTTGTACCACATAGCACTTTTAGTAGGGTATGGGGACTTAAAACCTTAGATTTTAAAAAATATCCTTTAGAACCCTTTAGAAACACCATTATATTCTGTTCTTAAAAAAATGACTAAGAAAAAAAAAGAAAAAAGTGACTAAGAAAAGATGATTATGGAGATAGAAATGAGAAATCAGTAAGTGAAGGACACCATAAAATAATGAGGTTGTAATAATTCTGGGAAAGTTGGAAACCAGCAGTGTCCTACATGTAGTGACTTCTGTACAGATTTAGAAACCTGTGTGCCATATACATGTTTCTGATGGGGTGAAAAAATTTATCTTGTTTTTGTTGTTGTGATACCTGAATCTGACTGAAAAAAAAAAGGCATAAAGAGCCTAAATGAGTAGCAGAAACAGTAGGTTTGTCATCTCAATCAAAACCACCTTCTCCCCATAAGGACATATATAAGTATTCAACAAACTGTTAGTGTGAGTTAAGAATGTGTTTCAATTCCTGAGTCAACAGTGTGAGAGAATGGATGGTAATATGCCAGCGAAAGGAAGTTGAGGAACTGATTTATATTAACATCCAGATTGGGTAAGAGGATAAAAATAAGAATTAAGAGAATAAATAAGAAAATAAAGTGGGGGGGGGGGCGGCGCCTGCGTGGCTCAGTGGGTTAAAGCCTCTGCCTTCAGCTCAGGTCATGATTTCAAGGCTCTGGGATCGAGCCCCGCATTGGGCTCTCTGCTCAGCGGGGAGACTGTTTCCCCCTCTCTCTCTGCCTGCCTCTCTGCCTGCTTGTGATCTCTCTCTCTGTCAAATAAATAAATAAAATCTTAAAAGAAATAAAGTGGGAATAGAGATTTTATATAGGATGCTTTAGATTTTTAAAAGTAATATATATGACAAAGCATCAAGATAATAACAGAAAAATTTCCCTTAGAAGAAGTCGAATTTTTTTAAAATTTTCCCATGATAACACAGGATTTGAAAAAACAAATGCCAATGGGATCAAATGAAGAAAGTAAAATCATGTTGGAACAGAATAACTACATTTTTTGCAGTCTCTGTGGACTATCTATGATATTACTGCCCTGACTATATATACATGCTGAAGATATGGAATTTATTGGCAAACTGCACCCCTATGCCAATGACAATGTAAAGCATCACAGCTTGTGTTCTGGAAGAAGTACATAAGACACAGTATACCAAGCATTCAGCAGTTATAGGGTATAGGTAAAGAAAGCATTTAACAAGATTTATTAAAACAACTAGAATATCTTAATTGATGCTCCAAAGAAAGAATCATCTTCAGCTACACTGAGAAGCAGTTCAGATTGATGCATCAAACATCATGTCTTTGCATCTGGTGTTTTCAAAACTTAGATTCTTTACCAAGAGGTAAAAAAAAAAAAACAACTTCAAATTTGGATTCCCATGAATTTTTTGGACAGGCCAAAGGTGCTGAGACTGCCACAAAGCTGGTGTAAGTGGGAAGTAGGATACTATGGCAGTGGAGAGAAAGCATAACTATCTTACATGGAAGCCAGAGCTGATGTTAATGAGGATGTTTAGAAGTCCATAGCCATTTGGAACTGGACAGAAAAGTAGATCCAAGAGAGCTTTTTTTTTTTTTCCCCAAGAGAGTTTTTGTCCACAAGGTAAAAATGGCTACTAGGAAAAGAAGTGTGAATTCTCTGACTCTAATATTGAAGGCATAGAAGTTATATATATAAAAAAAAAAAAAAAAAGGTAGGAAGGGAGAAAGAACCAGGCACCTGCAAAAATCCTCCAAAAAAGAATATCACAGTTGAGTTTAAGGAAGTAAGTTAGCCAATCAGATAATTGAAACAGACACTGTCAGACTTCTAGCTGTATATACGGCTTTTCCTTCTGTGCAATATTGTATTATCTCTACAATATAGCATTAAAGGTATTGGCTCTTCCTTGAACCACAAACATGGTCAGAAGCCATGGATTAGAATCATGCATATTAGTCTAATCATGGATTAGACTGTGCATGTTACTTTAACATCATATGTATATGCCTAGGTGATATCATGTGGGCATTAATGTACAATGTCCAAATATAAAATGTACATTATTTTGTTTCAATTCTCTTAAGCTTCCTCTTTTGAAACTTTTAGATTTTTAAAGCTAGGTCTTTTTTTTTTAAAGATTTTATTTATTTATTTGAGAGAGAGAGAGAGAGAAAGAGCATGAGAGGGGGGAAGGGTAGGCAGAGGGAGAAGCAGACACCTACTGAGCTGGAAGCCCCATGTGTGGGACGTGATCCTGGGACTCCAGGATCAAGTCCTGAGCTGAAGGCAGTCGCCTAACCAACTGAGCCACCCAGGAACCCCTTAAAGCTAGGTCTTAATAAGATTCTCAGAATTGTTCTAAGCAATGAGCATGCTGCAAGTATCCAGAAATTTTATCATGTTACTTTACATCTGAGAAACTTATTTTGTGATAAAAAAAACTATCAAGATAAGGTACTTTTAGTTAAAAAACATTTGCCAATAATGGATCTCATATGTACAATAAACTTGTCACAGCTTTAGAAATAACATGTTTTCTTCCTTGAAATTTGGTCTTTTCCTTACATATCCTTTTTTAAGAACAAGAAAATATTAAACTAAGAACCTATGCATTTATACCTATGTGTATGTATATATTATTCGTATTAATGTGATTTATCCAAATAGCTATATAATCTTAGATTTTTCTTTGCATTTAGTTACATCATTGGCCTGAAAAGGGGAACACATCTATAGATAGAGGTATCAAAAAAAATTGTGTTCTACTTAGTTTTATAGGATATTGGGAAAAGGTAAGCTCTTGATACTATTGCTTTTCTTTTTGTTTTTTCTTTTAAAGATTTATTTATTTATTTATTTGTCAGAGAGAGAGAGAGAGAAAGAGAATTTAAGCCAGGCAATCAGCAGGCAGAGGGAGAAGCAGGTTCCCTGCTGAGCAAGGAGTCTGATGCAGGACTCTATCCCAGGACCCTGTGATCATGACACTTAATTCACTGAGCCACATAGGCATCCTTATTATTGCTTTTCTTAAGGCAGTGGGTTTAGTACACTATAAACTAAAGCATCTTGTGCGGCACTATGCTCCAGTCATATTGGCTAAATAGTGATTGGATTACATTGAATAAAACATGAATTTTTCATACCTGTATTCTCGTTTTCTCCTACTTTTTCCTACATACTCATTTCTGCAAAAACTCAGAGAACTTGCTCAAAACCTCAATCAATTTTATTAAATTTTGTATGTGACAACAATGTATACTATAACCTATCGCTAGTTTTACAGTATTTGGAGCTATTGCCGACACGACCGCAATAGTTCGAGGTTGTCTAGCAGAGGTGACACACTGACTATGGCATAATGATATTTTTAAAAAGGTGTATGAGCTGACAAACTTGTTTTCTGTACTATAATTAAATATATATTTACACATCAGATACATTTTACATAGGATTTGGAGGTTAATTTACTTAAATAGGTTTATTTCTAAAACACAGTAGCATTTTAAAATGTCAAATGTGATATGAAAAACAGCTTAGCAGTTCTGAGTGCAACATTTGCAATTTTTCTCTGAAGAAGTTATAGGTCATTAAACAGGCTTTGAGGGCCAACTGTTATTATCATTGAAAAAAAGGCATAAAATACACAGTGGTAGTGCATCTCACAGCATTAGAAATGAGGGTAATGCTACATTACTTGAGTAGATGTATTTAAACAAACATCAATCTCCGTAAAACCTAATGTTCAAAGCTTTGCTGGGAAAAGTATTAAGGAAGAAAACATAACTTTTAGCATTTTACCTGTTTCTGTAGTGCTAGTGAGTTGATTAGTATTAAAAGTCATGCAAGGGGTGCCTGGGTGGCTGAGTGAGTTAAAGCCTCTGCTTTCTGCTCAGGTCATGATGTCAGGGTCCTGGGATCGAGCCCCACATCAGACTCTCTGCTCAGCGGAGAGCCTGTTTCCCCCTCTCTCTCTGCCTGCCTCTTTGCCTACTTGTGATCTCTCTCTGTCAAATAAATAAATAAAATCTTTAAAAAATTTTTTTAAAAGTCATGCAAAAGATAAAATAAATGGATTTTTTCTTTGGAGACACCTAAGAACAGCTAGTATAGGTGTGGTGAGAGGTGCCCTAAAATTTCGGCTTTATTAGTAATAAATCTGCTGTTAGCTGTCTTCACTCCTTACCCAGACTCTCTTTAAATCAGCCCAGGGAAGTGAATAGCTTTCACCCAGCTGACTAGCCATTGACTTTTACCAAAAACATTGGTAATATTTGCCCTTCAAACTCTTGCAATACAGTTCACCTGTTTCCTGATTTAGTGTTTTAACTTCACATTCGTGGTCTTCACTTTCAGGCTGATTTTTTATTCCAACCTCAATGACTAGTCTTTGTCCAACACTTTGGAGTACTTCTCTATCCGAACTCCAAGTATGGGTTCCTGGGGATTTATCCGGTACCATTCTTCCTTCTCCCTTATATTTTCTCCCTTACTGATCCAGGTCAGTCACATGGCATAAATAAAATTTACATGAGGATGACTCCTGAATTTTTATCTTCTGTCTTGAGCCTTTCTTTAAACTCCATATTGATACATCTATGTAGTTACCTGGTGTCCCTAAAATTCATCTCAAACTTATTTTGTCTCAGGGCAACTTCTTGATAGAATCACTCAAATATTTTTTCATTACTTTTCCTCTCTCATTAAATGTTCTGAACATTCACCCACATGCACATGCGTAATATCTAATATCTAATACCTTTGACTTTCTCTGTCTTCTTTCCATATCCAATTCATTAATAACTCCTGCTTTGCCCCTTCCAAAATATTTTCCAATGTTGTGCACTTTTCCACACCTTCACTGACATCCTCCCTCCCTCCAAATTCATTTTTCTTTCTTTCTTTAGGACTATCATAGTAAGTGTTCTAATTGAGACCCCAGTTTCATTCTTGCCCATCCTCTCCAATCCACAACAAATTCTCCAGACTGAATGGGTCATCTTAAGATTCTCTATCAAAAGAACAAATAACCTGCATAAAATTCATGTTTGGAAAACTACACAGATGTCAGCTATCTCAAGAAAGACAGTTCAGTACATCCATCAGTGAAAAACTCTAAATGGAAGAGCTAGCTGAGGGCCAAGGGAAAGTGGCATGGTCAGTGAAAACATTATCTGTCAATTACGGCTTTATGAATGGTTACAGAAACTAGAGCTTTGATATATACCTATATGTCTAGATTGCTGGGTCACATTCAATTATACATGTTAACTAGCTTTTTTAAAAAAAATTTATTCCTTTACATTCTAGAGAGTTTATTAATATTGGTAAATTAACAATCTATTTGATAGGTTTCATATAATAACATGAGACTTTAATAAAATAAGAAGAGACAGCAAAATAAAAATCCTGTATTAAAGCTAGATACAATAATGTATTAGACTTTACATTATTTTGTCAGAGGGAAGCATCTTTTTTGGAACAGCATATAATTACTGTATTGGTCTGCTAGCAGGAAACAGCATCCATACTCTGTTCCAGGAGTGCATTAAAAAAGGGATATATTTGTCAAAGAAGTGACAAAATGTAGGGAAACCACAAAGGATAGTACAGTAAGTACTTTGGGACTATGCCACCACTAGACCCAAAGGGAAGAAAAAAAGGCAGCAATTACTGGAACCCAGAAGGAAACAATTGAGTTCAATTAGAGTTTCAAATGCAAAGAATCAACTTTCAAATGAGAGATGGAGCCAATCTGGGGCCACCCCACCGGGAGAGCACCAGGAGAAAATACATGCCCTTCCTCACTCTCCTTCCCTCTGGCCTCTTGCCAGCACTCCCAGGAAACCCAAAGCTGAAATCATACAACAGAGCTATTGTTGTCCGTACAGGTCAGCTACATGGACCAGAGGGCAGGATGGAGTGAAGTGGAGAATAGAGTTGAAGATTTCTGGAACAGTGACATGTGAGCTAGGACATTTTGTGTTATTTGGAAGTTAAATATTAAAGAATGTGGGGGTTGATATGGGTCAGTGAGCAGGTTGGATCAAATATGATTATTTGTGACATGTGTGGACATGAGCAACTCTTTAAACGTCATTCCTATTTAGGAGGAAATTCTCCACACTGAATCCTGTCTGGCCAAGACAGAAGCCACAAACTTGGTTTCTCATCCTCACATACCATTGAGGCACAGTTATGTGAAATAAGCATTGCTAGACCCATTACCCCATGCTAGACGTGGATTTTAACATGGAAACAAGGTGTGTCATAGAAGAAATTTTCTGTCAAACTCTCTTGGCAAAGACGGTTGGCTTTCAGGGTTAGCAGAGTTAGCAGAGTGCCTGAAGTCGACCATCGGCATTCACTAGTGAGCTGGGGGTTTGTGCCCATGGTCACAGCACTGGGATCCTTCCCATGGTAGGTAGATGCATCTAGTATTTTAAATTACTTCTGACTGTGTAGTCTCCTATCTTGACTTTTTCTCTCTGCTAGAGATTCTGGATCTATGGTTCTAACTAAACTACTTACCATATTACCATTCTCATTATTATTTGCACTTAAAATCCAGACTGATACATCATGATATGCACTAAACAGCTGCACGTGAATGATACTAATTTAAAAACAAATGTCTGTTGATGGTCAATAAGGTAATTCAATGAGGCTACCATCATTACTTATAAATTGAAATATTATGGAGTATTTAAGAAGTAAATATCTTTTAAGTAAAACAGATGTAATACTGTGGTGATAAATTATCAAATTACAGAAAAAACAACGAGGGGCACCTGGGTGGCTCAGTGTGTTAAGCCTCCACCTTCAGCTCAGGTCATGATCTCAGGGTCCTGAGATCAAGCCCTACATGGGGCTCTCTGCTCAGCAGGGAGCCTGCTTCCCCCTCTCCCTCTGCCTGCCTCTCTGCCTACTTGTGATCTCTTTTTCTCTGTCAAATAAATGAATAAAATCTTTAAAAAATAAATAAATAAACTACTAACTTTATTAAAAAAAGAAAAAACAATGAAAGATAATTAATAAAAACATATTTGCATGTATTTATGTATATTTATCAAAATAACCCTTAAAACATATTTATTTATTTGAGAGAGAGAACATGAGCAGGAGGAAGGACAGAGGGAGAAGAAGAAGCAGACTCCCTGCTAAGCACAGAGCCCAATGTGGGGTTTGATCCCAAGATCCTGAGATCGTGACCTGAGCGGAAGGCAGATGCTGAACCCACTGAGCCACCGAAGTGCCCCGATGATTTATTTTAAAATTCAGCTGATATTTTATTAAAGATGTAAAGTTTTACATACTACTTGAAATCCACTATTTTTTTTAAACCTTCTCACTATTAGTCTTCTTTCTGCTATCATAAATTTGTGGCCCTTTCAGAGTCCTTCCAGGTCATATATCTATAATGTTATTCTACATTATACATCACTGTTTAACATGGATTTCAATCCATATCATTGATATATTTTCTGTGCTCAAAACTTTCTCTTATACATATTATAATTTTGAAATCTATGATTTTAAATATAAATCAAGTTGTTCCATTTTAGTTGCTACTTTTTATTTCTATCCTATGAATATACAATATTTTTCTGGAGATAGTAGTTTGGATTAGTTTTCAGGTATACCCAAAGGATAATTGCTTGATCAGAATTTATCTTATTTAGCTTCCTGTTTCAGTTCTTATAGGAGTGCTTATACCAGTTTATACTTCTACCATCTGAGCATGAGAGTTACTATTTCTACACAATTTTCTTTAACTGATGGTTCCAAATCTTATTTTTAGCTAATATCTGAAGAAGTGGAATATTATTTCCTTTTATTTAAAAATTTTATTTTACCAATTATAAATATATTGAGTATTATTTTGAAATTCTTATTAATTATTGGAGATTACACCTCCGAAAATTGTTCATTTGTATTTATAGAAGATGCCTCTTGTATAGGTCACATCCCCTTGACTCATCTCTGATTTCAGCACTGGCAAGTTTAGTGGACAGTTCTGTGCAAACTCACACACCCAGCAGCTAGTCTCAAGATGGCAATAATAGACTTTATGTATTCTCCCTCAGGGCTGTCTAAAGGCCCGACACAGTTTGCTCTGACTGTTCTCAAGCACGGCCCTGAAGTGCTAGAGTTAATCCTCAGTGCCAATCTTCATACAGCGGAATTTAGGAACCACTGCTAGAACTAGGATCCTCAAGCTTCCTGTCTTTTTGATAGAAAAATTTTCTAGACATTTGGTTTGCTTCTTAGACCAACAGTAGTGAGTCTTTGTCCATAGCATCAAGCTTCATTACAGGCATCTACACAGACTTCTCTTCCTTTCCTGTATCCCTTTCCCCCTTGTTTCCCTACTCCTATTTAGTGAATTTATCTCCCAAATACAGTGCCTGTACCAAAGTTCATGGTCTTTGCTTTCAAAAGAAAATAAACTAAGAAAATATCTTTGTGTAATGTATCTTTTACAACTTTATTGAGGTATTATTGATATATAAAAAACTGTACATATTTAATGCATACAATTAGATGAAGTTGGACATATGCAGGCACCTGTGATACTATCACTGAATTAAGTTAACAGATACCTCCAAAAGTGTGCTGTGTCTTTTACTTTTTGTTGTCTTTTTTTCTTAATTATTGTTACAAGTTTTGAAAATATATTAGAGTAATTAATGCTGTGTCACATGTGTGGCAAAAATTTTTAGTCCATTGCTAAGATAAAAGTTATTACGGATAATTCCATTCTTACAGAGTTATATTGTGTATTTTACAGTATATATGTATTAGATACATAAAAATGAATAGAAATATATATGTACATATATTATAGTCAAATGTGTCAGTCTTTAGCTGGATAGTTTGTATTTATATCCTTTCCACCCCACCCCATTTTATAATGTGGTAGAATTGATTAAACAGATAAAATTATATATATTTAAATTGTGCAACATGATGATTTGATATAGGCATACATGGTGAAGTGGTTCCCACAATCAAGTTAATTAACACATCCATCACCTTGCATACATCTTTTTGTGTTATGTTTTTGTGTGTATGTGGTGAAATGCTTAAGATCTCCTCTCTCAGCAAATTTCAAGGATGCGCTACAGTACTATTGACTAGAGTCATCATGCTTTTACATTAGATAAAAATTGATTTATTTTTAAGTCAAAGTTTGTACCTTTGACCAACATCTGCCAGTTTCCTCCACTCTGCCTCATTCCCTAGCAACTACTACTCTACTGTTTCTATCACTTAATTTTTTTTTTCTTTTTTTGTTTTGTTTTCATTTTTAAATTCTACAAATAAATGAGATCATACAAAATTTCTCTTTCTCTATCTGGCTTATTTCACTGGCATAATGACCTCCAGTTTCATCTATGTTATCACTGATGGGAAAATTTTTTTTTCCTTTCTGTGGCTGAATAATGTTCTATTATCTATATCTTTATCCATAAGATATAGATATATATCCATAATCCATGTATATAGATATATATCCATAATCTAATCTTTATCTAATTTATCATTATCTAATGTCAATCACATTTATGGAGACAAAAACTTACTGCCTATCATTCTTGATTCATTTAAATCAAGTCTTCTTAGAATTTGTCTTGACTAGTGAATTTCCCGAGATTTTGAATCTAGGCTACCAGACGTTCCAACCCTCTTCTCAGGCATGTTACTTTCCTTCACAATAATTGAACATCTGGCTATATCTGCCCTTACTATCATGGTAAACAACAGTGCAGGATGGTTTAATATTAAAGACAGGTTATGCTAGAGAACAAACAGCCTCAAAGATCTAGGATCCAGGTATTTTCCAGCCAAGCAGAGACTAATTAAGTTCATAATTCTGGCCACACAAATTCTGAGGTGGAAAGATGTCACTTTGAGTAGCATAGAAAAATCAAGTAGGATATGCTATTCAGAACACTGAAGTCATCTCCTATTTCATTCTGTCTCCTTTTATTGTACCCTTTAGTCCTTCCTTCATAATGCTACCAGGACTCCCAAATCATGCTATCCTTCTCAAGCTTTCACGCCAATGTGCAGATACTCATCTGCCTATTAAACTTTAGGTTTGGTGATTCAGCCTAAGCTTACTGTCTCATTAATGTCATCCTTGAATATATTAAAGAACTTCTACTATGCATTCTTTATCCTCTTTCATAGCATTTATCAAATGGCAGTCAATCACCTATTCCTTTATTCTCATTTTTCTATAAGACTTTGAGCTCTGGGGCACCTGGGTGGCTCAGTGGGTTAAAGCCTCTGCCTTCGACTCAGGTCATGGTCTCAGGGTCCTGGGATCCAGCCCCACATCGGGCTCTCTGCTCAGCAGGGAGCCTGCTTCCCTTTCTCTCTCTGCCTACCTCTGGGCTTACTTGTGATCTCTCTCTCTGTGTCAAATAAACAAATAAAATCTTAAAAAAAAAAAGACTTTGAGCTCTGACTTTTTAATAGCAAAGGCTGTTAAAAATTCTATTAGGTATGTTTTTTGAGTGAATGAATAAATAAATAGCAGTAGATAAGCAAAATCTAAAATTTGGGAAGTAAGAGATTTGAAAAATGGGCACTAATAGGTAAAACTAGAGTCTGAGACTAAGACAGAAATTATTGGTTTTTAAAAAAAAATTAATTAAGTTTTAATTTAATTCCACTATATTAACCTACAGTATTATATTTGTTTCAGGTGTACAATACAGTGATTCAAAAATTCTATACATCATTACTCCATGCTCATCATGATAAGTATACTCTTAATCCCCTTCACCTATTTCACCCATCCCCCATCCACCCCTTCACCAATTTCACCCATCTCCCTACTCACCTCCAGAAAGTTATTTGTGTTTTTATAAAACTATCTCTGGCAATTCTGAATTTTTTTTAAGACAGAGAGAGCATGCACACAAGTGGAGAGCAGAAGGGACAGAGGGAAAGGGAGTGAGAAAGAATCTGAAGCAGGTGCCATGCCCAGTTCAGAGCCCAACACAGAGCTTGATCTCACGACGCTGAGATCATGACCTGGGCTGAAATCAAGAGTTGGATGCTTAACCAGCTGAGCTACCTGGGCACCCCTCTGGCAATTCTAAATTAATGAAATAACCTACATGTATTAAATAACAGAATCTCCAAATCATAACTTTACATTTTAATTGAAGTGAATTTTCTTAAAATGTAACAAAAATGCATGTCAGTTTTCTCTCGTAAATCTATGTAACAATCTTTATTACACAGGAATCTTCTCACATAATAATACAGGACATCTTAATGTATTGTAATGACTGATTTTTAACTTTATTCAATTTGTGCCCATAGCTACACATGAAACTATTTAGAATTTACTTTAAAAAAATAAAACCCCAAACCATGTATAAATTATTCTATGTTGCAAATCCTATGGTCAGCTTGCCTTTAATATCTCTGGCATATATTTTAAGGTGTAACATGGATTGAATTGTGTCCCACAAGATATATATGTTACAGCCCTAACCCTCATATGACTGTATTTGGATACTTACCCTAAAACAAGATAATTACAGTTACATGAAAATATAAAAGTGGGCCTTCCATATAATTGAAAATACATGTAAAACTTGACTCCCCAAAACTTAACTAATAATAGACTATTACTGACTACAACCTTTAGAGAAAACATAGTCAATTAACACATAGTTTTATTTTATATGTGTTATATACTGTACTCTTAAAATTATATAATTATTTAATATAATTATTATAATAAGGTAACTAGAGAAAAGAAAATAAGAAAATTTTAAGGAAGAGAAAATACATTTACAGTATGAATTGTATTTACTAAAGAAATCCACAAATAAGCAGATCCATGCACTTCAAACCCATATTGATCAAAGGTCAATTGTATTCCTCATAAATATGTCAGGCTTAGTATAGCATGATAAACTATTTTATTACTGAACTAGCTATAACAATACTAATTGTATGATCTTAATTCTATTAAAATATGTATGTAAACTTAAATAACTAAAACAATTGGCTGACACTCAGTTATTTTAAAAAATTACTATGTCTTAAATGTTTAATTTCCATTACTCCATAATAACAATGTATTTACTGACAATATAAAATTAGCAACTAATTGTCAAGTCAAGGACAAAACCTTGTAATATTCTGTGACTCTTTAAAGTGATTCATTGTAGCCATTTATAGTCTGGTGAATATTTATTTCTTTCTTTTGTATAGGTAAAATAGTGTATGTGTTCTCATAAAAAATTCATTTAAATTTTAAAAGCTTTTGGGCATCCATTTATAGCAAGAATAAATCCATGATGGTAGAAGCTCTGCAATTCTTTAAAACTTTTACATTAATGTGACAAAATAAAAAGTCAAAAACTAAATACTAACCGTATTTAGTACAAATAAGTAAATGGATTCTATTTTCATTTTATTTTATTTGTCTTCACTTTTCCTCATTCCATGGCTCAAATTTAACTGTTATCTTTGGGACACTTGACACCATGGTGAAAATTACCATCTTTAATTCTTAAGCAATGCACTTCATTAAAATGAATACACATAAAGAAATTCATAGAATTGTTTAATGAAAGATATGATTTATGACATGACCACATTTCCCCCTCAGTTCCAAATAGCTAATGTGTTATCACTATTAATTTCTAAATTACTTATGTAGTCAAACATTTTGGCATATGAGATACCAATTTGCTAATGAATTTCCAGGTCTTCTAAATTATAAGTATTAACAAAAAGGAAACAGTTATAAGAAATCGTCAAACTTCTTATCAGGTAAGTAACAAAAAATAAAAGAACTGTGAAATCTGGAAACAGGTGAATAGAATGTGAACCTTCCTTCCTCATATACCTATCTGTAAAACACTTGCCAATTTTAATCCTGGAAAATTATATGAATAAAGATTCCATTGAGATCTCTGTAGAGAGAACTGATAGGGGCTCTCTTCTGTGCTTAAGAATATTTCTGAGATATTCACTGAAGAAAACCATCAAATCCAGTAGCAAAAACAGGCGGCTTTGGGATAAAAATAGTTGGTAATAAGGGATCTCTAATCTCTAAATCCAAAAGGCACAATAGTGCTGAATGTTTGGCCCTAGTCTTCCCAGTTTTAATGCTGCAATTGTGCAGGAAAACAATTGTGAAATATGCTCAGGAAATGAAACATTTTTACTGATGCACAGAAGACCTTAGCCTCAACTCTATCCTCCCTCCCCTTTTATTAAGTCCAAATTGACTCTTAGCAATTTTTACTGTTTATGCATCCTTACCACAGTTAGCACAATCTTAATTTTCTCATACCTTTAATAAATTGAATACTGAACAATTTTCAGAACAGTACTCAACTTTGTCTTTCTCCAATCTATCTCATTAATACTTTCGGCAACTGGTTTCCTGTAACACTCATCTTGACCTTTTCCTTATTATAACATTTTAAATAAAGTTTGAATTAATAGTTTTGGTTGACTTTTCTCCTGCTGCACAAAAGAAGCCTTTACAGGAGCCCAAAGCCCCCCCCCCTTTTTTTTTCCACACCATGACCCATCATAGGAGCAGAAATCCTTTTCTCCTCTCACCATCTTTTAAGATGTGAGAATGTCTTAAGAATGTCAAAGCAAGATGTGTTGACTCCATTAAGCTAAAAGAGATAACTAATGTCTAGAGAGATCAAATGAATTTTGAAATGCAAAACCAGTGAAACAGAACTGTTGGATGAAAAAGATTAAGTACATCTATGTGTCATTTATGAAGATGTATATGAAGGAAAAAGTATGTCCTGAAAGTTAAGAACGTATGTTCAAACTAAAAACAAACAAAATATCAGTAATTTAACCAAAAAGCAACATATACACTGTTAGTTATATGAAATAGGAAATTTTAAAATGATCTCAAAAAAGAAGAGAAAAAAAGATAAAGGGAATTATGAGAAAAGGGGTAGTGATGTGGCCAATAAATCCAAGGGCTCTCATTTGTGAAAACTAAGTTTTTCAAAAAAAAAAAAAAAAAAAAGGAAAGAGAGAAAGAGAAGTTAAAAGATGAGGAAGAAAATCAGGAACTACTGGAAAGAAATATCCCTGAGTAGAGGGCAGACCTGTACCTGAAGAATTAAGGAGTTTGTATAGTAATAAACTGTATTTTTAAGAATGGATACTTATTTAGGCATGGTCTGCTTAAAATTCTTTATTCTTAAGAGGGAAAAAAAACCTTAAAGACTTATGGCAGAAGAAAACTTTTGTACAATGAGAAAAAAAGATATTGTATTTCTCATCTTCAATTCTGAAAGCTAGATGAAAATGTAGGAGAATCTACACACTACTGAGAAAAAATGACTGCAATCCTAGAATCCTACATCTAGCCAAGGTATCATTCTTCTATCAGGGTGAATGGAAGATAAATGTGATCATCACAGAGACAGAGAATATCTGATCCAAGCAACTCATCTGAGGAAAATATTTGAGAAAAAGACTCTTATAAATAAACCACAGCAAATGCATTAAGGTAGAAGATGATGAAAAAGATTGAACAAGATTTCACTTAGTCCCAAATGGAGAACAGGCATTTCTTAGTTCTCCACAACACTGCACACACTGGGTTAAAAGTATTTTCAAGACTTAAAGGAAAAGATGGAAAGAATAATGTAGTAAGTAACAGATAATTACTACTTCTTTAGGCGTTCTGTAAAGACCAGTTCATTACTCCAATCATGGCTTGAGTCCATATAACTAAGGAAAGTTTAGCCCCGTAATCTAAAATTACCCCAGATTTTCTATACTGGAGAGTTAGCCCAAACTATCCCTGACACTAAACCTACCCTTTGGGTCCCTATTTTTCCTTAGTCTTGACCACTTACTTCTGTGAACGGTTGAGGGTTGACCCTGATTTTTTTTCTGAAGGAAAACTAACCATCCCTCATAGGATCTAGCCATATTACCTCAACCAAATAATCACAATAATCTGGTGTTTATGTTTACTCCACAATTTGAGTTATTTGAGTTTAAATACCACACTAAGTCTAGTGTCAAATCCGCCAGATTCAGTCAATTTTTTCTTCAGTTTCTTCTCATCAAATGTTTAAAAGAATCTAAAATCCCTTTTGTGGTGGAAGGGTATAAGTGGTTGGTGTTCCAGCATCCCATTATGAGAGAACATCCTTAGGGAAGCCCTATGCTCTGCAAAGGGGTGCTATACTACAAGGCTCATATTAAGAGATGCCCTGACCCAAATACCTACTGGAGCACTCAGTATCTTATATATTTTGTGAGATGATCCTTCCTTAGATAGACATTAAAATAGAGCAGGAAATAAGGGAAGGTCAACCTGTCATGTTCTAAATCAGGAGGAAACACAAGCAGAGTGAAGACTATGAGGGAACTTTCCTTGCTGAGCTATGGTTGGCCAGAAGTTGAGAAAAACAATACTGTTAGAACGAATAAACAGGTGATTAGGGAATTCAGTTTTCTCAAAGAAAAATACATTTAAATTCAGTCTGCTTCTTGCCTTAAGAGTTCATTTTTAAAATTTCTTTTTGATGCATAGTAACATTAATCTCCTATAGAGAAAAAAAATGCTTGTAGCATAATTTGAATACCAAACTATTAGTATCAGTAGGAACATGTCTTTCTGTCTTCCATAGTCTTTTTTTTTCCCTGGGCATCACAAATATAAACCATCTGGTATGCCAGATGCTTGCTTTTCTCTTTATACATGCAGGAAGTGTAGGTGGAAGGCCTCCAAAATCCCAGACACTATTACCCATTTTGCTTATCATCATCATCATTATCAACTTCCCAGCATTGTAATAAATGATACTGCTTCTCTGGTCTGAAGTCAGTAAGATTTGTAGAGATTATTTACTTTCT
The DNA here is from genome assembly GCA_028533885.1 of Nasua narica. NCBI lineage: Eukaryota > Metazoa > Chordata > Mammalia > Carnivora > Procyonidae > Nasua > Nasua narica. Next base: position 51,220,206 of record CM052802.1, read on the forward strand.
TTCCACCTACAAGATGTCAGTGAAATTTTAGTTGGCTGGAAATCTGCAATTTTGTTATGATTTCTCTGTGGTTCATAAGCTCCAACTTTATAGAGTATGTTCCATTTTAAACTAAGTGTTGACTTAAGTTTTATTGTAGTATTTATCAACCTGTCTCTGCACCAGGGTTTACCTTTATAAACCAAAAGCAATTTGAACCCAATTATATGTACTTTCAAATATTGGCCAAGTTTTATCCAAAGTAGACTGGAATTTTCCTAACCCAGTTATTATATCCAGATCTTTTGATGGAAGAACAAGTGGAGTGTGTGTGTGCGTGTGTGTGTCTGTGTACGTGTGTGTGCAGTTGTGCACACGCACGCATGTCCTTTCATGTGTGTGAATGTAAATGCATACATGCAAGAAGAAACCATTTCTACATGTGGGGAGCATATTATAATTAAGCAAGAAAACCTAGCAAAGCAATAACTGAAGGAGATAGTAGGAACTTGTAATACTTAGTGTGTCAGGACAGTGCTGGTATCAAGAATTAAAATAACCCCAGGCTAGATAATTCGTTTGCAGTAGAATAATTTGTTGCAAGAACTATTTAGCAAAATATCTAGAAAGAAGCATTTTACTAATCCGGTAGCTATTTTTGTACAAGGGTTAATTTAGGAAACCCCTGTGTAATCATAAAGCCACATAAATACACAACAATACGGTAGTGAGTACTCACAGATTTTCAGATGGAATTAAAATTTTAGGGCAGTAGATTCACATCTAATATGAGACACATGATTATCAATGCCTTCATCGAAGAGTTTGTGAAGACTAAATGAAATATTACGCATAAAAAGACTGCCCTCCTCCAAAAGCATGTTGAACAAGTTCTTGTTGAATTTGAAATAAATCTCTTGAAGCTGTTCTTTCAAACTTTTGTAAAATACATAAGCTTAAAAATTGAAAAATTAAAAGAACTGTATCATTAGAAACATGATTAGTGAAGTTTATAACTAAGACATAACATCTGCACTTTAAGGATTAACCTCTGAAGGTTATAGATGTAAATAGAGAATAATAAAAACATTATCACTAAGATTAGGAACAAGCAAAATAAAACAGATCCAGAAGGAAAGAGTAGAAAGATGAGAACTAAGAAAAAGGGAATTTTAATCAAAGAGAAGGAAATTGGGAGACCTGGGTGGCTCAGTTGTTTAAGCATCTGCCTTCGGCTTAGGTCATGATCCTGGGGTCCTGGGATCCAGTCCTGCATTGGGCTCCTTGCTCTGCAGGGAGTCTGCTTCTCCCTCTGCCTACCAGTCCCTCTGCTTGTGCGCTCTCTCTCTCTCTCTTTCTGACAAACAAAGAAATAAATAAATAGAATGAAGGAGATCTTTGGCTCTACTTGCCTGCAATGGCTGTAAAACTGGTTGTTTCTAGGTGGTGGAGAAAGAGACTGGAAGAGTATCGTGCCTCACGTGCTAAAGTTATTACAAATAAGCATAAGTTAAGAAGTGTGTGTATGCTCTATAACCACAGTTTTAGAAAAAAAACAATTACTGTGCCTTCCTTCCAAGTACATTGCTGTTCCCACATGTGGAGTGAATTTGCCAGAGTTTGGCAAAAGGTGTCATGAATACATTAGCTGGAAAGGCTTCTAAACCCAGTCACACATGCTATTTATAAATACCTACTTACAGTAGTTTACTAAATATATAGATTCATATGCAAATACATGCATAATTAAGCATTAGTAAATATTTTTCATTTTGCAATGTTTGCTTATTATTTTTTAATATTATGTGTTCTTAGATATTCTGCATTAAAATGATCTTCTAAAATAGTTAAAGAAACATATCTGAACTATGTACTTCAAAGTAAGTGTTCCTATTTTTGCTATTACTCTGGTGCCATAAAGCTCTTAAATGTATACTTTGCATGTGACTGTGTGGTTTTGTCTGTGTATGTCTGCATGAAAACAGATACATGCATGTACATTGAATTGACATAGAAAAAAATATAGTTCCTAATTTCAATTGTTTCTATACTTCTGTTTGAAGACTAGTATTGAGTTTATTTTAGTAGAACAGCAGTTTTCATTATAACCATATACCTATTCTGAAATGAAGATGTATAAAGTTCAAATGTTCAATTACTTGTTCCACTAATACCTTTAATTAGGCAAATTCAGATTTTAAGTATACATATGTCTACCATCCTAAGGAAATATATCCTAAGCCAGTTTTATGTATGTATTAACTGACTTCCCTGTTACAAATGTTAATTGTTGTTTTGTTGTCTTAAAACATAATTCTTTATCAATTTTCATGTATAAAAATGAATATAATATTCTACTTCAATTATTAAAGAAACGTATTTTTGATGTGTCATAACAGTTTTGAGTTAGGGGTTGAAATATTTTATGATTAGAAAATGAGAATATGCTATTTCTAATAGAGGCTGGGGGAAAATCAGAGAGACAAATGAAGTAAAGACATTTAAAAGTAAGGATAAGACTTTATTTCAATGAAGTATCAAAAATATAAAAATAATTTCAGGGAATTTTCTTTTTGAATTAATTTAAAGATAATTAACATGGATACTTCGATTTTTAGGGCAAAAGAGAAATAAACAGAAGCCTCCTCTGGCTTTATTAGCAGGGAGGGAAGAAAACTGGCTTTCCCTCTGGAGTTGGCATAATTGAGAGAGAAAAAGGTAACCATTTTCAGAGAAGATTTTGAACACACATTCAATGCTTTTCTACAGAGAGCAATGTGGGACCAATTCATTCAGATCCAAAGACAATTTGCTGGTAAGGGAGGTTTTCTTACATAATTCTGTGATGTACCTATTTGGAAGAAGACAATGAGGAAGGAAGGATATTCTTCTATTTAAATGGAGAGACTGAGACCTTGAGATGGCCCCTGGGTGACAAATAATATCTTCACTAGGATGTTTTTTTCTGTGATGTGGCTCATGGTCATCTTTTAGGAAGCTACAGCCTCCTGAGAACCATGTAAACCGAGTTCTATGACTACTGGCTGATCTCAGATGCTATTTTAAAAAGCACGTGCCATGCTCGCCAGGCTAAGAAGATACTACCCATCACCATGACTCTTGTAGGATCATACAAGTTAACCAAAGAAGGGTGGGACTTCATGACTTGGACCACTGCAGCCTATACCTGGGATGTGTTGTAAGCAGCATCATCAAAGCAGCAGTTAAATTTAAATATCTATATCAAGATATAGAGGAGGTGAGCCTACCAGCTTAACATCTTAATGGGGCAAGGTGACTAGAGTCTCCATGTAGTTGATGAGGAAGAAGACTGACTGCCCATGAAGCATTCCCCTGTACCAGTGCTCATCAGTTTGGTTAGTGCGTGTGATGATGTTACCCTCTTCAAAACCCAATTCCCCTTCATTTGCTGGTTCAAAGTTGTACATAACTTAGCAGCAGGGCTGATTCCCTGGGGCATCTAGGAGTGCCCATGTGGGAGAAGCTTTCAATGGGTTGAGTGCTGTCTCCAGTTGGAAACCTGGCTCATTTGTGGTTTAGGCTGATATTCCTTTGTAGGCTGAGATGAAGCTTGTCTTATTCTTTCTTCTAGTCTGAGTGTAACTTGCTACATGATCTGGACTGTCCACTTATGTCACACCAGCTGGTCTTGGAAAAGTGCAGAGAGCTGGCTCCCATGCTGAGTATGCTTGACTCAGCAACTTCTTGAGACTCATCAAATTTCTTCAGATTCTCACAGAGCTCTTCATTGGGAATCTTGCCTCGTTTTTTTGTCTTATAATCAAAGTCCAGGCTTTCATTTATCTACTGTAGATTTATCAGTAGATGAATTTCCTTCAGTTTTCTGTCATGAAGGTTCTGAAGGTGATCAGTGAAGTTTTACTTCACTTTCATGTCCAAGGAGTCTTAAATCTCCAAGAGTTCTCGAATGTCCTCTCCCACCTTATGAAGTGCTGGGCCAAAGTTACAATCATCGCTAAGCTCTCCTCCAAACTTGAGCATGACCTCTGCCAGCAGTTCTTCTGCCTGAGGATATCCTGGCTCCTTCTCCTGGCTGCAGATTTTTGACATGGTGTGGATCATACTGAGTTTATCTCTGGGAGCTGGGTTAGCTTGAAGATATTCAATTGTTTTGGTAATTATTCCCATCACAACCCTGATGATGACTTCAACTTTCCTCTCTACCTCTTTGAAGTCATCATCCAGCTTGGCTCCTTCAGCTACTCCCAAGTTCTCATCCACTTTATGAATGATTTTGTGGAATTGTTTCTTTAGCTTGGCCACTGCCTACCGACAAGGTGTGGGTAGACACATGGGTATGAATGACTATGGGCATGGGCGTGGGTGTAGTTGCCTTAAAGAAGCTGTGCAGGAGCTGGGTAGGAAGGCTGAGCAGAGTCCTGCCACTGCTTGTACTCCCACCATAATTGGGGGGATGGGGCACATAGTGGTATGGGACCTTAAATAATTTTAAATTTTAGAAAAGGTAATATTTTTAAATTTATTTTATGATATAAACTTATGCAGAAATTATTCAAATTTATATGTGTACAGAAATTCAATATTTGATGAGTTTCCATTATATTCTAGGAACTGAGTAATTTACATATAAGATCTTATTTAATCTTCATAATAATATGTGATTGTAAGAAATAAGATTTATGAATGTACTAATTGAGGCTCTGAAAATTAAGTAACTTCTGGTAGAAAATGAAGAAACTAAGAGACAAGCCCTGAACTGTATGACTATACATCTTGTTTTATTTTATTTGTTTGTCTATATAAGTCAGTAACTTTCCTTTAAAAATTGCTGAAGGAGATATCTCATATCATACCTATATCTAATTACAATGTACAAAGTCACAAAAGACCATAACTCTGGTAGCAATAAGGAATTACAAGATACACTTGGAAATAATGCATTTGTTTAAAGTTATTGAAAAGTAATATATGCTATAGGTGGCTGCCAACCTTTAAAAAAATAGATAAGCAATTCAGCCAGCAAAATCAAGTTTATTCGTGAATAGCAGAGGACTTGCAATGCAAGACAAGCAAACTCTGGTGAACCATGGGCAAGTCCAGAGAACAGAGGAGAGCTTCCTTTTATAGAGGAAAGGAAGAAGTTGAGAGGGTTGTTTCAAAGACAAGTTCACTGGATGAAAATAAGAGTTTGAAGTGGTGGCCTCTCATTGGCTGCAGGGCAGGGCAGCTGGCTTTTGCAAGGTACCTACAGTCTGCTATTGCCCCTGAGAGTAAATCTACCTTCTTCCTGCTGGACTATGCAAGCTACATAGAATGGTATGTGCTTGACAGCTCTCCTTTCATGGCTTCCTGATTCCAGTTTTGAGTTAGGTTTCTTTAACACATTTTCAGATGGCTAATAAATTAAGTTCCAAAGATGGATGAGCCATTGGTAGGGGATCAAAGCTAGCAGTCACTTTTAAGTCTGGGAATAATTGCCTGGTCTGGGTAAAAGGGGAAGGAAGAGTGGGTTTGACACAAGCAACATATTATTGAGATGAGAAAATAGTTGAAGTATTAATGCTAGCATAGTTTGTATGATGAATTAAAATTTGAAACAAACCCAAATGCAAAAATAAATTTATCAAGAAAAATAAAAAAGAGCAAAATTGTAGGTTTAAATCCAGTTATGTCAACTTTTACATAAAATAGAGAACGAAGACTCTAATTAAAAGATAAAATTGTCAGATTGAGTAGAAAAGCAAGATCCATGTTAAATATACACACATATTAAAAATAGAGACCTAGGAAGATTGACAGTCCAAGGAGAAAAATTATTGTACTGTACCAAATAGTGAGTATATAAAAATGAAGTGGCTATATCAGAATCATAAAATAGACTTCAATAATGGAGTATTACCATAGATAGAAAGGGAAATTTCATAATACTAAAATGTCAATTTACCAGGTAGATGATAACCATAAATATATGTGTGTTTGGCTAGTAATAGAGCTTCATAATAAATACAAAAATAAACACCTAGGTAGAATGAGAAATAAAAAAAAATTCACAATCTTTGCTGAAGATTCACATACTTTTCTCATTATTTGATTGTAAAAATGGGGAAAAATTAAGTAAAGTGTTATATATATATATATATATATATATATCTCACAATCAACATTCTTTGTTTCATTGAATCTTATAGACATTTCACCCCCAAATTGCAGAATAAATATTTTCAAGTTCATGTGGACTGTTTCCAAAGATAGACTATATACCGTCTGATAAAGCAATTCTTGGTAATTTCCAACAAATAGAATTAAAATAAAAACAATTCTCTGTAAAATATCTAGAAAAGCCACGAGTATTATTAGCTAAACAACAAATTTATAACTAATCCATTGTTCAAAAAAGAATACGGGAATTGTCCAAAGAATTCCAGGAATAATTGCAAACTGTTTCTACTGAATGATAAAGATAATTTATAAATGTATAAATATATAAAGCAAGTACATAGAAATAAATATACACTAACATTGGAATTCAAGAAATTAACATTTAGACAAACGATAGAAGTATTTTTAAGAGATTGGTTCTTTTAAACCATTAACATAAAATTATATAACTCTAGCAATTTAGTATAAAAAGGAAAGAAATACAAATTACTAGTAAAGGAATGAAATAGAAATATAGATCCTTCAGATTTTAAATATAGGCAAAGGAAATTTTATAAACAATTTTAAATCAATAAATTTGACAACTTAGCATATATTGACACAGTCACTGAAAGCAATTTATAAGAATTACCTCTCCCAAAAAAATCGGAATAGCATTATGTCAAAAAAAAAAAAAAAAAAAAGGAATGTGTTTAAAAACAGATACAACAAAATGTCTCTCAAGGGAAACTCCAGGACTAGTAGTGTTTTTTTTGTTTTGTTTTTTGTTTTGTTTTTGTTTTCAGGACTAGATAGTTTTAATTATAAATTCTAACAAGCATTAACACAAACAAACAAGTTTATACACATTCTTAGAAAGTAAAAGCAGAGAATAAAGTTTTTCACTTGTTTATTGAAACCAAAGCAACTATGATTCCAAAATTCAATAAAGATATAAGGAAAAAAATTTTAAATATATATATATTATATATATATAATATATATTATATATATGAGTCCCCATAACATCATTCATAAATCTTTTACTAAAATAATTTCAATTAGATCCATCAAGAAATAAAAAGAACCATACATCATGACTAACTGGGGTTTATCCTGTGACAATAGATAAAATTTTGAACCAATTTTAGCAAAAACAAATCTGACAATATATAAAAAGGATAATACAGTATAACCAAGTGGAGTTTATCCTGTGAGTATGTAATTGTTTTAACATTAACCAAACTTAATTTATGTTGATATTTACATAAAGAAGTATTTGAAATTAAAACAATGAAAGTTAATACATATGCCAAAAGGAAAAATTCAATAGATGCAGAAAAAGCATTTAACAACTTTTTAATACCCATACTTGATAAAAACTATCAGCAAGCTAGAAATATAAAAGAGATTCTGAAGTGTAATAAGGGGTACATACAAAACACCTACATTTGACATCAAATGTAAATCATGAAATATTAGACCTTTTCACTCTGAGGTCAAAAACCAGATAAGACTGTCCACTCTCACCACTTCTATTCACCATGGTCCCTATAGCTCTTGTCCATACCATAAGTCATGAAGAAGGAATAAAAGACACAAAAATTGCAAACAAAGAAAATAAATTTTGTTCACAAAAAGCAAGATTGCTCATGTAGAAAATCCTAAAGAATCTACAGACTACTAGAACTAAAAAGTGAATTTATCAAGGTCACAGATCAATATACAAAACTACATGTATCTCAGCATATTAACAGTAGTTGTATTTATGCATACCAATAACAATTTATTTATAATAGTGACAAAAATAACATGTAAATTAATTTAAAAATATATGAAATATCTCTGCATTGAAAATCACAAAGCATGGCTGAGCTATACAATGTTCATGGATTAGCTGATGGAATATGGCAACAATTCAATTCTTTGTAAATTTATGTACAGGTTTAATAGTAGCAATTTCAAACTAAGTTTCTGAGGACATTTTTAAAGTAAATGTTTGGGTGTTTTTAAAGCATACATGAAAATGTGAAAAACCAAGAGTTATGAGAGAGTCTTGAAATAGAAGAACAATGGTTAGAAGACTGACTCTACCTGACTTCAATAATTAATATAAGGTAACAATTATGGGCCACCTGGATGGCTTTGTTGGTTAAAGTGTCTGCCTTTGGCTCAGGTCATGATCCCAGGGTCCTGGGATAGAGCCCCACATCAGACTCCCTGTTCAGCCAGGGGAGACTGCCTCTCCCTGTCTCACTCCTCCTGCTTGTGCTCTCTCTGTCTGTCAAATAAATAAAATATAATCTTTTAAAAAAGGAAAAAAATAAGGTAACAATTATCAAAACAGTATGGTATTTAAATATAAAGATATTTAAGTGGGAAAATAGAACAAAATAGAGTGTGCAAAAATAGACTCATACTTTTATAACTAACTGATTTTCCCCAATAAACATGAAATAATCCAGTGGAGTAAGAAAATTTTTTCTAGTGATTGGTGCTAGAACTAGAGGGCCATATATAAATAAATGAATCTCAACCCTTATCTCACACAATACAAAAAGTCAGTTTTAAATATGATAGATCAAACATATAACTAGAAATACAAATCTTCTAGAAGAAAATATATGGGGATTATCTTCTCAACCATGTGCATAGGGAAAAATTTCTCAAGACACAAAAATAACAATGAAAGAAAATAAAATGATAAATGGAACTTTAAAACAATTACAAACTTTTCATCAAAAGACAACATGAAGAGTATATTTTAAAGATTTATTTAATTATTTATTTAGAGAGGAAGGGGCAGAGTGAGAGAATGTTCCAGCAGACTCCCCTCTGAGCTGGACACAGGCCTCCATCTCATGACCCATGAGATCATGACCTGAGCCAAAATAAAAAGTTGGATACTTAACCAACTGAGCCACCCAGGTGCCCTGACAACATGAAGAATATTAACCCTCTATTTTTTAATTTAGAAATATCTTAAAGAAGATATGAATATCACATTTTAATATCAGAACATTTAAAAATGTATACTTTGTATAATATTTTGAGTTTTGAAAAAAAGGCTATATTTGACACATCAGAACAGATGTATGGTATATTTGTTTTAATTTTTCTTTGTACTAAAATCCTGTAATTATTTATACATATAAACAGATATTTGAAGTGGTGTCAGCAACATGGTTTTGATATATAATATTCATTCATTCTATGCACATCATCAAAGTGTTTTGATGATGTTTTTATATAACAAGCATGACTCAAGTACAAGTGAGAAGTTATATGCATCTGAAGATAAAATAATAAAGTTCTGATCATACAAAGAAAATTTTAATAAAAATGCAATTTCTTAAACTAGGTTTAAGAATATATATAATACATGTATATATGTATATAACATTACAATAAAAACTGTATTGGTAGATATGACTATTACTGGGGTAGCAAAAGCAATTATATAGATCAATACACATGTAAAACAAAGCATTGTGGTAAGTTAGAGTGGAAAGTTACTGTGGATAAGACTTGTGTTTCCATATGGGTCAGAGATATTATGATAACAATTTCTTGTGTCTGCATTGAATACATTTATCGAATTGTCAGTTCTTAATATTAAGATAAATGCATATCATTAAAGAACAACATATTTAAAAAGGCAGGTGTATTTATTTGTTTGAGAAGCAGTGGTTCCCTATAAGTACAAAAGAACTATAATGGATACTTTTCTATTGATCAGAATGTAAAACTGAAGGAAGAGAGAGAGGTGAAATGAAAAATCATTGATTACCGCTCAGAGGGCTCCAAATCTTCTGAAAAATGAACAAAGGTATGGTAGAATTATCATTAAATATGGAGTTATACTTCACTTGTAATGTGTATTATAAATATCTTTTTAAAAGTTAAAAGACAAGTCAAAAACTGGGAGAAATATGAAAATATACGTATCCCTCACTTTTCAAAAGGTCACATTATATTACTTGGCCTTTACAAAAGACCTACTTTAGGGGCACCTGGGTGGCTCATTCAGTTAAGCATCTGACTCTCTCTCCCTTTTTTAAAAAACATTTCATTTATTTATTTGACAGAGAGAGATGGCAAGAGAAGGAACACAAGCGGGGGAGTGAGAGAGGGAGAAGCAGGCTTCCCGCTCAGCAGAGAGCCTAATGCAGGGCTCAATCCCAGGACCCTGGGATCACGACCGGAGCCAAAGGGAGGCACCTAAGGACCATCCAGGTACCCCACAAGCGTCCAACTCTTGATCTCGGATCATGTCTTGATAGAGTGGTGAGTTCAAGCCCTGCTTTGGGCTCTACCACGGGTGCGGGAACTACTTAAAACAAACAAAAACCTACTTTAGTACAAGTTCCTCCTGCTATCTGAAAGAAATACAAAGAGGATTTTCATTTTAAGGATAAAAGTGAAAAAAAAACAAAAATAGCATTCAGTTTGTTTTGCAGTGAGGCATTATAGAAGTGGCACCTACCCCGACTAGTGAGAGTGGCGCCATCAAGCTTCTTCCCTGGGAACTACGCTCAGCGTCTCAGCATCAAGCCACCAGAGCTTTGACTGCTGTCTGTGAGCATCTGTTCTTTATCTTGACTTATTTGTGCAACTGTTAGCAAGATGTGTCCTAAAGGATCAGAAAAGCCTAACAGAGGTAATTTTGGTTCTGGGAATGTTCAAAACTTTCTCCATATAAACGAATAGTAATTGCTTCTTCACTTTATACCATTTCGGCTTACAAAAGGTTTCATAAGAATGCTCCACTTTCAGATAGTGGAGAAAACTTTCAGTACATAAAAGTTTAGTAATCAGAATGACTGTAACAAATCAGCATGTAAAATAATATAAATAACCAAACAGGAAATCAAGCAAAAGAAACAGATATTTCACAGATTAAAAACAAGATTGCCATAATTCTATAAGGGTGGAGTTGGGGATATGAATTTTTATTAGTTTAGTTCATATTTACATGCAGGTTTCATGTGTGTCAATAATGCATGATCAGAATTTAAAAATATATTTGCTGGCAATTCCATGATGAATGGTATTATAAATAAAAATAGCATGATTTATACTATTTCATAAGTTTCTTAAGAAAACTACTTGAAGTATTAATTTCTTGGTATAAGATTTAAAAAAGAAAACTAGGCTGACCAAAGATGAGCTGTACTAAATCAGGAAAAAATTATGATATTTTTTCACAACAGATCTAATGAAAGTTTCTTTGATTTTAAGCAAAATGAGATAATTGAAAAAATAATAATAATTGAAGGAATCCATTTAAATTCAGAGAAGAATACTAGAAAAGACTGAACATTAATTTGATCAAATATTGTATTTTTTTCTAAACAAGTTACTTTATGGGTGCCTGGGTGGCTCAGTTGGTTAAGCGACTGCCTTCGGCTCAGGTCATGATCCCGGAGTCCTGGGATCGAGTCCCATATCGGACTCCCGGCTCTGCGGAAAGTCTGCTTCTCGCTCTGACCTTCTCCCCTCTCATTCTCAGTCTCTCTCTCTCTAATAAATAAATAAATAAATAAATCTTTAAAAAAAAAAAACAACAAGTTACTTAAAATAATTGTAAAATACCCTATCAGGGGTAATATCAAAGCAGATTTTTATAAGGTCCTAGATAATGTCCCCATCTCTAATTTAGGCACTTTAATTTTGACAGTTATCCTGCGATAAGCCAGAGGCATAGGAGACTGGCTCCCAGGAGGGAACTCCAGATTTCAGCTATGTACCTGATGAGTTGAGGTTCCTTCCTAATATCCAAAGAGTTGTGTCTAATGCATCATTGAAAATTCCTTTCCCAAATCTAATAGAAGCTGTGATACAAAGGTACATTTTGGAAAAGTTAAAAAATGGGTAAAATCTGAAGCCATGAAAATTAATATGACAGCCCAGAAAAAAATTGTAGTATTAAGAGGAGGACTTAGAAGAGACATTTCAGAAAAACAAATCAAAGTTTGGGAAAGAGGGCTCAGTTGGTGAAGCTTCTCCTTAGGCTCAGGTCATGATCCCCGAGTCTTGAGATGGAACACAGTATCTGCTGCGGTGCTCAGCAGGGAGTCGGCCTCTCCCTCTGCCTTTACTCCCTCTACTTGTGCTCTCTCTCACTGATAAATAAATAAATAAATAAATAAATAAATAAATAAATAAAATCTTACACACACACACACACACACACAAACCGAAGTTTGGGAAGGAAGTTTTTTTTTTTAAGATAGATTTTATTTGTTTGTTTGTTTGTTTGTTTGTTTTAGAGATGGGGGAGGAAGAGGGGTAGAGGAAGAGGGAGAGAGAGTCTTAAGCAAGCTCCATGCTGAGCAGGGAGGTCCACACAGGGTTAGATCTCACCACCCTAAGATCACTACCTGATACAAAACTAAGAGTCCTAAGCTTAACCAACTGCACCACCCACAAGCCCCAGGAAAAAGTTTTTTTTTTTAAAAATGTTTCTAGAAGAGTGGTCAGAGATGTAAGAAGAAAAGTAGGTGGTGTGTGTGTGCATGTGGTGTGTGTGTATGTGTGTGTTCTCACCTAAAGCAAAGGAAAAGTACACTGTTGCACATGGCGCACACTGGTGCACAGACCAGTGTGGTAAAATGTTCTATGCAGCAAAGTGACTCTAAATGAAGGAAGGATTTGATAGTTTACCATATGGGCCTGGACAATATAGGTAGTTATGTAGGGAGGGACAGTTATTTACTTTTTTCATCAGTGAAACAACCTGAATATTTTCAAATACATATAAAAAGATCTAGAAGAGAGGAAGTGAATAAAGATAAGAATATGCTATTAAAGAAATCCCTGGGAGGACAGAAGAGCATTGAATCAGGGCAGAGATGAAGAAATCAGATTTTAGTTGCAGAAGAAACTCTTATCCATGTATGTATTTTTTCCTTTTCTTTGCTTTTGTTCTTTTCTCCTTCCTTCCTTCCTTCCTTCCTTCCTTCCTTCCTTTTTCTTTCTTTCTTTCTTTCTTTCTTTCTTTCTTTCTTTCTTTCTTTCTTTCTTTCTTCTTTCTTTCTTTCTTTCTTTCTTTCTTTCTTTCTTTCTTCTTTCTTTCTCTCTCTCTCTCCTGTGTTTTGCCTTTTTGAGGAAGTTGATCCAGTTCCTATCTAAATGCATTTTATTTTCTCTCTGAAATGAGAAGGAAGGTCATCTGAGATTGAGAAGATTAAACTGCATTTAATGGGATTGGGAAAGGAGCAAAAGAGTTAGTGTGGGGAATAGAAAGTAAACCTAAGTAGGGGACTTAAAAGGATTTCCAGGTGGTGGTGAAGTCTGGTTCCATAATATGGTCTCCAAAATGTAATGAAGGAAGACGGACCCCCAAGTCCATCGCCTGCACATATGTGAGCAGTGAGTACTGAGAGCAGAGATCATTTCTTTATTTGGTTGAAATATGGATTCCATAAATATGGAAATATGGATTAAACTTTACTGTTATTTTTTTTATTATTATCCACCAAGTATTCACAATATCCAAATGGCATCGCCATCTGAACATGGGAAAAAAATTAAAAAATAAATAAAAGCTGTTCATATCAGCTAGTAGATATATAAAGTCATAAAGTTTCCTTTTGCTTTTTTAAAAATATTTTATTTATTTGTTTGACAGAGAGACAGAGATCACAAACAGGCAGACAGGCACGCAGATAGTTAGGCAGAGAGAGAGGGGGAAGCAGGCTCCCCGCTGAGCAGAGAACCTGATGTGGAGACCATGACCTGAGCCGAAAGCAGAGGCTTTAATCCACTGAGCCACCCAGGCACCCCATCCTTTCACTTTCTTAAAACTTAATTCTCCCATTAACAGCTTGTGTCATTCCCAAATCCTTATAGAATAGTTGCTATATTTGTTTACTTACTATTCACTTACAATTATGTGTACATAAAGATATTCCCATACATACCATATATGCAAGGATATCTGGGAATAGACCAACTTTTATGTTCTTATATGTTTAGACATTTTTGTATGCATAGGCTTTCCAGATTTCAACAGCCTTTATTGTAGACTCTATTTGCATAGTCCCTGTTTTCCTTGAGTATTATACTATTAGAAAGTTTTGTAATCTTATCATCTGTTCAATTAAAAAAAAAAATCATGTGTTACAATTTGCTGCACCTATACATCAAAACTACAGTATCTAAAAAGGAATTTGCATAATTAGAAACAAATTAGCTGTTCTATTAACTACTGGAATGTGAAATTTCGACAAGAGATACAAAAAGAATATCTTGCTATATAAACATTTCCAGAAAACAAGGTATTTACTTCTTTTAACTTCAAGTGAAGATATTGGAATGAAAAATAAGAACAAAGCTTCTAACTGAATTTTCCATTTATGGTGCACAAATTTAAATTTAAAATTCCCAGTAGATGGACATAGATAAAATTCACAGTAAATAGAAGCAAGTTGTGTTTTTGAGTTGAAAGTTAAGATTAAAATGCACTATTGCAAAGTATTAGAAAAGCACAAAAACGGAAAATAAACGTGTATATTGTAATAGATGATAATTCACAACAAGCATGATCTTCAGAATTAAAGTCTTGAAATATATTTTCACTAGAAAGTAAAATAAGTGTTCTAAGATTAGAAGTTCCCCAAAATAATTTTATGGAACATTTATTTGTATGCATAATTTAAGGAACTGTAAAAGTCAAATGGTATATGTGGTATAAGAATTATGTTTAAGATATTCATAAAAATATTTCCTAAGAGTTCAATATTTAATAATTTGATTCACCAAATGAATCAGTGTCTGTAGGATTTCACAGTAGATAACAATAAAGATCTAAAACTCAATATTATGTTAAAATGTTAAAAAGATTCCAGATCCATTTGAAAAATTAAAACTATCTTTCTATATGTATGTATATATATATATATGATTATTTATTTATTTATTTGACAGAGAGAGAGAGAGAGAGATTACAAGCAGGGGGAATGAAAGGCGGAGGGAGAGAAAGAAGCAGGCTCCCCGCTGAGCAGACAGCCCTTTGTGGGGCTTAATCCCAGGACCCTGAGATCATGACCTGAGCTGGAGGCAAAGGCTTAAGGACTGAGTCACCCAGGAGCCCCTAAACCTATCTTTTAAACTAGATAAACAGTCAACTTCTAGATCATAGTGTCCCTCCAAAATATTTTGTTTGTTAATTCATTTAATCTGTCATTATATACCCACATATATGAACCACTATATTGTATGTATCATTTGAGAAGATGGTAGTATCAAGAGCAGTTCTTACTCATATATTGTACCCTAATCCTTGCAGGAATATATGCTCTGTAATAATAAAACGGGTTTCATAGTACAGATTCATACACAGGTATTTGTACAGATGTGGGGAGAAGTATTTATAGTAGATTTAGAATACAATACTATTTACAGTAAGACTAAGAGAACTTTCTAGAATAGATTATATTTGTCTGTACTTTAAGAGATAGCTACCTGTGGATATGGAAAGAGAAGAATATAGAATATGCAATGCTACAGGAACACAAAAGTTCATTGAGGGTAACATCCAAGGAAACTCTATTGACTTGTGACGAACTAATATGAAGTATCAAATTTTAGTTTATTAAAAAACAAAATCTAAGAAACTGGAGGATATTTTTAATTTTGAAGTGATCATAAATACACACTAATGATGAAGGAACAGAAGGCTAGCTGAGGACAAAGCAGAAGCTGACACCCTGCAACCTCCCCCCACCCCCAACTCCTGGGTGGGACAAGTGTGACATTCTTCCAGGAATCCTGCAACTATCTTAATGTCAATTAATACTTTGCTGGAGGGGAAAAACACCTTAACCTGAGGAGAGCAGGCCTCCTGTATCTTGTAGGTCCTCTTTAGCATATGAAAGTTCTTCTGATACCTCCATTTTCCTCACCTCCCCCAACCCCATAGTATGTAATCAGCCACCCCTCACAACCCTGGTGCAGCAACTCTTTCTGCCCATGAGTCCTGTTCCCATGCTTTAATAAAATCGCCTTTTGCACCAGCAGCATCTTAAGAATTCTTTCTTGGTCCTCGGCTCTGGACCTCACATATATTCTAAAACTTCATCACTAATCTGCAAAGATAGTACATCGAATCCATTTTACCTACCTCCCTACTCCCTCCCATAGTCACTTCTCACATAACTACAGCACAAAAGAAAATCAGGAAATTGATAGCGATATAATACTGTTAGACTACAGATTTTAATCATATCTTAACAATTTTTACATGCACTCACTTATGTCTCTGTGTGTGTATTGCAATGAAACTTCACCACATACAGATTTGTTTTACCACCACCACAACCAAGAAACAGAACTCTTTCATCATCTCAAAGAAACTTCCTTGTATTACCTCTTTGTAGCTGCACCAACCCCACTGTTGCTAACCTCTGAATGTTTATTTTACATTAACAGCCAATCTGTTCTCCATCCGTGTGTTGGCTCAAAAATCTTACATAAATGGAATGTAGAGTATGTTGTATTTTGAGACTGACATTTCCACTAAGCACCTTGAGATCCATAGAGGAGGCTGCACATGTCAATAGTTCATTCCCTTGTAATATTTCATGGCATAGATACACCACAGTTTGTTAAACCATTTACTGATTGAACAACAACAGGGCTGTTTACAATTTTTGGCTATTACAAATAAACCTTCCATGAACATCCATGTACAATTTTTTGTGTGTGTGAACATAAGGTTTCATCTCCCTGAGATAAATCCCAAGAATGGGGCTGTTAGTTCACATAAGTAAGTATATTTTAGTTTTATAAGATACTGCCAAATTGTTTTCCTGAGTATTATACCATTGTATAGTCTTATCAGCAATTTATAAGAAATTCAGTATATCCTTTACCTGGCCAACATTTAGTATTATTATATCTTATTAACTTAACCTTTCTAATATGCCATGATTTAAATTTTCATTTCCTTCCTGCTTAACGGTATTGAACATATTCATATGCTTACTTGCCATCAGTATCTCATCTTTTGTGAAATATCTGCTTATGGTATTTGCCCATTTTCTAATTGAATTTCTTATTTTTTTTAAGTTTCAAGAGGTCTTTAAATATTTAAGAAACTTATCCTCTGTCCATTTGTAGCTTGGAAATATTATTTCCCAGTTGCAGCTTGTTTTTCCATCTTCTCAACAGGGTCTTTCATGGAGTATGAATTTTAAATTTTGATGAAGTGCAATTTATCAATATTTTCTTTTACAGATCATGAGATTCAACGCTTAATATTAGTTGAAAAGTCACTCATACTTCATTTAATTGTCTTTGTAAATTTGCCAAAATCCAGTTGTGCACAGTCCTGTGGATCTATTTCTGGCTTTTCTAATCTTCTTTTGATCTACATGTCTATACCTTTTCAATACACAGTCTTGATTGCTGTGGAAAACTAGTATTCCTAAAATTAGGTAGACTGTTTCTTCTGACTTTATTATTTTAAACAACTGTTCTAGGTATTCTAGTATATTTTAATTTCCATAGATTTTATTATGTTTGTTGATAGGGGTGCCTGGGTGGCTCAGTCAGTTAAGCAGCTGATCTCAGGGTCCCAAGATGGGGAGAGTAGGGGCCCACATTGGGCTCCCTGCTTAGGGGGGAGTCTGCTTCTCCCTCTTCCTTTGCCCCCCCTGTTTGTACTCTCTCTCTATCTCTCAAATAAATAAATTCGAAA
Organism: Nasua narica; assembly: GCA_028533885.1. Lineage (NCBI taxonomy): Eukaryota > Metazoa > Chordata > Mammalia > Carnivora > Procyonidae > Nasua > Nasua narica. The sequence continues at coordinate 51,238,030 of CM052802.1, forward strand.
GAAAGAAAGGAAGGAAGGAAGGAAGGAAGGAAGGAAGGAAGGAAGGAAGAATATCAATAAAAACAAACAGTGGCGCCTGGGTGGTTCAGTGAGTTAAAGCCTCTGCTTTCAGCTCATGTCATGATCTCGGGGTCCTGGGATCTAGCCCACATAGGGCTCTCTGCTCAGCAGGGAGCCTGCTTCCCCCTCTCTCTTTGCCTGCCTCTCTGCCTACTTGTGATCTCTCTCTCTCTCTGTCAAATAAATAAATAAAAATAAAATCTTTAAAACAAACAAACAAACAAAAAAATCCCAACTTGCTGGGATTTTAGTAGGCATTGTGCTGATCCTAAAGATCCATTTTGGGATAACTGACATATTAACTATGTCAAAGCTCCCAAATCAAGAGCACAGTATGTCTTTTCCTTTATCAGATTTTTTGGGTAATTTTTCTGCATTTAGATTTTTTTAAAGATTTTATTTATTTATTTGACAGAGAGAGATACAGCAAGAGAGGGAACACAAGCAGGGGGAGTGGGAGAAGAAGAAGCAGGCTCCCAGCTGAGCAAGGAGCCCAATGTGGTGTTCCATCCCAGGACCCTGGGATCCTGACCTGGGTCAAAGGCAGACATTTAACGAATGAACCAACCTGGTGCCCTGTCCCCTGCATATAGAGTCTGTACATGTTTTGTAGATTTAAATCTAAGTATTTCATTTTCTTTGAAACAATTTTAAATGGTGCCATATTTTAAATCGTGATTTCTGAATGTTCATTTGTAGTACATAGAAACACAATTGATTTTTGAATGTTTTTATTGTGTCCTATAACTTTGTTGAATTAGATTATTACTTCTAAATTGTAAGTCCCTAGGGGAACCTGGGTGGCTCAGTTGGTTGGGCAACTGCCTTCGGCTCAGGTCACGATCCTGGAGTCCCGGGATCAAATCCCACCTGGACCTCCCTGCTCAGTGGAGAGTCGGCTTCTCTCTCTGACTCTCCTCCTTCTCATGCTTTCTCTTACTCTCAAATAAGTAAATAAAATTGTAAATAAATAAATAAATAAATTGTAAGTCTCTCATGATTTTCTATGATTTTTCTATATCAATTGATATGATCATGTAAGTTTTCTTCATTAGCTTATCGATGTGGTTGATTATATTGATTGATTTTGAATATTTAAATAATCTTACATTTGTGGAATTAATCACACCTGCTCATGGAGTATAATTATTATACATAATATATTTATTTTCTTTTATGTGTTCCAAAGTAATCATTGTGAAGGAGCAGAGCAGGGTTGGCTCATTTTGCTTACACCCGCCTTCTTGTGTGTGCCCCCACAGGACCTGCCTCTGGGAGGGTTAGAGTGTGGCTCAGCCCTCCTTTGAGCTAATTGGCCCAGACTGCCTGTAGGTTGGGTATGGGTTAGCCAATAGGAACGCGGAACCCCTGACTGGGAAAGAATATAAACTCTGCCTTTTGCCCCCCAAACTTGCGCGCCAATTCTGGCCAGGGTGATAGGCTAGTTCAAATAGTTACTAAGCAACTTTCTGTGTGTTACAATCTCATTGGCCACTGGCCCCTCTAAAACTGCTGCGCTTTTTGAAACTCGCTCTCTTTCTCTACACCACGCTGCTGCATCAGTGAGTGTGGGAGACTGAGCTCAAGCTAGCTTGAATAAAGGGCTCTTTTGCTTTTGCATCGGACTCGGCTCCCTGGTGGTATTTGGGGATCTCAAAATCCGGACATAACAATTGCTTTTGAAAAAATATCTTTTAATATAAAAGTTTTCTTAATATTATTTTTTACTTAGGAATCTTTAATGTAACTGGTTTTAGTCAATGAGGTCTTGTTTGCAATATAATTTGTGTGAATAGAATTTATTATCTTTTTCAAAAAGTTACCAGGTATTTTATGTGTTAGCAAGTCTTTTAAAAGTTTAAGTTCATTTTATCTATGTTTAAAAATACTCTATGTGATCCATCAATACATCTTTTTGCATTAAATTTAAATAACAAAACATGAATCCAGTATATAAACTCTTTTTTTAAGGATTATTAAAATAATTTCCATTTTCTGAGCTGGAGAACTTTTGGTAGCATTCATTAACTAATGATGCTGATGATATTTAAATAGTAAATTATGTTTTTGTAACACATTTAACAAGTGTGTTAGGTGCCTAGCATATGTGTTAGTTCACAGAATCTTCACATAGGTCAATAACCAAAGCATTAAACATGATTTATAGTATTTCGTTTTGATCATTTTGCTGTTAACAGGTGGAGCATGTATTGCATAGAGCAATGGGTGTGGTACGTGAACAATGAATCTTGTAACACTGAAAAAAGAAAATAAAAGTATTTGGTGGAAAAAAAAATAAAGTACCCTCTCACAGCCTCAACAACAACAACAACAACAACAACAACAACACGTGACAGAACAATCAAGGGATGCAGAAGACTAGTATCCTCCCATTAAAACAAAAACAAAAACAAAATAAAACAAAAAACCAAAAAGGCCTATTTGCTAACACCAAAGAGGTAGATACTATTAATTAGGGCAGTTTACAGATGAGGAAAGTAATGCCTCAAAAAGCTAATTAATATTCTATTTTCACATAGATAGTAAAGATCTTGTTTTGTTATGGAACCTGGACTGGATTGCTGGACAGAAGAACCAAGCCGCACTCAGAGATCTTGGAGGAGAGGAGATTTGCTTATTGCAGGCAGGCTCAGAGGAGAGTGATCTCCAAAGGTCAAGCATGGAGCACAAACAAAAGGGGTAATTTACACACTTCCACTTCCCCATACTTGGTCCTTTCGGTGCTCTTTGGAAGCAGGGCAGCGGGAGACACCAGAGGGTCGTGGCAGGAAGCGGAGCAGAGAGAAGAACCCAGAAGAGCCCTGGGGCAGGGACTGGGAGTCCTTTGTTGGCTCAGTCTGCCATCATTTCCCTTATCAGTTTATTTATCTATTGATTTATTTAGAGAGAAGGCATATGTATGCATAGGTATACCTGAGTTGGGGGAGGGACCATACATAGAGGAAGGGGAGAGAATCTCAAGCAGACTCCCAGGGACAAACTTAGAACCTGACAGGGGCCTCAATCTCATGACCCTGAAATCATGACCTGAGCCAAAACCGAGAGCGGGGTGCTTAACTAACTGAGCCACCCAGGTGCCCCTATTTTTACATAGATAGTAATGATGAAATTTGTAACTAAATCTACATGTTTGCCAAACTTATTTTCTCTCTGCTTTCTATTTTGAATAAAGTATTATAATACTTTATTATAATAGCTTATATATAGCTTGCTATAGTACAATTACAACATCTTCTGTCTCAGAATAATGTAACCATTTTAAGCTATTGTGCTAGTAATTTATTGCCATATTATTGCTCTGTGAAAAAGCACCCCAAAACTGAGTATTTTAAACAATAATTCACTGTTCCTGATATGTTAAAAATTAGGTCAGGGTGGAGGGGTTCTTGTATCAGCTGGTCTCCCTTAAATGGCTACTACTGAAGCTAGGTGGCTTTGCATCTGGGAGTCATATGGTTCTTGGCTGGGGTATCTCAGCTCTCATCCATGTATTTATCCTCCAGCAAGACAGTACTGGTTTCCTTTCATGGAGAAGACAAAAGTCTAGGAGAAAATGTATAAAATCCTATTAAGGCTTAGGTTCAGAAATTCCACTGATAAAACAAGTCATCTGGCTACTTCAGATTCAGAGTGAATATATAGATTCTGCCCTTTAATAGAGAGATCTGGAAAGATATTTCTTTACTTACTTCAGAGAGAGATAGAGAGAGTGCTGAGTCCAAGCCTGACCTGGGGCTCAATCTCACACCCCTGAGATCATGACCTGAATAGACAGCAAGAGTCAAATGTTTGAGCCACCGAGGTGCCCTTGGAAAGATATATTTCAAAAGGGATGAATATAGAAATGTGTAGAGAATTAGGGCAATCATTCAATCATTGCTGGCATAATTATGAGATAGGGAAACTGAAGAGACCCCATGAAAGAAAAAGCTGGTTTTTTTTCCTTCTTTTGTTTCTTACACAGTTTCTATTCTTGCTAGGACCAGTATCCCCACCCCACTCTACACATGCCTTGTAATACAAATAACATATGTCCTCCTTTTAAGGGACAAAGAGATAATGATATCTTGGAGTGTTCCAGCACTATAAATAACATCTAAGGCATGACTGGGCGGGGTCCTCAAAAAAGTTCTACAAAACCACTGACTCTAAACACTTGACACGAAGACTTCGGGGAATGAGTGACATAAGAAGGACACCCAGACCCTGTGCTTATTCTGAATAGTTCCTGGATGCCTAAGAGGACACGTGCACTGGACCACAATCACCAATAAAAACCTCAGATTCCAAGCAAAGAGGAGACATGCTCTTCTCCTTTCCAAGTCTCCTGGATGATCCATCCATCTCTCTTTCTCTCCCTCTCTCTAGATATATATATAATATATATATTTAATATATTTATTATATTATATAAATTTATTTTATATATAAATTTATATTATATAGATTTATATATTATATATATAAAATATTATATATTTTGTATATTTATATATAAATATATTTAATAAACTCTGCTTTTACTTCCTGCTGGCTCACATTTGATTTCCGTTCTGCATGAAGCCAAGAACCCTTTCGGCTAGTCCTGTAGGACCCCTGCTGGGTCTTCAACTGGCCTGCCTGCATTAATTATACTATGTCTTGAGCTATTTATTTCCAAACTTCATTTCACACTTTAAAATTACAGAGTGATATTGTTAAATAATTAGTCACACTTTTTACCGAAAGCAAAAACTAAGAAAACAGTAAAGCCTTTATGATTTTGTTTTTACGAATTAATGATTTGTATAACTATATTTTGCTGAACAAATTGGAATATTTCTTTTTTTTTAAAGATTTTTTATTTATTTATTTATTTATTAGGAAAGAGAGAGAGTGAGAGAGAGCAGGTCAGAGTGAGAAGCGGACTCCCCATGGAGCCGGGAGCCCGATGTGGGCTCGATCTCGGGACTCCGGGATCATGACCTGAGCGGAAGGCAGTCACTCAACCAACTGCGCCACCCAGGGGCCCCCAAATTGGAATATTTCTATCTGTGATTTTTGTGGATTCTTTTTTTAAATTTTAAATATTTATTTATTTATTTGAGAGCTCTATATAGCAATGACACAAGTGGCGGGAGGGCCAGAGGGAGAAGGAAATGCACAAGCAGACTCCCCACTGAGTACAGAACCTGATGCAGGGCTCATTCCCAGGACCCCAAGATCATGAACTGAGCAGAAGTCAGAGGCCCAGCCCACTAAGCCACCCTGGTGCCCCTAATTTTTGTGGATTCTTTACCACCATCACCACTACCATTTTTTCTCCTTATATGTGGAAGTCATTTGTTATTTTCTCTAGGAAAATTAACTTTCCCCAGGTGTCATCAAATATATTTTACCATTATTAATTCTATTGATCTTTAAGCTATACCAAGGATAAATAAGACAAAGGGAATCTGGGCATCAGGGACTTCCAGATCTATGTTTGAACTTCAATTTTTTATACTGGTTTTGATAAAGATACAGCATTTTTCTTTTTGAGATTTACAAACTGAAGTGGTTTGACAGCACACTGAAGCAATTCTTGATTTTTTTTTGTTTATAATTTTTAAGGGTTGAAAATTTAAATATAAGTTCTCCTAATACATATTCCTTGAATACATGCTCTCTGCAGAATTTGAGCTGCATCTATTGCTTGTGAATTTTTTGCTTGGTTTTGAATTCATACTGCAGTGTTGGGAAAGTTTTATGACTCTGGATTCTACTGAGAATTATGAAGGTTCAATACTGAGAATGACCTGAAAATAATTCTCATGTCCAATTGTATCAGCTTCCACTTCTACTAATTAACTGTACATTGCCCAGTATATAACTGGCTACTTAAGAATATATATAAATGATCTGATTTGGATTTTTTGAACTGAAGTAATGATGTTGTAGTGTGAGCTTTGACAGCTTTTTTTTTTTTCTTTTTGATAATGAAAGTGCCTGACTTAAGCTTTGATTTCTAGTATCCATTTGAAAGAGTATCCATTCAAAGTATCCATTCAAAGTATCCATTCAAAGCCAGCTATGTTGAATAAACACCTTACCAGCCACAGGATTTGATAAAGAGCCAGACCACAACCCTCCAACCCCCACCTTCACCCCCTGCCCCCAAGCTCCTGTGTTTTAGAAAATTTAGTTGATTTCAGTTACTCACTTCCCTGTCTTTTCTGTTTACCTCACTTTAAATTCCCCGCTGTTACATTTTAAATTCACCGTTAAAGATTGAGCCTGTGAAACCTGAGACTCCCCCACTCTTGACCCCAATAAAAGCAGAATCCCCAGTGTATGAGCTTTCCTCCTTCTCTCTCTCTCTCTCTCTCTCTCTCTCTCTCTCTACCAGAGGGCCCCAGGGGTATTGTGTCACTTCCAGGTCTTGTAAGTAATAAACATTCATTTTTTTTTCAAAGTTTCCTGATGGTTGTTGCTGCAGGGCATTTTGCAAGCATAATAAAAGTCACAGGGGTCAGTCCAGTTGTAAGCCTGCTTTGGAAAGAGAATATGTCTGTGGGAAGCTCACTGCAAATGGGGTGAATGCTTTTAGGCATTTCTAGCCAGTAGCATTACTAATAATAGGCTAGGACAAGCACTAAACAGTTGTATGCAGTGGGAATTATATTTGTCTCCTAGAATAAATTATTTAAATAACGTTGAAAGATAAAGGTTGATATTTTTCTCACGTAAAGGAATTCCAAAGTAGGGAGTCCATCATAACTATTGTGTAAGGTCTACGGCATCATCAACATCCCAATTTTCTCTCAAATGCATCATTTTAACTGCACAGTTCTAGTGTCAGGCTCGTCTTATGTCCATGTGTTTTCTTGGGTAGCTCCAGTCATCACCCTATGTTTCCAGGAAAAACAGAAATAAGACTTTCTGAAATAAGCTTTCAAAAATGGTCATAAAAAAATCATCTTTCTTTAAAGAGTTTTCTTGGAAAACCAACCAAGTAATTCTCCTTATATCCAATTGGTCCTACCAATATAAAACTAAATAAAACTAGGAAATGAGGCAAATATTAAGAAATAAGTCATCCAGAGTTCTGATAATAGAAAATTTTGAAAAACAATGGATGTTGGATAAGTACTTTGTACTCCAGATGCCAATTAATCTTAGTGCATTCTGTAAGATACCATGATGCCACATAAGAGATTCTAGTCAGAGCAAATATGTTTGGATGTCAAAATTATACACAACACAACTTTCATGGTTGTGGGTGGGAAGTGGGCTTTAAATTGGACTAGTATGTAAGTGGTACTAATTGAATTGGGCAGTACAGAAACTACAAAGCCATAGGAAGCATTTCCAAATCCATCTGATTCAATCAAATGAAAATTTAAGTCAAAATTACTTTCATTCTACCCCTAAGATGTTTATCATGGGTGAAACAAAGATGAGAGGTATGCATTTGAGTAGAATAGGATTATAAACAGTATCTTAAAAGGAAAGAGAAAAGTTTGAAAGTTCAACTAGTTCTGTAGATAGTATATCTGAAACATGGCTAGGCACTGAGAATTATTAAATATTTGGGGAAATAATAAGAGAAAAGAGAGCTAATCTTCAAATATTTGCCCTCAGGAAATTTGGCATGTTCATATACATATATATGAAGCTTACTTCTTCTAAATAAGAAGCAGTTTACCACACATACACACACACTGTCACACAAATTTGATATCATTTTAATTCATGTCTATCATAAAATTTATTTGTTGAGTAGATCTGCCTTGTATTGGATTGTTTGTAAGGTTGAAGATTTTTGATAGCTGATATTTTCAGTGAAAATAATATAGACATTTTCTACCAGGAAGAGGCTCTCTCCAGCTTGGTATTCTGCAGTCTATTCCCAATCTGCTAACGCTTAGTGAGCATATATACCAAGTGGTGAAACCAAGAACTGAATTTGCTTTTAATTACCTGTCTGTTTTATTTATTCTTCTAAGAGAGATCGAGTCTGGAATCTCCCTATAGGTCTTTTCTGTAATCATTAAGCATTTCAAGGAGCAGTTGGTTTATATTAAAAGTTCAATAGGGCATAACTATTTCTCCTCATCTTCTGAAGTAAAATAATTCACTCTTGTTCAGGTGTTATATGAGACATCATTTCATTTGAAGAGGCAGAGAAAATTAATGAGTTTGAAGGCAATTGAGCTATATTTTCAAATAGTAAAAGCAATGAACTAGACACACATTGTTTATTTTCTACTCTAAAGGCAATATCATTGTACTACGTATTGGTCTATAAAGAAATAAAACCATGTTGCAGCAATCCTCAGGTCAACAAACATTCAAAACACCACAATATTGAAAGTGGAACCTGGAGGCACCCAGAACTCAAAGAGGGAAACTGGGGAAAATTAACATCTTGGATTTCAAAAGAACTGTAGTAAAAATGATAAACCTAAAGCCTAAAGAATTTATTTTTATTTTGAAAAAGTAGAAAAAAACATTTCAGAAGTCACTTTTAAGGCATTATCTATGTGAATTATATCCAATGAGAATCCTATCGAGGAAGGCAATATTTGATTTGCCCAGAACAAGAATAATGAAATCTTTATTAATTAAACTTAACTAAAAGTAGTCACTCTGTAAATATGTGCTGTTTATTAAATATTTTTCAGTTGAGGAAAAGAACACAACAAAATATCTCATTTTAATTAGATCTTTGGAAGCATAGTGAATTTTCAGTTTCTAACACCAATTAAGCATGATGAATTACACTAATCCCTGAATAGATATTGTTGAAAAAAAGACATACAGATGGCCAATAGACCCATGAAAAGATGCTCAACATCATTCATCATCAGGGAAATGCAAGTCAAAACCAGGATATATACCTTATACCTGTCAGAATGGCTAAAATAAAAAGACAAGAAATAACAAGTGTTGGGGAGGATGTGGAGAGGAAGGAACAATTGTGCACTGTTGGTGGAAATGTAAACTGTTGCAGCCATTGTGAAACAGTATGGAGATGTCTCAAAAAGTTAAAAATAGAAATACCATATGGCCTAATAATTCCACTACTAAGTATTCATCCAAAGAACATGAAAACACTAATTCAGAAAGATACATGCACCCTTATATTTTTGCAGCATTTTTTTTTTACAATAACCAGGATATAGAAGCAACCTAAGTAACCTAGTTGTCCATAAATGGATAATGGAGATGTTATATATACACATACACACATGCATGCACATACACAATGGAATATTATGCAGCCATAAAAAATGATGAGATCTTGCCATTTCTAACAATAGGGATAGAGCTAGACAGTATTATGCTAAGCAAAATACACCAGACTGAGAAAGACAAATACAGTATGATTTCACTCATTCATGGAATCTAAAAAACAAACAAAAAAGCAGAATCAGATCTATAAATACAGAGAACAAATTGATGTTTGCCAGAGGGGAGGTGAGTGGAGAAATGGACCAAATAAGTGAAGGGGAGTAGGAGGTACAGGCTTCCAGTTATGGGATGAATAAGTCACAGGAATAAAAGGCACAGCATAGGGGATATAGTCAATGATATTGTAATAGTGTTGTATGGTGTTGTATGTAGTGTTGTATGGTGACAGATGGTAGCTACCCTTGGGAGCACTGCATAACATATATGTATGCATTCAACATATATACTCAACATAGATGTTGAATCATTGTGTTGCACACCTGGAACTGAGCCAAAATTTTAACCCAGCTATCTGAATCAAGAACTATACCTTACACTCTAAAGCCCTGCACATGTGAAGTGCTCAATGCGGATTTCTTATTTTCATTGTTAATGTTCATAGAAATACTTACTGCTTTGTGAGACACCTGCCAGGAGTTCAAAGATCAATTTTGTACTTTGAGATGTATGGAATCTAAAGTCTGACAATTTTATCCTAGATTTGTTCAAGAATTATTAACAGGGTCTGTTCTAATCAGACCTATATACCATGTAAAAGTATTCTCAAAACATAATCCACAGCCTGCATTAGTATAAATTTGAGTGTGTTAAAATGCAGATTTTTGGATCCTAACCTAGACACACTGAATCATTTTATGAGAAGTGAACTCAAGAAATGAATAATTTGGGGCGCCTGGGTGGCTCAGTGGGTTAAAGCCTCTGCCTTCGGCTCAGGTCATGATCTCAGGGTCCTAGGATCGAGCCCCGCATAGGGCTCTCTGCTCAGCAGGGAGCCTGCTTCCCCTTCTCCCTCTGCCTGCCTCTCTGCCTACTTGTGATCTCTCTCCCTCTGTCAAATAAATAAATAAAAAATCTTAAAAAAGATGAAATGAATAATTTAACTATCACAATTATCACTGCAGTAGATGAAGTGAAGAATTCCTTAGTTTTCATTGTTCATTTTAGACAATCCAATAATAATTTCAAATAACAAGATCCCAAGGTATAAATAAAAAAAAAATGCAGTCATCCAGCTGAGCAGACTCTCAGAAAACCATCCAACCATTCATTCATTCAAAAAATCTATGTTGACTTTTTGCTATACGACAGATGTTACACTGGATGCTGGAGATGGGGCTTTAGCTCTGTGGAGATTATTCTAATATGATTTTAAAAAACAAACAAAAAAACAAGGAATTAAGCTTAACCATACTGAAAAAATTTTGGTGAAAAGAGAGAATTGAAGAGGTAACAGTCCCCTTTTATTAAACATCCATTCCTCTACTATGTCAGAGCTTGTTGCGTCAAGTTCTGAATGGAGTGTAAAATGATTATTACTGATTACTTTAAACCGAGTGTGTTGCTTGACTCTGTTCTTATAGAAAGCAAAGCAATGGGCAAGATTCCAATCCTGAATTTGCCATCTATTAACGTAAGATCTGGGACTAGTCAGTTTTATCCATAACGCAGTTGTAGCTCCACATTTTCTATCTATGTCACAGTCTCATTATAGCACTATGCGATCTAAAAACTACTTAGGAATCAGTATAGAAAATATGGCATCCTGGGGTGCCTGGGTAGCTCAGTGGGTTAACCCTCTGACTTCAGCTCAGGTCATGATCTCAGGGTCTTGGGATAGAGCCCCACATTGGGCTCTCTGCTCAGCAGGGAGCCTGCTTCCCCCTCTCCCTCTGTCTGCCTCTCTGCCTACTTGTGATCTCTTTCTCTCTGTCAAATAAATAAATAAAATCTTAAAAAAAAAAGAAAAGAAAATATGGCACCCTAAATATATTCTGTTAGCCTTATCAGTAATAGTTATTAATAAAATACATTTCTCAAGTTACAAATAACTTAGGTAGAATGCTTATACTTCTGATGCTCAGATCTCTAAGGCCTGGAAAACATGGAGAACTAAGGGGAGTCTACCTTGAGGCCTTGTTTTCCAACGTATTTTATATTTTCCTAGTGCTATTGTCTTGTTACTGAGGTCTACATTTGTATAATTGATGCAGTTCAATGTAAATAAAATGTTAAAAATAGCTCATGGGTTTCATGATGCATATCTCTCTTTAAATTGATATAGTTGTTGGGATAGTAATTTTTATTACCTTGTTAAATCTATGGTCACTATTAATCTAAACTGGGATGAGGATCTTACAGCAATAAAAGGTGGCTAATGCCAAGGATAGTACTTATAGCATCCATTTTGAGTGTGGCAATTTTAGTTATAATAGCTTAGTCTTGGGCGCCTGGGTGGCTCAGTTGGTTGAGCAACTGCCTTCGGCTCAGGTCATGATCCTGGAGTTCCGGGATTGAGTCCCACATCGGGCTCCCGGCTCCATGGGGAGTCTGCTTCTTCCTCTAACCTTCTCCCTCTCATGCTCTCTCTCACTTTCTCTGTCTCTCAAATAAATAAATAAAATCTTTAAAAAAAAATAATAGCTTAGTCTCTGCTTTGGTGTAAGTGGTAAAAACAAAGGGAAATGGACAGCCAAATGGTACTATATGAACAAATTGAAAACACAAAGAAGCTGTAAACAAGTGTTTAAAATGAATGCTTAGAAAAATAAACATTCTGATCTATTTTCACAATCACGCCTCACTGTAGCCATAGCAGTAAACTCCTCTAGGTTATCCAGCAGCTTAAAATTCATAATTACACACAGAATAGAACAAGTGCAAAAGAAGGTTCTGTAAATCTATTAGGAGTCAAACCTTGGCACTGCTCTATAGGCAATGATCAAAGAATAGTGTCTTCAAATATAAATTGGGGCAACATTGTACTGCTGCTTTTATTTATAGATGAAACTTTTCTCAACTCTTTTCCCTGAGCTCTTTGCCTTATCCTGAACTTGTTTCACATTCTTTCCCCTGGCGAAGTTCTGTATGATTTGGCTTGTGAGAATTTTCCTCTTTCTTTGCATTGAGGCTGCTGAATTTAATAAAATTTAATTTAATGCAGCACAGAGTTGCCAACTGTTAAAGCCTCACACCAGGGATATCCACTGGTATATCCCTTACACCAATATATAGTGGATAGTATATCCACTGGTAGTGGGATACCAGTGGATATACCAGTGGGATACCAGTGGATATACTATATACTATATACTATCCACTGGTATCCCTTAGAGTGAACCATGAGATAAAACAATAAGTCACATTTTCCATCCTGATATCTAAAGATTGCCAGCCATTATTCTCAGTTTAATATCATTTTCCATTCTTCCAGAAATCTTAGTTTTTAGTTTTGTGTTTTTATTTTCCATTTTCCATAATCACTCCTAAAACATCTATTACATAAAATCTTAACAGATAGTGGTTTTGGTCATTTTATGTTAGTAACATTTTATGTTAAGATGAGTTGGCCTTGGTAGATTTTTTTTCCCCCTAGCATTTCTTGATGGAAAATAATTTGAGAAGCAAAATGTGAAGTGTTCATTAGGTAGTATTTATTAGCCGGGTGGTAACAATTTAGGAATTCCAGGATTATTTGCCATCTCCCATTAATTAATCCCCAAAAGTAACCTCAATCTTTTTTCATGGACTATGAGCTGTGGGCAGTTTATCAAGTGGAGCTCTCATGGTCCCAATTCTATTTCTCACTGTTTTTTTCTCAGCTTATCAGTCAGGCGTGATAGTTCCTCCAGGTGCTCTTGTAAGTCTAACAGATCACCATCATCACTGTCATTTATTGACTGCCAGATAAATACTTCGCAGAGCATGGTGTAAACTGCTTCTCTGGGAAATCCAGCTTCACATATAAATACATCTTTCTTTTCTAAAGTGACACTCCAGTATGTGCTACTAAGCAACAGCTCTCTCTCTGACAGATCTAGTGTTCTTTACTTTTTTCATGGGTCATGTAACCAAGACTTGGGACAAACTTTTACACTTTTTGATTGAAAGATGCTTTTAAGGACACAGAATTTTAAACTCCAGGAACTAAAAAAATCAGTTGACAAAAAGTAATACATTACCTAACTTTTAAGTAGAAAAGTGTGGGCAAAGTAAACAGGGAGACAATGCAAATCTCAGTTATCATTCTGGGTTTGGTGTGGATTTACTGAACCTATTTTGCATATTGTGACCTTGCATGTGTCCTATGTCAATATCACCTTTTCCCTCCAGGGAGTGTACAAATAGCAAGTTGTTTGGTTGTTTGACAAGATTTATTCCCTCCTGTGCTAGTTAGCAATGTACAACCAGACTCTGTTTTCAAAATCTATATTGGTTCTGCTGTTTCTGAAGTTGATCTGGAAAAATGGTTTTATTTATATTTTATTGTTATGGTGATTATCATAGAATCAATACAGATCTAGCTATATGATCTATACTCCTTTTCTCAGCTGGAATCCTTACAAATAAAATAAAATAAAATAAAATAAAATAGTAAAATACTAAAATATAAAACTGAACAAATTTCTAGAAACATTTTGCAAAAACAAAACAAAACAAAAAAAAACAAGGAGGAGTCAGCCAGGAAGTGGACTTAATGAAAGACTATTACCTAGGGAGATCTGAATTGAAAAGGGATATTAAATAAATCTTGTAGATGTGTGCCCCACGACAAAGTAATAAATAGGCCAGGTCAGTTTGGACTGATTGTGAGCTTACATAAGTATCTGAAAGCTTCGAATGAAAATAGACCTGTACCCTATTGAGGAAAATAAAATTACCTTGTTATGTTTAAAATCCATCGCTAGATTGTTAAGAGTAAGACAATCTATATTATCTTCTATTGACCATGCTTTCATGTAATTTCAAGTTCTCTGAAGACAAAAATTATCATTTGGTCCATATTTCAAATTTCAATACGGGTCTAGAATATTTAAACTTTTGACAATTTCCCAAAGACAATATAGTGTATTTCATGCACTAATAGATAATTTATTTGCTTCTATTAATTTTTATAAATCTTTCATTCCAACCACCCTTGAATTCCATAATGCCATATTGTTTTAGTTTTTGCTTACTATCTGAATATTTCTTCTTTATCCCCTTCACTTGTTCATCCTTCAGTTTTTGCTCTCATCCCTAATTAAACACTTAAGCAAATTTGGTCATGTGTGGAAGATATGCTTGGAACTCCATATCACCTCAGCATTCAAGGTATCCATACATGCCAGTGGCTTTATTCTGCAGTACCTGTAATACTGTGCCTGAGAACTATCTCTGGCCACAGGGATGTTCTCCAGCTGCAGCATAAGGCATATCAGAGGTGGCATACAATTAATGTTCTTGGACATAGTCTTCAGCAAATGACAGGCAGGTGTAGTGGATACATAACCCAGCTTCCTTGTCCCTTGGGAGGATAGGGGCAGGGTGTACCAATTCTGAGACATATTATAGTCTACCTAGGGAATATGCTCATTAACCCAGTCTATATTGACTTCTTTTCCTTTTCTCCCGTCTCACTTTCTTACCATTGCTTTATGAAATTACTTTCCACAGAAACTCTCTGTGCTTACATGTATTTATTTGGCCTCTTCTTGGGTTATTCAACCCAAAACAGTATATTATTTGACTTTCTAAAGGTTCAACTTACTTACCATAGAAAAGAAAAGAAAATATCAAACTACAGGATTTTTGTGAGCATAATGAAAAAAATTACGTGAAGCATTTTATATAATAACTATTTTGAGCACAAGAGATATTATTTCCTTTCTTTTCTTTCACCATAAGTAATACTTGCTTATTTCAAATCATCTGCATCAATTGGGTGGCTCTTTTAAAGATTGTATTTTCACTGTTTCTCCCTTGCTAGAATGTTCTCAAAAAAGCATAGGTTGGTAGACTATCGACCAAATGTGGCCTACAGACATGGTCAGTTTGGTTCTCACAGTAAAGGTTAGCCCAGCATTATAAGCTACAATTTTCTACCAACATTTAAGACAAGGAAATTTTATGTTTTAAAGTCTAGATTCCAGGCTTATTTTGAAAAAACAAACAAACAAACAAACAAACAAACAAAACAATGACAGCAAATAGAGAAATTTGAGCCTGGGTTCCTAAATGGCAAGAGTCAGCTAGCATTAATAGACAACTACCCACACTGGATGGAGCATGTACTCCGCTATTATCTCAACAGGATCGCTTGTCAGTTGTGACTCACGGTAACATTTACATTATTTTCCTTAAGAAAAGTTAGGAATAAAGTGAAATGTTTCCTATAATTACTTCTATATCCCAAGAGAGAAAACAAAGAAAACCAGACTGATAATGTTATTGTCCAAATGTATGTGTCAAAATTTATTAATATATGAAAGAGAATTCTATGTTTCTAATTTGCTAACTACACTCTACCTCCTTCAGTTATGCCTGAGGATTTACGAACCGAAGTCTGAAGGGAAAATTCCAGACTCCTTGGCCTTGTCTTAAGAGACTCCACATTTTGGAATCTGTATGTCATCTTAGTCCACTGTTCCTAAATAGCCTTTCTACAATTAGAAAAGTCAACTTGCACATCTCTCTTTTGTGAAGACACTTCTTGGAAGAGATGATAGAACTCATTTATATACATTTCCCTCAGTCACATCCTTTTTTCAAGATTATAATCAAATAATCCAATCCAATCTTAGCACATAATGTTTTATGGTGCTTCCTCCCTTTTGTACTTGTGTTCACTATATTATTCAAGATTAGTTAACACAGTTAAGAGTTTGAAGCATTGTAAAAATGAGATCCCTATAACATAATGGATTAAAGATACTAGAAATTTAGTTCTCTTATGTACTAGTCTCAAAGTAAACAGTTGAATAGGCTGGGCATCTTTACTCTGCATCGTCACTCAGTGAGGCAGGTCCTTCTATCTTGTTTCTCCACCATTTTCTAAGGTTTTTGTTTTCATCTTAACGATCACATCAGTGTTTCCAACATCTAAGTTACTGGAGGAGAAAAGAACGTAGAGGAGCCCATATCCAGTGGTGGGTTAATGCTGATAGTGACTTATTTCAGTTCCATTTATATGTCATCAACAAAAATTTAGTAATATGGCTGCATTTACCTGAAAGAAGGACTTGACATGTACTTTCAATATGGGTGTCTGTATGGCCAGCTATAGTTTTGTCTTATAGAGAAAGAGAAGAATAATTCTGGTGGCAACCTAGTGCTCTCTACCACTGTCACATTATTTCTCATACCAGGTGTGTTGCTCCTGTTCCTTTCTTTCTCTCATTCCAACCTATATTTCATGACCCAATTTGAATAATACCTGTCCCTTAAGTCTCCCTAGTTGGACTTGCTTGCATTTCTTTGATCTTAGATTGTGATTATTGGCCTTATCATCTGATAAACATATGTGTTGAGAAATATCAATGTGCCCAAATGTACAATATTCCTGAGAATAAAAGATGAGTCAGAGATCCAAGGTTTAATAGCAGATTGCAGTTCTATCTACACATTTTAAATTGTTATATTTTTTAAATTATCTCCTCATGGGCTCAAGGCTTATTTCAACAAATTAAGTGCTTTTTTTTTCAAAAAGAGTAAAATACCACCTGCTATATTTATTTTACCCTCATCCAGTACAAGGAATTATGGTATAGCTGAATATTTTTCAACTTACATATAGATTTGGAAAATTCTGCCCCCCCTCAATTCTACTATGTATCCTTAACTGCCTTTATACAGTGGGATTTTAGGTAAAATATGTGAAAATACATTTGTATTTTAAGGGTTTTGACATATGAGTTGTTGAATTGTACATTAAATACACATATTATTGGGTGGTTGTTTAGCCTGGGAATCAGATTATGAGAGATTGTTATTCCCAGACTATGAGAGATTGTTATTGCCATTTGTCATATGTGAACTTGATTTTATCATAGTTTTTGTGTTTTTTAAGAGAAATAATATGCTTTTATTTGCAGTAAAGACAGCAATATCCATTTACCTTCTAAACTCTTAACAAAATGCCTCCAGAAACAATTACTAAACTTTTAGACATTTATAGCTAGTGAAACAGTTGATGTTTCCTGAAGCTGTAGCAATTTACAGCTATGTCCTATCATTCTTTAAATTATCACAGATTTAAAGAGTATCCTTAAATCATAAACAAAAATAAACTTATCTTTTTAAAATTTAAGAATGTTGATTATAAGAACAAACGAGAAAGATAAAAAAGTAAAAAATAAATGTGAAATATTTGGAGTAGGAATTCTGAGTAGCTGTATACAATGTTGGTATTATAGTAAATACATCCTCAAATTTCCTCCTTAAATGATAAAACATAACCTCACACTTATGGAAATTTTATGGAAAATCACACCATAAATATTAGAATACAGAATGCTGAAGTTGCAAAATAATTTTGTGTAAAAAGGATATATTTGGACAAGGTTAAACAAAAAAATCATGTAAAATACCCCAATATTGTAAAATCTAAATAAAACTCCTAAAGTCCTTAGTTAACTAATACAGAAAATCATGAAACAAAATTGTTCATGTGTCAACTGAAAGAAATCGATACTATAAAAGGTATAAAAAATAAAAGTTCCTTGAAAAAAAGAAAAATATGTTAATGCTCTAAAAATTTACATTCAAAAAAACATTGGAGATATGAAAAACTACTTAGAAATTCAAACTAAAAGTAGAAATGGACAAAAAAGGAAAACAAATGGAAGAAAATGCAAACTTATCTCATAAATGGTCTCTTACAAGTTACCCAAAGGATAATAAATTCAAATAGAAATTTAATAAAGAATATTGTACAAAAGCAGGAAAACAACCAAAAGATTTAAAATGAGATAAAGAAGGAAAAAGTCAGAAATAATGAACAGGAAAGGTAGAGAAAGAAGGAATATGACTTACATTGTTGGGGTTTCTGAAGCTCTCACTAGGTGACTGAAAATATCTGAGAATAATCAACCCTAAGACATATTCTACCAAACCTATTAAAAGTCAAAGACAGGGAGCCTGGGTGGCTCAGTGGGTTAAGCCTCTGCCTTCTGCTCAAGTCGTGATCTCAGGGTCCTGGGATGGAGCTCTTCATTGGGTTCCCTGCTCAGCAGGGAGCCTGCTTCCTCCTCTCTCTCTGCCTGCCTCTCTGCCTACTTGTGATCTCTCTCTCTCTGTCAAATAAATAAATAAAACTCTAAAAAAAGTCAAAGACAATGACTAAATTCTGAAAGTTTCCAGACGAAAGATCAAATCAAACAACTTATACAGGTAAAACAATTTGCCTAATACCATACTTTTTACAGCTGATATATAAAGTGAAACAACAATGAAGGAACATTTTTTAAACATTCAATGAAAGTGTGTACCAAGAATGTTATGTATATAAACAAATGAAATTAGAAATGAAAGGGAGAACAGTACATCTAATGCTACAGAAATACACAGGATCATGAAAAACTACTATGAACAATTATATGCTAACAAATTGGACAACCTAAAAGATATGGATAAATTCCTAGAAACATACAACCTATGAAGATTAAATCATGATGAAATAGAAAATCTGAGTAGACTGATTACTTGTAAGTAGATTCAGTCAGTAATCAAAGACCTCCCAACCAAAAGCCTAGGATCTGATGGCTTCCTGGTAAATTTTACCAAATAAAAAAAATGAAAAAAAAAAGTATATTATTTAAATTTGCTGTTTAATAAGCCACCTCAAAACAACATTTATTTGGTTCACAATTCTATGGTTCAACAATTTGGGCCAGGTTCAGCTGGTGGTCCTATGTTGTTGGTTGGGCAGAGTTTTCGTGTTTGCAATCACTTTGTGATAATCAGATGGCTGCTTCTCTGGTTGTGGAAGATTCCTAAAATTGGACAGTTTGTGTCTTATCCACATGATTTCTAATTTTCCAGCATGTTGATTCAGGCTTGGTCACATGGTAGCAATAGAGTTCAAAGAGAGAGAGAGTAGAATCATAAAAAGCCACTTTATACCCTAACTCAGAGCTAGCACACTGTCATTGAAGCTACATTCTGTTTCCAAAAGCAAATCATGAAACAAACTCAAATTCTGGGCGTGAAGGTGTAGTACCCACCTCTTGATGGAAGAATCTATGAAATCACATTGCAAGTGCCATGGACATGGGAAGTAGTGGGAGTTATGGCTATCTATCATTCTATCATATAGAGCACTAAATAAAATATTTTTAGAACTTATTCAATATTTTAGTGCTATGTCTACTTATCGGTATTTATTTAAGTATTTATTCAAATATTTATTCAAGAAATATTTAATTAGTCTTTGTTACATTCCAAACACTATTCTTGCCACAGTAAAGGAATTATAAATAAACTTCATTTTTTCTGTCAAGCTATAAACAATAAAGGGAAATTCAGACAAGCTTGTATAAATAAAAATTTAACATTTGTGGTACACAGCTCCTGATGCCTCTCAGAGAGATCCCTGCCTCCCAATATTCATTCACTTGTATAATCTTTTCTCTAGTAGTATGAGCGAACCCTATTGACTTGTTTCAAAGGATGAGAATATGGCAAAAATGATGTAATGCCACCTTTGAGATTAGGTTAAAAAAGACTCTTGCTTCTGCCTTACTCACCATCTCTTGCTTTCTCACTTGCACACTTGAATGGAAGCCATCTGCTGTCAAGTGAGGTGCCCCATGGACAGAGCCACATGGTGTGGAACCACAAGTCATAGATGGTCTCGAGTCAGCAGATAGTGGAAAATTGTGGTCCTCCATCCAACAACTTGGGAAGAGCTGAGTCTTGCTAACAACCATAGAAGTGGGTCCTCTCTAAGTTTTTCCTGATGATAAAACTGGACTTAGCCATCACCTTTATTTCAGCCTTGTATTTTGAGGCAATATACTACACAGAGTTGGATAAATTAATACAATATCTATAAGGTATATCACAACATAAAAATGTAAGATGCAAGACACCATGAACACATTTTTAAAACAGTGACTGATCAGAATTAAATGTTTGCAACACATATAATAAAAAATGTTCACAAAAATAATAACACAGTTTTGAATATTGATAATTAATTCTTAAAGGATAATTAACAAAAGATGAACAACTAAACAAAGAAAAATGTGAGTGGATATGTACACTAAGAATAATCCATAACAAGATAAAACCTGGATAAAGTACTAGAGAACTAGACTCATACCATGCTGTGAGAATATAAATGAGAATATAAATGAGAACATAAATAGTAACATCCTTTTGGAAGCTGATTTAGTCATATCTGTGTCATCCCCGATTTGTAATACTGATTCTAAAACTATAACTACAAAATATTGTGAAAGTTTATATATAAATAAATAGTGCAGAATTATTTATATAACAAAAATATAGGTAACAACCTAATTGTTCTTCAACTGAGAAATCATTGTAAATAAATAAGGACATATTTATATAGTGGAATATTCTATCACTATCAAATACTGACTTATAATGGGGATAGGTTATTATGTGAAAGCAATCAGTTCCAGATCTCTAATTCAAGGTAGTATGTGATGTGTCACAAGAGGAACACAATGTCACAAGAGTAACAAAAATGCCACAGAAATAAAACATTTTCATCACTAGTTGGAATACATTTTTTTCTTGGGCATTTAGATAACACTACATCTCTAAAATTTTTCCTCTGCCCTCTAAAATTATTCATTATCACTGTGGAGCAGTAGGACAGAAATTTTAGGAGAAGTATTTCATAAAACAATCTTACATCTTAATATGTTTCTAAATATATTTTAAAAACCTATTAAAAGCAATTCACAATAACATATGAACACTTTTAAGCAAAATTATTACTAAATAATAACCTTCTGATGAGATAAATTTCCTGTTATTTTATAAGTGGATAATTCTATAAATGTAGTGATATTGAAAAACCCTGTAGAAAACAGGCAAAGGATTTTTCATTTTGACAAAAGTAATTCTCTTCATTTATAATAGAGGAGAATCACCATTTTCTCAAAAGAATTAAAAAGATTTCCCACAAAGCTTGTGCCCTTTCCATGTTCATTTACTTCTTAACTGAATAACATAGAAAATGGCAAATTAATGTCTTATCTATGAATGTTAACAAAATCGGTTACTAAATAGTTACCACAATCTATCTAATACTAATTTTATCCATATGGAAAGAATAAAATGGACTTAAAAATAATTTAAGTAATTATATGTGTAATTCATTCTCATCTTACTTCAATTGAAATAAGTGATTGGAATAAGTCTGACAGCAGGTAATACAAAAATAATTTCTGTCTATGAAACAGATTTTGTGACTTTGTCCTTCAGTAACAGATCTACTACTTTAATTACACTTTGTGACTGCATATTTTAAAATTGTTTTTAATACTCGAAATATCTGTCAGCTGATAGGAGGAAACTGAAGGTCAGAAGTTCATATGGTGTGGCTTTAAATAGGCATATTTTTTAGTTTTCTCACATAACGCTGAAAATGGATAAACCATGTGTAGAAAAATGAGTCAACTTAGCCATGTAATTATCTTATAAGATGCACATTTTAAAACAATGTGAAAATATGCTAACCTTTTCCCACTTAAGGGATATACTGAAGAGAAAGACTAGAAGATTTGGAGAAGAGTGGAAGACAGTGGCTGCAGTGCTACAGTGTGAGGACCAGGAGAGATGAGATCCAAGAGGTAGTGGGTCCAGATCATAAATCACATTAGTGATCTTGAACTTTTCTTTGAGTAAAATGGGAAGACATTGAAGAATTTTGCAGAGAGGAATGACACACTCTGGCTTACAAAGGGCTCTTTCTGGAGTTTGTGCTGTGAGAAACTGTGCAACAAGACCAGAAGCAGGAAGACCGGTTAAGAGGTGTACCTATATGAAAATACATATAGGTATCTGTCCCTGAGTCCTGGTGCAGAGCTCCTAAAACCCTTGTAATTTCCTAAGTGATAAGAGTGATAGGAGCATCTTTTTTTTTTTTTAAGATTTTATTTATTTATGTGACAAAGAGGAGAGAGATCACAAGTAGGCAGAGAGGCAGGCTGAGCAGAGAGCCTGTTGTGGGGCTCCATACCAGGACCAAGATCATGACCTGAGCTGAAGGCAGAGGCTTTAACCCACACAGGCACCCCAAGAGTTCTTTTGTATTAATGAGGCGACTCTGAATGAGTTGCTGGATGGTCACCAGAGAGACCAAACCATGATTAGAAGCTTGGAATTTTCAATTCCATGGCCTTATTCTCCAGAGAGGGAAGGGGGTTGGCAATGGAGTTAACAATTGATCATGTTTGTATGAGAAGATTCCACAAAATTCCAATAGTGTGGGGTTCAGAGAGGTTCCAGGTGGGCAAACACACCCATACCAGGAAAGTGACGCCCCCCCAACTCCACAGGGACAGATGTTCCTGCACTTGAAACCTCCCAGACCTCACTGTATGTATCACTTCATCTGTATTCATATTCTTTAATAAGTTGATAAATGTAAACAAGTGTTTCCCTGAGGTCTGTGAGTTACTCCATCAAAGTAATGAAATTAAGGAAGGGATCATTGGAACCTCTGATCTATAATAGGTTGGTAGAAGCATAGGAGACAACCTGGGTTTGCAACTGACATCTAAAATGGGAGTAGGAGTGTCATCAATGAGACCCCTTGACTCCCTGGACTCAGGATTGACCTTTGAACTCAGAAATTACTTCCTGAACTCAGGAAACATCTAGAAGCTTCTGCCTAATACCTTCATCTTTTAGAAACTAACTAATTGCTAGAACAAGGAAAAGAATATTTGAGGAGCCAACACCAGCACACATGAATCAGGAAGTGCTGGCAACCATCGCCCCAAGCATATGACCTAGGATACACATCTGGAATGTCTCATGACTAAGGTTTTATTAGATGGTAATAAATGACATTTTCCCAATAATAGCTAGCCCCCTCAAGGTCCTGGAAACATTGCTGCCATATTCTTTAGAGACTTATGTTATCCCTAACCCCTTCCCAATGTGAAAGTATATAATAGGCCACTCTTTATGATGCTGGTGCAGCTCTTTCTGTCCATAGGTCCAGTGCCCATGCTTTTTAATAAAATCACCTTTTTGCACCAAAGATGTCTCAAGAATTCTTTCTTGGCCGTTACCTTTGAAGCCTAACATCTTTCCTACATCAATAACAACAAGTAATCTGCCTGCACATGAGTTTCTGGGGTGTATCAAGTTTGGGGAAATATTAATACTGGGATCTCAGGTGAGTGCTATGGGTCACTGAGACTAAAACAGTGGCATTACACAAACACAAAAAGTATGGAAAGAGGAAAATTTCAATAAAAGCAGAAAGAAAAAGATTGAGATGTGCAGAAAGATAATCTGGAGACCCCCAACAGCAGCATCTAGTAGATTAGGGAAGGAAACATATTGTCAGTATCAGGTTGATTAGCCAGGAGACTGTAGGTATATATATGGTGCAAAAACCTCACCAGCTTTTCAACATGAATTTGAAGGAATAAAATTCACCATTAATATCCTCATTCTGGGAAGAGTGGAATACTCAGCAATATGACAAATATAGGGATTACGCAATGAGGTAAGGAAAAAGCTACTAAAAATTGAATTACAGGGACCAAGCAAAATCTCCATGAATTTGTAAAAGAATGCCAAAAATTGGGAAAGAGGAAGAGATCCTGGGACAATGAAATTACCAATCATTGATTGGTAATCAATTGATTACCAATTGATTTTTTCAGTAATTGATTTTTTTGAAACTATACGGGCTCATTGATTTTTTTGAAACTATACAGCTGGATCCTGGCAATAAAGGCTGAGGACAGACCTTGACAGGTTAAGGACCTGTAGCTACTTTATGATGATGTGAAGAACATAGGGGCAGAGACTCTGGTGATATACAAGTTTTCCATGCACATGTAGAGGAAACATCCACCTGCTTAAACATCTGAAAAAAATAAGTAAGAGAAATATAGAAAATGTTACACTATCACAAACAAGCAAATTTGAAGTTACATATAAAAAGTA
Organism: Nasua narica; assembly: GCA_028533885.1. Lineage (NCBI taxonomy): Eukaryota > Metazoa > Chordata > Mammalia > Carnivora > Procyonidae > Nasua > Nasua narica. Next base: position 51,262,468 of record CM052802.1, read on the forward strand.
AAAAATCACTTATTTACTTCTAAATTGAAAAATTAATAGTGTTAGAGACTCCATACATTTAGGAAATCTGGTGCTGAATTCAGAAAAGTCCTCACTAACGTCTGGTCTCTTTTCCATTTTTATTTTGTTATGTGGAAATATCTTTTATGAAAATGAAATCATAAGTGAAATATATAAAGAAAAGTTGGAAAAAGATGTACTCTAGTTGAAGAAGGCAGACAGGAAAGTGAGAGTCGTATCCCTTTGCTCCCTTTTTTCCTTGTGGTGATTGGAGGCTACTCAATGGGCCCTCAGAATTGTTGGAATACACATTAAAAAAGCACCATGTGTTGTCATGATGGCACTATATTATAGTGAGCTGCTATTGTTTGAATAATGTTTCATTCCTAAATATTTAATCATTTCATTGTAGAAAGAAAAGAAGAAAGGACATGAAGTAAACATTTGATTGATTTTTGTTATGGACCGTGGGCCCACATCTGAAGTAGGTAATAGGTCAGCTGTGATCAACATTACCCTGTTATGTACCTTTTTCTTTGTTGACCCCCAGATGCAGTTGTCTTGCCTTTAAGAATCTCTTGTATTAAAACTAGACATATTTAGACACCAGAGTCTTCTGAGTAAGGTTGTATTAGAAGAACAAAGCGATCGAGACCAATATAGATCAAAATTCACCTAGAACATGAACTGATTGAATTAAATACTACCTGGCATCTCACACGCTGTAAAATCAACCTTTTTGTCCATCTTTCTTGTTCTCTCCTTTTCAAGTGCATGGTTAAACTTGTATAAATCTTATAATACAAGTTCTCGGTAGTCGAACTCTAATTTAGGGAATTATATTTTTACATTAAAAATAAATTTAGGGGTGCCTGGGTGGCTCAGTGGGTTGAAGCCTCTGTCTTCAGCTCAGGTCATGGTCTTAGAGTCCTGGGATCGAGCCCCGCATCAGGCTCTCTGCTCAGTGGGGAGTCTGCTTCCCCCTCTTCCTCTGCCTGCCTCTCTGCCTGCTTGTGATCTCTCTCGCTCTCTGTCAAATAAATAAAATATTTTTTAAAAAATTTTAAAAATGCTTATTTTAATCATATGTTCTATCTCTATACCTCTGATATGGTGGTCTGAAATTGATTAATAGAAATTT
>CM052802.1:51264108-51316177 GCA_028533885.1 Nasua narica
AGAGGACATCCAGATGGCCAACAGACACATGAAAAATTGCTCAACATCACTCGGCATAAGAGAAATACAAATCAAAACCACAGTGAGATACCACCTCACACCAGTCAGAATGACTAAAATTAGCAAGTCAGGAAATGACAGATGTTGGCGAGGATGTGGAGAAAGGGGAACCCTCTTACACTGTTGGTGAGAATGCAAGCTGGTACAGCCACTCTGAAAAAATGTATGGAGGTTCCTCAGAATGTTGAAAATAGAGCTACCCTATGACCCAGCAATCACACTACTGGGTATTTACCCTAAAGATACAAATGTAGTGATCCGAAGGGTCACATGCACCCAAATGTTTATAGCAGCAATGTCCACAATAGCCAAACAATGGAAAGAATCTAGATGTCCTTCAATAGATGAATGGATAAAGAAGAAGTGGTATATATATATACAATGGAATACTATGCAGCCATCAAGAGAAACGAAATCTTGCCATTTGCAAGGACGTGGATGGAACCAGAGGGTATTATGCTAAGCGAAATAAGTCAGTCAAAGAAAGACAACTATCACATGATCTCTCTGATATGAAGAATTTGAGAGGCAGGGAGGAGAGTCATGGGGGGGGGGTGGGAGAGAGAAATAAAACCAGATGGGATGGGGAAGTAGACAAACCATAAGAGACTCCTAAACTCATGAAACAAACTAAGGGTGGCTGGGAAGTATCGGGGGGGGGGGAGGTAGGGTTATGGACATCGGGGAGGGTATGTGCTATGGTAAGTGCTGTGAAATATGTAAGCCTGAAGAATCACAGACATGTACCCTGGGGCAAATAATACATTATATATTAATAAAAACAAACAAACAAGCAAATAAATAAAACAAATGAACAAACCAAAAAAAAAAAAAAAAAAGAAGAAGAACCTTTCCAATTTCCTCCTTAAACCTGATAAAACCTTCCTTTTGTCTCTTCAGACTTGCCTATGGTTCACCATAGCTTGCTCGTCCTGATTGCAATTCCTAGGCTCTTCCCGAATAAACTCATTTTTTTTTTTTTACTTAAATAAAACGGATCTTTGCTCTGTTTAATGTTAACACTTGTCTCATACTCTCATTAACAGCTCTTTTTGGTTTTCTGGGCCATTCTTGCGCTTCTCTGCCCTCTAACAAACCTTTTCACTGTGTCCCTTATTCCATGGTACATATACTCTCTACCACCTCAAATGTTTACTCGAACAGTCCCTTCATCTTTTTGCTCTACTGAACAAAAGATCAGATTTTAAAGGAAGCATTACTTTATTTCTCACACTCCACATACAGCTGATATTCACTGTCCTCCTTATGCCCAAATACCCTTTTCCCCTTTTTTGAAACATCATTTTGCTTTAAAGCTAACTCCATTCACTTTCTAAGACTTTTTGTAACCACAAACAATAAAACTCCCAATCATAACTCTCATTCTCTGGGCTTTGAATTTGGCTTATATGCTTCCAAACCAGGTCTTCTCTTTTCTATTTTCCTTGGTCAGTATTAATATCTAATCCACTCAGAATTCATTCAAATCTCTCTCCTTCTTCCTTTCTTTTTGATAGTCCTGAATTTTAACTCCTTTTACCTAAATTTCACATTATCCATTCACTCCAATGGCCATATCTAGGATGTGCCATCACTGATAGTTTTTCCATATCTGTTATCTCAAATTGAAACACCTCTTCCTTTTTTATACAATTCCTTTTTGTGCAATTTACAATCCTTCCAGCCCAGTAATTCCATCTTTTACCCCTTATTAACCCACTCAGAGTTATAATTCACTGTTGTAGAGATCACATTTCTCCTTCATATGGAATTTTAGACACAATGCAATCCAGATCAAAATCCCCCCAACCTTTTCTTTCGTTAAAATTGGCAGCATTGAAGTGCTTGTATAATGTGCTTGGAAATACAAAGATAAATATAACATAAATGCAATATTTAAAATAGTACAATAGTGGTACAAAAATATACAAAGCAGACAAGTAATCAAACCAAATTGAAAATCTGAAAAGAGATTCATGAATATAAACATATCATTTATAGTAAAATAGCACTACAGAGCAATTGGCAAAATATGCATATTTCAATAAATGGTAGTTGAGACAAATAGGCATCCATATAGAAAAAAATAGTCTCCACTTTCAAGCCATGCCCTCAAATTAATAAAGTACTGAGAGGCATACGAAAATATTTTTATATTCTAGTTATAAGAAATAAGTCCAAAATAATATACAAAAGCAGCAACCTGAAAGGGAAATATTCATAAATATAACCACATTAACATTAAGAATTTCGGTTTATAAGGCAGTTTATAAAAAATTATTTATTGATTGTATTTTCATCCAGAGGTTATAGTTATTTTTGGGACAGTCAGTATGAAAGGAACTTACTCAGCTATTGGGGAAATGTTATCTTTTGAAATATTTATATTGCGCCATTGTTTCTCCCTTATTCTTTCTTTTCATCCTCTTTTCTCCATTTTCACATGTTTGACATTTGATCTTCATTCATAGATCTCTTGTTTTCTTCCTCCCTCCTTCTCCCTTTCTTCCTTCCTTTCTTTCTTTCTTTCTTTCTTTCTTTCTTTCTTTCTTTCTTTCTTTCTTCCTTCCTTCCTTCCTTCCTTCCTTCCTTCCTTCCTTCCTTCCTTCCTTCCTTCCTTTCTTCTTTCTTCCTTTTGTGTTCGTGTTTCAGTGTTCAGTGTGGATAATTCCATTGAACTGGCTTCAAATTAATTGATCCTTTTCTCTGCCTTTTGCAATTTTCTGATAAACCTATCAAAATATCTTTCATTTCTGTTACTGCAACTTTTCTACTTCTATTGGACATCTTTTTTATTGTTTCTATCTTTCTCCTGAAATTTTCCATTTGTTCATACATTTTTCTTGCCTTTTCCACTATATCCTTTGATGACTTTTTCATACTTTAAAAACTCCTTGTCTGCTTATTCTAACATATGTGCGTTCTCTCAGTCTGGATCTTTTGAATATTTTAATCTCTTGACACTGTCTCAGATTTTCTTTCCTCTTCTATGTCTTGTAGTTTTTTAAAAATTAAATATTAGTGATTATGTGAAACAGAACTATATAGACTATAGAGACAATTATTACTTCAGTGAAAGGCATGGTTCTTCTCTCACATGGTTCTTCTCTCACACTAAAATACTAGTCAGTATTTTAAACTGGGAGAAGGATTTTTGTTGCACTAATAGGTTCAGTTTATTGCAGTCTTTAGTTATTTAAAGAGCAGAATACAATCAACAATAACAACATTATCTTAGTAGGGCTCAGACTACGTGTGTCCACAGGCTTTTAGTCTACTTATATATTTTTTATTTTATGTATTTTTCTTGCATTGCACACAAAAGTTATCAGGTCCTACTTAACCAAAGCTAGGTCAGGCATGGAGGTCTCTCAGCTCTCTGGGTCCACTCCCAGCTGCATACTGCCACTGCTTTATACCACTGTTTACACTCTTGTTGTCCTATAATGTATTATTCATATAACACAAAGCAATTCAGTTTACATATAACATCATGTCTTTCTGCCTGGAGTGTTTTTTCCTTAATTATCTGTGTAGCTAATTTCCCACCTCCTTCAGGTTTTTGCTTAAATGCTATATCAATAAGAGCTCACTTGATCATTGACTTAAAATTGCAACTGCTGTGAGCCTGGTGGTGGGTATTGAGGAGGGTCCGTATTGCATGGAGCACTGGGTGTGGTACATAAACAATGAATCTTGGAACACTGAAAAAATAAAATTAAATTAAAAAAAACCTGCAACTACTCTTATTCCCACAACTGATATTGCTCTCCATTCCCCCCCCCACAACTTTTTAAATCTTCTAACATACTTATATGTTGCTTACTTATTATATCTATTACATATTTTTGGTGTGCTGTCACTGGAATGGCAGCTCCTTGAGGGCAGGCATCTTTGTCTCTCTTGTTTACTGATACGTGATAAGCATCGAGAAGAGTGCCTGACATATAGTTGGATTTCAATAATGTTTGTTAAATGAATGAATGAATAAACACATTGCTATAGCATGAGGAGATATTTGGTAACGAGAATCTGTCGCAGAGGTTAAAATATTCTGATATTTGCAGAATTATTTAGGATACATCATCTTTAAAAGCAAAGGATTTGAGGTTCAGGGAGATAGGGGAAAATAGAGAACTATAATTCATAAAACAACTAAGAAAAATTCGTGTACCTCTGGGTCTCAATATTCATCTTCCAGGTTCATTTTTGAATAAAATTGCAGGGTTAGCATCTAGCAGAATACTTGATTGTAGAGGATGTATTAATTTCACCACAAATGTGTGCATAACATATAAGAATAAATATTCATATATATGAATATATGTGTGTAATGTAAAAGTATTAGTGAAACGAAAGTAGTTGTTCAAGAATTAAAATTAAAAACTTCATAAAAATGTTATTTTGTTATGTTTTCTATTAAATCATCAGAATCTTTTAGTAAGTTTAGAAGTTTTCTGATCACTAAAATTGTCTTTTCCTTTTTTTAAAGAGAGATACAGTGCGTGTATGAGTGGGGGTGGGGAGGAAAGGCATAGGGAGAGGGAGAGAGAGAATCTTAAGCAGGCTCCATGCCCATTGTGGACCCCAACCTGGGGCTCCATCTCCCAGCTCTGAGATCATGACCGAGCAGAAATTAAGAATTGGATACTTAACTGACTGAGCCACCCCGGTGCCCCTAAAATTTTCTGCTATTTTAAGACATAAGAATTTATTTTTTGAAAATAAAATGTTGGACATTTATTTTATTTATATATCTTATATATTTTAGTATTGGCAACAGTAATGACAGATAGGGTTTTAAACTGAAAAAAAAAACCCCTCACATTTCTTTTCTATTTTACATGTAATCTTCATTTATTTATCTTAATTAAACTTCTCCTATAATTTAAAGGTAAATCTATTTACACTGATTTACTTTTATAAAGTTTGATACATACTTTTATTTTATATACAGTATTCTTAGACAAAGCTAGGGAAAAAAATCATAAAAATATATAGACCCATTCATTTTACTCCATGGCTAGAAATTAATGCAACAATTTGGCACCTAAGTTCTACTGCTGGTACCATGTAGATGTATCAGAAATAGCATTTTATTCTGAATTGATACAAATTCTTGAGGGTAAAATAGCAAAGTAAGTAATGTTCAGATACATTTTCAAGGACTTGCTGTGTCAAAAGGTAGTAGAAATGAGGGGAATCTGATTTTTAAAAATATATTGTCTGATATATGTTAAAGAAGTAGAGGTGATTTGATATAAATAGCTTCTCTCTTCAGAAGATGTTATTTTGAGTTTTAGGATTTTTGAGTACAAGTGTTCTAGTCACTTAATTGCATGTAGAAAATTTGTTAGAAAACAAATTAGTGTTTCAGATTCCTGTGCATATACTTTTTCATTAAATTTAATCACATAATCTAAAATATTTATGAAAATTAAAAATAATTATTTATCATAATATATTTATACTTCCTTCTTTTTTCTTGCTATTTTGCATGAAGAGAGACTATTTTTAACATTCAAAAAATAAGCCATATAATTCATTAATTTTAGGACCATGTATCTGTGCTTTTGTTATTTTTATTATCCAGACATTGAAATAATTAAGAATAGGTTACATAATTTAAAAGTAATCTGAACAGGGGGAAGTAACAGGGAGAATGATAGCAAGTTCAAATATTTTTAATTATAATTTGATAGCTTATATTACATTTGGATATGACAGAATACCCTTAATTTAAGCAGCCAGAATACATTATGATGGACAACCAGAAACAAAGTCTTTTAAAATTTGCTTAATTATAATAGTCATTCTCTGGAGAAAGCTGAACACTGAAGTGTCCTTTTCATCATGTAATGGAATATTAATGTCTCTTCTTCCATTCTCCTTACCTCCAAATCCTCACAAACAGTGACGAGGACTAATACCCTTCTTTTATGAAGGTTTTACCCAGATGGATAAGTACAGTTAGAATCATATAAGTGTCAGCCTCCAATTCTGCTGCACTAGAGAGAGTAGCCTCTCACCAGTTTATGGCCATTCAGAACGGAGCTGGAGAACAAAAAAGTGACACATCAGCTGTAGCCTCTGGTTGTTTTCCTGCCATGGACATTGATTGTGAAAGGAAAACATTCAGTAGTTTCTGATTACAGAATGTAATTAAAGTTTTTTGAAATATTGCATGATTTACTTTTAGGGGGAAAAAAAACCCAGTAGTATTTGTGATTTTTTTAGCCCAGAAGTTTTTACAAGATGGATTTCAATAAAAGACAGACAGATGGCTTTTTAACAAGTGCCTCCTACATCAATGCCCTGTGGTATTATAGGAAATAAGTCATGATTAGATTTTGTTTCATTCTTAGTGTTCGCAATAAGTGTTAGAATTAGAAATTTGACCACTAGAGTTTAAAAAAATTTTGTAATTAATTGCAGAGTATATACTCGATGATGGTGACTATTAGGAAAAAAAAATTTAAAACAAGACAAAAATCTTTCAACCCAGAAAATCTCGCCACAAAGGTAGAAGAGAAAGAAAACAATTTTATTATTGAATATACATTAAGCCAGCAGGTGATTGCAAAGACAGAAAGAAATCTCACCATTCAAATAGCAAAGCTGATATAACCCATCATGTACATATTCTCAAGATAAACAATGACAAGTCCTCAAGCAAAAGGACACGAAGCACCATTTGTCAGAGATAGATCATCCTAACTTCACTTGATAATTGCAATGACCATCTACATTAGCTAATTGGTTTTATCCAAAGGAAAATTAACTTCCCCTATGTTTATGACAAGAGGTAATTTTGCAACTTGGAGCAAGGGCCTGCAGACATAGGCTTTTACTCACAGAAACTCGGAGATGGGGCGCTATGTACTTTATGAATATATTTCAAAAAGAGAATTCCCAAGTCCTTGAGAAAAATATCCCTTCAAACTGGCAACAGTTCATTTAGCTTTTAAAAATACATATACATTTCAACGGTACAGAGAAAGAACTTAGAGTCATACGTTTTCTAAAGTAAATTACCTAAGAAAAGGGAAAGTGGGAAAGTCTCTTTCCTTATTTTCAGCAAGGAGAATTAAGGCTCTTGTTTTAACTTGTATGTGTCCTTATATGATAAGGACATTCAGTCTATCTGCAAGATTGCTTTCAAAATTAAAGTCCAAATGTAAACACACATACACACATATATGTACACACAGACATGGCAAATATCTATGCTAGAAAGCTGATCCTAAGATTAACCTTTCATTAATACTGTATGTAGTATGGGTTTAACATTCAGAGTGAACTATTCCTGTTTTCCTATTTCAGTTGTACATATCTTTTATTTTAAAGATGCCTTAGATATTATTTTCTTCTTGAGGTTGCCAGCAATGAAGAAGAGCAGATATTCCTGAAGACGTTCTTTCTCTTGCCTCTATGCAATCTTCAGTTCTAGGGCATCAAAAAGTCCAAACTCAACCCTCTTGTATCATTATACCAGAAAGGTAGTTAAAATTTTGCTTATCAAGACTCATTTTAATGCATACCATTCCAAATGCATTCAGGAGTTTGCAATATTATTTGACCTATTATTATCATTTTAGTTATTCATGTAGAGTTTGTATTAATAAGTATTTTTATTTAGATTTTTTTGCAGGAGTGCTTTAATGGAGTTTTCAAAGCCAAAATAAGTTGTATGCAATGATCCTTTTAGTTTTTCCTTGGCACCAATTTCCCATTCCATTGCTTCAGAATAACATAGTCTTTGCATAATGGCATTTTACTATTTTATAGCGAAGGAATTTTACTTTAGCTCTGCAATTTTGATTCTGCCAAGATTGCAACTGTTTCATCATTTTGCATTGGTTCTGGCAATTCCAATTAAACATGTTTGTTTCATGCAAGACTTCCTTTAAGGAAATCCTTTCAAGTAGTAAATTGTCTTTTTTCTATGAGTAATGAAAAGCATACTATTGCTTAATCCCTCATGATTCTCTCAATCTCAATCTCTCTCTCTCTCATTTTCTTTTTCCCTCTTCCTCTTCCCCATTCTTCCTTCCCTTCTCCCTCTTTGTCTTCCTCTTCTCTTCTTCTCTCTTTTCCTCCCTGCTTCCTCCACCTCCCTCTTGAAAGTTTTGCATCCTTTTTATTTCTGATTTTCTATATTTAATTTCTGATTTTTAAATATTTAAGGCATGATTTGCAGTTAAAATATCCCACATTAGAACATTATACAGCTAAAAATACCCATCTTAAAACATAGCTGATAACAGTTAAAAACTACACAAGATGCAAAGTATAGCACAACAAAAACATCTAGAAAAAAATCAACAATACTATGAATTCCTTTCCAATTATTTTACCCTCCTAACTTTTCAAAGGTAACTGCTAGGAAGATATTGTTTATCATTCTCCTTGAATTTCTTTACATGTTCTTAATTGTATACATGATTATCAAAGTGTCTATATGTATCAAGTTATTCTGCCTCTTGATTTTTTAAAAAAAATATTTTATACTCATTGCTGTGAGAATCGTCCAATTATAAACTAATGAAACAAATGATTTAACACATTTCTTTCATTGTTCAATGGGACTTAATATGCTGCATATAATCAGCATTTCAATAGACATTTAGGACCCTTCCATTGTTTGTTGTTACATAAATGGTACTATTAACATTGTTTTACCCTTTATTATATATATATGCAAGGGTCTTGATGTAAAAGTCATTAAAATTGAGAAAGTGAGGGGCGCCTGGGTGGCTCAGTTGGTTGAGCAACTGCCTTCTGCTCAGGTCATGATCCTTGAGTTCTGGGATCCAGTTTCGCATCGGGCTCCCAGCTCCACGGGGAGTCTGCTTCTTCCTCTAACCTTCTCTCCTCTCATGCTCTCTCTCACTTTCTCTGTCTCTCAAATAAATAAATAAAATCTTTAAAAAAAATTGAGAAAGTGAAATATTTATTCATTTCTAGAATATAGGTAAGTCTAACACATTTTTCTCTGTTATCGTTTTTTCTCTAATAGACTACTTTTTAGAGCAGTTCTGATTCACAGAAAGTTGAATAGGAGGTACTGAGATTTTCATGTATACCCCTGCTCCTACTCATTCCTATAGCCTCCCACATTATCAATGTCCCCTACTAGAGTGCTACATTTATTACAGCTGATGAACCTACACTTGCCACTTTCCAAAGGCGCACGGGAGAAGAATGAGGCACAAACAAGTCAGCTTTGAGAGAATGGGAGCAGGGGTCAACAGTTGAGAACACTGCCACCCTGAACAACTCCTCAGTACCATATTTATTAGATACAGGATAACAATCAACAAGGAGTCGAAGGAGATTATAGATAAGCAAGATATGCCTGATCAAGCAGTATAGGATTCATGGTTGAGTAAACACATTGAAAGGGATCACCTAATTAACGACAGGTGGTCTCTGGAGAAGGGGAGAGAACAGAAAAAAGAAGCAGGTGGTGTTCCACCCTGAGCATGCCGGCGTTCCCAGCTGCTCAGCTTCAAGGACTATATCATCCTCTCCCCCAGAGGTCTGTTGCTGGTACATGTTCAAGCATGTTTGGTCAGTACATTGTTCTGAGGGACGGTTACATCCACTGACACCTCATTTTCAGTTAAATTCCATAGTTCACATCAGGATTCACTTTTGGCATGCAGTCTATGGATTTAGACAAATGTATAATGATATGTATCCACCATTATAATATCATACAGAGTATTTTCAATGCCCTAAAATACCTCTGTGTTGTACCTATTCCTCTCTATAACCCCCAATACCTGTCACCACTGATATTTTTATTGTCTACATAGTTCTGCTTTTTACAGACTATCATATAGTTGGAATCATACAGTATGTAGCCTTATCATATTGGCTTCTTTCACTTAGTAATATGCTTTTAAGTTTCCTCCATGTCTTTTAATAGCTTGATAGCACTAAATGATATTCCATGTTTTTGATAAATTAACATAAAATATATATCACTCATAATAAAAATATTTCATTTTATATCATGATTTAGGTGCAGGTTTTAAGATAATGCATACATTTAAAGGAAATATGTTTTCTTCATAAAGTTGTGCTCTTATTCTGAACAAATGCTTATTGAAAAACTATTTTGAGTGTAGCAATAGGTTTATTAAAACCTGTTTAATTGTAGCTCAAGCAATTATTTTGTATTAGATATCAAGCTAACATTTAAATCTCAGTTGTATTAAAACGTATCATGCTCTTTCATTGGTTATAAAAGTAAATTTTATCCTAATAGTAGATATTCTCTTACTTTGATAACTGCAACTTTTTCCTTATAATTTTGCCAGACAGAATTCAGATGTAGTTACTACAAAGATTCCATCAGTTTATTACTATTATTATTTTGCTGGACCCGTTTGTATTTTTAAATAAAATTAATTTGAAAAATGATAAGTTTACAGAAAAATATTGACTATAGTAGAAAAAATTTCCATGTACCCCAAAACAGTTTCTCCTGTAATATCATCTAACATTAGTATAGTATATCTGTTAAAGTTAATGAACCAATACTGACACATTATTATTAATCAAAATCCATAGGTTATTTATATTTCATTAGTTTTTACTTAACATTATTTTTCTGTTTCTGGATCTAATTTAGACATCATATTACATTTAGTAGCCATGTCTCCTTAGGCTTCTGTTGGCTATAGCAGCTTCTCAGACTTGCCTTTTTTTTTTTTTTTTAATGACCTCTCTTAAGAGTTTTGAGAAGTACATGTTAGGTATTTTGTAAAATATTCTTTCCTCCAAAGTGGTTAGTTCAATTTGCATCATAGCCAGGAGTTAAGGAGAATTCCTGATGCTTCGCATCTTTCCCAGGAATTGATATTTTCAGTGTTTTGAATTTCAATCATTTTAATAGATGTGTAGTAGTATCTTACTGTCTTAATTCTAATTTCTCAAGTACTTCAATTATATTGACAGACAAGATAGCCTTCTCAATTAAAAATGTCATTGAATATTACATTCTATAAGATTTTGTTACTATGACATTACTTCATCTACCATTTTATACATAACTATTGGGGGTTTATTTCTGTAAAACAGGCATAGACACTGGTGGTTTGAATGAGATAAGGTGGTTCAGGTTCTCTCAGGATTGGAGTTGCAAAGGGCTGGGTAATGTTCTATAAGCATAATGGTAATATGCAATTAAATATAGGGTATAAGATGTGCACAGCACACTGGCAGAATCAGTGGACTAGTCATGTATTAGGGTCTGGCAAGTATTTAGGTGTCAGAATATCTGAAAAACATATAAAGCTAACCCAGTTATGAAAACATATAATATTAACTCAGTGATAGATTATTTTGTCTTCTAAATTTGAGTAGGTTTCTTAAAAAATACATAAGAACTAGTGAAGTATCCAGATGTAGAAGAAACTAGATAGACTTTTTTCTAAGGTACCATGCTAGTTTTGTTTTAAAGAAACATATTGTTAACAAATATACTGCTATGAAAATAATTTTTGATATAAAAATTATTTAGAGTCTAGTATGTTTTAAAATTGAAAACATTGTTATTTTCCTGAAGACATTTCAATAATAAAAATTTCATGTGGCTAAGCACATAACTAGAAAACTCAAATCTAAACACAACCGGTGTTTGATAATGATTGGCCATTGCTTAAGAGTAACAATTTTTCCTGTAATATCACCATCGAAGACCAACATCAAACAGTTCTATACAATTCCACCTTTATAATCCACTGTTATTACAAATAAAGCATATAGCTCCTTAATCAGAGCAGCAGGCTTTCCTAAACAGTATAGTAACAGGGTTTTAATTTATTTCCCCCAAACCAAAAACTAGAAAAAATTTATAAATGATAATTTATAGCAGTGGAAAATATTATAAATATTTGGAAAGTTGTTATAAACAGTGGAAAACTGTTAAAAACAATGGTTGTATTCATAATTCAAATTGTATTCATCAATTAATGAAGTATCTCTTTTTTGTTAACAGTGATGTAGGAAGACTAATGCTGGGTAAGTTTTCAAATGAGAAAGTAAAATTGCTCTTCTAGATTGGTAGATTGGTTTTCAATTGACATAAATACCAGAGTAATGACTGTGAATATCTCTTACCAGCAAAGTGCAACTAGACATCATTTAAAGCTTTATCATATATGTAAAATATATGTTTATAGGATTAATGGAAGATGAAAAATCGACATTAGAGAATCAGTTTAGTTGTTAGAAAATGTGTCCAGGACAATCAAATTCTCTGAGTTTTACTGACTTATTCTCCTTTTGTAAATTGAGAAAATCAATAAAATCCATGGCTCAAGAAAAGAAGGAACAAAGATGATAAAGGAGGACTCTCGTATTTTACAGAAATATTCTACTGAAAGCAGTCTGGTCGTTATCACTCAGCTGAATGAAAACAGGTGAGGGAAAAAACCCTGTGTAAGTACTATAAACAATGTTATCTGCTGAGGCTTCAGTGGCTTCAGTGGCTAAGAGCAAACTGTAATGATTCACTGAAGCCATGTTATGAACAAAAGTGATCAGAAATTATTATCCACAAAGGGAGTATGTTTAATCATGTATTTTATCTTGTTTAAATAGGAGAAAGGGGAAAATGTCTCAGGTCTATTTTAGGTAATTCACTTAAATTTTCTTTTTAGTTAAGAAGGCAATATATTCTAAAATGATATTATGTGTAAAGAAACTAAAAAAATCCCACTTTCTAGGTTCTAGACAATGTCAAAATCTTTAAATATTTCTTTCTTTTTTTAAAAAAAGATTTTATTTATTTATTTGACACAGAGAGAGAGATCACAAGTAGGCAGAGAAGCGGGGGGGGGGGGGATGGGTGGGAGAGGGGAGCAGGCTCCCTGCTGAGCAGAGAGCCCAATGTGGGGCTCGATCCCAGCACCCTGAGATCATGACCTGAGCTGAAGGCAGAGGCTTTAACTCACTGAGCTACCCAGGTGCCCCATTCAAATATTTATTTCAATTATGTTTAGTTAATTGTGGTTTCTTAAGTTTATCTATGTTTTATCCATCCTACAGCTGTTTTTAATTAATTGCCAAAGCAAATAATTTTTAAAATTATTAATAATTTTTACATTAATTGCATGGTATCCATCACATGGATTTTCTGAAAATATTACAGAATGAGATGGTTTCATATTTGTGCTGTATGTTAAAAATGAAAGTAAACCCCTATGTAATTCTTACTATATGCAATGCTTCATTGTAATTATTTTATTTAGGTAACTCATTTTATCCCTACAAAAGTGCCTATGAATGAGACATTAATAGCATCCCCGTTTCATATCTGAGAAACTGTGGACACAAAAAGGCCAAATAACTAACCTAAGGAAATGTGGTAGATAGAATAATGATTCCCCAAAGACTCATCCTAATTCTGGAATCTGTGAATAATTACCTTATAAGGCAAAAGGAACTTTCCAAATGTGAATAAAGTCTAAGGACTTCAGGATTATCCAGGTGGTCCCAGTCTACTTGTAGGAGCCTTTTCTCCCAAAGGAAATAGAAGGAGGTCAATTAGAGAGATTCAAAGCCTGGGAAGAAGTTAATCTACCATTGCTGGTTCTGAAGATGAAGAATGGGGAGCACAAGCCAAGAAGTGTAGTGTGTCCAGAAGCTGTGAATGACCTCCTCTCCCACCTCCTTTTCTCTACATTCTTAGCAAATAACTCATTGGAACTTTTTTCAAACTTTCGGTTCTCTACACTGCGATTTCTGCAATATACTACTTAACATGAAGATTAAATTCATTAATCCCTTCTTCCTTCCTTCTTTTTTCTCCTTTTCCTATGTTACCCACTGGAATTTCCACATCAGTTTGTTCTTGCTTCATTGGCATTTATTATTTCATTAGAGAATCTATTTCTCTTCCATATATTTCATTGGTGATGGCAAAGCTAACAATTTGTATTATATTTTTCAGATAAAAACAGTGAACAAAATTCCTTGTTTCAACTACTTAAATATTTAGTAAAAAATTCTATACAATAAAAACATTAACGAAGCTAAAATAATATATAGAATGGTATTTTCCAATGAAACTCATAGAGACTGGAGATATTCACCATTAAGCTTACAAATAATTTTAAAGACAAAAAAAAAATGTAAGACACAAGGAAATATGGAGAAGTTGAAGAATGTCAGCACTTGCCACATTGGAACTCAAACTGGCTAGGATGTGTCATATGAAGTCTCTGGGTGATATATAATGTCACAAGTGTTCACATGAAAAGGACCTATCTCAGTTATGAACTATCTCCACACTTTACTCCCAAAAGTTACATAGCTTACACGATATTTTCCGAAGAGCCTTGATAACATACGGATTCCAGATTTGTTCACAAGGTAAGTCCAAAGATACAAAGAATTGTATCACTGTAGCAATATTCTTGCATTTGAAAGAGGCGTGCCTTTGGTAGGTTTAAAAGGAGATTCCACAGGTCACCATTCTTCTTTCTTTCCTATTGGTATATCCGCCTTGAAAAGTGAAAGAGTAGATGCAAGACTGCAATTTTCTTTCCATAAACGTTATGAACACAGCTTAAGATTTACTAATTCACCTTCCTTAAAACCAGTCACATTAGGCATGTATACTGTCCATGCTCTAAAAATGCTGGTAAAGAAACATTGTTAAAAATATTCAAATCCAGGGGCATCTGGGTGGTTCAGTCAGTTAAGCATCTTCCTTCCTCTCAGGTAATATATCAGGGTCCTGAATCCAGTCCCTTGTGGGGCTTCCTGCTCAGTGGGGAGTCCGCTTCTCCCTCCCTTTTTGCCCCTCCCCTTCCCCTTTCATGTTCTCTCTCTTGCTTGCTTTCTCTAAAATAAATAAATGATATCTTAAAAAAATTCAAATCCACATATTAATTTGTAGTTTAACCAAGTGTTTACAATTGCCAATTTCTTTTTTTAAAAAAGATTTTATTTATTTATTTATTTGGCAGAGAGATCAAAAGTAGGCAGAGAGGCAGGCAGAGTGAGAGGGGGAAGCAGGTTCCCTACCGAGCAGAGAGTCAGATGCAGTCAGATGCTCTGATGTGGGGCTCATCCCAGGACCCGGAGATCATGGCCTGAGTTGATGGCAGAGGCTTTAACCCACTGAGCCACCCAAATGCCCTACAATTGCCAATTTCTTACCCTCTGCTTTGTCTTGACTCAAGTTTAGTCAGCATTTCTCTTCCCCATTTACCCCTGAACTTTGGCTTCCCCTCAAGCCTGAGCAAATGTTAATATGTCTACCCTACATCCTCCCTCTACACACATTATTAAATCCCAAGAATCAGCTGTCATGGAAAAACAAATTTCCTATCTAACCATGCAACCGTGATGTCTGCTCATTCTCCTTTGCATGCCCAACTTTTCCTTTCTGCTAGGACTAAAAATTTCACTATTTGATTTTGAAGTGTTGCAGATTTCTGAAATCAGTGTTCTCATTGCAATAGCTTTTTTGAATAAAGTCTTTATCTAAGCCCGTATTTGGGTTTTTTGGGATAGTTTCTACTTGAAACCTTCATCCACTGCTTTTACCAAATTATTCAGTTTTTAAAATAGATTTGTAAACCATTAATATATGTCATAATGTGTCTAAGTATTTCTGTTTCACCATAGCATTCAAAAATACTGATTTCTGGAGGCAGACTTCCTAATTTCAAATCTCAGCTAGCCACTTACTTGGGCAAATCATTTTAGGCTCATTGAGAATTTTCCATATCTGAATAATGAGAAGAGAGATATAAAATCTCTCATCTATTTGGTATGATGTTTAAATGAAATAATACTTTAAAAATGATCAGATTAGCCTATAAAGAGAAAATACTCTATTTGAGTTATTATTATCATAGTATTTCTTCACAATATCTTTTCCCCAATATCTCTTATTTGTAAAAATTGAATGAAAATACCTGATTTTATTTAATATCTCAAAAACCTCACATAAAAATCTGATATTATAGATATTAAATATTTATTATCCCAATTGAAAATTTTATTTTAATATTCAAATAAAAATAAGTGACATTTTGAAAGCAAAATGATTAGCACTCAAAGAAATAAGAAAATTATTTTACAATTTATCATTATATGAGTGCTTATTTTAACCAAAAAATGACATCAAAAGTTATTACCAAAGTAACATGTACTTTATTAAGCAAAATACTAACTTTGTAGCCTAGAGCGCTGACTTGTCTTTTCTATTCTGAGTCCTCACAAACTAAGTGGATGTACATTTGAGAGAAGGTGTATATATTTACATAACCTGTGATCAAGAAAGAAAAATCTCACTGTAACTAAAATGAAATTGCTATCAGTTCATTTAGTCAATATTGGAGTAATTCTAGTAATTCAAGTTTCATGAATCTACAATTTCAATATTAAAGATCAACTCAACTATATACTCGTTTAAGAGTGAATTATATCATTGTGTTTCTTGGTCACAAATCCAAGTAAATATATTATGAATAGATTATACTTCAATGCTATTTTTCTTTAATTCACTGGACTTCTTTCAGCATATTCCTGTAACAAGTAAAAATAATAAAAGATTAACTATTCAATTTTACTTCCTTGAGGGAGAAAAACATTCTACATTTCTCCTTAAGAAACCCAGCCATGAAATACCTTAAGTGAAAAGTTAAATGACCATATGGAATGTTAAAAAGCAAAAAACAAAGTTAAATTTTTTAAAAAAAGATCTATTTCTATAAAAAAGATGTAAGGCTGTCAAAAATTATTTTAGGAAAGTGACTAAAGAATCACCTTTTGGTGATGATATTGGCACATCTCTCAACTTTATTCTATTAGAGACAATTGTGGTAATCTCTAGCTTTGGCTTCATGACTCACTTTAATAGTGTCTAATACAGATTTTCAGTGAGCTCTGATGTATTATTGGCATAATTTAATAATGAATAATTTTCTCTTGCAGAGCCTTTACCAGTAGAACTTTTCACAAAGATTTTAACCTGTTTGCATCCCACTTTAGTAGCTTAAAAAAAAAGTTCTCATTGCCTTTCTGTGGCTGTCCTGATACTAAAATGAGATTACTCTCTGGAAAGATAAATTGCTGGGGCTTGATGACCACTGTAATTCTCTGCCTCATAAAGACTACTGCTTTATTATCCTGATGGCCATCACCATGATATCAAACTTGTGATAAAGTAGAAAAAGGTAAAAAAACTAAAGACATACACATGCTTTATTCGTGGAACTGGTATTTGTAATACTAAATCTTATCTTTTGAGTAAATTATATTAATCAAATTAAGATTTTAAATAATGTCTTTTTCATACACGAGTTATAGATTTTAAAATTTATACCTAATATACAAAGTATTTATTTTCAATGAACAGTAATACAATGCACTAATCTTTTATTGCCCAATAGCAGCCTCCTGGTGACTCTGTAAATATTAAATGATAAAATACAAACTATATTCAAAATACTCTGGTTAAAAGTGATGATATGGAACTATTAAAATCATGATATTGGGATATGTTTGTTCTTGGGGTGCCCGGGTGGCTCAGTCAGTTGAGCATCCACCTCTTGATTTCCACTTCCATAATCTCAGCGTTGTGAAATCGAGCCTGTGTGGGGCTCCGTGCTCAGTAGAAAGAGTCTGCTTGAGATGCTCTCTCTCCTTCTGCCCCTCCTCCACTAAAATAAACAAATAAATCTTAAAAAAAATAGAAATGTGTTTGTTCTTCCCTAAAAGAAATCAGGTTTAAAATTCTCAGCTCCTCTATTTTAAACTTTTCTCCTTCAGATTTATGACTTATTCTTACACAAAACAAAGCACCAAAAACATTTGCATTTAGTACCAATTTCTTATTTAGTTTATATATGAATAATAACAAACTTGGTAAAGGAGTTCAGAAATTTAAATATTTTTTCATTAAGTTTGATTTTAGATTATTAAATTATTAAATTAGATTTTAGATTGATTTCTCATAATCAAGTCAATGGAAAATATCCTTTACATTTTCAAGTGTATCCATTCATATATTAGTCGATAACCACTTGTACTAAATATTTAGTGCATGTAAATATATATCATCTAACATTGTCTCCAGTTCAAGTTTTTCTTTTATGTGTAATTCCTAGTGTGGTATTTGAACTACAAAATACAGTGTTTAGACCCAACTATATTTTAAGATTGCATAACTATTACTATATCTTTCATATTAAAGAATAACAGTCAGTAGGAACTTATGCCAACAACCTTGAGTATAAATCAGAGTACAGAACTATGCCCATGACACAGAAACCAAAACTAAGTGAGACTTGGATCTTCATTTATACCCCAATTCATTATGACATTTCATTTATGCTCAAGATTTGCTTAGTAGGAAAACTTGAGACAATTTGTATAAAGAAATTTATTTTATAATTACCTTAGTCCAACTCATAATGAAATTTCTATATGGTATAATGCTGGTGTGATTGAATTGATTATAACAAAATCTATAATAATATCAATGATCAGGGACGCCTGGGTGGCTCAGTTGGTTAAGCAACTGCCTTTGGCTCAGGTCATGATCCCAGAGTCTAGGGATCGAGTCCCGCATCGGGCTCCTTGCTCCGCAGGGAGCCTGCTCTTCTCTCTGCCTCTGCCTGCCTCTCTGCCTGCTTGTGTTCTCTCTCTGTTAAATGAATAAAATCTTTTAAAAACAATAATATCAATGATCAAATGTATTGGGTGATTGAGCTTAAACTTTCAAGATAGCCTCCCTGTGGAAGCTAATTAGTCAGAGGAGGAACCAGATTTAGTGAGCAATTTGTTAATTGTTACAGGTTGGAGAATTAGAAAAAATCTTTTGCACATATACCTATGCTTCTGGATGGGAAAACATGTTAAGTTGGGCATGTAAATTTCTGTAAAATTAAAACAACTATTGGGTTTTGTATCCATGCATCTCTTACCTAAATGTATAGAACACCGTAATAATTACAATACAATAGAGGTTCATTATCCACAGGAGCAACTTAAATTCCTGTTTGACTTCAGTGGCCAGAGTACAATGCTCTTTGTAGGTTATTTCATAAATGTACACTTTAGGTCTCATCAGAGGCAAATGAATGTGCATAGATAATGCAAACACAACAGTACATTTCAAAAGATCTTACTCAATGTAGGTATTACCTCAGGGTGGAAAAAAAAAGTTTGTTTTTGAAAGCCAGCACTTTTAGTTTTTCATTTTGCTTCCATCTGGAGGAGCGTACTTAATAACCTATCTTGGGTGAATGCATGATTTTTATTTTTCTTCTCTAGCATGCAACATAACTACCTTATGAGTTTGTTTTATTCATTTTTCTAAAGCTATGTTGCATGTGGAGACTAATTATAATTTTTTCTCTTCCTCTTGAAACAATTTTTTTCCTTAGTGGCCAAACTGGGACAATACACTCTTTCCTTAGTAGATGTGTTTTTTTTTTTTTAAGATTTTATTTATTTATTTGACAGACAGAGGGAGAGAGAGATCACAAGTAGGAAGAGAGGCAGGCAGAGAGAGAGAAGGAAGCAGGCTCCCTGCTGAACAGAAGAACCCGATGTGGGGCTTGATCCCAGAACCCTGAGATCATGACCTGAACTGAAGACAGAGGCTTTAACCCACTGAGCCACCCAGGTGCCCTGTAGATGTGTATTTTTAAAAAGTAAATTCAGCTTGACCTTGGGCACTAGATAAGTGTCAATGTTCATACTCCAAACATGTTGTAATCTGAGTTGTAGAAACGTGTGAATTGATGCAAATTCTCCAAAGAACATGGTATATTGAACATCAAAAGGAAAAAAATATACTGACAGAAAATAAAGAAAAAAACATTCAGATATGTTGGGACAAAAGAAGAAGGAAAACATAAAGGGAAAAAGCAGGGGAAAGAGATAAGAGAGAAGAAGGAGTTTAGAAGATTGGCGTATTGATGTACTCAGAATAAGAAAGTAAGTACTAGAAACTATTTCCTTTTCCTGAATATAGATACAATGACAAGCAGTAACTGTCCTGCAGGAGAATCATAATTCATAGAAGTATGTAAAGAAGATCAAAATATAAGTAATGGAAGAAGGCATAAATCTCTATACATATACTATGAGGTTCTAGGGAATGAGGAGTGACAATAACTTAATTATTTGAGACTTTAGAGAATTCTTAGCCATCAGCTCAGTCTTGCTTGCAAGATAACATAAAATGGACTGCCTGGGTGATTAGGAAGAGCATGTCAGGGTAGACAGAAAAGGGATGTTTAGTGGGGGATAGAGTGGCAACACACAGTATCTAGAATTTCTGTCTTATTAGAATGAGATTGAAAACATTAGTGCAAGGGGCACATGGGTGGCTCTATGGGTTAAAGCCTCTGTCTTTGGCTCAGGTCATGATCTCAGAGTCCTGGGATCTAGCCCCTCATCTGGCTCTCTGCTCAGCAGGGAGCCTGCTTCCCCCTCTCTCTCTGCCTGCCTCTCTGCCTACTTGTGATCTCTCTCTCTCTCTCTGTCAAATAAATAAATAAATAAAATCTCAAAAAAATATTTTACTTTACTTTTCTCTGAGATTACTCAGAGAAGCAAACAGTGCAGTTGATTTTGAGATGTTTTTGGTTTCCTTAGATATGGAGAATATGAGTTTTAGAAAGAAAGGAGAAAAAGTTTGCCAATAAATTTGCAGCAGGAAATTGACCTTTAGGAAAAAGACCATCCAAACACAGACTAGGGTGGAATGGTAGCCACTGTTCAAGTTCATTTCTGAATGTGACTCTTAATGAACTCTCTGTGGCCCCTGGTAAAACTTATAAACAACCAAGTCTGAAGAGATCATTATAAAGGCTGATAGTATTATCAGTAGTAGTAGGAATCAAGTGTAAGGGACAAAGCAGTGCTTCTATTAGATTAGTTACACAAAATATATGCTAAACAACAAGAATCACATTGTAATTTAAAAAAGCCCAAATAATATCATAGCAGAGTGCAGACTTAATAATAAATAGCAGCACATCAGTAGATTTCAAATTGCTATCATCTTCATTTTTGTCCCTAACGAAAGTCAGTGTAGTTACTGAGTGATGGCGGTGTGGGCTGGAGAGGAGTTGGATGTTTAAGAACTGTAGGAGTGAGAGAAAGTCCTAAAATGCCTATCGTTGTTTTTCCAACATTTAACATCTCTAAAATCAGAGTGCATTGTTCCTTGGCATCTGCCTTAAAGTTGTTGGTTAGAGAGCAGTCATGGAATTTTCATTGCCTGTTGATGCATGCATTTGATTGTCCTGTTGGCACAGCAGTATAATTGCAATTCCTCGTTATGAAAGTCAAAATATTATTAAAGAAACACTTTGGGGAAAGAATATGAATATTAATTGTTCTCTGAAAACCTTTTATTAAACCTTCCAGTAAGATTAGGTAAGCAAAAGCATCAAAATATGCGGAGAGGGTATTATATCTTGGAAAACATTTTGAGAGAAAAGTACTATTATAGGAAATATTGCATCACTATACTGCATAGACTATTATACTCTGTGCATAAACATATATATCAGTGCCTTTTAAGTCAAAAGGTGATCCAGAAAAAATAGGTGACCCAGAAGAGTCAGACTCTGAAAGTGTGAAAGTATTAAGACTATCCTAAAAAATATATTTTGTTTATATTATCCTTTTCATATGCATACAAATTCATACTATAAAACTTTGTGTGTAACTCTGAGTTCTTTCAATGATAACAAAATTCCTAACTTATAAGAAAGAATACATTTTCTTTTATACTGGCTCATGAAAGAGGGCAAGTGTTACAATTCATGGTAACTTAAAGTTGATGAAAACATAGTATTTAAAAGTACTATATGAGGGCGCCTGGGTGGCTCAGTGGGTTAAAGCCTCTGCCTTCAGCTCAGGTCATGATCTCAGGGTCCTGGATTGAGCCCCACATCAGGCTCTCTGCTCAGCAGGGAGCCTGCTTCCTCCTCTCTCTGCCTGCCTCTCTGCCTACTTGTGACCTCTCTCTCTCTCTCTCTTCTTCAAATAAATAAATAAAATCTTTTAAAAATAAATAAATAAATGAAAGTTCTATATGAATAATGCAGAGGGTCCACAATGATTGTCAGTGAAAAAAAGGGGATGTGAAAAAATGAAGTCACTTTGTATTAGCTGGAGTATAGCAGGGAAGACAACCTTCACAGAAACTGCTTCAGAGTGATTAAGAAGATAAGAGGTTTTCTAGAGTTTTGGGGAGACAGGGATACTTGGAAGACATACAGCAAAAATTCTGAGAAAACAGGAAATATTAAGAAGTACTAACAACAAATTCCTCTGACCTTGGTCAGCATCCTTTTGAAGATTATTTTGAATTCTCTACCAAGTAAATCATATATCATGCTTTCATTCAGAGATTTATCTTGTTCCTTTGTTTGGAACCTATTTCCTCATTTCTTTATTTTCCTTGACTCTCTGAGTTGGTGTCTACACAAAAGACAAAACAGCCACATTTTCCTAGTCTTCATGAACTGACCTCATACAGTGGTAGACTCTTGCCAATTAGCCTGGTTAGAGATTCTGAAGGCCTTTCACACTTGCATGGTAGTTTCTCACTGGACCCCAGATGACTAGAGTATGCGCTTTCTTTGTTCTTAGTGCTGTCTAGAATATTCTGGGTTCCATCAGTGCTGAAATAAGTGGAATCAAAGCCACTTCCTTGGGCAGTCCCCAGAAAAGTTAGATCATGAAAGAGTCTGTCCAACACTTGACCTCCCCAGGGAGACCTGGGGTCTGGTGGTATTTTTGCCTATTTTCTCTGTGCTAAGCCAGGGAGAGGGGCTATCACAACAAGTTGCATGCTAGATCAAACTACCATCTTTCTCACTGGACCCCAGATGACTAGTGGATGCCAGGTCTCCTTAACATGCCAAGACAGTCAAAACAGAAGCCAGTCCTTTGGGCAGCCCCCAGAAAGAGTGCGGCATTGGATGCATGGCACTACTGTTTGATATCCCAGAAAGAAGCTCAGAGCTGAGTTTTTTTTTATCCAATTGCTTTGTGCTAATCTGGTGGGAGTGGCTATATTGAGTGTCCATCCAAAGCTCCATCTCTGTTCTTACTAGCTCCTTACTAGAAGGACAGATTATCCAGGTCCTGTCAGCACTCTGTGATAAGCAAGACTGCAATCAGGCCTTTGCTAGTTATAGGAAACTTTCGGTGTTGAAAGCACAGACTAACTCCTTCTCTCCATAGGGAGAGAAATAGGACTTCTGTGTTCCAGGGAAATGAGCGCTTCCAACTTACTAAATATTGCCAAATGACCCTCTGAAATGATGTACCAATTAACTCTTCCTCCAATATTCTATAAATCTCTTTTTTTTCTTTAGCCTGTTTCTGAACTCTCTAGTCTGTTCCTCATTCATTGTGCTTATTCTTGCATAACATCACACTGTTTCAATTTCTGTGTTACCAGATTGGCTCCATTGGTTTCTGGTAAACCATTGGTAGGACCAGTCCCCTCTTTCTTATTCATTATAATCTTGGCCATTCCTTGTCTTTTTCCTTTCCTCATAATTCTTTTGAGCAGCTTACCCAGTATATGTATGTATGTATATACATACACCCAACATATATAAATATATATTTATATTATATTATTATAATAATAATAGTAATAATAGTAACAATAATAAAAATAAAAGAAACAGAGTGGAATGGTGGTTTGCAGGGGTTGGGGAGAAGAGAAAATGAAGAATTGTTATATATCAGGTATAAAATTTCAATTAGGCTGTATAAATAAGTTCTAAAGAACTCCTATACACATAATGCCTATAGTTAACTATGCAACAAACATTTAAGAGGGTAAATCTCACATTAGTTTTTGTACCACAATGAAAAAGGAAAGATGAAAAGAAATAATTTTTTATATATATGAAATTGTGTGTCTACATATACTCAATTTTAAAAAATTGTTATATTCATTTTAGAAAGCTTTATAAGTGATCTGACATATTCAGCCGCACTCAAGAATCTTGTTTTGATAAGATTAAGTTGAATTTTCTCCTTAATGTCTTGTATATCTAATATGACTATCTTTGATCTTTCTCTTCCCTTTACTGGCATTCTTTCTTTGTTCTCTTTCTTTGGATTTCTGTAAAAGATGCATTCACCTTCGTTTTCATTTAATTTTTGACTGCGCCTTCTACTGCATCTTTGTTGTCATATTCCTGATGTCTCTTTGTGGTTTTCTTTTTATCTAAAAATTCTATTCCATTCAGCTTTTAATCTTTTAAACCTATCCTACCAACACTGTCTCTTTTAATCTTCTCTTGGTGTCCCTTTTTGTTGTGGCTCTTGATCTTTTGATTTAGTTTCCCACTTTATCAAAAATGACTCACTGTCCTGCTTTGTCTTATGATTAAGAATCTTAGATGAAAATTATTTTATATTAACTAGAAGAAAGTTCTCACATGCATAAAACTTTTTAATGACATGCTAATTCATTAGTTTACTGTCAGATTCAATTTAATTACAAAATACTCTCTGTTGATTGAAATATTGCACATTAATAATAACCTACTTCATGCATGTACTGCCTTTCATAATAAAAATATAAAGATTCCCCCAAATCACAAAATAGGTAGCGGGCAACCCAGTTAATATTGGTCTATCGTGTGTAAAGAAAAGGGAGAGAATTACTCTCCTTGTTCACATAAAACTTACTTTTTATTTCTTTATAGTCTTATTTATGTATATTTAATTTCTTCAATAGTTCTGATGGCTTTATTTTCAAAAATCATTCATAAATGTGTGGAACAACATTACTAAATTGCAGTAATCGAATGTAGTAATAGTAAACCAAAGGTCATTTGGTATACTTAAACTTCAAACATTGCTACACACAGAAGGAGCTAAGGCACAAAATCTTAAAAGAAACGAATGAGTGAGCATAAGTGCAGGTTACCCATTTGGGCATTAAGTGCTTTGAAACGCAAGACTAAAAGCTAGAATATTAATCAAGCAGGGATTTTTTTCCCATCAACTTTTCCAATAATTTATAATCCATATATGTGTGTGTACATACTTATAAATATACTTTAAAGTCACTTTTTGGTAGCCATAGTATAGTAAATGATTTCTATTTTTTGTTCTGCCTTCAAATCTAAACCACATTTATACCATAGCTGAAAACCTACTATGAGTAAGACCCTGCCATGTTCTAATAGCTGAAGTCAAATAAAGCGTAGTGATTTATTTGACTAATACTTTATACTTATACTGTGCTGAGTGCTTTATATGTGTTAATTCGTAAGATCCTCATCCCTACTGCAATAACGTGAATTATAAGATATATTATCAGTTGACCCACATATATTTCTCCTATATCTTTGGTCTTCATTCGCAATTCCTGGTTTATAGCTCCCAAAACCATTGGAATTTTCTGAGTGATAAGAGCAATGCGAACATCTTTTGTCCTCAGTTGCCGAAAAAACTTCAGAGCTGGTGAAATGGGTATGTGGTTATTCATAACAAGCCCCTTTGCACCAGGAATGGGTTTATGTTAACATAGTTGACTTTTAGAAAACTCCAAGGATGGGGGTTGGTTGTCAGGGGGGAACCAACTATAAATTAGAGGGTTGGAAATTTCAGTCCCAACTCCTGATTTCCTGGGAGTGCTAGAGGTTGAACCAATCACCAATATCCAAGGTATTAAGCAATCATAACTATGTAATGAAGCCTTCATAAAAATCCAGAAAGAGGGGAATGATAGAACTTCCAGGACTGGGGAACCGGAATGCTTCCATGTGCTACTGTGCCAGGCCACAAACCCCAGGAGGACAGAATCTCCCTTGTGTGAGACTTCGCCCTATGTATCTCTTCCTTTTACTGTTGATTCCTACCCTTTAATATTTTTTGTAGTAAATTGGTAATCTAATGAGTAAATGAGTTTCCTAAATTCTGTAAGCTGCTCTAACAAATTACTCTAATCCAAGGAGGGGGACTGTGGCAACTTCTGGTTTATAGCCAGTTGGCCAGAGGGATGAATAGTAACCTGCACTTGCGATTGGCATCCCAATTTGGAGGGGGGTGTTGGAACCTATATCTGTCATCAGTTAGTAGGAAGCAAGCACACAAGTAACAGCATGGGTTTGGGATTGGCACCTGAGAAGTAGAAGTTTGTCTTGTTTGCCTAAGACCTTTATCTGTGGGCTCTAATGCTAGCTCCAGGTAGATATTGTCAAAATTAAGTTGAACTGGTTAGAATTGTAGGACACCGTGCTAGTGTCTGAGAACTGCTTGCTGTTGTAGGGAAACTCCCCTTTACACACTGGAGTTGGGTCCAGAAACTCAAAAGACTTATTCCTCCATATCTAATTAAATTTTGATCAACTTTTTCCAGCACAAATATGTATAAGTGCTTCTCATCTATAAATTAATGATAGTTATAGAAAATACTTATATAAGAATATTTTCTTATATAAGATAATATATCTTATATAATATTTCTTATATAAGAATATTATATTCTTAGATAAGAATATATAATTCTTATATATTCTTATCTAAGAATATAATATTCTTATATAATATTTCTTATATATCTTATATAATATTTCTTATATAAGATAAAACATATCTTGAGGGGCACCTGGATGGCTCAGTGGGTTAAGGCCTCTGCCTTAGCTCAGGTCATGATCTTGGGGTCCTGGGATCAGGCCCTCTCTGCTCAGCGGGGAGCCTGCCTCCCCTCTCTCTCTGCCTGCCTCTCTGCCTGCTTGTGATCTCTCTCTCTGTCAAATAAATAAATAAATAAATAAACTCTTTAAAAAAAAACAACGTATCCTGAAGCAATCTAACATTGCTGAAGGGGGAAAAACATAATTTAGAATCAAAATATCATGGTCATTTTGGTCTTAAATGAAGTATCATAATTCATGCTGGTTGGAACTAACTCTCTGAGCTGATTTTTTTCTTCACACTGGCTTCTAAGAGCTGGACATGGAATGATGAAACTTTCCCTACTTCCTTAGTTCTAAGAAAAAGAGGTTTCTGGAGTAGATAACAGTCATATTTTAGTGAGTCTTTCACTATACCAGTTATACAAAGAACTAAATAGAGTGTGCAGAGATAAATTGTTCTCAATTATAACCAGAAGATAATTAAATATCAAGGATGAGGCAAAAGACGTCCCTTATAAAAAGGAAAAACAAAACCCTAAAGGTCAGAAAAAGGCAGAGAAATAGGAGGAGAGGCTTAGAGAAACCATGGTCTACCTGGATGTTATTTATTTTTTGTTGTTGTTCCTGTTTATTAAATGTAAATGTCTCTGTAGTCCCCAAATTTTAGTAGAGTCTGCTACCATAGTCTGCTAAACAATCTTTATTTGTTTGCTTGCTTTTGGTGGAAATTAAAGAACAACCATAGTATCATTTCTATAACAGCATCACCTGGAACAGGAAGAGTTGTTCCAGATACAGATAAAATATAAAAAAAATCAAATTAACATTACTGAGTCACGAGTTCTTGTGTAGATGTGATAAAACAAACAACAACAACAAAATAAAAAACCCCAAACCTCATAATATCTTCAAATACCCTTCATTCATGACCAATCTCTGAAGGGATTAGGGAGTTATGACAGTAAGGAATTTAAAACAGGAATGGGGTGTGATTCAAAATCTCTTTTTTTTTTTTGAATTATCAAAGGCAACCTCACTAGAAACATTGAAAATGTATTATTATATATGTCACATATTTTATTGGTATATACATCTATAGTATCTATAGTCAAAACACTGAACATGTTATAGTAGGTCTAAATTACATGGAGTTTTGAAGAAGCTTGATGTGGGGTTTTATCTTTATACTGAACACAATAGGAAGCCTTTGAAGTATCGTATGCAGGGGATATAATGAAATCTGGTTTGAATTTTTGAAAGAGTAAAGAATGAACAGATTTTGAGGAAGGTCAGAGTGGCTTCTGAGAGTTCAGCAAAGCATTTTTACACCAGTTGAGGTGGAGAAATAATAGGGGACATTGGCTAGTTTGATGAGATTGTTAAATTTCCACTATTGGTAAGTGTGTGTTTATGAATGTGTGTCTGTGTGTAAAGGGTGTAAACACTGGTAGGTAGGAAAGGTTGGTAGAATCAGTGGACATTTAGAAAAAAATATACATGGAAATAAAACTTTAATGATAACAGAGACTTCTAGTGACTAGATAAAGCAACTGTGGTGCATCCATACAGTGGAGTACTATTCAGTGATAAGCAGAAATAAACTATGTATCTGTACAGAAACTTGGATGATTCTTAAGTGCATATGTCACTTATGTGAAATGTCAGTCTGTAAAGGCTACATTCTGTATAATAACATTGACACATTCTGGAAAGGGTGAAACTATTGAGACAGAAAATACATTGATGGTTGCCAGGGTTTTGAGAAGAGCAGAGATGAAATAAATGAATCACAAAAACATATTTAGGGCAGTAAAACTATTCTGTATGACATAAGGATGCCAATTAAAAGGCAAAATGCATTTTTTTCATGGTGGACATGTGACATTATACATCTTTCCAAACCCCTAGAATCATACAGAACACAAACTGAACTTGGAGGTATGTGGATTTTTAAAAATCAGTTAGAAAATCCGGTAGTCCCAGGATGCACAGGAAGCTGTACAAAAAGAATTCTAATGTCTTAAACAGGTGTGAAAAAACCTTAGTGGTGGGACAGAGCAAAAAGGTGCTGCTCTAAGTAATTTTGGAAATGCTTTTGTCTTACAAACTATAGGCAAAAGGAGTGATGCATAAGCACTTCAGGTAATAAAGTAGTGTCCCATGAGGATATGGGTCAACAATTCTAAAAGCACTATTTATGTATATCAGAATTTAACAATTTAGGTAAATGGTTGTGTGATTGTGAGAGATAGGTTTTTAACTGTTGGAGTGGGAGTGGGAGGTGAGATAAGCAAGAAGAGGAGGCTAGGTGATCCAGGAAGTGATGAATTAAAATTGTAAACATCATTATGAGTTACATTTGGCTAAACATAGTTTCAGATGGTTGCATATAGAAATATATATAAATATTTGAATAATCACTGATTAGAAAACACATATATATTTCCTTGGTCTCTCAGATAAGTGTCTGGAAACACTGATACTCCTGCATACTTAGTGCTCATATCTTGGTTTCTAATAACGTTCTTCAATATGAGAATAAGAATTTCTAGATAAATTAATGACTCTAAGACCAGGAAAAAATAGACAAGATGGGCCTGGACATATTATGGTTTCAGAAAGTAAGGAAGTACTAAAACAAACAGCAACCAAAAAAACACTATAATATAGGAATATGTCAAAAGGATATGGGATTAAACTGAAAGAGTTCTCAATGAGCAAATTCAGAACAATTTAAGCAAAAACAAACAAACAAACAAACAATGTATTAGATTATAACCCAGTGTAGCATGAAAGTATGCACATATTTGCAATGATATAAACAAATGATGGAGTAAATAATAAGTGAGAGACAAGGAACAAATCTACTATGCGGAAGAAGTTCAAATAATTTATTCTCCACATTTAAGGAAGTTGCTGGTAATGTTCCATTCAAGTGTGGGCCATACCTATGTGAATTCCTTCCAAAAAGTAAAGCATGGAGAGGGAAGGAAAAGGGAAACAGTGCAGTGGAGAGACCTGAGATACACTCTCTCAGCTAGGTAATCAAGTGTGGCATCAACAGTGACAAGTCGTTTTGACGGTACATATCCTTTATAATGATGTTCCATAGTAATGGAAGATGCTAGGAGCTCTGGAAGTGTGTGTGAGGTAGATGGTAATTCTCTGTGCTATCTTTGAAGTTTTTCTATAAATCTAAGCCAGAAAGGTCATTAAAATAATAATGATGTTGTTGATGATGATGATGATTGCATATTTAATACCTAAATCTATTTTTAATTTCCTACAAAATATGAAATTCTGTTCTATGCAAACTGAGACGGTATATTAGACCCATTTCTGGCCTCATTTCTTCTACTGAGTCTGTACCAGGATGCTTGACTCCCTCTTCTTGTTTTTCATAAACCTTTTGCCTTATAAAATCCAAACTGTGAATCAACCTCCCAATCCTCCTTTTCTTTTCTCTATTTTGAGAGCTATTTTCTACAAGGAAAAATAATCACAACACCAAGATAAGAAATTTTGACCAGACCTCCATATCATTTGGATCCCAGATAACTTCCAACGTTTTATTTATTTATTTATTTATTTATTTATTTATTTATTTATTTATTTATCTAACAGAGAGATCAAGATCACAAGTAGGCAGAGAGGCAGGCAAAGGGAGAGGAGGAAGCAGGCTCTCTGCTAAGCAGAGAGCCTGATGCAGTGGCTTGCTCCTAGGACCCTGAGATCATGACCTGAGCTGAAGGCAGAGGCTTTAACCCACTGAGCCACCCAGGTACCCCACTTCCAACATTTTAGCATGAAGTTATACGGGCTATATCTCATCCTTTTGTATCTTTCATAGAATTTGTATTTTTCCGTAGTTTTAGGATGAAGAGTGCCTCCTTCTCATGGCCATTGTTTCCATACCTACACAGACTTCTATTCTTTGTAATTTCCTCAAATATCTGCTTCATCAAAAATCTCTTCTATCTCCCATGTAGTCAACTATTTCTTTCTGCTCACAATTTCTTCAATTTATAAACATCATCAAAAGATATTTATCATATAAAACCAAACAAACAAATAAGCAACAATTGCAATGATAGGCACAATATTCTCTCCACTTCCTCATTTTCTTTTCGTTGGTTGTCTTATGCGTTCGGACTTTCCTGAAGAAAAGTCCACTGACAACTTTGTTGCCTTTATCATCATTAGTCTCTGAAGTTCTAGGGTCAATGACTAATGTATTCTTTATTTTCATTGCTCTGAGACTTATGACACTGTTTCCATTCCTAATTTTAAACTCTTGACCCGTCATTTATTTGACATTTTTCTTATGAATTCACCTTGATAATAATTATGATGTTGGGTAAAAAAAAAGGGCAGAATCATAGAGAGTGATTGATCTTTTAGAAAAGATGGTAAGAAAGTAATTCTCTCAGAGGTAAATTTGAGCAAAGATCAAGCCATATAATGATATGAAGATATGCAAGAGGGTTGTTTAGGGCATACTGTACAGAAGGTGCTCAGGTAGGGAAGCAGGAACAAACCTGGAGTGATTCAGTAATAAACAACAAGAAGGCCAATGTGGTCAGGGTTAGTGAGCTAGAGTTAGGCATACGAAAAAGGGAGAAGAGATCAGAGAGATATAAAGACTTTACATAGCAGGAAGATAATAGTTTATTGTATTCTGAATGTGACAGAGTGGTGTGTTGTGATAGAATTCTTTTAAAAGATAATCTCAGCTCTATACAAAATTGACTGCAGTGAGATGAAAATGGAGATAAAGAAATTTCATTTGGAGGCCAATGCTGTAGTCTAGCTAAGATGAAGGTATTACGGGAGAGAAACTGAGATATTTTTAGCTTCATAGTTTAAGCACTATTCATGTTAAAACTATTTTGTTAATTCATATTAAATCTTTAAAGACTCGACAAAATACATGTTAAACAAACTTTACGACATTGTACTGCTATAGATACAAGTGAAAATGTGATAGAGATTTAAAAAATGAAACTTTTTTATATTTTATGCACATAAAATATTTTTGTAAAATTCTGTAATTTCATAATACCAAAGGAATTTTTCCTCCAAATACAAGCTAACAAAATATCCTAATGTTGACATCCACTGTCCTGAGGTAGTTGATATACTTTCTTTATTGTACCTGTCTCAGCATTGTTTATAATTAATAGGCAGCTTAAAAATGATATTTGGATAAAAATACTTGCAGCGATGTATGAAAATGCAAGAAATTTACTGTAAATACAAATATTTCAGATAATAAGATTATTCAGAAGTGAAGGAAATAAAATATGAGCATTTTTACATTCACGGTGTAATATAAAATGAAGATTAAAGGACATATTTTACTTTCAAAAATCTTTGCATTGGGATGCCAGGGTGACTCAGTTGGTTAAGCATCTGCCTTTGGCTCAGGTCATGATCCCAGGGTCCTGGGATTGAGTCCTGCATTGGGCTCCTTGCTCAACCTGGAGCCTGCTTCTGCCTCTGCCTGCTGTCCTCCCTGCTTGTGCTCGCTCTCTTGCTCTCTCTCTCTCTGAGACAAATAAGTAAATAAAATCTTAAAAAAACAAAACAAAACAATAGAAAAACACAAACACACAAAAACACAAAAACACCAAAATCTTTGCACTGGTAAAATTATATCACCTTTTTGTTTTGTTTTGCTGTCCATGTGAAATGGGTTAATATTTGATAATTTGTAAACTTTTTTTTCCTCTTAGGTTTTTTCTCTTATAACAAAGAAGCTACCAGCAGGTAAGAAATTTCAAAGTAAATACATGGGCACATGAACATTTTTCTATTTCTTTTTTTTCTGCCTCATAAACTACTGTCCTTGTGGGAAGCTTTTATGATTTTTTAAAATTAATCATTTTAGAATTATCTTATTTCTCCCTTTTCAAAGAAGACTTCCTTACCTGTCCTTATTCAAGAAATATAAACCAAGGTATTTTATTAAATTTCAGCTTTAGCACTACAGGAATATACCCGGTATTGATTTGAAGTTTGAATAATAGGAATGATGTGATCCAGTAGAGCATTATGGTAGGTTGTATTATATGAGAGGAGTTGGTAAAATAATAAGTCCTCAACTTTCCTATATTGTTTCTAAGTTCACTTATTTATTTTTTTTAGTAATCTTTGCACCCAATGTTGGGCTCCAACTTACAACTTTGAGATCAAGAGCCCCATGATCTGAGTAAGCCAGCTAGCCACAGCCTCTCTGGCAAAAAACCCACTAGGTATTCTATCTTTTGCCTCATCTGTAATGTACATACACGCATGCATGCATGTATATTATATATTGTTTTTCTTTAATAACTGAAAAGTATGGTAGCTATGCTAAATAAAAAAATGTAGTTACCTTTACCATTATGTTCCTCCTGTTACATCCTGCTTCATGCTTTTCTGATCTCTCCACTAAGCAACAAATTCTGAACTGAAGAATCCTTGGTCCACCAAATGTCTGATACACTGTTTGGTTTGAGTAATTTTGAAAGATAATTAATTTCAGTCTTTTAGGACTTAATTTAATGAAAACTACTAAACTCAATAAATGCCATGCTGGGAACTGACTCTATAATATTTGCTTTTATGAAGGGGCAAATCTCTATAGCAAAGACTTTCTCCTAAGCATCTTAAACATTTCCTACTTTCAGTTTATCATTAATAAATACTCTAATTGGTGTGCTAACACTTTTATTATATGAAGACCTATTTGAAACACAAATATTCATTAACATGAATTTAAAAAGCATGGTTAAGATTTTTTTTTTTTTTTTTTGGTTTGGTTTACAGTATTTTCAGCTTCAGGTCATGGTATAGATTTATTGTTCAAATTGAGTTCACTGAACTGTAAAGTGTGGGTGTATATTTGAGAGCTGTTGGAAAAGGCTCTCTGCATAAATGCCTGTAGGAGCAATCTGTTCATGTTCAAAATAGCATTCTTTTTTCACTTCTTATTTCCTACATATTCTGTGCTTTATTACTCTCAGTATCACCCATTTAAAATATAGGCATTATTTCACAATTCTCAAGAGAATTTGTTCAACACTTTTACTGCTTTCACTGGCCTTGTTAGCCGTATTTTTTTCTATTGTAAGTCCTCTGAATATTGATTTACTTCTAAATTTGAATTTTAGCATCTAAGGTTGGCAAAGAAATGTTTTATCTGAAAATATATTTACAAGGTTCTTGATATAAGGCAAGCAGTAATGATGACACTTTTGTGTGGTTGGTATCACGAACATTTTAGAAATTTCT
Organism: Nasua narica; assembly: GCA_028533885.1. Classification (NCBI taxonomy): domain Eukaryota; kingdom Metazoa; phylum Chordata; class Mammalia; order Carnivora; family Procyonidae; genus Nasua; species Nasua narica. Next base: position 51,298,119 of record CM052802.1, read on the forward strand.
GTTATATAAAAACCATACAATAAACATATTGCAATGGCCTGGAATTTGATGATTCATCTGAACAACAGGTAAAATCATTAATCCTGTGGGTGAAATTAAAATAAATATCTAGCTGACTATAAAAATACTTATGCAGTGACACTAATCCCCTTCGTAACAACTCCATTCACACTGTGGATATCACATTTTGGTAAGTTGTTCCATTCTCTCTCATTTGCTCAGTCAGAATCTCTTTGTCATTTCAAATAGCTATCTCACTTTGCCTCAACCATAATATCTAAACCACCAACATTACTGTCCTTGCAACATTCATTACACTGTTTACTTTTCTCTGTCTCCTATGTTAGCACACCAATCCAGGCTGCCAGCATCTCCCATGGAGAGGTTTAAAAAAATCACCCCTCTTACAGTGTTGCTGCACCACAGTGTGCTCTCCAAATATCAGGCAGAATCATGCCTCCAAATCAAATTATAAATATTAAAAAGGTGCTTAACTCTTAGTTTTCTTCTCAGATGTCATCACATGGAGGTAGTCTGCTGGACCACCCAATATAAAATTGTTCTTATATTTATATTTTCTAATAAGTTTCTTTATATGTCAAGAGTATTGTTTCTCAGTCTTATATATGTAGTTTCCAGTATTGAAAGATAAATTTTCTATAAAAGGTAAAATCATGACTTTCATACAAATATAAAAATGAACATATGCTAAAGATTTTATTTTATCCATCAATGAAGGAAATAGAAGTTGTAACTGGTTTAAAAGACAATTTGAAGAACAAACACATTTATAGTTCAGTAATACTTAAATAAATATGGAAATGGAGACAAAACTGGTTACCTTCAGGGTGGGAGTAAAACACCAGGACAAGACATAATTTGCATCCTTTCAGATACCTACTACTAATAGAGATGCAAAATAGCTTGTAAAAAAGAAAGAAAATTCATGCATAAGGCCAGGATTAACTAACCTGAAAGTATGTATTGCCTATAGACAATACAGAGATTTCAATGAAACACAAATTTCTATTTCAAAATAATGCCTTGTCAATAGCTAGCATGCATAAAATATCATGACTTTTTGAGAGATTCCTTCTTTTATGGTATAGTCTAAAATATATTTAATATTTGCAATATTTTTTGGTTATTGACAGTAAAAATATCTATTTAGAAATATTTTCCTGCATTTAAGTTCTTTTGAAAGAGAAAAAAGGTTTGTAAACCTATATTATACTAATTATGAACTACACCAGATAATTTAGAAATTAAAATAAACATTAAGAGTAAATTAGTATAATTGTTCTTTCAGTAGAAAAAGGGAATTTAATTAGAAAGGCATTAACTTAGAACTAGATATACAGGTACTATATTTGTGTCCACACTGACTGAAACTTGTAAAATAATAACCAAATGATAATGTACACTATTAAACAACATTTGAACTTTTGATCAGTGATAATACTTATTCTATTAAATAGCTGTCCATCATTTACGTAATTCATTTATTTTATATATTAAAAAAACATTTCTAAGCATCATTTCTAAGCTCATTTCTGAGCTGCTGAATTAACCAATCACGGAGCTTTCTAAATTTATTATATTTGTAGCAAAATATAATATTGGATTTGCTCACTGAGGTTTTTATTTTTTATTTATTTACATGCACCCTAAATCATCCTAATTATTATATCATTCAACAAAGATATAATAAATTTGTCCTATGGGCTACAATGTGGAAATGTAAGTGAATGGAAGAAAAAAATACAACATGATAATCGACAACAGATTCAAAGATATAAAAATATGGCCTTTCTCCTAATTTGCCTTCCAAAAGAGGCGGTAATCATAAGTCAGAATCTGAATATCTATTATGCTAAGTATTATTTCTAATCTAATTGTTTATTTAATTTGATATTGAAGTGACTTGCCCAAAGTCATATGGGCTTTCTTTGACAGAACAGAGATATAAATTCCCACATGTTTAACTCATATCTTTTCTGGCGTTACTTTTCATTGTAATACATAAGAAATATTAATAGCATTTGAAAGAAGTCTTGAATGATGGGCTAAATTTTAACAGATTTCAATGAAAGAGTGGGGGTATGATTTAGATTACAATTACTGTTACGTTTTTCTTATAACTAGATATAAAATTTTGGATCTGTCCTTGATTTAATATTTGGTCAATAAATAGATAAAAATGTTCATGTCATCTCTGTCCAGAGGTATTATATATAAAACCCTGTTTTCATAGTTTTTTTTTAAAGATTTTTTTTATTTATTTGACAGACAGAGAGAAATCACAAGTAGGCAGAGAGGCAGGCAGAGAGAGAGGGAAGCAGGTTCCCTGTTGAGCAGAGAGCCCGATGCGGGGCTAGATCCCAGGACCCTAAGATCATGACCTGAGCTGAAGGCAGAGGCTTTAACCCACTGAGCCACCCAGGTTTTGGAAGAGAAGGGAGTTATGACCCATAATGGTAATGAGAGTCACAAAATGTCAGTTAAGGGTGGAAGAGACAGATCTAGGTGAGATGGAGCCAAAACTAGCATAGTCTCTCTGTTTAAGGGTCACACAATCAGTGGAAAAAAATAAACAAGCCAATCTTCTAAATAAACAAGCCAGAGGTCTTCTTCAAATTCAGTGTCCTTGTCATTGCACTTTAGTAATTCAAATAAGGCAATGAGGAAGGTGACATTTAACCTTTTATTTTCTAAATTAAACTGTGTTACTAAAGCAATAAGAGAAACTGTTGGGTTTTTTTTTAAGGTTTTATTTATTTATTTGAGAGAGAGGGGAAGAGAGAGAATGAGCAGAGGATGGGGCAGACTCCCCGATGAGCAGGGAGCCTGATGCGGGACTCTGTCTTGGGACTCCAGGATCATGACCTGGGCCAAAGGTAGACACTTAACCTACTGAAGCCCCCAGATGCTGTGAGAAGGTGTTCTTTTAAATCTAATTAGATTTCCTATTTATCTATTCTTGTGTTTAGGTTTACATTTTTATAATTTAACTCCAAGGGGCACCTGGCTGGCTCAGTGGGTTAAAGCCTCTGCCTTCGGCTCAGGTCATGATCTCAGGGTCCTGGAATTGAGTCCTGCATGGAGCTCTCTGCTCAGCAGGGAGCCTGCTTCCCCCTCTCTCTCTCTGCCTGCCTCTGCCTACTTGTGATCTTTCTCTCTCTGTCAATAAATAAATAAAATCTTTAAAAAAATTTAACTCCAAAATAAGATTTTTATATAGGTTTTATAAGATATACAGAAAATAAGAAAACCATTAGCTACATAAAAATGTATCAGTATTACACAAGTATGAATATTCATCTATAATTAAAGAAACTAAATAATACTTAAATATTAATTTTGTATCTGCTTATTGAAAGGTATATCTTGTATATCTAGAGCCTAATCTGTTCCCACTGACTCATATAGGATTTCTTTAAATACAGATTCTAAAAAATGTGCAGTAATGTATTAAATGTTTATTCTCTTAGTTTTCCGTATAATTTTAAATAAGGATTTTGCTTTTATTGATTTACTGCAGTTTAAATAAAATTCATTTACAAGGGAGATCCTGTGAGGAATAAATTGAACCTAAGCATGACAGATATGAAGTTCAATTTCCCTGCAATACACATTATCACAGTTATTATTGGGGATTATCATATTATCTAAAGAGAACAATTGATTTACTGTGCACATATGATGCTAAATTAATATATCAACAATGATTAACATAGGTTAGATTAATAGAGTAATTGAAACCTAAGAGAAATCTTTGATGATGGAGCTTAGACAAATAAACACTGATATAAATAGTGACATGGTGCGAACAGAAGTTGGGGGGGATAAAAGTAAAAGATCACATGAGGAAACACAATATCATCAATGATTATCTTGTAATCCTATCACTGTTCTAAGTTTTCTTTTTTAAGATTTTATTTATTTATTTGAGAGAGAGAGGGAAAGCAGGAACAGGGCGGAGGGGAAGTGGGCTGTGGGAGAGTAGTAGAAGGGGAGGGAGAAGGAAGAGGAAAAAATCTCGAGCTACCCTTTCTGAGCACTGAGATCCAACCTGGGGCTTGATTTCACCATCCTAACATCATGCATGACCTGAGCTGAATCTAAGAGTCTCATGCTTGAATCTAAGAGCTCATGACTGAGCTACTCAGATGCCCCCTAAGTGTTTTTCACATATAAACTTAACTAACATGGTGCCTTATACTTTGAACTACATTACAGAAATTCATGAAATGTGTGTGAAACATAAAAAATTCAGAACTGAGAATTTAAATATAGGGTTTTATGATAATTTTTCTACTAAAATGAACCAATAAACACTAGAAATTATATTATTAATAATAATACTAATTTCAATTGTGAACTATTTTGAATAAACCTGGTATTATAAGGCACAACTGTAAAATAAAATAAAATTTTTAAAAGATTTTATTTATTTATTTTACAGAGAGAGACACAGCAAGAGAAGGAACACAAGCAGGGGGAGTCGCAGAGGGAGAAAGGCTTCCTGATGAGCAGGAAACCTGATGCAAGGCTCGATTCCAGGACACTGGGATCGTGACCTGAGCCGAAGGTGGGTGCTTAACGACTGAGCCACCCAGTTTACCCTAAAATAATTTATTTTTAGTACAGGTAGCAGCATTTTTATATAAAATAATAGTGAGGTTACAGGGAGACTGAATCACTTACATATTGCTAGTAGGAATGTAAAATAGCATATCCACTCTGAAAAATAATTTGGTACTTAACAAAACTTAACAAAACAAAACTCATACAATTACTATTCAACCCAGATATCATTCTCCTGGGCATTTATCCCAAAGAAATAAAAACTTATATTCACACAAAACCTTACACAAAAAATGTTCATGGCAGCTTTATTCGTAATGTCCCATCTAGAAAACAAACCAAATATCCTGCAACAAGTGAATGATTAAACAATGAATGGGGCATCCATAATATGGAATACTATGTAGCAAGAAATAGGTACAAATTACTGATATATACAAACTAGATGAAGCTCAAAAACATGTTAATGACAAAGGGCAGTCTCAAAGGTTACGTGACTTCTGACTTTAGTTCTGACATCTTTTTTTTTAAGATTTTGACAGAGAGAGAGATCACAAGTAGGCAAAGAGGTAGACAGAGAGAGAAGGAGAAGCAGGCTTCCTGCTGAGCAAAGAGCCTGATGCAGAGCTCAATCCCAGGACCTTGGGATCATGACCTGAGCCAAAGGCAGACGCTTAGCCCACTGAGCCACCCAGGTATTCCTTCAATTCTGACATCTAAAGAGCCTGGAAGTCATTACTCCCATATTTACAAAAAGAAAAAAAAAAAGCTGAAAACTGAAAATCAACATTTTTCTTAGATTCATCAGCAAACTGAGGTTGCAGTTGCTGCCTCCAAATCTGGAAAGACAGGCAAATCAAAGACTCATGTCCAGGATGTGCTTACCTGGAGCAGAACCACTGGAGCCATTCATTGGACTCAGCACTTATAAGTATAATGAATTTTTGGAGGCAAAATGTGGACTAACTTCAAGTGGAAAACTTGGGCGCCTGGGTGGCTCAGTGGGTTAAAGCCTCTTCCTTCGGCTCAGGTCATTGTCCCGAGGTCCTGGGATCAAGCCCTGCATCTGGCTTTCTGCTCGGTGGGGGGCCTGCTTCCCCCTCTCTGCCTGCTTCTGTCTGCTTGTGATCTCTCTCTCTATCAAGTGAATAAATAAAATCTTAAAAAAAAAAAAAGAAAGTGGAAAACTCTTGGAGCCACATTCTTACTGGGGGTCCACACTTTCATAAGTTTTACCTTCAGGAGCTCCACCAAATTCTCTTAAGAGCCAATAATGGAGGAAGGAGGGAAGTAGTCTTTGTGAGCATTTTTTATAAAAGGGTTATTCTCTAGGGAAAAAAGCCTTTACCAGACCATTGTTCCACACGGGGCGGGGGAGCATCTACCCTCTTCCAATACTGTCTAGTCTTCCTGTCTTTCCTAAAGGGGAAAAGCTGAGATAATCATCAGGCTAGAACATTCCCTTACCCTCATACCTAATGGCCATGCCAAGAGGGCTCTAGTATAATAAGAATGGATTACATTGGAAAGAGTGACAAGATGCATATTCTATCTAAAGAGGAGTTATTAGGGAAATCCAAAGGCAGTAAAAGGTATAAAAATAAGGACATTAGAGAAATTTGAACCTCTGGCACCTTTAGCAATAACAAATATTAAAAATAGCAGAATTCAACATAAAACATCACATTTAAGTTTTCATTACCCAGTATATCATGACTGACTTTCAGAAAAATTCTAAAGCATGATACAAATAAATAAAACAAAGTAGAGGCAAAAGCATCAGAATCAGACTTAGTTGGATATGACAGAAGTTGTGGAATTACTAGATAGGAAATTGAAAATAAGTGTGATTAATGTCCCAAGGCTATATACTCCATCATTCAATTTATATACTATTTTTAATAACTTTTTAAAAAGATTTTATTACTTAACAGAGAGATAGAGAGATCACAAGTAGGCAGAGAGGCAGGCAGAGAGAGGGGGGGGGAAGCAGGCTCCCTGCTGAGCAGAGAGCCTGATGCAGGGCTTGATCCCAAGACCCTGGGATTATGATTTGTGCCAAAGGCAGAGGCTTTAACCCGCTGAGCCACCCAGGTGCCCCTGATTTATATAATATTCTTGAAATAACAAGATATAGAAGTGGAGAACAGATTAGTGATTGCCAGGGATTAGGGATGGAATTGGATGTGTGTGGCCACAAATGGGAGCATGGGAAGATTTTTTTTTTTTTCCTTGGGAGGAGGGGGAGAGAGAGAGGGAGAGAAAGAATCTTAAGAAGGCTCCTTGCCCAGTTTGGGGCTCAATCTCAAGCCACTGAGATCATGACCTCAGCCAAAATCAAGAGTCTGGTGCTTAACTGACTGAGCCACCCAGGCACCCCAAGGGTAGCATGTGAGCCTTATAGTTATGGAACAGTTCTGAATCTTGACTGTGGCTTGAAATTGTGTAAAACTAGATAAACACACACACACACACACCTCACACACCTCACACACAAATGAGTACACATAAAACTGGGAAAATTTGAGTACATTTTGTAGATAGTATGATTGGTATTTTTCTGGGTATGATATTGTACCATAGTTATGAAAATGTTATATTTGTGAAAACTGGTGAAGGTATGTGAGGTATCTCTCTATATAGTTTTCATAACTTTTTGTGATTTTGTAACTATATCAAAATAAAACTTGAAAAAAGCAAAAGAAAATGTGTGTGAAATAGGTTATCTGGTTTTTAAACATCTTTTGTGGGACGCCTGGGTGGCTCAGTTGGTTGGGCGGCTGCCTTTGGCTGGGGTCATGATCCTGGCATCCTGGGATCTAGTCCCACATCGGGCTCCTTGCTTGGCAGGGGGCCTGCTCCTCGCTCTGCCTCTGCTTGCCTCTCTGCCTGCTTGTGTTCTCTCTGTGTTAAATAAATAAATGAATAAAATCTTTAAAAAAAATAAACACCTTTTGTTTCTTTGAAACATTAGATCACTGAATTAAATTTATAGCTTTGAATATGAAAGAAGGAATTACTGTCTTATTTTTATTACTAAACATACATTTCACTTGTTACTAAATAAACATATCATTATAGTCATTAAAGTAACTGGTTCTCTGACTTTTGAATTAAGACTGGGGAGGGATCTTACACTTTTTACAATGATAAACCTATTACTCCCCCTTTTTGGTAAAATTAGCTATAAAAATTATACCATACTCTTTTGAATATCTTAGTAGAGTCAATATTTTAACTATTATAGATTTAATTTTTGTAAGGAGGCAACATGCCACCATATTCAAGAGTGGTGGTGAATAATGTGGCTTAGGAAATTTTGGAGATAGGTACTAAAAACAAGTGAGCAAACAGAAAGTTCCAAAATAGTTGGAAAAAAAAGAATTTTTAATGGACACAGAGCATCTAAGTATGATTCTTTTGAAATCTAGTATTATTTTGGGGCACCTGGGTGGCGCAGTTGGTTGAGCAACTGCCTTCGGCTCGGGTCATGGTCCCGGAGTCCCGGGATCGAGTCCTGGGATCGAGTCCCGTATCGGGCTCCCAGCTCCATGGGGAGTCCGCTTCTCACTCTGACCTTCTCCCTTCTCATGCTCTCTCTCTTTCCTAATAAATAAATAAAATATTAAAAAAAAAAGAAATCTAGTATTATTTTGATGTAAAAATATTGCTCATTTGTTGTATGGGTCACATCTTAAGAATTCTCCTCAAATGTTTTATATATATAGCTTATTGAATTTTCACAGGTTATATGTACATAGCTGCTATTTTTTTTTTTTTTTTTTTTTTGGTTCTTCTTGGAACACCTGATTCTTACTCATCAGGAATGACTCAGGGGTAGCCAGGTATAAATACTCTTATAATCTCGCCTCAATTTACACCTTCAGCTTCATCCACTGCCGTCATCCCTCTTAAACTTGGTGTTCAGCCACACTGAACACATCTTTTATGTTCCTAGATATTTGTAAGGTTTTTGCATTTTATGGAATATTATTTTCTGTTCATGACATGCTTATGGGACACATGATTGCACAATTATCATCAGACAAAATTGGAAACTGGTAAAATTTTGGATATCATTGGTATTATTATAATTATGTTTGATGCTTTTCTTTCCACTATAACATTGCCAAGTACCCATGGCAAAGACATCTTGTTTATCTTTTTACCCCAGGCCCAACAGATTTGCTGGCATATAGCATAGTCCAAATGCTGAATCAATTAATAGCAGATATGCAAAGTCACCAAACATCTGCACTTTTTCATAAGAAGGCTTTTATTTTGGGGCACCTGGCTGGTTCAGTCAGTTAAGCATCTGCCTTTGGCTCAGGTCATGATTTCGGGGTCCTGGAATGGTTCCCCAAGTCAGGCTCCCTGCTCAGCAGGGAGTCTTCTTCTCCCTTTCCCTCTGCCTCTCCTCCCTGCTTACACACACACTCTCTCTCTCTCTCTCTCAAATACACAAATTCTTAAAAAAAAAAAAAGGCTTTTATTTTCAGAGTTGGGCAGCATTAATCTATGTAACATTATACCAATCATTTATTTTAAGGGCAGCTCTATGTACTATGCTATTAAGTAATAAGGCAAATGTCCTGCAATTTTTTTAGTTGAAAAATTCTCTGTAATTGAGCTGTTTTTTGCCGGTATGATAAATTTTCTTATTTCATTACATGCTATCTGTGGAGAAAAGGGACCATATTCATTTTACTATGTATCTTGGTTTTATAAGATAAAGTAGGACAGGATGGTAATATTCTGTATTCTAAAGACAGTGCAATCTTGAGTAAATGGATCTTGATTTAACAAAATGGGCTCAAATTTTATATGTGACCTCAAAAAACATTCTACATTCTTACATGAAATCATTTTTTAAGAAAATCTAGAAAAGAAAAGAAATGACCCATTTTAACTATAAAAAACTTATTGGGGATAGGGAAAGTTAATCATTTGATAAGCTTGAAAACTTTTTACCATAAATGTGTATTTTGTAGATCCAAGTATTCCTCGTCTTCTGCTTTTTTCCCCTATAACTAAAATTACTTACACAAAACTGCTTAAAGAGTAGCATTTTTATCAATTAGTGATTTCAGCACAGTGGAGAGGCAATTGGTAGATTTCATGGGCCTAAAGTTCCTAAGAACATTTTATAGATTTCAGTTTCCACTTGTGTCTAAGAGTCATTGTGGCACATGCATACTCAGGTGCTCAACTGTATATTTGAAATATAGTCAGTTGACTATATTTGTTTGGGTCTGTATCTGGGCTCTCTATTCTGTTTTACTAATCTGTCTATTCTTTCGCCAATACCACAGTCTTTATGATTGTAGCTTTATAGTAAGTCTTGAAGTCCGGTTTTCTCAGTCCTCTGAATTTCTTCTTTTTCAGTATTGTGTCTATAATTCCGAGTCTTTTGCCCTTCCATACAAACTTTTAATCAGGTTGATATCCACAGAATATCTTCCTGGGATTTTGATTGGGATTATGTCAAATCTTTCGATCAAGTTGGGAAGAACTCACATTTTGGCAAAACTGAGTTCTCAGTATGAACATGGAATCCTCTCCATGATGGAATTTTCTCTCAGTTTACATAGATCTTCTTCAATTTCTTTCATCAAAGTGTTACAGTTCTCCTCATACAGATCTTGTACATATGTTACATGGGTATATTTGCCTAAATATTTCATTTTTGCTGGTAATGTAAATTGCATTGTTTTTAATTTTAAATTCCAAATGTTCATTGAGAACAATTCATTTTTTGTATATTAACCTATGTCTTGCACCTTGCTATAGTCACTTTTTAAGCTCAAGTAATTTTTTTGACTGATTCTTTGGATTTTCTACATAAACAACCAATGTGTTTTGTGAACAAAGACAGCTTTAGTTTCTACTTTCTCAATCTGTATATCTTTTATTTCTTTTATTTGTCTTATTGTATTAGCTAAGACTTCCCAGTATGATTTTGAATGAGAGTGATAAGAGGAATATCCTTGCCTTGCTATCAGTTTTAGGGAGAAGGCATTTAGTTTCTTACCATCAAGTGTGATGTTAGCTATAGATATTTTTGTAGGTTTTATCAAGTTGAGGAAATTCCTTGTACTTCTAGTTTGATGAGAGTTTTTATAATAAATGGGTAGTGAATATGCCAAGTGCTTTTTTATATTTATTGATATGAAATATGATTTTTTCTTTACCCTGTTAATGTGAATTATATTAACTGAGTTTCAAATGTTGAAACTGCTTTGCATACCTTTAATAAATCCCAATAACTGTGGTGCATATTTCTATTATACATTATTAGATTATGTAATCTAATGTTTTGGTGTGGATTTTTACATTTATGTTTATGAAACGTTTTAGTCTGTGGTTTCCTTTTTGTGATATCTTTCTATGGTTTAGGTTTTAGGTTAATATTGGTCTCAGAATACATTAGGGAAGTGTTCTCTCTGCTGAGAGAACTGATATTTCTTCTTAAATGTTTGATGGCATTCATTTATGGTTAACATATCTAAGTCTAGTTCTTAGTTGTTTTTTTTTTTTAAAGATTTTATTTATTTATTTGACAGAGAGATCACAAGTAGGCAGAGGGGCAGGCAGAGAGAGGGGGAAGCAGGCTCCCTGCTGAACAGAGAGCCCAATGTGGGGCTTGTTCCCCCGACCCTGAGATCATGACCTGAGCCGAAGGCAGAGGCTTTAACCCACTGAGCCACCCAGGTGCCCCATAGTTCTTTTAGTTTTAGAAGAGTTTTTAGTTGTTGTTTAAGTTCATTTCACAAATAAAATTCTATTCAAATTACTTATTTCTATTTGTATGAGTTTTGGTAGGTAGTGTCTTTCAACAAATCGGTCCATTTCACCTAAAATATTGAAGTTGTGAGTGTAAGAATTGTCCATGATATTTTTTGTTATTCTCTTAATGTGCATGGGATCAGTAGTGAACACAACTTTTCATTTCTGATATTAATAATTTGTATACTCTTTCTCTTTTTTCATGACTAGAGCTTTATGAGCTTTATTATTATTTCAAAGAATCAACTTTTGCCTTAACTTTCCTATTGATTCCATGTTTTCAGTTTCAATAACTTCTGATCTAATTTTTATTTTTATTCTTCTAGTCACTTTGGATTAAATTTTGTCTAATTTTTCTAGTGTCCTAAGATGGATCGTTATATTGTTGATTTTACAAATTTCTTTTTTTCTAAATATGCATTCATTACTATAAATTTCTCTCTGATCTCTGCTTTCACTCTATCATGTAACTTTTTATTATTTATATTTTCATTATTTTAAAATGATTTATACAAGTTTTATTTTGGAATGTCTGGGTGGTTCAGTCCACTCAGTGGGGAGTTTGCTTCTCCCATTCCCTCTACTCTACCCCCTCTGCTTGTGTTCACTTTCTCAAATAAATAAATACATCTTAAAAAAACCTTTGTCCTTATATTTCTTTGACCCATCGATTATTTCAAAGTGTCTTATTTAATGCTTAAATATTTTGAAATTTTTCACATACCATTTTATTACTGATGGAATTTCATTGTGATTTAATACCATAGTGACCTGAGAATACACTTTGTATGATTTCTATTCCAAAATTTGATAATTTTTTTTCTCAGAATATGGTTTATCTTGGTGAATGTTGAGTCTAATAAACCTCAGTTTATTTATAAACCTGAGTTATACTCTCATTAAATAGTTTCTCCAAAGAAGCAGAGAATACTCTAGCATGTTACAAAACGGTTCTTTTTCCACTACCCTTGCTGGAATCACTAGGCGATTTTTTTTCTCCTATATTCACTATGAGAACCAGGTAGAGATCCAGTAGGTAAAACACAGAAAAATGTGACTTCAGTATGTCTATTTATGGATATGATGTTTCCTGGAAATAGGGACTTTCTATCTATAATCAAGTTACTATGATGTCATTCTGAATTTGAGTGGGCTCTAATCCAATGACTTAGAGAACAGAGGGGGATTTGAACAATGACACTAACACACAGGGAGGAATGTCATGAGAATTACAGACAGAGATTGGAGTGCTGCAGCTAGCTAGGAATACCGATGTTTACTGGCAACTGCAAGAAGCCCAGGGGAGAATCACGGAGCAGATTCTGCCTCTGAGGTTCCAGAAGTAACCAACTGTGTCAGTGTTTTGATTTTTAAGTTCTAGCCACCATAACTATGGTTTCTATTATTTTCAGTCACCTAGTTTCTGGTATTTTGTTACTGCGGTCCTTAGTAATTAATATAATGACTCAAAGATGTCCCTAGTTTCTTTTGTTATCAATGTTAACTTTTTTTACTCTTATATTTATGGGATAAACATGTAAGTTCTTTTTTTTTAAGATTTTATTTATTTATTTGAGAGACAGAGAAAGTGAGAGAGAGCATGAGAGGAGAGAAGGTTAGAGGAAGAAGCAGACTCCCCGTGGAGCTGGAAGCCCAATGTGGGACTTGATCCCGGAACTCAAGAATCATGACCTGAGCCGAAGGCAGCTGCTCAACCAACTGAGCCACCCAGGCTCCCTATAAGTTCTTATATATGAATGCTGTTTCCTTTATTCAACTCATTATTATATGTATCTATATCTGTATCTATTCCCCTAATAAGTGCAGTTCTCAAAACCATGAGTGAGATGTACTGTAAGGAGAAAGAGAGAATTGACTGGTAGTGGCTACAATAACTATTCAGTAAGAAGCCTTAGTAGTGGTGCAACGATATTTTCCATTTACAAGAAAAGGGAGGGGAGCTGCACAGAAAAATTCCCTTTATTCCTGGGAAACAGATGACCATGTGAGTTATAGTGAGATGCAAAAGGCCATTGAATTGAATACTAAACTAAAGTAACATCGTAGGGGCACTTGGCTGGCTCAGTTGGTAGAGCATGTGACTCTTGATCTCAGGGTTGTGAATTTGAGCCCCACATTAGGCATAGAGTTTACTTAAACAAACAAACAAAAAAAGTAACTCATCCTCATCCTAATCAAGTCTAGATGGACAAGACATTGGAGGGCAAATGCACTAAAGAATGAGTTCAAATGAAGATGAAGGGAATTACATTTTCACTGTTTTTGAATGAGGATTGGTTGGTTAAAAACTCCCTTAAGGAACAAAGGCTCTCTTTTAAGAGTTGTGTAAGTATTCCTTATTCTATCAATTCTGGTCTATTTTAATTGGAGTCTTCTAAAAAACACAATGACTCCCATAATTCTCCCTAACTGGGCAGAGCCCTAATCAAAGTGTTTAATGCTATTGTTATGCATACTTGCAGTTTTAATGGCCTGGCTCTAGATTAATAAGGAGGGTATATTTAGAATGCAAGACAACTTCATTTCCTAGTTTAAATACTACTTATAGTTTCTGTTACATGGCCAGCTGTGTTCCACATTAGCACATTTGTTTCAAAGAAACTCCTTAATTGTAAATTTGGCGTTAAGATGAGGAAACAAAGAAAAGAAAAATGTTTATTTCATATAGATTAACAAAAATATTGGAGTTTTTCCAGAATATAAAAGAAGGTGTCCATAAAGGAAGAAATCCTGGAAATTTTGAGTCCACTAATGAGTAATTTTGCTGTGCAGGAAATAATTCAGAAATGTATATTCTTTGATATTTAATGTTGGATTTTAAGTTGGATATTATTCTGAGCTCTAGTCACCCTCCATGATCCACAAAACTTCAGTAAAATTAGTTTTCCTTCAAAACACTACAATACTTATAAGTTGAATAAAGGCTGAAAAGTAAGCATTGCTTTTATCAGACGTTAGGGGATGAGATAGTAAGAAGGGAACAATTATTAGGGATGTATCAGAAATTTATAGTGATTGAAAAAAATAGTATTTTAAAATGCTTACCACCCCACTAATAACTTCATATTGCATTTGCTCTGAAATTTTAAGGGGAGGAAAATTTTAGAATGTGAACACTAGTAATTTTATTTAGGTATTAAAGGAAATGATGCCTAAAGAATACAAGAGATAATTGAGGAAAACTGAATAATTACCTTTTTAGATTGTAAAGAATTCAAGAGACATTTAATGGGTTTTTAGTATTTTCCAAAAACTGAATCTCTATTGGCACACAACTATTAGAAACTTTAGTCCAACATAAGAGACTGATATATACAAAATGTGTAGTATAAAATATTTTTAGGATCCTAAAAGAAGATAAAATTTAAAGATGGTAAGAGTAATCAATCATGATAAATTCTGGAAAGAAACTAAGGATACCTAAGATTAAAAATATGTGAAGATATGAATATAGCAGGGTATAAAAGTTTTAAGAATAAGGTGCTGTTGAAAAAAACCAAAACACAGGAAATGGGATTTTGTCTATGCATTTCTCTTAGGATTGTTTAGATCCGTGTATAATTTTGGATTCACAAGAAAGAGGTAATAGCAAGTTAGAAAATAAAGTAAATGATCCTTTTTTTTTTAAACAAATTTTTTTTTAATTTATTTTTTATTAGAGAGCGAGAGACTGAGAATGAGAGGAGAGAAGGTCAGAGGGAGAAGCAGACTTCCCGCAGAGCCGGGAGTCCGATATGGGACTCAATCCCGGGACTCCGGGATCATGACCTGAGCCGAAGGCAGTCGCTCAACCAACTAAGCCACCCAGGCGCCCTAAAGTAAATGATCCTTAAATATTTCTCTCTGCTATGAAGGCTACCAATTCTCTCACTTTCACTTGGGTTTTGTGTTATTGGATAGAATTTTATATGTCTTGAGTGTGTGTGTATGTGTATCCTAGAGCATGGTATGAAAATTTGAATCAACTACACAGGAAAAACACAAGAATTATTAGCAGTCTAAAAACAAAGGATTTGCGGTCACCTAGGTGGTTCAGTAGGTTAAGTGATTATCTTTCAACTTGGTCATGATTCCAGGGACATGAGATCGAGTCCCAAATGAGGCTCCTGCTCTGCCAGGAGCCTACTTCTCCCGTTGCCTCTGCCTCTCTCTTTCTCTCTCTCTCTCTCTCTCTCATGAATAAATAAATAAAATCTTTTTAAAAAATAACATTTGAAAAGCAATATTTTTTTATTTCTCCACAATGGTGATAAAAATGGAGTCACGGTTCTCTCCAAGTAAAATGTACCACAATTTTATAAATGACTCTTGAATTCTTCCTACTTGATAAAAGTCTTAGGAGATACTTTAGTTTACTTTGCCCTTGATAGTTACTATAAAATTAGAATTTTCAGTCTAGTTATCAAACTAACAACATGGGATTTTGCCTATTTTAGGCTTAATAAGAGCTATTTATGATTAATTTGTATATTTATGTTATTCTTTATTGTGATGGATTGTGTGAAAATATAAAAAAATTAAAACAAAAATACATAAACCAAGCTTTATGCAATGAAAAAGAAGGCATCTGTCATGTATTTTGCATTTATTCTCTTTGTGGATGTCATAGAGGTTAGGAAAACTAATTAGTGAAAGGTTAGATCAGTTTTTCACATGCTGACTTTTCATTAATCTCTTCTAAGTACTCAATAAGCACTCAGATTACTCAATCAAAAGTGTAAAAATATTGTTTTTAAATTCCAGAAGTCCAAAACTCTGAGATTAATGGGTGTGATTACATTTTAGTTTATTCTATGCTTCAATTACAGAAAAGGTACACTAAAATGCTAAAGTTCTCATTTCATTCATATTAATTTTGCTGATAAAGACAAAAGCTATAGCTAGAAAATAAGATTTTAAGTTCCATAAGATAATTATAATCAGAATTGTTATAATACGTTGTAGTCTCCTTTCTATCACTGGATTAACATTACTAATAACATCTCAATAAGGAAAGGTTAGGGTTTTGAAATTTGTAAGACTTTTCTATGAAACTGTAATTCCAATAAATTTCAGAAAGTACACAAAAAAGGTGCTATACATTTAAAAACTCATTTCTGGATATTTTCTAGTTCAGATAATTTGATGTTTATAAGTGGTGTTCCTTAAAATGATGAAGAGTGATAGCAAAAGCAAAAGAGAAAATTTTGTTATTTTTGTTTACTTTTCTTTTTCCACATGATGTACTTTAAATGAAGTCATACAAAATAGTCTCAAGCTCTATGGAATCTTCTCTGGGTATTAGAAACTATACGTAGAATAACTTCTAAATTTGGCTACATTTCAATTTTTTAAAAAGATTTTATTTATTTATTTGACAGAGAGACACAGGGAGAGAGGGAACACAAGCAGGGGGAGTGGGAGAGAGAGAAGCAGGCTCCCCACTGAGCAGGGAGCCCAATGAGGAGTTCCATTCCAGGACCCTGGGATCATGACCTGAGCCAAAAGGCAGAGGCTTAACAACTGAGACACCCAGCCACCCCCTATATTTCAATTTTTAAATTTGGTTACATTTCATTGGATTTAGGAGGGGGGCAAGATGGCGGAGAAGTAAGAGATCCTGCAGCAACCGGTCTCCAAAAGTGAGCTGGAAATCTACCAGAACACGCTGAACACCCATGAAATCACCCTGAGGAGAAAGATTTCACACTCCGGGATCTCTCCGAAAGCAGAAGACAGCAGTAGAGAGGTAAAAGCAAAGTGGGTACACTCGAAGTGATATCGGAGGATAAACAAAAGGTGGAGGGAGCTGCCAGAAGCTAACCAAGGACAGTAATACCCCAAAGGAAAGTGCCCAGTGGCAGGGGACCAGCATTAACGTAGAGTCCGTTAAAAACATTTAAAAAGGGCAAAAAGTTCTGAGGAGTAACTAGTGGAAGGGGGTGGTTGTGGGCACCGGCGCTTGGACCCAACTCCCAGGAAGGAGCACCCCAAAGTGAGACTGGTGGGGGGGATCCAGTCCGTGATTCCTGAACCTGCAGATTTCTGCTCTCTGCAACAACCTGTGAGCTGGGAGCGCACCTGCATGCACCTTTAGAGAGTCTGCGGTGGTCCACGAGCCGCAGCTTTTCTCTGTGTGCACCCGTGACCACGATATTCGCGGCCCGCCGCAGAGCCTGAGTGATCCCCGCCTGCCGCAGAGAGAACGCAGGCAAGCGGCCTAACCTCCGGGGCACCCCTCGCAGAGCCGCAGAAAGGCGGTTGGGGTCGCGACTTTCCCGGCCCGCCGTAGGCCTCCTGGGTCCGCACTTGGGAGCCGCAGAAAGGCGGCTACGGTCTCGCGCCAACTGTGAGCAGAAATTTCGCAGAGGGGAGTGTGTGTTCTGAACCACACAGAGGGGAGCAGAGACTTGGGCTTCCTGCAACTCGGAGGTCTGAGTGCTTCTGGGCAGATTCATTGCTCGGACTCCCTGAAAAGGTGAAAAAGCTATAAAAGGCCAAAAACCTTCAGAGAGCAAAAGACTGAGAAACCGGTTTCCACAGAGCTCAGCCCCTTGACTGGGGGGCAGGATGACTCAACCCAAGCAAGACTGACTGGAAAACAACGCAGCAGGCCCCTCCCCCAGAAGACCAGCCAAAAAACAAAAGGACTATAACCACAGGGTCCCCATAAAATTTTAAACCCC